>CM061748.1:224204151-225420954 GCA_030979885.1 Lolium multiflorum
CAATTCAGGTTAAATCTTGATTGTTTGATAGGGGCTCTCCAGGTGTTATTCTATACTTGTTGTAGATGCTATTAAGTGAAACCATTGAAAAGGTTTATGTTCAGAATGTTATTCATCATCATATCACCTCTGATTGTATTCCATATGATGTCTCGTGGGTAGTTCGTTTAGTTCTTGAGGACATGGGTGAAGTCTAAATGTAGTAGTGAATTATGGTTGAGTAATATTCAATGTTATGATATTTAAGTTGTGGTGTCATTCTTCCAGTGGTGTCGTGTGAACGTCGACTACACGACACTTCACCATTTATGGGCCTAGGGGAGTGCATCTTGTATTCGGTTGCTAATTGCGGGGTTGCCGGAGTGACAGAAACCTGGGCCCCCGTTAGTATATCGATGCGGGAGGGATCGCAGGACTCAGAGTTTAAGGCTGTAGTTAGATTTATCTTAATTACTTTCTTGTAGTTGCGGATGCTTGCAAGGGTATAATCACAAGTATGTATTAGTCCTAGGAAGGGCGGTGCATTAGCATAGGTTCACCCACACAACACTTATCAAAACTATGAAGATTATTAAGCCACATGAAGCGAAAGTACTAGACTAAAATCCCGTGTGTCCTCAAGAACGTTTGGTCATTATAAGTAAACAAACCGGCTTGTCCTTTGTGCTAAAAGGATTGGGCCACTCGCTGCAATTATTTCTCTCGCATTTTATTTACTTGTACTTTATTTATCTGTAATATCAAAACCCCCTGAATACTTGTCTGTGAGCATTTACAGTGAATCCTTCATCGAAACTGCTTGTCAACACCTTCTGCTCCTCGTTGGGTTCGACACTCTTATTTATCGAAAGTACTAAGATACACCCCTATACGTGTGGGTCATCAAGACTATTTTCAGGCGCCGTTGGAGTGAAGCGCTATTGGTAAGCGGAATTGGTAAGGAAATTTATTGTTTGTGCTGATTTTATTTCTTGCCTGTTGCTATAAATCATTATGGAGAGATCTTCTCTTCAATTTCTATTTGGGAAATCTACTACTACTGCAACGTTAGTGGATGAAGCGCCAGGAGTGAGGAAGTAGTACCATATAAAATAACTATGAAAATTATTGAACGTGTTATGGATAACCGCTATTAAGGGGATGGAACTGTCCATCCTGTTGATCATTTTTGCATGAGTTATGCGGGTTATTCAAATGTGCGGGTATTTCTATGAATGAAGTTGGAAGAAACTATTCACTATATCGCTGTCTGTAGCGGCGCACGGGTATAAATTGCTGAAGAATGGTGATTCTATTGATTGGGAGGACATTGTGCCTTTATTTTATTCCAAATTTTATCCTCCAAGTGAAATTCACAAAGATCGGAACCGCATATATAATTTCTGGCCTCATGATGAAAGTATTGCCCAAGCTTGGGGGAGATTGAAGTCTTTAATGCTCAAATGCCCCATTCATGAGCTTCCTAGTAATGTTATTATTGATAATTTCTATGCAAGACTTTCTTTTCAAGACAAGACCTTACTGGATACTTCTTGTTCTGGATATTTACATGCAAGAATGAAGAGTTTAAAAGAGACCTTCTTGATCGGATCCAAGAAAATACTTAAAGGATGGGAGAACGACAAAGATAGAGAATCGGGTATAATTTATGATTATAAATGCATCGAAGCTTTTATGGATACTGATAAATTTAAGTAATATGAGTGCTACATGTGGTCTTGATTCCCAAGTTGTTGCAAATCTTTATAAAGCTTTTGCCTCTCATTATGAATTGCCTAAGAAGAATTTTGATAAGTATCATGAGCCGTATAAAGATAAAGTTGATTCATCTGTAAACAAATGTGTAGTGATTGAAAGCGTGGATAATGTTATTCCTGAAGCTTATATTGAAAAAACTCCTTTCCCTGCTAAAATGAAGGAGTACTCTGTCATATCTAGTGCGATTAATAAAAGTGAAAAGAAACCTAAAGAACCTGAAGAACAAATTAAAATTGAACCTGTTGTTGCTATAGTTAAAGATCTTGTGACTGAAAATGTGGAGGATGGTCATATTATTTTCTGTGAGGATGCTTCTAATATTGTTTCATCCTAATAAATCCAAACAAGTTAGTGTTCCTATGCTATCTGTTAGAATTGATGGTCATTGCTATTATGGTTTATGTGATATTGGTGCAAGTGTTAGTGCTATTCCTTATGAGCTTTACCGCAGATTATGCAGAAATTGGTTCTTGTGAACTTGAAGATATTGATGTGGTTATTCATATGGCTAATAGAGAAACTATTTCTCCAATTGGTATTGTTCGAGATGTGGAAGTTCTATGTGGTAAGATTAAATATCCTGCTGACTTTTTGGTACTTGGTTATGCTGCTAGTGATCATTGTCCTATCATTTTTGGTAGACCTTTTCTAAATACTTGTGGAGCTATTATAGATTGTAAGAAAGAGAAAATTTTGACTAGATTTGTTGGTGAACCTTATGAATTTAACTTTTCTAAATTTACCAAAACTCCTTATAAAGTTGACTTGCCTAGTAATGATTTTAAAATGGAGCGGTGTGCATCTATTGTTCTTGTTCCTAATAATCCTTTTCAGCAACATTTGGAGAATAGTGAAAGTTTTTAGGAAAGAAAGAGATGAGCTTGAGGAAAATTTTCTTCGCCAACCTATTCTCAAGCATGACTTAGGTGGAAGATTTGGGTACAACACCGCCACCAAAGGAAGATCCTGTTTTTGATTTAAAGCCTTTACCGATAATCTTAAATATGCTCATATTGATGATAAGAAAATATATCTGTTATTATTAGTTCTAAGCTTTCAGAGATTGAGGAAGAAAGGTTATTGGAAATATTGAAGAAACACCGAGGAGCTATTGGCTATACTCTTGATGATTTGAAAGGGATTTCTCCTTCTATTTGCCAACATGCTATTAATATGGAAGAAGATGCAAAGCCTGTTGTTGAACATCAACGTCGTCTAATTCCGAAGATGAAAGAGGTGGTAAGGAACGAGGTATTAAAACTCCTTGAAGCTGGTATTATATATCCTATTGCGATAGTAGATGGGTTAGTCCTGTGCATTGTGTTCCTAAGAAAGGAGGAATGACTGTTGTGCCTAATGATAATGATGAGCTTATTCCTCAAAGAATAGTTGTAGGTTATAGAATGTGCATTGATTTTCGAAAAGTTAATAAAGTTACTAAGAAAGATCATTACCCTTTACCCTTTATTGATCAAATGCTAGAAAGGTTATCTAAAAATACTCATTTTTGCTTTCTTGATGGTTATTCTGGGTTTTCACAAATTTCTGTTAAAGCTAAAGATCAAGAGAAAACCACGTTTACTTGTCCTTATGGAACTTATGCTTATAGGCGTATGCCTTTTGGTTTATGTAATGCTCCTGCTACTTTTCAAAGATGCATGTCTGCTATTTTTCATGGTTTTTGTGCGAAAGTATTGTAGAGGTGTTCATGGATGATTTTTGTCTATGGGAATTCTTTTGATAATTGCTTAAACCTCGATAAAGTTTTGCAGAGATGTGAAGAAACTAACCTTGTTCTTAATTGGGAGAAATGCCACTTTATGGTTAATGAAGGAATTGTATTGGGACATAAAATTTCCGAGAGAGGTATTGAAGTTGATAGAGCTAAAGTTGAAGCAATTGAGAAGATGCCCTATCCTAGGGATGTTAAAGGTATTCGTAGTGTTCTTGGTCATGCTGGGTTTTATAGGAGATTTATTAAAGATTTCTCTAAAATCTCAAAGCTTCTTACTAATATTCTTCAAAAAGATGTACCTTTTGTTTTTGATGATGATTGTAGGAAGCTTTTGAAACTCTAAAGAAAGCCTTAACAAGCCCTCTGAAGTTAACCTCCTGATTGGAATTTGCCTTTTGAAATTATGTGTGATGCTAGTGATTTTGCTGTAGGCGCTGTTCTTGGACAGCGGGTAGATAAAAAATTAAATGTTATTCATTATGCTAGTAAGACTCTTGATGCTGCTCAAAGAAATTATGCTACAACTGAAAAGGAATTGTTAGTTGTAGTCTTTGCTTGTGACAAGTTTAGACCCTATATTGTTGATTCGAAAGTTACAATTCATACTGATCATGTTGCAATTAGATACCTTATGACAAAGAAAGATGCTAAGCCAAGGCTTATTAGATGGGTACTTCTTTTTTTTTTTTTTGATTTACATATTATAGATAGGAAAGGTGCTGATAATCCTGTTGCTGATAATTTGTCTAGATTGGAAAATATTGCTTATGATCCTGTTCCTGTTAATGATAGTTTTCCAAATGAACAATTGGCTACAATAAAGGTGAGCTCGCGAGAGAGCCCTGGTATGCGGATTATGCTAACTTTATTGTTTAGAAGTATTTGCCTCCTTTTCAGCTCGGCAAAGGAGGAAATTCTTTTATGACTTGAGGCATTATTTTTGGGATGACCCACACTTATATAAAGAAGGAGTGGATGGTATTATGCGAAGATGTGTTCCTGAATATGAACAACAGGAGATATTGAATAAATGTCATGGTAGTGTTTATGGAGGACATCACGTTGGAGATAGAACCGCGCAAAAGGTTCTACAATCAGGTTTTTATTGGCCAACACTCTTCAAAGATGCAAGGAAATTTATTTTATCTTGTGATGAATGTCAAAGAGTTGGTAATATCTCCAGACGCAAGAAATGCCTATGAATTATACTCTTGTTATTGAACCATTCGATTGTTGGGATTCGACTTCATGGGTCCTTTCCCTTCTTCAGACGGTAACACTCATATACTTGTCGCTGTTGATTATGTTACTAAATGGGTAGAAGCTATACCTACAAAAAGTGCTGATGGTGAGACCTCTATAAAAATGCTTGTAGATGTTATATTTCCTAGATTTGGAGTACCTAGATATATTATGACTGATGGAGGTTCTCATTTTATTCATGGAGGTTTTAGAAAAACTCTTGCTAAGTATGGTATTAATCATAGAATTGCTTCCGCTTATCACCCTCAAACTAGTGGTCAAGTAGAATTATCAAATAGAGAGATTAAAGCTATCTTGGGAAAAACTGTTAATAAATCTAGAAAGAATTGGGCTAGCAAATTGAAAGAAGCACTATGGGCTTATAGAACCGCTTATAAAAATCCTATGGGAATGTCACCTTATAAAATGGTTTATGGAAAAGCTTGTCATTTACCTTTAGAACTAGAGCACAAAGCTTATTGGGCTGTTAGAGAACTAAATAAAGATCCTAAATTAGCCGGTAATAAGAGGTTGTTGCAATTAAGTTCTCTAGATGAATGGAGAAGTGAAGCTTATGAAAATGCTAAACTCTTTAAAGAAAAAGTTAAGAAGTGGCATGATAGAAGGATCATTAAAAGAGAATTTAATGTTGGAGATCAAGTTCTATTGTATCGGTCTCGTCTCAGATTCTTTGCAGGGAAATTACTCTCGAAGTGGGAAGGACCATATGTTGTTGAGGAGGTGTATCGTTCAGGAGCAATTAAAATTAGCTCTCTCAAGGCAATGCCACACAAGTGGTGAATGGACAAAGACTCAAGCATTATATCTCGGGTGATTCTTATAATGTTGATGTTGATATTATTCAAATGGAAACACCGGAAGCTTTCATCAAAGGACAAATTGACGAGTCCGCGATTGGACTTTGAATAGTAACAGTACAGGTAATAAAAGTCCGCGTTTGCCTTTCCGAACATTATTTCTGCTGTTTTTAGAAAATATGAAAAATTATGAGTTAGAAACGAATTGGAAAGGACCTTGATGCCACCATAGGCGCGCGGGCTGACACAGGCGCGCCGACCTATGGTCAGCCGCCTCGTTGCTGACTCTGGTTCATCGGAACCTTCCTTTTGTCGTAAAAATATCGCTATATAATCCCGGACCCCAGAGTCGTAATATCGTTTTCTCGTCGTGTTTTGTTTGAGCTGTTTTACGCAGATTTGTTTTGATCTAGAAGCACCATGGTCTCCAACAACAAAGACAAGGGGCCTTGGAGGGAAGAGATGGATGAGAGGATCAATAAGGAGAAGGAGAAGATAGCATCAGCAAAAGGAGAGTGGGAAACTACGAGGAGTAAGCCAATTTTGGTGGGATCGGTTAATATTGGGCGTTCTTTTTCTCATAACTTGCAGGGAGCTTCCGCCTGCTCTGGACCTCGACTCTTTCCCTTGTGTGGAGGAAGCAATACGGGTTGCTGATGAATTTTGTGATCAATATCATGCTCTAAGAAGGGAAGTGGAGATACTTCAGGAGGAGAACCAGCGACTTCGCAGAATGCTGGAATATTACTCAAATCCCAGCACAAGGCCGTCACCGCCACACTCGGGTAACAATGAGTCTCTTCAGGTTTTGGTGCAGAATTGCAAAATTGAGAAGCTGAAGCTGAAGGAGATCCTTATGAAGCGCGAGAGGAATTCATCACCACCATCGCCGAAGGAGTAATTCATCATCGGTATTGGCATCCCCTTGGTTTGTTCCAAGCTTGGGGGAGTGCCGCGGTATCACATCATCCCTTTATCTTTTACTATCAAGTAGTGTCATATCATGAGTAGGAAGTTATCATATGGAATAGTATGCAATGTGGAAGTATCTCTCTTAGTTAGTTATCTATGTATCTGTTGGTGTGAGTTATCGTTATGGAATATTAATGAGAAGTCTTATCATTTACTTTTTGCACATCTTATTTTAGTTTGCAATCTCCATTATATGATTACTCTTGACATAAGTATTGATATCACTTTGGGAGCATCAAGTAAATCTATTTGGTTTTGGCAAACTTAGCATTGGTCAATAGCAACAACATCTTGATGTTAAATAAAAGAGAGAAATACACTTAGATATACTAATCTATTATCTCTATGCTTAGTATTCTAAAGTTAAAATTGCTTGTGCTTATGAGAAAGATGCATGATTGTTTCTATCATATGTATATTTGTTTGTTTCCCTCAACCTTTATGTTTGCTATCAAACCTTGCTAGCCAAAGACCTGTATCGAGAGGGAATGCTTCTCATACATCCATAACCTTAGACCAAACCTATGCCATTTGTGTCCACCATACCTACCTACTACATGGTATTTTCTGCCATTCCAAGTAAATACTTCATGTGCTACCTTTAAATAATTCAAACTACTACTCCTTATTTGTGTCAATGTTTTATAGCTCATGAGGAAGTATGTGGTGTTTCATCTTTCAATCTTGTTGGGCGGACTTTCACAATGGACTAGCGGCACATCCGCTTATCCAATAACTTTGCAATAAGAGCTGGCAACGGGGTTCCCAGCCCCAATTAATAACTTTCATTAATAATTCTCTTCACATGTTTTGCTCGATTTATCAGTAAGCAACTTAATTTTGCAATAGACACTCCTCCATGGTATGTGAATGTTGGAAGCACCCGAGATTCGGTTAGCCATGGATTGAGAAAGCCAAGGTTGGGGGGAGTGTCATCCTTAATAAAACTAAAATACATGTGTAAACAAAAGAGAAGAGGGATGATCTACCTTCTGGTAGTCCCCCTCATGGGAGCCGCTCTTTGAAGGTTCGTTTGGCAAGGGGTTAGAGTGCCCGCTACCATTCGTGACAACAACAAACACCGCTCAAAATCTTACTTTTATGCTCTTTATATGATTTCAAAACTTGAAAAGCTCTAGCACATGATTTAATCCCTGCTTCCCTCTGCGAAGGGCCTATCTTTTACTTTTATGTTGAGTCAAAACCTATTTCCCTCTATCTCAAGCAAGCAATTGAGTTGTTGTGAACCAATCATTTATGCTATGATTCATTAATCATGTCTTTTATACTTTCTTGTTTAGTACCAATTTTATCTGAATGAATATGACTTTGAAGTTATCAATGATTATGAAGAGATTGTCATGCTTAAATATGAAGGCTCAGCTATAAATTCTAATATGAAAGCTTTGCTTAGAAGTACAATCCGTTAGTAGTTCTCTGACCAAGAACAAAGTTTGCCATCACCAACTATGATTTCTTATGCACCTTTACTTGTGATTTCTCTTTACTTATTTCGAGATGAGTTATATGAGGAAGTTGTTTACTAGAATGTCTTGTGTGAATGAATATGATGCTTCTTGTCCGTATTTTATTTATCGACTCTTCACTCCATAAACATGTGGTCTTGTTTATCGAGCTCAGTTTCGGGGACAAGCGAGGTCTAAGCTTGGGGGGAGTTGATACGTCCAATTTGCATCACTATTTTGTATCATAATTTGCTGTTATTCATTGATATATTTCATATTGGGGTACAATACTTATGTTATTTCATCTATTTTGCATGTTTCATCATCATTGGAGGATCAAGCACCGGAGCCAGGATTCTGCTGGAAAAAAGCACCGTCAGAACGCAATATTTCGGAAGATCAACTGTGGAAGGGAATTTCACGTAAATTCCTATTTTTCCAGATGACGGAGGGAGCCAGAAGGGGAAGAAGAGAGGAGCCACTGTGGGCCCAGACCATAGGGCGGCGCGGCCCATGGCCTGGCCGCGCCACCCTATGCTCTGGGGGCCCCACAGCCCTTTCGCCTCCTTTTCTTCGCGTACTCCTTCGTCCTGAAAACCTAGCACAGAGAGGACTCCGGGGTTACAGCCGCCTCTGCGGGCGGAGAACACGAGAGAGAAAAGAGCTCTCCGGCGGGCAGGAATCCGCCGGGGAAATTCCCTCCCGGAGGGGAAATCGACGCCATCGCCATCGTCATCGAGCGGGACATCATCTCCATCATCATCATCATCATCATCTCCACCATCTACACCGCCATCACCACCGCTGCACCTCGTCACCGCTGTAACAATTCGGGTTAAATCTTGATTGTTTGATAGGGGAAACTCTCCCGGTGTTATTCTATACTTGTTGTAGATGCTATTGAGTGAAACCATTGAACCAGGGTTTATGTTCAGATTGTTATTCATCATCATATCACCTCTGATTGTATTCCATATGATGTCTCGTGAGTAGTTCGTTTAGTTCTTGAGGACATGGGTGAAGTCTAAATGCTAGTAGTGAATTATGGTTGAGTAATATTCAATGTTATGATATTTAAGTTGTGGTGTCATTCTTCTAGTGGTGTCGTGTGAACGTCGACTACACGACACTTCACCATTTATGGGCCTAGGGGAGTGCATCTTGTATTCGGTTGCTAATTGCGGGGTTGCCGGAGTGACGGAAACCTAAGCCCCCGTTAGTATATCGATGCAGGAGGGATAAGGGATCTCGAGTTTAAGGCTGTGGTTAGATTTATCTTAATTACTTTCTTGTAGTTGCGGATGCTTGCAGGGGGTATAATCACAAGTATGTATTAGTCCTAGGAAGGGCGGTGCATTAGCATAGGTTCACCCACACAACACTTATCAAAACAATGAAGATTATTAAGCCACATGAAGCGAAAGTACTAGACTAAAATCCCCGTGTGTCCTCAAGAACGTTTGGTCATTATAAGTAAACAAACCGGCTTGTCCTTTGTGCTAAAAAGGATTGGGCCACTCGCCGCAATTATTTCTCTCGCATTTTATTTACTTGTACTTTATTTATCTGCAATATCAAAACCCCCTGAATACTTGTCTGTGAGCATTTACAGTGAATCCTTCATCGAAACTGCTTGTCAACACCTTCTGCTCCTCGTTGGGTTCGACACTCTTATTTATCGAAAGTACTACGATACACCCCCTATACTTGTGGGTCATCATAACCCTTACTTCCTCGAGATATGAACCTCGGCTTCTGGTCTGACATCCTCCTGAGAGTACTATTATATGGATACTTCCCAACAACCTTATGAAAATAAGATCGGACTTCCTCTCAGTTCAGACCTTTTTCTTCGTCTTTCATACTCCAAATCATATCTTAATACTTCTCCTTCAGCCTTCCTCTCCCCCTTGGAGTTTACTAATGATCTTCAAACTTACTTTCTTCTAATCATTAAACTCCAAGGTTAAGTATTGGTTTAAGTCTGGTTTATATTTTGTACTTTTCTAGAGTCTCACGAAGAATTCTTTGCGGTGTATCCACACAGTTGTGGGTATCCGATGTGAATCCTCCGACTAAATATTTATTAGCTACGGAATACCAGCTACGGAATCCCTCTTTCCTTTAGAGTGAAAGAACGATTAAGCTGTGGACTATTTGTTACCAGCTGCAGACTATCTAACACAAGATGTGGCTTATTGGATACCAGCTGTGGCTATGTTATGGTTCTAGTCAACATCTACCTACCAGTTGTGGCTACTTTTATAGTTTTAGTTAAGATATACCTCACTTCACATACTTTCTCTTCATGATTATCCTATATCAGCTGCGGTCTTATTATACCAGCTACGACTTCACTTGTCTATTTTCCTTCTTCCAGGGTTTGTTTTGCAAGAAAACCACTTGTTGACACTATGAAAATAGTATCTTAAGTGACTTCACTTGCATTCCCTTCTTCCATAATGAATACGGCTCCACTTCTACTGCTCCATATTCACTATTTTTCTCACTTCCATAGTACTTCCATGTTGAAGTACTCCTCAATTGAGGATAAAAGTGAGTTTTGATTAGTCCTTCCTTTGAAGTAGTGTGGTTGCTTCCCACAACTTTACTTCCTTCTTCTAGTGAACCTTCATCTTGTCTTCAAAATCTTCAGAATTCGTCACTTCCTCACACGAATACCTTTACCCTCTAGACCTATAACATCAAGTAAGATCTTGATATTGCAACATGCATTTGCATATCAAAGTCAAACTTCATGTATGGATCTAGTCAAACAATGAAAATCCAATAAAATCCAAGAAAATCCAGCTTTGTGTTTATAATACACATCTTTATATGCCCGAATATAATAGTTGGGTAAGACATCCCTAGACATCAGGCTTAGATGTGTAGTATATAACACCACATAAGATAGGTTTAGGTTGTGATACTTAGCACATATATATGGATTACTACTATTTGTCTCAATATTTACCTCGATTGCTCACTTGCAATCAAATAAAATTGAGCAAATTGGTCCAGAATAGTTGTGGTTGACCTAATTTCCTTGGAAAGTGCTAACTTAGATTCCATTTAATTGAAAACTAACCTCACATGATCTCTCGAGGCTATAACATGGCTACTCTAAACACAAGATTGTTTGAATATACCACCTATGACTCCAGGATTTCTCTATGTGATATGCTCTAAACAAGCCTCCTTTAAACTAAGGACTATGGTTCTAGCATACTTGACATATTTAACATGATTTTAAGGCCTAAGTTTTCGAACTATTCCTTAAATCCTACTCCTTATCACACTTCTTGTAATTCACTTATGATGTTCTACTCCATCACATCATGACTCTCAAGTGAATCATAGAGGAATACCTAGTTTATTATTGAAAGTAGACTCATGTAACTCCTATAACTCTTCCTTACCTCCTATGATTGACTCATCATAGGTATATACTACCTCATATTACTTATCTACCTTACTTAACATTAGTCATTTGACATTTTAAATGACTCTTACTTAACCATAACTCGCGTTGGTATACTTCTTCCAATAGGATATCTTCCTTGTGGTTGTATCCTCTCTTTGGACTACCATGTATTGTATACCAACTGTGGTCTACTACCACCCATTATCTTAAGCTCTAATGGTGTTCTATTAATTTGGAATGAAGCAAGATAACTAACTAATTTTACTTAAGAAAGATAGATAAGAAAATTGACTTAAGTGTGTCAGGAATATTCTCAAGTGAATACCCATCTCCAGTCAAAAGAATAGTTGGTTTAGCATAGTTGACTTAACATAGTTGTATTAGCTAAGATACTTCCTATAGACACTACCAAACCTATAGGTCTCCTTTAAAGGGTTTTAATCCTAGGGTCAAAGCATTTGCTCTGATACCAGCTGTGGTGACCCAGCGTACCACTGCATGGTGTAGTACACAAGTCGTTGACATAACACAAGTGAGTTCCACTCATATTACATCCCTCAGAGTGGTACAACAGAAACATATGCGAGTCCAAGGTATGTCTATAGAAGGATACACAAGCTGTTTACAGAAGATCAACACAGCCTCCTACTTTACAGTGAGGTAAAACTTCAAATAAAGCTCCAGAAGAACGACTCGTAATCTAACTTATTGCTAACACTATCTCCAGAGATACTAGGCTTGCTATAGAATTCTAGCTACTTAGGTGCTAAGATTAGGGAAAGGCTCCCTTCTATTACTAGTCTAAGTTTCCACTTAAGTTGCTGCAGCAGTTGACTTCATTGACTTCTTTGCTTGGATTCTCCATCTTGTTGCAGTTGACTCCTTTGTCTTCGAGTTCCACGGTAGTTCATCCTCCGGTGCCTCCATAGCTAAGCAGGGGATTTAAGAGTGGGATGAGTACGAGCGTACTCAGCAAGTTCATATTAGGAAATAGGTGTATCATGCACTAGCTACAGCCATAGACCAGAAAGTCATAGGCGAATGCAAGTTTTCATAAACATTTCTTCAAAAGGTTTATTTTATTCTGAAAACTATGCCCGTCGTCTTCACAGGTTGGTAGAACTTCATGGAGTTCCTTTCTGCGCGTTGAGTTCCAGCTAGGAACGTGAGTGATAGCCACAATTTGATACTCTGCAGAGGTGCGTTACTTTTCCCATAAGAGATCTCACCTTTTGCCATCCGCAGGGACTTGCCCCCGTTCACACTTCCTTGGTGTGAGGCCAGGTATAAAGATCCAAGCCCACACCGCCTTCTCCGCGACCTCGCAGACCCACCCTTTTGTAAGTCTGTCCTCTCCTATATCTATGGGTAGACTAACACAGGCACTTGTTCTCTCCTATACCGTTAAGGTAGACTGATCCGAACAACTTATGTGCCCTGTTCTATACACCATAGATAGACTGATCCGGACAACCCTTACAATCCTTCATAGACCGATAATAAGTCTACCCTCTCCTGTATCTAATGGTAGACTGTGCAGGACCACATGTCCCCACCTTTACCAAAGATAGACTGATCCGGGCAACCCTTATTACCAATCCGTTGGCATGCGAGAGGGAAAAGATACAGCTGGCTTCCCCAGAGCCATTATAGATCTTATGGTCAACGCGATATGTACGGCGCTAGAATCACTGGACGACATTGGTACTTAGTCCTAGATGAATAGTACCCTTGCAATGGAACCTCCACCAATCAACACATACCATGGTTCCATTGCCCACCACATAGTCATATTCATAATTGTAAAATAATACTTTGCTTTTCAATGCAGGAGTGATAAGTATAGTACTTTGCATATAATTTGATAAAAATAATCAAATGACATGAGCAAGATGAACTTGCTTTTCTTGATGCAGATTATGCAAGCAAAAGCGATACGTGAGAACTCCAACTGCTGAAATACCATCATCGTCCGGCAAGGACAATGTTTAAAGAACAAAGATGCTATAATGCATAGTATGAGATGCAATCGTCCCGAGCGTAACCTAACCTCGATGATTTAGGATGAATGAGTTGTAAAGATTTCTTTAGTGTTGTTGCACTTTTAGAATGGTTCTCAAACAAGGTTCTTATTAAGGTTTGGTTATATTAACATCATATCCAAGTGATATAAGACATCATAACAATCATACACACAAAGAATAGTAGTGGAATAATATGTGAAGAACAGTTGTCAATTTTAAGTTCTACAGTACATGGTTGATGATTACTTATATTATACTTCAAAAGAATAACTTTTGAAGAACATATTGATTAAGAAATAATAAGTATTTTAAATAAGAACTATGGGCTTCTATGGTTTGATTGACATCTGTACTTCAAAAGAATAACTTTTGAAGAACAGGTTATACAAGAACAAGAACTACTATATATAGGAGCTATGTGCTTCTAGGGTTTACTATTGGTTTCATTTAGTTCATTATTAGGGACTAGTTAGGTTCTTAAGTTGGATGGATCTATATACAACAAGTATGGGTAGATTTGTTACTAAGGTTGATCATAGGTATTATATCAAAGAATGATGGTCAAGGTGTTGCTATGAGTTAGGGTTTACTATGGCTTCACACTTGCTTCACTAAGTAATCACTAATGGTTTCTAAGCTAGATGGTTTATTATTCCTAGCTAAGGTTTAGTTGAATAGGAGCATGTGATATGAATTGTTACACAAGGTTGGTACTAGGGTTTATCTTATGGTTCTACTAGGGTTTGATGGTTGAGGTTGATCCTAATGGTATGGTATATAGGAATAATGATCAATGGTGTCAATGTGAGATTAGCAAGTTAGGGTTTGTAATTAAGTGGCACTAGTGGATCATACAAGGTTTATTCAAAAATGAAGATATGAAATGATGACTTCATGTGAATTGTTTCTATTCTGGTGGACCATGATTTGTATTTGTTGATTACATCATAAGGTTCTCTATGTAAGATGAAATTCACAGGATCACATGTGATAAGCAACTAGGGTTTTAGGGTTAAAGCATTTTCAAATGATCACATAAAATAATGGGATCTAGATTCTAACTTATAATAAAACTAGGGTTTCTAAATTATGATCCAATTCTTAAAGTAATGCTTGGTACTAGAATTAATGTGATCAAGTACTTTGCACAAAATTAATAATAGCCTTATCATTTAATTATTTTAAAGGGTTGAAGAATTAAAATAATTACTAGTTAGGGTTTAATTAGAAATCAGGGTTTCCTAATTATTGTTAGGTTTTAAAATAATGACTTGTTAACTAAAGATGTTTAAGTAAATAAGTTTTGAATTACCAAAATAATATTGGCTTATAATATTTTCTTGAGTTATTATTATTTACAGAAAATAGGAAATTGTAACATGCAATTTAGGGTTTATGAATTACCACTAATATTTAAGTTAATGCAAACATGATAAAGAAAATTAATCTTAACATTTTAATTAGTTACTGAATAGTTAAAATTTAAATTTGAAACTTCACTAATTATTGAATTCAATTTGTATTTTAAACAATTAGAAAGACATAATTAATAAAGATAAAAATAAGTGAATTTTTATTTTGACACACATTTTTGTTTTATATTTTATTTGAATAGAGTTTATTTTTGTGAGCATTTTGATATATTATTCATAATTTTCTGAGTTAATATGAATTTTCTATGATTTTGCAAAGTTTCAGATATTTACTGGTTTTAAAATTAAACCTAAATACTAAACGTACCGGTTCGTTTCTACCCACAGGCTGACGGTGGGGTCATTGACTGGGTCAGCTGCCACGATGGCAACGACCAGTCAACAACGACCGAGTGGGTCCCTCTCCACGTCACCCTACCGGCGGCTCAACGCCGGCGAGGCAGGGCACGACGGAGACGCCGATTTAAGGCCTCCCGGGATGCGCGAGTACAATTTTCTGGATCCCCACGACCTACTGAACACGATGGTGGTGGCGGTTTTCCGAGAAACTCGCCGGAGCATCGCCGGCAACCATGTGCTGCGGCGGCGCACTCCGGCAAAGGATCGAACGCGAGCTACAGATGATTCCAGGAAACGAAAGTAGGCTCTAAAGATGCGGAATCTCACCGTGAAGCTCAAGGTGTGGTCGGCTCCGGCGATGGTCGACGGAGACGACGGCGATTGGCGATTTCCCGGCGAACCCGAGGGAAAGGGAACGCTCGAGATTGCTTTCACCGGAGGCTCCCCTCGGCGATGCGCTCCTCCACGCCCAGCGGCGGCCCTCGGGTGGCTCCAGGCGACGGCTAGCCGGAGAACTGGCCGGCCATGGCGGGGTTCCAGTGAGATGTAGAGAGGGCTAGAGAGCGAATTGAAGGGCGGCGAAGAACAAGGACTATACGGTGATGATCTCCACCTATTTATAGGCCGAGGGAACCCTCGAGGCTTCGACACGACGACGGCGACGGGCAGGAGGTGGCGGTCTCTGGAAGGTGGTCTGGCGAAGATCTTTTCTCTCTCGCGGATAGACTCGGACGCGAAACGATTAGGGTGAGGTTCTGGAACCTTCTGCCGCGTCCGCGCATCCCTATCGTCGACGAGGGCGGTGCCTATCGGCGATGCCGCGCGTCCGCCGGAGAAGAAGACGACGATGTTTTCCCCTTGCACGATTTTTAAAGCGACCAAAACGGTAAGTGACTTTGGGCTGGGCCGCGTCTGGGCTGTGTTGGCCTGCTTCGGCTGGTGCGGTACTGGGCTGCGACGTGGTGGTGATGGGCTGCCACCAGGGTAAGTTTCCCTCCACTTCTTATTTCAAATTTTCATTTCCTGTTTTTATTTACTGATTTAAATTTGCTATTTGCTTTCAAATTTGAATTCTGTCTTGTTTTGCAGGTCCTAAATTATTTGAATATCAAAACAATTTGATAGTCATGCTTACTGTATAATGTTGTTGTTTAAACAAACATTTAATATTTGATTAAATTTGTGTTGTTTGGAGGCACAAGTTAAAAATGCAAATAGATATGAATTTTAGGTTCAACTCAATTACCTTTTAAATTTAGGAATTAATTCTGTTTTAAAAGATCTGAAATTGAGAACATGTGAATGGTGAACATATTCTATTTTGCAAGTGCTTAACCTTAGTGATCATTCACATATAATTTAATTATGGCTAGGGTTTAACAAATGGTAAAGGAAATGGAATTGGTTCATGATTTTATGTGAATGATAGTTCTTAAGTTTTAAGAAGATGATTTGGATATTGGCTTCACTCTACTCACCAAATGACATTTAGTTCTAAAGCATGTATGGCTTGGCTTATACTTGTGATTCATGGTACACAAGTCAGGACATAATATTTTATGTGGATTGGATCCTATGTGAAAAGGTTTAGGGTTTTGGTAATGCTTCACTAGTTGAAGTATAAATAGGCATGAGGCATGGTAGGGTTCTACTTATAATCCAAAGTGATACTTGGATTGAAATTCAAATATAATTTAGGGTTTAGATAGTGATCACCAATGTGATACACAACTAGGATTAGAATATGAGCATAAGCTAGGGTTATGCTAAATTGGCTAGGGTTATCCTCCTCACTTAGGTAAAATTATTGTATCAAGGCAATGCTAGGTTTGTCTCAAGTGTTTGGATAAGCAAGATTTAAATACCATATCAATACTACACAAGGCATGAGTATTGGTCTGGATTAACTACTATTGATATATTTAGCATTTCATGATAAGAATGAGATCTATGGATCACATATATAGGTTTAACTTATCTGCTCAATTTATAAGGTAAGATCATGCATTAGACATGATCCACTTATTCCTCACTAATCTCTCTTCTTTAATACTTCTGTCCACACACTCACTTAGATTCTTAGGGTTTATGATCATCACCCAAAATGTAATGATCAATATTGGCCTCATAACAATTCATTGGTGAATTATGGTTCTCTCTCCAAGATCAAGTATAAGTCAATATACTTGAGTATACCTCTTTAGGTTGAGCTCTTTTTAATAGGTAGGTTTCTCTAGGGTTTATGATCATTACCAAGGTGTAATGATCACCACACTTGCCTCTCTCTTGGATCACTAGTAAAAGAGGTTCTTACTTACTATTAAGTATTAGCTAGGTCAAGTAGGGTTTAGTACTTGACTTATATTTCTTGTATCATTGGTTAGTATCAACAAGTACCTCACTTGGATAAGGTTTAAATATTAAGCTAGGTTCTATTGAATGCATAATCTAAGCATATGAATGGTACTCTCCTATATCTGAAGTTTAATGGAAATGAGTTTGGAAACAAGGTTGGAATGGTCAAAGTTAATGAAGAATAAATATGAGTGTTCTTGACTTGGTTCAAGTAGTTGAAAAGATATACCATGTGACTTATGGTAGGAACATTTATTTAGTAGAAGACCTAGATAAGATAAGTATAGAATAGTGTCTTAATTAATTGTGTTCTATGATTTAGGATTGAATAATTATTCATGTATTGTTGTAAGGAATGTCATATTGAGATCCTTTATAAGATCTTATAGTTGACCCTTACTTAAGGTGTTGTTTGTTGTAAATCTACTCCTATTTGATCTAGCCCATAGATCAAATCATCTCTACCCAAAACAAGGTTTTAGCAAAGGTCACAGTGAAGTGTATAGCGCTTGACTTGATGAGCTACTTCAATTTCAGCAAGTCAAGTGAAACTTCAGTTACTGTGGTAAGTTTTATTTGAAGCGCGAAAATTCCCCGGATTTTCTATGCATGAATGCAATGCACACTTTGGTTTTCTCTCATTTTACCAGCCAAGAGCCCATCACAAAATATATGAAAAAGTCTCCGGCTGTTGGTCCTCCGACTCCAGCTCCGCCAAGCACTTCCCACACTGCTCCACCTCCGTCTCCACCTCAGGCGGAACAATCCCCCCCTCCTCACTACAAGAAATCTGCCATAAGTTGACAAAAATAAGGTGTCACTGAAACGTCACTGATGGCTGCTTGTGACGTTACCGTGACGCTTTTCAAAACGTCGAAAGCTGGGAGTCAGCAGTGAGTGCTTAAGACGTTTCACTTGAAAACGTCGTAGAGCTTTGTGACGTTTTAAAATGTCACTGACGGCATGACGTTCCCAAAACGTCATGGGCACCTGCCCCCGAGTCCAGCGTGGCAATCCGACGTGGCAAAATTGTGACGAATTAGAAACGTCGTTATCTGAATTCAGCCCGGTCCATTCAGCTTCTTATGTGGGCTGAGCCCATTAGTTCTGATTATTTTTTTCGGCTTTGTTGGGCCTTGGCCCGTAACTGGCCCAATTACCTCAGCCTTTTTAGCTTATTTTTTTTCAACGGCCTTTTTAGCTGCTGTACTTACTGGGCCTGGGCCAATTTTCATTGGGCCGTGGCCTTTTTAGGACCCATTACACTTTTGGGCCGTGGCCTTTTTAGGACCCATTACAGTTTTGGGCCGTGCCCTTTTTAGGACCATTACACTTTTGGGCCTTGGCCTTTTTAGGGTCCATTATGGTTTTGGGCCTTGGCCTTTTAGGGTCCATTAAGATTTTGGGCCTAAGCCTTTATAGGGTCCACAAAGGTTTTGGGCCTCAGCCTTTTTGGGGTCCATAAAGATATTGGGCCTTGGCCTTTTTGGGTCCATAAAAGTTATGGGCTTTGGCCTTTTTACTGTCCTGCAAGTTTTTTGGGCTTCGGCCTTTTTTTGCCTTTTCAACTCCCATTTTTCGAAAATGCAATTAATTATTTGTTGGGCTCTAGCCTTTTAAGAGCCCATATATTTCTAGGCTACTTTGGGCCTTGGCCTTTTAAGACCCCACAATAGCCCAACAGTGCATATATTAAACTAAGAAATTCAACAGCAAAATATAAAAGACAACATTTCAAATCTGCAAATTTCACAGCAGAGTGACAGCAGCAACATGACCAGGTTCACAGATTCACCAACATGTCAAGAAAGTTCACATATTCACAGTAAGAAGTTCACAGATATGACCAAGTTATTGTCACGCTGCCAGGATATGACCAAGTTCCATGGCGGGACACAAAAAAGGGATGCGACCAGCAGCAGGAGCTAATTCGCAGATGCTCCGAAGATGGACATCATGTGAGCAAGCCTCCTATCACTTTCCTCAGTCCGCTTGAGGAGCTCCATGTAGTCCTTGTCACGCTGAGCTTGTGCGGCTTCATTTGCCGCTTGCTTCTCCTTCTGGGCAGCTGCTTCTTCCATGATGGCAGCAAACTGCTGCTTCATCTGTTCAGCTTCCTCCTGGGACCTCTTCAGCTGTGCTTCCAGGTCATGAACATGCGCCGATACAGCAGCTGCGGTGGGCTTGTTGAGCTTGACAGTGGAACTGGGCTGAAGTCCAGCATTCTTCAGGAAAGTGCTGTGCTTGGCTTCCTTGCTAAGAACCTTTGCAACAACAGCGACTGCAGACCTTGGCGGTGCACCTTCTGGCACAGGAATAGCCAACTCAGCTTCCATATCAGCCTGGAGATCCATTTCCAAAAGATTCATCAATTCAGGAAACGCACAGGTCCAAGAATGGTTCACAAAAGTGAAATGAACAAGTCACTTACTATTGCAGCTAGAGCTTCCTCAGAGAAACCATCCTTCTTGCTGTGATGGGTCGCCTTAAAGATGTCGACTGCATCTAGCTCTTCACCTCTGCGCTCCTCCCTCTGGAAATGATGTTCACCAAGAATCAGAACATAAGCTTGTGGAGACAAGAGTAAGATGCAAAAGGAAATTCTGTAAGAGTGTTCTTACAGTTGCATACAGATGAGCAGCATAGCTACGAGAGCCAGTCTTTTGGCCAAATTTGACCGCAGCACGACTGTCCTTGTTCTTGGTACATGTGTTCTGCAGAAGGGCACAATCATGATATTCAGTAATGTGCACACTATAACGATGAGCATCATGTCTACCATGCAAGCACTAATGACTGCAACTGAAGCAAAGAACATACCCTGTGTCTTGGGGTTACCCACAGAGCAGTTAGAGCTTCCCATTCTTCATCTGAGACATCCTTAACAGGGGACTTGATGCTGACTTCATTTGCTGGTACTTTGTCGAAGTAGTCCCTTTTCAGGATGTAGCGCCTGTTCTTCGACACTTTCCGCAGTACGTCATAGCAAGCCTTCTGGATGACTTCCGACTCTGTGTCCATGTTGAAATTTGCCTACAAAGCAAACAAGGGCAAGGACGAGGTTAGTTATCATGAACTATGAACAATCAAGCAAGCACTCCTATCATCTAACAAATGAACTGGTGATGAAGAAGATTACCCCCATCTTTCCAACAAAGTCGGCCAACAAATTCTCATCCCTCTTGTACAACTTGAAATGCGGAAGGAGCGGCATCTGGCCTCTTGCAAGCATTCCACCCTCCGATGCAAACTTGGCAGCAGGCAAAGGCTTCTCAGGACGTTTCAGCCCTGGAGGAATCTCAATGGTAAGCTTGACTCCCATCCCCTTGCAAATCTGCTCCAGCCCGGTGCCCTTCCTTTTACGGCCACCTGCAGCAGTGGTTCCACCTGAATAGCATACATACAAAGATCATGTCAGAAAGCAGCACCCACAACCAAAAGAGTTTATAAAGATAAACAAAAAAGGCAGTAGATAGTGTGGACAGCTGTCCAACAAAAACTTGCCTTCATCATCCTCAGGATCAAGAAAACCATCAGAATCAAAGTGCTGATGGACCATGACATCAGATGCAGTAGGACCTGTGTCCCTGCGAACAGTGCTTGCTTCATCGATCCTTTCATCAATCTGCAGTGAGCTACTGCGATTGTTGCGGGGCGGAGTATCTTCATTGTTGGTTGCAGACGCTTCACTTGATGTCCTCCTGGTGGCTCTTTTGGAAGGAGCTTCAGCAACAGGTTCCAGATGCCTCTTTCTCCCTCCTGGAGCATCAGCAAACACTCTAACAGGAGGCATTGAACTTTGTTCCTTTTGCAACCTCTTACTCCTCCTCCCTGGGCTTGTCTTTCTAACAGAAGCCTTTTTCTTTCTACTCTTGGGATCCTTCAATGCCTCGCAAAAATAGCAAAACAAAATGGCATTACATCACAGGTTATAGCAAAACATAAATAAGAAAACAGATACAAGTAATGCCAGCCCTCCAAAGATGATAAGCAGAATGCACCTTCTCAATGTGTTCCCCTATACTCCCTTCAACCTCCCCATCCTCCTGGTCAACCAATTGGTCATTGCTCGGATGATAATCTGAGCTGTCGCCTTGTGTTATGGCAGATGACTCATCATTTGAAAGTGTGGAACGACCTCCACCTCGACCACCATGTGACTTCCTAAAAATTGACACTACGGCGGGGATACCCAGGGATTGTAAGACACGGTTGTTCCGCATCATTGTCCTAGCCCTGTCCTTCTCTATCTCGGTGAGTGGCGCTTCTTTACATGTATGAGAGAAATATGTAACCATTAGATTGATGGTTGAAATGCATAGAAGCAAGCCAACTCGAACAACTAAGGTAAATTGTTTAATCATAGCAATTTTCAACTTTTAGTTTCATTTAATCCTAGGGTACAGAAATATTCAGACAGAGCCAAAAAAACCCAGCACCCGATTAAAAGCATCAATTAGACACAATTATGTTAGGATGAAGCCGCATACCAGCCAGCTGCTTCTTCCCAGTCTTTGCCATGCCTGATGTTGATGGGTTGGATATGTGCTGGCACGAAAAGAATAACAATTAGTGACAGCAGATACAACATATGGATGCAATTAAAGAACCAAGCAACATAGGTTCATGTGGATCAACAATCACCTGGTTCACCTTGCTCCTTGAAGTAGGTCAGACCTTGATAGTATTACCTACGAAGATAACAGGTTATAATCATTAGACATATCCCTTCATACAACAATAGACATGTACACAGAAAAAGCTGTAGGCATGTACAGATAAACAGGGCTCCCAAACTTTGTTTGGGAGAAGTTTCATCAACACAGGATAGAAGGGCAATATAAATGTTCATCGACGAAATATAAAAGGGAATGCCTTGGTAAAGATCTGTACCAAGCAAGATCCGCAGCAGGTAATCATATTATGTACTAGTTGCAGCAAGAAAGATCTGTAGAAGCTAATCATATATGGACTGCAGTAAACTAGATGTACAATCTACAGAGCCCAAGCCAAGTAAAATCCCCCAACAATCACGGACTGGTTGCAGCGAGACCCACGCCAGGCAAGATCTGCATCACTAATTGACTGGTTGGATACAGCAAGCAAGATCGGCAGCAGGTAATCATATAGGGACTGCAGTAAACCAGATCTAAATTCTACAGAGCCTGAGCCAAGCAAGATCCGCAGCAATCATCGACTGGTTGCAGCAAGACACATGCCAATCAAGATCCGAAGCAACCATGGACTGCTTGCATATAGCAAGCAAGATCGGCAGCAGGTAATCATATAGGGACTGCAGAAAACCAAATCTAAAATCTACAGAGCCTGAGCCAGGCAAGATCCGCAGCAATCATCGACTGGTTGCTGCAAGAACATGAAAAGCAAGATCCGAAGCAACCATGGACTGGTTGCAGCAAGAACCATGACAGGCCGAGCAACCCTGACCCTGGACAAGCCAAGGAAACAAGCCATGCCACGAAATCCCTAACCCTAACCATGCCATGCCAAGCAAACCGTAACCCTAGCCATGGCCGACGAAACCCTAAGCAGGCCAAGAAAAGGCCATAGATCGAAGAGGGGGGAGGGGTCGGGTTGAGGAGGGAACTCGCCTGAAGATCTTGTGGCGAGCGTCTACGCACGCGCGGCCGTCGTCGGCGGGTAGCTCTCCGCTCGTCCGCTCGTCGGAGCGCCGCTCGTCGGTGGGGATGAGCGGAGTGGGAGGGGAATTGGGGTTCGTATTGCACCGGAGTGGGAGGGGAATTGGGGAATTGAGGGAGCTCGTACGGGATTTGACTGAAATGTCCCTCCTTTCCAGCTTAGGTTAGTGGCGTTTCGGACATTTGCCCTCCTTTCCAGCTTAGGTTAGTGGCGGGCGGATTCAAAACATTTCGCTGGAGCTGGCGGGAGAAGCTGGGCGGGAGAGTTTTGGGGTTTTGGAGGGTTTTGGGGTTTTGGGGTTTTGGAGGGAATTTTTGGGGCTTTTTTGTGCAAAACAATAATAATTAAATGCGCAATAATGCATATAATTTGGTGTAGATTAAAATATTTTTAAAAACAGAATATCATGTAATTAAACGTGTGTCACCGTCATTCCTTTAATGATAATAATATAGGGATATATGAAACTCCTAGAATCCTTAATAATTAAATTATTTAAAAAAATCAGAAAATGTTTGGTTAATTAGGTCAAATAATATATGTCTCTTGCACACACTAATTATATGTTATCATAAGGCATATGCAAGCTTTATCCCATTCTATATACATCAAGATTCCGAACGTGGCAGTTCGATCGTGAAGGGTTCTAGCTCCTAGCTAGAATGTACGTCGTCTCCGCTCGACTTTTTGGCTCCGTTTAATTTGCCAACTGCGCAAAAAGGGGCCGCCGGGACATGCGGTATGGCCGTACCGGGCGCGCGCGTGCACCCATCCGCCAACGCGCGAAACGGAAAACATTTAGCACATAAAATGACGCGTCCTAGACCTAAAAACATTTTTCACTCCATTTATTGAACCAAGGAAAGTGTGGCCCCAGTTCAAATCCTCCCGGTCAGTTTCCAGCGGATTCGGCGGGACACCGCAGGAAGCGGGAGGGATTCCCAGATGGCTACCGCGCGCATACGGCATGTGATAGGTGGTGCGTAGGAGGTATCGTACCGCTGCGCGGAGGACTCGCGCAATACTAAAATGCGCACCATGTAGCTCCTTCACAAAAAAAGCCCTTTCGGCACCCCGAAAATGGAAAAACCGTCGCCCGTGGTTCGGATTGGAAATCCGCGACAGGGGCCTTGCTTCCCATCCTAAGGTCCACGCACGTGCCAAATATGGCCTCGTTCCGACAAACTATGTGGTGAAACGGGCCGTTTCCTACTCATTTCCCCTAAAAGCCATAGAACTCCGGACGTGATAGCCCTATTCGCGAAGGGTTTTTCAAGATAATTGCCGTATCCCAATTCCGTCTTTTGAAGTGGTTACTAGGACACATAAAATGACGCCACGCGGCTCCGCTCGATTTTTTGGCTCCGTTTAATTTGCCAACTGCGCAAAACGGGGCCGCCGGGACATGCGGTATGGCCGTACCGGGCGCGCGTGCACCCGTCCGCCAACGCGCGAAACGGAAAACATTTAGCACATAAAATGACGCGTCCTAGACCTAAAAACATTTTTCACTCCATTTATTGAACCAAGGAAAGTGTGGCCCCAGTTCAAATCCTCCCGGTCAGTTTCCAGC
The DNA here is from genome assembly GCA_030979885.1 of Lolium multiflorum. NCBI lineage: Eukaryota > Viridiplantae > Streptophyta > Magnoliopsida > Poales > Poaceae > Lolium > Lolium multiflorum. The sequence continues at coordinate 224,228,952 of CM061748.1, forward strand.
GGATTCGGCGGGACACCGCAGGAAGCGGGAGGGATTCCCAGATGGCTACCGCGCGCATACGGCATGTGATAGGTGGTGCGTAGGAGGTATCCTGCCGCTGCGCGGAGGTCTCGCGCAATACTAAAATGCGCACCATGTAGCTCCTTCACAAAAAAGCCCTTTCGGCACCCCGAAAATGGAAAAACCGTCGCCCGTGGTTCGGATTGGAAATCCGCGACAGGGGCCTTGCTTCCCATCCTAAGGTCCACGCACGTGCCAAATATGGCCTCGTTCCGACAAACTATGTGGTGAAACGGGCCGTTTCCTACTCATTTCCCCTAAAAGCCATAGAACTCCGGACGTGATAGCCCTATTCGCGAAGGGTTTTTCAAGATAATTGCCGTATCCCAATTCCGTCTTTTGAAGTGGTTACTAGGACACATAAAATGACGCCACGCGGCTCCGCTCGATTTTTTGGCTCCGTTTAATTTGCCAACTGCGCAAAACGGGGCCGCCGGGACATGCGGTATGGCCGTACCGGGCGCGCGCGTGCACCCGTCCGCCAACGCGCGAAACGGAAAACATTTAGCACATAAAATGACGCGTCCTAGACCTAAAAACATTTTTCACTCCATTTATTGAACCAAGGAAAGTGTGGCCCCAGTTCAAATCCTCCCGGTCAGTTTCCAGCGGATTCGGCGGGACACCGCAGGAAGCGGGAGGGATTCCCAGATGGCTACCGCGCGCATACGGCATGTGATAGGTGGTGCGTAGGAGGTATCCTGCCGCTGCGCGGAGGTCTCGCGCAATACTAAAATGCGCACCATGTAGCTCCTTCACAAAAAAAGCCCTTCCGGCACCCCGAAAATGGAAAAACCGTCGCCCGTGGTTCGGATTGGAAATCCGCGACGGGGCCTTGCTTCCCATCCTAAGGTGCACGCACGTGCCAAATATGGCCTCGTTCCGACAAACTATGTGGTGAAACGGGCCGTTTCCTACTCATTCCCCCTAAAAGCCATAGAACTCCGGACGTGATAGCCCTACTCGTGAAGGGTTTTTCAAGATAATTGCCGTATCCCAATTCCGTCTTTTGAAGTGGTTACTAGGACACATAAAATGACGCCACGCGGCTCCGCTCGATTTTTTGGCTCCGTTTAATTTGCCAACTGCGCAAAACGGGGCCGCCGGGACATGCGGTATGGCCGTACCGGGCGCGCGCGTGCACCCGTCCGCCAACGCGCGAAACGGAAAACATTTAGCACATAAAATGACGCGTCCTAGACCTAAAAACATTTTCCCCTCCATTTATTGAGCCAAGGAAAGTGTGGCCCCAGTTCAAATCCGGTCAGTTTCCAGCGGATTCGGCGGGACACCGCAGGAAGCGGAGGGATTCCCAGATGGCTACCGCGCGCATACGGCATGTGATAGGTGGTGCGTAGGAGGTATCCTGCCGCTGCGCGGAGGTCTCGCGCAATACTAAAATGCGCACCATGTAGCTCCTTCACAAAAAAAAGCCCTTCCGGCACCCCGAAAATGGAAAAACCGTCGCCCGTGGTTCGGATTGGAAATCCGCGACAGGGGCCTTGCTTCCCATCCTAAGGTGCACGCACGTGCCAAATATGGCCTCGTTCCGACAAACTATGTGGTGAAACGGGCCGTTTCCTACTCATTCCCCCTAAAAGCCATAGAACTCCGGACGTGATAGCCCTACTCGTGAAGGGTTTTTCAAGATAATTGCCGTATCCCAATTCCGTCTTTTGAAGTGGTTACTAGGACACATAAAATGACGCCACGCGGCTCCGCTCGATTTTTTGGCTCCGTTTAATTTGCCAACTGCGCAAAACGGGGCCGCCGGGACATGCGGTATGGCCGTACCGGGCGCGCGCGTGCACCCGTCCGCCAACGCGCGAAACGGAAAACATTTAGCACATAAAATGACGCGTCCTAGACCTAAAAACATTTTCCCCTCCATTTATTGAGCCAAGGAAAGTGTGGCCCCAGTTCAAATCCGGTCAGTTTCCAGCGGATTCGGCGGGACACCGCAGGAAGCCGGAGGGATTCCCAGATGGCTACCGCGCGCATACGGCATGTGATAGGTGGTGCGTAGGAGGTATCCTGCCGCTGCGCGGAGGTCTCGCGCAATACTAAAATGCGCACCATGTAGCTCCTTCACAAAAAAAGCCCTTCCGGCACCCCGAAAATGGAAAAACCGTCGCCCGTGGTTCGGATTGGAAATCCGCGACAGGGGCCTTGCTTCCCATCCTAAGGTGCACGCACGTGCCAAATATGGCCTCGTTCCGACAAACTATGTGGTGAAACGGGCCGTTTCCTACTCATTTCCCCTAAAAGCCATAGAACTCCGGACGTGATAGCCCTACTCGTGAAGGGTTTTTCAAGATAATTGCCGTATCCCAATTCCGTCTTTTGAAGTGGTTACTAGGACACATAAAATGACGCCACGCGGCTCCGCTCGATTTTTTGGCTCCGTTTAATTTGCCAACTGCGCAAAACGGGGCCGCCGGGACATGCGGTATGGCCGTACCGGGCGCGCGCGTGCACCCGTCCGCCAACGCGCGAAACGGAAAACATTTAGCACATAAAATGACGCGTCCTAGACCTAAAAACATTTTCCCCTCCATTTATTGAGCCAAGGAAAGTGTGGCCCCAGTTCAAATCCGGTCAGTTTCCAGCGGATTCGGCGGGACACCGCAGGAAGCCGGAGGGATTCCCAGATGGCTACCGCGCGCATACGGCATGTGATGGTGCGTAGGAGGTATCCTGCCGCTGCGCGGAGGTCTCGCGCAATACTAAAATGCGCACCATGTAGCTCCTTCACAAAAAAGCCCTTCCGGCACCCCGAAAATGGAAAAACCGTCGCCCGTGGTTCGGATTGGAAATCCGCGACAGGGGCCTTGCTTCCCATCCTAAGGTGCACGCACGTGCCAAATATGGCCTCGTTCCGACAAACTATGTGGTGAAACGGGCCGTTTCCTACTCATTTCCCCTAAAAGCCATAGAACTCCGGACGTGATAGCCCTACTCGTGAAGGGTTTTCAAGATAATTGCCGTATCCCAATTCCGTCTTTTGAAGTGGTTACTAGGACACATAAAATGACGCCACGCGGCTCCGCTCGATTTTTTGGCTCCGTTTAATTTGCCAACTGCGCAAAACGGGGCCGCGGGACATGCGGTATGGCCGTACCGGGCGCACCCGTCCGCCAACGCGCGAAACGGAAAACATTTAGCACATAAAATGACGCGTCCTAGACCTAAAAACATTTTCCCCTCCATTTATTGAGCCAAGGAAAGTGTGGCCCCAGTTCAAATCCGGTCAGTTTCCAGCGGATTCGGCGGGACACCGCAGGAAGCGGGAGGGATTCCCAGATGGCTACCGCGCGCATACGGCATGTGATAGGTGGTGCGTAGGAGGTATCCTGCCGCTGCGCGGAGGTCTCGCGCAATACTAAAATGCGCACCATGTAGCTCCTTCACAAAAAAGCCCTTCCGGCACCCCGAAAATGGAAAAACCGTCGCCCGTGGTTCGGATTGGAAATCCGCGACAGGGGCCTTGCTTCCCATCCTAAGGTGCACGCACGTGCCAAATATGGCCTCGTTCCGACAAACTATGTGGTGAAACGGGCCGTTTCCTACTCATTCCCCCTAAAAGCCATAGAACTCCGGACGTGATAGCCCTACTCGTGAAGGGTTTTTCAAGATAATTGCCGTATCCCAATTCCGTCTTTTGAAGTGGTTACTAGGACACATAAAATGACGCCACGCGGCTCCGCTCGATTTTTTGGCTCCGTTTAATTTGCCAACTGCGCAAAACGGGGCCGCCGGGACATGCGGTATGGCCGTGCCGGGCGCGCGTGCACCCGTCCGCCAACGCAAACGGAAAACATTTAGCACATAAAATGACGCGTCCTAGACCTAAAAACATTTTCCCCTCCATTTATTGAGCCAAGGAAAGTGTGGCCCCAGTTCAAATCCGGTCAGTTTCCAGCGGATTCGGCGGGACACCGCAGGAAGCGGGAGGGATTCCCAGATGGCTACCGCGCGCATACGGCATGTGATAGGTGGTGCGTAGGAGGTATCCTACCGCTGCGCGGAGGTCTCGCGCAATACTAAAATGCGCACCATGTAGCTCCTTCACAAAAAAAAGCCCTTCCGGCACCCCGAAAATGGAAAAACCGTCGCCCGTGGTTCGGATTGGAAATCCGCGACAGGGGCCTTGCTTCCCATCCTAAGGTGCACGCACGTGCCAAATATGGCCTCGTTCCGACAAACTATGTGGTGAAACGGGCCGTTTCCTACTCATTCCCCCTAAAAGCCATAGAACTCCGGACGTGATAGCCCTACTCGTGAAGGGTTTTTCAAGATAATTGCCGTATCCCAATTCCGTCTTTTGAAGTGGTTACTAGGACACATAAAATGACGCCACGCGGCTCCGCTCGATTTTTTGGCTCCGTTTAATTTGCCAACTGCGCAAAACGGGGCCGCCGGGACATGCGGTATGGCCGTACCGGGCGCGCGCGTGCACCCGTCCGCCAACGCGCGAAACGGAAAACATTTAGCACATAAAATGACGCGTCCTAGACCTAAAAACATTTTCCCCTCCATTTATTGAGCCAAGGAAAGTGTGGCCCCAGTTCAAATCCGGTCAGTTTCCAGCGGATTCGGCGGGACACCGCAGGAAGCCGGAGGGATTCCCAGATGGCTACCGCGCGCATACGGCATGTGATAGGTGGTGCGTAGGAGGTATCCTGCCGCTGCGCGGAGGTCTCGCGCAATACTAAAATGCGCACCATGTAGCTCCTTCACAAAAAAAAGCCCTTCCGGCACCCCGAAAATGGAAAAACCGTCGCCCGTGGTTCGGATTGGAAATCCGCGACAGGGGCCTTGCTTCCCATCCTAAGGTGCACGCACGTGCCAAATATGGCCTCGTTCCGACAAACTATGTGGTGAAACGGGCCGTTTCCTACTCATTCCCCCTAAAAGCCATAGAACTCCGGACGTGATAGCCCTACTCGTGAAGGGTTTTTCAAGATAATTGTCGTATCCCAATTCCGTCTTTTGAAGTGGTTACTAGGACATAAAATGACGCCACGCGGCTCCGCTCGATTTTTTGGCTCCGTTTAATTTGCCAACTGCGCAAAACGGGGCCGCCGGGACATGCGGTATGGCCGTACCGGGCGCGCGCGTGCACCCGTCCGCCAACGCGCGAAACGGAAAACATTTAGCACATAAAATGATGCGTCCTAGACCTAAAAACATTTTCCCCTCCATTTATTGAGCCAAGGAAAGTGTGGCCCCAGTTCAAATCCGGTCAGTTTCCAGCGGATTCGGCGGGACACCGCAGGAAGCCGGAGGGATTCCCAGATGGCTACCGCGCGCATACGGCATGTGATAGGTGGTGCGTAGGAGGTATCCTGCCGCTGCGCGGAGGTCTCGCGCAATACTAAAATGCGCACCATGTAGCTCCTTCACAAAAAAAGCCCTTCCGGCACCCCGAAAATGGAAAAACCGTCGCCCGTGGTTCGGATTGGAAATCCGCGACAGGGGCCTTGCTTCCCATCCTAAGGTGCTGCCAAATATGGCCTCGTTCCGACAAACTATGTGGTGAAACGGGCCGTTTCCTACTCATTTCCCCTAAAAGCCATAGAACTCCGGACGTGATAGCCCTACTCGTGAAGGGTTTTTCAAGATAATTGCCGTATCCCAATTCCGTCTTTTGAAGTGGTTACTAGGACACATAAAATGACGCCACGCGGCTCCGCTCGATTTTTTGGCTCCGTTTAATTTGCCAACTGCGCAAAACGGGGCCGCCGGGACATGCGGTATGGCCGTACCGGGCGCGCGCGTGCACCCGTCCCCAACGCGCGAAACGGAAAACATTTAGCACATAAAATGACGCGTCCTAGACCTAAAAACATTTTCCCCTCCATTTATTGAGCCAAGGAAAGTGTGGCCCCAGTTCAAATCCGGTCAGTTTCCGAGCGGATTCGGCGGGACACCGCAGGAAGCGGGAGGGATTCCCAGATGGCTACCGCGCGCATACGGCATGTGATAGGTGGTGCGTAGGAGGTATCCTGCCGCTGCGCGGAGGTCTCGCGCAATACTAAAATGCGCACCATGTAGCTCCTTCACAAAAAAAAGCCCTTCCGGCACCCCGAAAATGGAAAAACCGTCGCCCGTGGTTGGATTGGAAATCCGCGACAGGGGCCTTGCCCCATCCTAAGGTGCACGCAGTGCCAAATATGGCCTCGTTCCGACAAACTATGTGGTGAAACGGGCCGTTTCCTACTCATTTCCCCTAAAAGCCATAGAACTCCGGACGTGATAGCCCTACTCGTGAAGGGTTTTTCAAGATAATTGCCGTATCCCAATTCCGTCTTTTGAAGTGGTTACTAGGACACATAAAATGACGCGGCTCCGCTCGATTTTTTGGCTCCGTTTAATTTGCCAACTGCGCAAAACGGGGCCGCCGGGACATGCGTATGGCCGTACCGGGCGCGCGCGTGCACCCGTCCACCAACGCGCGAAACGGAAAACATTTAGCACATAAAATGACGCGTCCTAGACCTAAAAACATTTTCCCCTCCATTTATTGAGCCAAGGAAAATCCGGTCAGTTTCCAGCGGATTCGGCGGGACACCGCAGGAAGCCGGAGGGATTCCCAGATGGCTACCGCGCGCATACGGCATGTGATAGGTGGTGCGTAGGAGGTATCCTGCGCTGCGCGGAGGTCTCGCGCAATACTAAAATGCGCACCATGTAGCTCCTTCACAAAAAAGCCCTTCCGGCACCCCGAAAATGGAAAAACCGTCGCCAGTGGTTGGATTGGAAATCCGCGACAGGGGCTTGCTTCCATCCTAAGGTGCACGCACGTGCCAAATATGGCCTCGTTCCGACAAACTATGTGGTGAAACGGGCCGTTTCCTACTCATTCCCCCTAAAAGCCATAGAACTCCGGACGTGATAGCCCTACTCGTGAAGGGTTTTTCAAGATAATTGCGTATCCCAATTCCGTCTTTTGAAGTGGTTACTAGGACACATAAAATGACGCCACGCGACTCCGCTCGATTTTTTGGCTCCGTTTAATTTGCCAACTGCGCAAAACGGGGCCGACATGCGGTGCGCCGTACGGGGCGCGCGCGTGCACCCGTCCGCCAACGCGCAACGGAAAACATTTAGCACATAAAATGACGCGTCCTAGACCTAAAAACATTTTCCCTCCATTTATTGAGCCAAGGAAAGTGTGGCCCAGTTCAAATCGGTCGGTTTCGAGGATTCGGCGGGACACCGGGGAAGCGGGAGGGATTTGAGATGGCTACCGCGCATACGGCATGTGATAGGTGGTGCGTAGGAGGTATCCTACTGCGAGGAGGTCTCGCGCAATACTAAAATGCGCACCATGTAGCTCCTTCACAAAAAAAAGCCCTTCCGGCACCCCGAAAATGGAAAAACCGTCGCCCGTGGTTCGGATTGGAAATCCGCGACAGGGGCCTTGCTTCCCATCCTAAGGTGCACGCACGTGCCAAATATGGCCTCGTTCCGACAAACTATGTGGTGAAACGGGCCGTTTCCTACTCATTCCCCCTAAAAGCCATAGAACTCCGGACGTGATAGCCCTACTCGTGAAGGGTTTTTCAAGATAATTGCCGTATCCCAATTCCGTCTTTTGAAGTGGTTACTAGGACACATAAAATGACGCCACGCGGCTCGAATTTTTTGGCTCCGTTTAATTTGCCAACTGCGCAAAACGGGGCCGCCGGGACATGCGGTATGGCCGTACCGGGCGCGCCCGTCCACCAACGCGCGAAACGGAAAACATTTAGCACATAAAATGACGCGTCCTAGACCTAAAAACATTTTCCCCTCCATTTATTGAGCCAAGGAAAGTGTGGCCCCAGTTCAAATCCGGTCAGTTTCCAGCGGATTCGGCGGGACACCGCAGGAAGCGGAGGGATTCCCAGATGGCTACCGCGCGCATACGGCATGTGATAGGTGGTGCGTAGGAGGTATCCTGCCGCTGCGCGGAGGTCTCGCGCAATACTAAAATGCGCACCATGTAGCTCCTTCACAAAAAAAAGCCCTTCCGGCACCCCGAAAATGGAAAAACCGTCGCCCGTGGTTCGGATTGGAAATCCGCGACAGGGGCCTTGCTTCCCATCCTAAGGTGCACGCACGTGCCAAATATGGCCTCGTTCCGACAAACTATGTGGTGAAACGGGCCGTTTCCTACTCATTTCCCCTAAAAGCCATAGAACTCCGGACGTGATAGCCCTATTCGTGAAGGGTTTTTCAAGATAATTGCCGTATCCCAATTCCGTCTTTTGAAGTGGTTACTAGGACACATAAAATGACGCCACGCGGCTCCGCTCGATTTTTTGGCTCCGTTTAATTTGCCAACTGCGCAAAACGGGGCCGTCGGGACATGCGGTATGGCCGTACCGGGCGCGCGCGTGCACCCGTCCGCCAACGCGCGAAACGGAAAACATTTAGCACATAAAATGACGCGTCCTAGACCTAAAAACATTTTCCCTCCATTTATTGAGCCAAGGAAAGTGTGGCCCCAGTTCAAATCCGGTCAGTTTCCAGCGGATTCGGCGGGACACCGCAGGAAGCGGGAGGGATTCCCAGATGGCTACCGCGCGCATACGGCATGTGATAGGTGGTGCGTAGGAGGTATCCTGCCGCTGCGCGGAGGTCTCGCGCAATACTAAAATACGCACCATGTAGCTCCTTCACAAAAAAAGCCCTTCCGGCACCCCGAAAATGGAAAAACCGTCGCCCGTGGTTCGGATTGGAAATCCGCGACAGGGGCTTCCATCCTAAGTGCACACGTGCCAAATATGGCCCTCGTTCCGACAAACTATGTGGTGAAACGGGCCGTTTCCTACTCATTCCCCCTAAAAGCCATAGAACTCCGGACGTGATAGCCCTACTCGTGAAGGGTTTTTCAAGATAATTGCCGTATCCCAATTCCGTCTTTTGAAGTGGTTACTAGGACACATAAAATGACGCCACGCGGCTCCGCTCGATTTTTTTGGCTCCGTTTAATTTGCCAGCTGCGCAAAACGGGGCCGCCGGGACATGCGGTATGGCCGTACCGGGCGCGCGCGTGCACCCGTCCGCCAACGCGCGAAACGGAAAACATTTAGCACATAAAATGACGCGTCCTAGACCTAAAACATTTTCCCCTCCATTTATTGAGCCAAGGAAAGTGTGGCCCCAGTTCAAATCCGGTCAGTTTCCAGTGGATTCGGCGGGACACCGCAGGAAGCCGGAGGGATTCCCAGATGGCTACCGCGCATACGGCATGTGATAGGTGGTGCGTAGGAGGTATCCTGCCGCTGCGCGGTCTCGCGCAATACTAAAATGCGCACCATGTAGCTCCTTCACAAAAAAAGCCCTTCCGGCACCCGAAAATGGAAAAACCGTCGCCCGTGGATTGAAATCCGCGACAGGGCCTTGCTTCCCATCCTAAGGTGCACGCACGTTAAATATGGCCTCGTTCACAAACTATGTGGTGAAGCGGCCGTTTCCTACTCGTTCCCCCTAAAAGCCATAGAACTCCGGACGTGATAGCCCTACTCGTGAAGGGTTTTTCAAGATAATTGCCGATCCCAATTCCGTCTTTTGAAGTGGTTACTAGGACACATAAAATGACGCCACGCTTCTCCGCTCGATTTTTTTGCTCCGTTTAATTTGCCAACTGCGCAAAACGGGGCCGGGATCTGGGCCAGCGCGTGGGCGCGCGCGTAACCCATCCGCAACGCGCGAAACGAAAACATTTAGCACATAAAATGACGCGTCCTAGACCTAAAAACATTTTCCCCTCCATTTATTGAGCCAAGGAAAGTGTGGCCCCAGTTCAAATCCGGTCAGTTTCCAGCGGATTCGGCGGGACACCGCAGGAAGCGGGAGGGATTCCCAGATGGCTACCGCATACGGCATGTGATAGGTGGTGCGTAGGAGGTATCCTGCCGCTGCGCGGAGGTCTCGCGCAATACTAAAATGCGCACCATGGCTCCTTCACAAAAAAAAGCCCTTCCGGCACCCCGAAAATGGAAAAACCGTCGCCCGTGGTTCGGATTGGAAATCCGCGACAGGCCTTGCTTCCCATCCTAAGGTGCACGCACGTGCCAAATATGGCCTCGTTCACAAACTATGGTGAAACGGGCGTTTCCTACTCATTCCCCCTAAAAGCCATAGAACTCCGGACGTGATAGCCCTACTGTGAAGGGTTTTTCAAGATAATTGCCGTATCCCAATTCCGTCTTTTGAAGTGGTTACTAGGACACATAAAATGACGCCAGGCGGCTCCGCTCGATTTTTTGGCTCCGTTTAATTTGCCAGCGGGGCCGCCGGGACATCGGTATGGCCGTACGGGCGCGCGCGTGCACCCGTCCGCCAACGCGAAACGGAAAACATTTAGCACATAAATGACGCGTCCTAGACCTAAAAACATTTTCCCCTCCATTTATTGAGCCAAGGAAAGTGTGGCCCCAGTTCAAATCCGGTCAGTTTCCAGCGGATTCAGCGGGACACCGCAGGAAGCCGGAGGGATTCCCAGATGGCTACCGCGAGCATACGGCATGTGATAGGTGGTGCGTAGGAGGTATCCTGCCGCTGCGCGGAGGTCTCGCGCAATACTAAAATGCACCATGTAGCTCCTTCACAAAAAAGCCCTTCCGGCACCTCGAAAATGGAAAAACCGTCGCCCGTGGTTCGGATTGGAAATCCGCGACCGGGGCCTTGCTTCCCATCCTGGTGCACGCACGTGCCAAATATGGCCTCGTTCCGACAAACTATGTGGTGAAACGGGCCGTTTCCTACTCATTCCCCCTAAAAGCCATAGAACTCCGGACGTGATAGCCCTACTCGTGAAGGGTTTTTCAAGATAATTGCCGTATCCCAATTCCGTCTTTTGAAGTGGTTACTAGGACACATAAAATGACGCCACGCGGCTCCGCTCGATTTTTTGGCTCCGTTTAATTTGCCAACTGCGCAAAAAACGGGGCCGCCGGGACATGCGGTATGGCCGTACCGGGCGCGCGCGTGCACCCGTCCGCCAACGCGCGAAACGGAAAACATTTAGCACATAAAATGACGCGTCCTAGACCTAAAAACATTTTTCCCTCCATTTATTGAGCCAAGGAAAGTGTGGCCCCAGTTCAAATCCGGTCAGTTTCCAGCGGATTCGGCGGGACACCGCAGGAAGCGGGAGGGATTCCCAGATGGCTACCGCGCGCATACGGCATGTGATAGGTGGTGCGTAGGAGGTATCCTGCCGCTGCGCGGAGGTCTCGCGCAATACTAAAATGCGCACCATGTAGCTCCTTCACAAAAAAGCCCTTCCGGCACCCCGAAAATGGAAAAACCGTCGCCCGTGGTTCGGATTGGAAATCCGCGACAGGGGCCTTGCTTCCCATCCTAAGGTGCACGCACGTGCCAAATATAGCCTCGTTCCGACAAACTATGTGGTGAAGCGGGCCGTTTCCTACTCATTCCCAAAAGCCATAGAACTCGGTGATAGCCCTACTCGTGAAGGGTTTTTCAAGATAATTGCCGTATCCCAATTCCGTCTTTTGAAGTGGTTACTAGGACACATAAAATGACGCCACGCGGCTCGCTCGATTTTTTGGCTCCGTTTAATTTGCCAACTGCGCAAAACGGGGCCGCCGGGACATGCGGTATGGCCGTACCGGGCGCGCGCGTGCACCCGTCAACGCGCGAAACGGAAAACATTTAGCACATAAAATGACGCGTCCTAGACCTAAAAACATTTTCCCCTCCATTTATTGAGCCAAGGAAAGTGTGGCCCCAGTTCAAATCCGGTCAGTTTCCAGCGGATTCGGCGGACACCGCAGGAAGCCGGAGGGATTCCCAGATGGCTACCGCGCGCATACGGCATGTGATAGGTGGTGCAGGAGTATCTGCTGCGCTGCGCGGAGGTCTCCGCAATACTAAAATGCGCACCATGTAGCTCCCTTCACAAAAAGACCTTAGGCACCAGAAAATGGAAAAACCTTCGCAGTGGTTGGATTGGAAATCCGACAGGGCCTTGCTTCATCCTAGGTGCACGCACGTGCAAATATGCCTCGTTCAGACAAACTATGTGGTGAAGCGGGCCGTTTCCTACTCATTCCCCTAAGCCATAGAACTCCGGACGTGATAGCCCTACTCGTGAATTTCAAGATAATTGCCGTATCCCAATTCCGTCTTTTGAAGTGGTTACTAGGACACAAAAAATGGCATGCGGCTCCGCTCGATTTTTGCTCCGTTTGCATTTGCCAACAGGGCCGCCGGGACATGGGCTGGCCCGGGCGCGCGCGTGCACCCGTCCGCCAACGCGCGAAACGGAAAACATTTAACATGACGCGTCCTAGACCTAAAAACATTTTCCCTCCATTTATTGAGCCAAGGAAAGTGTGGCCCCAGTTCAAATCCGGTCAGTTTCCAGCGGATTGGCGGGACACCGCAGGAAGCCGGAGGGATTCCAGATGGCTACCGCGCGCATACGGCATGTGATAGGTGGTGCATAGGTGGTATCCTGCCGCTGCGCGGAGGTCTCGCAATACTAAAATGCGCACCATGTAGCTCCTTCACAAAAAGCCCTTGGCACCCAAAAATGGAAAGTCGCCCGTGGTTCGGATTGGAAATCCGCGACAGGGGCCTTGCTTCCCATCCTAAGGTGCACGCACGTGCCAAATATGCCTCGTTCCGACAAACTATGTGGTGAAACGGGCCGTTTCCTACTCATTCCCCCTAAAAGCCATAGAACTCCGGACGTGATAGCCCTACTCGTGAAGGGTTTTTCAAGATAATTGCCGTATCCCAATTCCGTCTTTTGAAGTGGTTACTAGGACACATAAAATGACGCCACGCGGCTCCGCTCGATTTTTTGGCTCCGTTTAATTTGCCAACTGCGCAAAACGGGGCCGCCGGGACATGCGGTATGGCCGTGGGGCGCGCGCGCACCCGTCCGCCAACGCGCGAAACGGAAAACATTTAGCACATAAAATGACGCGTCCTAGACCTAAAAACATTTTCCCCTCCATTTATTGAGCCAAGGAAAGTGTGGCCCCAGTTCAAATCCGGTCAGTTTCCAGCGGATTCGGCGGGACACCGCAGGAAGCCGGAGGGATTCCCAGATGGCTACCGCGCGCATACGGCATGTGATAGGTGGTGCGTAGGAGGTATCCTACCGCTGCGCGGAGGTCTCGCGCAATACTAAAATGCGCACCATGTAGCTCCTTCACAAAAAAAAGCCCTTCCGGCACCCCGAAAATGGAAAAACCGTCGCCCGTGGTTCGGATTGGAAATCCGCGACAGGGGCCTTGCTTCCCATCCTAAGGTGCACGCACGTGCCAAATATGGCCTCGTTCCGACAAACTATGTGGTGAAACGGGCCGTTTCCTACTCATTTCCCCTAAAAGCCATAGAACTCCGGACGTGATAGCCCTACTCGTGAAGGGTTTTTCAAGATAATTGCCGTATCCCAATTCCGTCTTTTGAAGTGGTTACTAGGACACATAAAATGACGCCACGCGGCTCCGCTCGATTTGGCTCCGTTTAATTTGCCAACTGCGCAAAACGGGGCCGCCGGGACATGCGGTATGGCCGTACCGGGCGCGCGCGTGCACCCGTCCGCCAACGCGCGAAACGGAAAACATTTAGCACATAAAATGACGCGTCCTAGACCTAAAAACATTTTCCCCTCCATTTATTGAGCCAAGGAAAGTGTGGCCCCAGTTCAAATCCGGTCAGTTTCCAGCGGATTCGGCGGGACACCGCAGGAAGCCGGAGGGATTCCCAGATGGCTACCGCGCGCATACGGCATGTGATAGGTGGTGCGTAGGAGGTATCCTGCCGCTGCGCGGAGGTCTCGCGCAATACTAAAATGCGCACCATGTAGCTCCTTCACAAAAAAAAGCCCTTCCGGCACCCCGAAAATGGAAAAACCGTCGCCCGTGGTTCGGATTGGAAATCCGCGACAGGGGCCTTGCTTCCCATCCTAAGGTGCACGCACGTGCCAAATATGGCCTCGTTCCGACAAACTATGTGAAACGGGCCGTTTCCTACTCATTCCCCTAAAAGCCATAGAACTCCGGACGTGATAGCCCTACTCGTGAAGGGTTTTTCAAGATAATTGCCGTATCCCAATTCCGTCTTTTGAAGTGGTTACTAGGACACATAAAATGACGCCACGCGGCTCGCTCGATTTTTTGGCTCCGTTTAATTTGCCAACTGCGCAGGGCCGCCGGGACATGCGGTATGGCCGTACAGGGCGCGCGCGTGCACCGTCAACGCGCGAAACGGAAAACATTTAGCACATAAAATGACGCGTCCTAGACCTAAAAACATTTTCCCTCCATTTATTGAGCCAAGGAAAGTGTGGCCCCAGTTCAAATCCGATTCCGGCGGATTCGGCGGGACACCGCAGGGAGCCGGAGGGATTCCCAGATGGCTACCGCGCGCATACGGCATGTGATAGGTGGTGCGTAGGAGGTATCCTGCCGCTGCGCGGAGGTCTCGCGCAATACTAAAATGCGCACCATGTAGCTCCTTCACAAAAAAAGCCCTTCCGGCACCCCGAAAATGGAAAAACCGTCGCCGTGGTTCGGATTGGAAATCCGGACAGGGCCTTGCTTCCCATCCTAAGGTGCACGCACGTGCCAAATATGGCCTCGTTCCGACAAACTATGTGGTGAAACGGGCCGTTTCCTACTCATTCCCCCTAAAAGCCATAGAACTCCGGACGTGATAGCCCTACTCGTGAAGGGTTTTTCAAGATAATTGCCGTATCCCAATTCCGTCTTTTGAAGTGGTTACTAGGACACATAAAATGACGCCACGCGGCTCCGCTCGATTTTTTGGCTCCGTTTAATTTGCCAACTGCGCAAAACGGGGCCGCTGGGACATGCGGTATGGCCGTACCGGGCGCGCGCGTGCACCCGCCAACGCGCGAAACGGAAAACATTTAGCACATAAAATGACGCGTCCTGACCTAAAAACATTTTCCCCTCCATTTATTGAGCCAAGGAAAGTGTGGCCCCAGTTCAAATCCGGTCAGTTTCCAGCGGATTCGGCGGGACACCGCAGGAAGCGGGAGGGATTCCCAGATGGCTACCGCGCGCATACGGCATGTGATAGGTGGTGCGTAGGAGGTATCCTGCCGCTGCGCGGAGGTCTCGCGCAATACTAAAATGCGCACCATGTAGCTCCTTCACAAAAAAAGCCCTTCCGGCACCCCGAAAATGGAAAAACCGTCGCCCGTGGTTCGGATTGGAAATCCGCGACAGGGTTGCTTCCCATCCTAAGGTGCACGTGCCAAATATGGCCTCGTTCCGACAAACTATGTGGTGAAACGGGCGTTTCTACTCATTCCCCCTAAAAGCCATAGAACTCCGGACGTGATAGCCCTACTCGTGAAGGGTTTTTCAAGATAATTGCCGTATCCCAATTCCGTCTTTTGAAGTGGTTACTAGGACACATAAAATGACGCCACGGCTCCGCTCGATTTTTTGGCTCGTTTAATTTGCCAACTGCGCAAAACGGGGGGACATGCGGTATGGGTCTGGGCGCGCGCGTGCACCCGTCCGCCAACGCGCGAAACGGAAAACATTTAGCACATAAAATGACGCGTCCTAGACCTAAAAACATTTTCCCCTCCATTTATTGAGCCAAGGAAAGTGTGGCCCCAGTTCAAATCCGGTCAGTTTCCAGCGGATTCGGCGGGACACCGCAGGAAGCGGGAGGGATTCCCAGATGGCTACCGCGCGCATACGGCATGTGATAGGTGGTGCGTAGGAGGTATCCTGCCGCTGCGCGGAGGTCTCGCGCAATACTAAAATGCGCACCATGTAGCTCCTTCACAAAAAAAGCCCTTCCGGCACCCCGAAAATGGAAAAACCGTCGCCCGTGGTTCGGATTGGAAATCCGCGACAGGGGCCTTGCTTCCCATCCTAAGGTGCACGCACGTGCCAAATATGGCCTCGTTCCGACAAACTATGTGGTGAAACGGGCCGTTTCCTACTCATTCCCCCTAAAAGCCATAGAACTCCGGACGTGATAGCCCTACTCGTGAAGGGTTTTTCAAGATAATTGCCGTATCCCAATTCCGTCTTTTGAAGTGGTTACTAGGACACATAAAATGACGCCACGCGGCTCCGCTCGATTTTTTGGCTCCGTTTAATTTGCCAACTGCGCAAAACGGGGCCGCGGGACATGCGGTATGGCCGTACGGGCGCGCGCGTCCCGTCCGCCAACACGCGAAACGGAAAACATTTAGCACATAAAATGACGCGTCCTAGACCTAAAAACATTTTCCCATTTATTGAGCCAAGGAAAGTGTGGCCCCAGTTCAAATCCGGTCGTTTCCGCGGATTGCGGGACACCGCACGAAGCCGGAGGATTCCCAGATGGCTACCGCGCGCATACGGCATGTGATAGGTGGTGCATAGGAGGTATCCTGCCGCTGCGCGGAGGTCTCGCGCAATACTAAAATGCGCACCATGTAGCTCCTTCACAAAAAAAGCCCTTCCGGCACCCCGAAAATGGAAAAACCGTCGCCCGTGGTTCGGATTGGGGCCTTGCTTCCCATCCTAAGGTGCACGCACGTGCCAAATATGGCCTCGTTCCGACAAACTATGTGGTGAAACGGGCCGTTTCCTACTCATTCCCCCTAAAAGCCATAGAACTCCGGACGTGATAGCCCTACTCGTGAAGGGTTTTTCAAGATAATTGCCGTATCCCAATTCCGTCTTTTGAAGTGGTTACTAGGACACATAAAATGACGCCACGCGGCTCCGCTCGATTTTTTGGCTCCGTTTAATTTGCCAACTGCGCAAAACGGGGCCGCCGGGACATGCGGTATGGCCGTACCGGGCGCGCGCGTGCACCCGTCCGCCAACGCGCGAAACGGAAAACATTTAGCACATAAAATGACGCGTCCTAGACCTAAAAACATTTTCCCCTCCATTTATTGAGCCAAGGAAAGTGTGGCCCCAGTTCAAATCCGGTCAGTTTCCAGCGGATTCGGCGGGACACCGCAGGAAGCCGGAGGGATTCCCAGATGGCTACCGCGCGCATACGGCATGTGATAGGTGGTGCGTAGGAGGTATCCTGCCGCTGCGCGGAGGTCTCGCGCAATACTAAAATGCGCACCATGTAGCTCCTTCACAAAAAAAGCCCTTCCGGCACCCCGAAAATGGAAAAACCGTCGCCCGTGGTTCGGATTGGAAATCCGCGACAGGGGCCTTGCTTCCCATCCTAAGGGGCACGCACGTGCCAAATATGGCCTCGTTCCGACAAACTATGTGGTGAAACGGGCCGTTTCCTACTCATTCCCCCTAAAAGCCATAGAACTCCGGACGTGATAGCCCTACTCGTGAAGGGTTTTTCAAGATAATTGCCGTATCCCAATTCCGTCTTTTGAAGTGGTTACTAGGACACATAAAATGACGCCACGCGGCTCCGCTCGATTTTTTGGCTCCGTTTAATTTGCCAACTGCGCAAAACGGGGCCGCCGGGACATGCGGTATGGCCGTACCGGGCGCGCGCGTGCACCCGTCCGCCAACGCGCGAAACGGAAAACATTTAGCACATAAAATGACGCGTCCTAGACCTAAAAACATTTTCCCCTCCATTTATTGAGCCAAGGAAAGTGTGGCCCCAGTTCAAATCCGGTCAGTTTCCAGCGGATTCGGCGGGACACCGCAGGAAGCGGGAGGGATTCCCAGATGGCTACCGCGCGCATACGGCATGTGATAGGTGGTGCGTAGGAGGTATCCTGCCGCTGCGCGGAGGTCTCGCGCAATACTAAAATGCGCACCATGTAGCTCCTTCACAAAAAAAAGCGGGTTTAGGTTAGGCTTTGGTGTAGGGTTAGGGCTAGGGTTTAGGGGGTAGGGCTAGGGTTTAGGTTAAAGGTAAGTATTTATGGTTAGGTATATGTTTAGGGTATAGGGTTAGGGTTAGGGTTTATGATGCATGGTTCTGCAGCTCCGGTGTCGTGGTTTAGGGTTTTAGAGGGGTTTTAGTGCTCGAAGCCTCCCCAGTTTAGGGTTTAGGGTTTAGGGGAGCTACTTTTGCACCATTAGACCTTGCACCACACCTTGACACATATCATAGGTCCACATGCAAGATTTGGTGGGGTTCCGGTGCTCCGGCGGTCGTTCTCCCCCTCCTTCCCCCAAAACAGCGGAACGTGTGCCCCGGCGGGTCTACCCCCTAGATTTCTCCGCGCGAGGGTGCACCAATGTAACTTTTCATTCTTTTAGGTTTGTTTAGGACATATACACATGGAGAACCAAGATTGGGACCCTTTGGCACATATACCCGCAGCTAGAGCCATTATCACACGATCGAGGGTGTGCCTGATCTACTGGTTAGGGTTTGGTGTAGGGTTAGGGCTAGGGTTTAGGGGGTAGGGCTAGGGTTTAGGTTAAAGGTAAGTATTTATGGTTAGGTATATGTTTAGGGTATAGGGTTAGGGTTAGGGTTTATGATGCATGGTTCTACAGCTCCGGTGTCGTGGTTTAGGGTTTTAGAGGGGTTTTAGTGCTCGAAGCCTCCCCAGTTTAGGGTTTAGGGTTTAGGGGAGCTACTTTTGCACCATTAGACCTTGCACCACACCTTGACACATATCATAGGTCCACATGCAAGATTTGGTGGGGTTCCGGTGCTCCGGCGGTCGTTCTCCCCCTCCTTCCCCCAAAACAGCGGAACGTGTGCCCCGGCGGGTCTACCCCCTAGATTTCTCCGCGCGAGGGCGCACCAATGTAACTTTTCATTCTTTTAGGTTTGTTTAGGACATATACACATGGAGAACCAAGATTGGTACCCTTTGGCACATATACCCGGCTAGAGCCATTATCACACGATCGAGGGTGTGCCGATCTACTGGTTAGGGTTTGGTGTAGGGTTAGGGCTAGGGTTTAGGGGGTAGGGCTAGGGTTTAGGTTAAAGGTAAGTATTTATGGTTAGGTATATGTTTAGGGTATAGGGTTAGGGTTAGGGTTTATGATGCATGGTTCTACAGCTCCGGTGTCGTGGTTTAGGGTTTTAGAGGGGTTTTAGTGCTCGAAGCCTCCCCAGTTTAGGGTTTAGGGTTTAGGGGAGCTACTTTTGCACCATTAGACCTTGCACCACACCTTGACACATATCATAGGTCCACATGCAAGATTTGGTGGGGTTCCGGTGCTCCGGCGGTCGTTCTCCCCCTCCTTCCCCCAAAACAGCGGAACGTGTGCCCCGGCGGGTCTACCCCCCTAGATTTCTCCGCGCGAGGGTGCACCAATGTAACTTTTCATTCTTTTAGGTTTGTTTAGGACATATACACATGGAGAACCAAGATTGGGACCCTTTGGCACATATACCCGCAGCTAGAGCCATTATCACACGATCGAGGGTGTGCCTGATCTACTGGTTAGGGTTTGGTGTAGGGTTAGGGCTAGGGTTTAGGGGGTAGGGCTAGGGTTTAGGTTAAAGGTAAGTATTTATGGTTAGGTATATGTTTAGGGTATAGGGTTAGGGTTAGGGTTTATGATGCATGGTTCTGCAGCTCCGGTGTCGTGGTTTAGGGTTTTAGAGGGGTTTTAGTGCTCGAAGCCTCCCCAGTTTAGGGTTTAGGGTTTAGGGGAGCTAATTTTGCACCATTAGACCTTGCACCACACTTTGACACATATCATAGGTCCACATGCAAGATTTGGTGGGGTTCCGGTGCTCCGGCGGTCGTTCTCCCCCTCCTTCCCCCAAAACAGCGGAACGTGTGCCCCGGCGGGTCTACCCCCTAGATTTCTCGTGAAACTTGAGGCATACACATATATTATGGAGATGTACATGTAATTTTTTTTGTCAAAATCTTTCCACACTTCGAAATACGTTTTGTTGGTAGAGGGAGCATACGCACCCGGGAGCCGAATTGAATTTCCGAAGCCTGAAAAAATGACAACACACATCGATGTTATATATGCAATGCCAAAATCTGGGTGTGAAATATTCAACCAGATCTGACACTATTCACATCAGCAAAAGTATGATTTATCTAAGTTGATCCTATGATCCTACCTAATGGGGAGATCCTATACAAGTCTACCCCGAGCTGTGCCTCATAAACAAAGAGACGATAGAAGCAAAGTTTCTTGACAAGCAAATACAAATAATTAACTAGGCATGGATCTTTGGAGAAGTCGTCAGTAATTGCCTGGCTTCGTCAGCCACGGATTATCACTCTTCGGGCTCTGCTGATCACTCTCCGTCGTCCACGGATCATCACTCCACTGATCAGCACCAGTCCACGACTTCTTCCTCAGGTCCTGCCAATAATCACTACTCTTCGGCGCATCACTACCCTCCAGCCACTGCTCATCATTCATCTTCGTCCGTTTGCCATGAAGGGGACTTGTCTGCTGGGTGTTGTCGCTGGAAGCTGGTGCCTTCAAGATTGCTAGTTCAGCCTGCGCGCTTGCAAGCTCAGCATTTAACCTTGCTATTTCAGCTGCAGCATTTCTCTGTGCATGTTCAGCTTCGATCTCTGCTGCATTGCATTTGCGACACAGACGTCCCCTCAGCTTGTCTTCCTTCTTGCAACCGGGGCAAAACACAAGGTAACGCAGGAAGAACCATATCTTAACGTAGAGCTGGTAGCTCACGTAAGCATCTTTAGCTGCATACTCCAGGTTTAGATCAGACAACGGCTGCTCTTCCCAGTAATTGTGCCTGTCTCGAGGGAATTTGCTCTTCATCTCGCTGTACGACTCGTCCAAGATGCTAGTTGCAAGACTAGCCATTCCATCCCTCAATAATTTTCCTCTCTCGTTGAGACCTTTGACGTTGACAATTTCCTGGATATCGATCCAGTTCTGACTAGGAATCATAATCTTCTCGTAATATAACTTTATAAAATCTGTTCTCTTGTCAACGCTGCAGAACACAATTTCTTGATTTTGAAGGAATGAGCGCAGCGCCGGACATTCCCCGTTGGTCCTGAAAACAAAAATTTAGTACTTGCGAGATCAACACTTGAATAAAATTTGGGACTACGAAGCTAGTCTATATGCAATCTCATAGCTTGAATATAAAATTTGAAACTACATAAGTTTAGTAAGTTCATGATCAACAGTCTGAATATTATCTAGTCATAATTCATTTGGTACTAATAGAATGCATGAACAACACTTTTATGAAATGTGTAAGTGCAATTGTTTAGTCATTGAAATTTCATTTTGCATCATATAATTTTGAAACTAACAAAATTCTATTAAATGCAAGATCAAGACTCCGGAAATTTGCTTGTGATAATTAATTTGGTATAATGAAATCCAGTACATGCTAGATGAGCATATGGATAGATTCAATTTGATGCAAAAATTTAGTACTTGCGAGATCAACACTTGAATAAAATTTGGGAATACGAATGTTTAGTCTATGCAATCTCATAACTTGAATAAAATTGACATAAGTTTAGTAAGTGCATGATCAAGAGTCTGAAAATTATCTAGTCATAATCCATTTGGTACTAAAAGAATGCATGACCAACACTTTTATGAAATGTGCAAGTGCAAATTTTTTAGTCATTGAAATATCATTTTGCATCATATAATTTTGAAACTAACAAAAGTCTATTAAATGCAAGATCAGGACTCCGGAAATTTGCTTTGTGATAATTAATTTGGTATAATGAAATCCAGTACATGCTAGATGAGCATATGGATAGATTCAATCTGCAAGATCAGGACACCATGCTAGCACGGTTTGTAGTTTAATTTGTTGCACCTAGCCCAATGAACCAATTTGTAACTTGCTGTTGCACGAATTCCCAGTTAGAAAACACAGAAATATGACTCGGTCTGAAACTAAATTCACAATTCAACATCATATAGCTAAGTACACGGTTCATTAACACAAGAATTCCCCTCTCCACAATTTCTTTCAATAAAATGCACAATCCCATATTCTTGAAACTGCCTTGCGAATTATGGTGCATGTGAGTTGCAATTTTCTCTCAAACAGAGAAACCAGAGCACTCGAGATTAACTAAAACAGATCAAGATTAACTAAAACAGAGCACTCGAGGGTGACTTGGTTCATCATGCACTAGCGATTAACTAAAATCTGAGCAAGATTAACAAAATCAGAGCAAGATTAAGTAAATCAGAGCAAGATTAAGATCTACAAACCAGGAAAAGTGGTAGACGAGGACGTGGTTCCTCATGCACAGCTGAGCGACGGCGAGGTAGTTGTCTACTTCGTGGTTGGGGTCCTCCCGAGTGTACTCGAGATCCAATCCTACAAATTTGTTCTCTTCTTCTTCCGCATACCACTGCGCGTACATCTTCAGGTACTTGCTCATCGTCTCCTCCTCGTTTGTGTAGACCACTTCGATCTCCTTGCCGCCATGGACGGTGAAGGTCCTGATCTGAGTAATGTGCTGCAGCGGAACAGAGGAAGAGGAAGAAGAAGCAGCGTCCATGGCGCGGAGGAGGCAGAAGCGGCGGAGGAGGCAGAAGCGGCGGAGGAGGAAGCGGCGGAGGAGGCAGAAGCGGCGAGGCAGAAGCGTCTTGGCGCGGAGGAGGGTTTTTCGTGTAGTGGGAGTAGTGGAAGCGGAGTGGAACCGTCAAGAAGCGGAGAGGCGGAGGAGGGAATTTCTGATTTATTATAATTAGTAAAAACAGAGAATGAGGGTTCCATTTTACCTGCTGGCCCCTAATCCACATAAAATTACCCGAAATGGCCCAACCCAGTGGTATCTACTGCTAGATGGCCCCACACGTCAGTGGGTGCCATTTTGCCCCACCCACCCCAAAATGTCCCCATAAAATTACCAAAAGCAACTTTCTCCCCTGTCTCACTCTCTCTCTCTCCCAACCCAGCCGCCACTGCCGCCTCTTCCTCTCCCAACTCCGTCGGCCGAAGCTCCGTCAAGCAGCTCCGTCAAGCTCCGTCGGCCGAAGCTCCACTGCCTCGATCCGTCGGCCGAAGCTCAGGTTAATTTGGGGGATGAGCGGGGGATTTTCTAGGGTTAGCCGTACTTAATCTCGAGGGATTTTAATTGGGTTTTTTTGTCCGAGCGGCGATTTTCCTAGGGTTTGATCGATTCAAAGTAGATTCTAGTGCTAGAGTGATTTTCCTGGTTTAGATTGATTCAAAACATGTGTAGTGCTGCTAGTGCGAATGTCAATCTGAAACTAAACATCCCAACTTAGTTTTAATTAATGTGTAATTAATAGTTTCATAGTTCTCAAATTGTTCACTGCTTGTTATTAGGTCGACACCATGGACCCCTATGACTATGAAGTTGCCATTTTGGTCCCATCCAAGAAGGCCGTGGAGACCATCGACATCAGCTCATCCTCCGAAGGTGAGGATGGTGCTCTAGATAGGGTTCATGTCAAGCAAGAGAAAGCTGATGATGCTGCAGCAATGGATTGTGCAGCTGATCATGAGGAAGTTGCTCCTCCTCCTGCTGCTGATGTCCATCTGACTCGTCGAGGTAAAATATATATATAGTAGTTATAGATGCAGGATATAGGTCAAATGCTTAATTAGTCTCGGTTTGGCATAATAGCTAGTCAATTTGTAGCATTCAAGGAATATACTTCAGTTTCTATAAATACTGTTGGTTTGATATATACTTCAGTTTTAGGAAAACTTTAAACTAGGCCTTATTCCCTGGTTTCTTTATATGTAGGTCCCAGGATAGAGGCAGGTGAGGAATGGGATGACTTTTGCATGTATCCCAATCTAGTGGAAATGAATCCTACACAAGTTGAAACCCTGAGATATCTTGTTGACCAAAAGCGCCCCGCAATTCCTTTTTATGTGTGCACTATAAAGAGTGCAAGTTCCGTGGAAGGCAGTTCCTCCAGAATGGTAAATAATTACTCCATCTCAAGGATGTTTTTGCATCTTTATATGTTGACAATTACTTCATCTGAACGAAGTTTTGCATCTTATAATCTGCAGTACTTCAACCGGAAGTTTACCCAGCAGTACATCTCGACGAATATGCAGCTTCCAGACAATGACTTTCTTGTCTCTTACAGTGAGAGACATGGTGTGAAAGTGAGGATTTTCCAGGGCAAAGGGAAGTGTGACGGTGCAGTGATCACAACAAACTGGAGTGCTGTGGTGCGGAAGAGCAAGATGAAGGCAAATGATATCTTTGTGTTTTGGTTCCGCATTCGCGCCCGGGGCGGTCTCAAGTTGTATGTCAGGAAGCTCGAGAAATGAGCTAGCAGGCTGAACCTCTCTAATTAAGCTAGTAGTACTATATATATGTGTGTATGAGCTCAAGTAATATGAGCGTTGAACCTCTTATCGATCGATCTGGTACTATCTAATGGCCTGTTGGTCGATATATTAGTCTATATATTAGCCTGTTGCTTAGCTAATGCTCCTGTACAAATTAACTGTTGTCCTAAATCAGTATCCCCTCTGATAGATTATGTAACAAGATCATATCCATAACTATAAAAAAAAAGTTGCCTTAGTTCCACTATGTAAAGGATAAAGGATGGTGAGCTGACAAGATCTCTCCAATAGCTCCACTGGTTAACTAGCACGTTGACACATCTAGAGGTGCTGGGTTCGACTCCCAGCCCTCACACTTTTTGATTTTTTTTGGCGCCCAGGAGAGGCCCAAATATCCCTTCCGAATCCAACTCCCTCCGATAACCTAGCAGAAATTCGAATCCAACTCCCTCCGCAACTCGGCGGCGGCGGTGGCGGTGGTCACCGGCCCCGTCCCTCTCCGACGACGAGCCCCGGCCCTCTCCGACGACGAGCCCTCTGGTGGGGCATCTCCCGGTCTGCACCCCTCTCATCTCTCCCCTCTCGATCTGTTCTTCTTCGTCAGTTCACAATATCGAATCTCTGTGATCCGAGGTGACGGCGGTGGTGGGTGTGCCAGCGCTGCGTCCGAGCAAGGGATGTGCTGTCCATCTGGCTCGCCGACGACGACGACGAGCCCCTCGCCGACGACGAGCCCCTCGCCCTCGCCGACGACGAGCCCCTCGCCCTCTCCAGGACGAGCCCCTCGCCCTCTCCAGGACGAGCCCCGTCCCTCTCCAGGACGAGCCCCGGCCCTCTCCCACGACGAGCCCCTCCGCATCTCCCGGTCTGCACCCCTCTCATCTCTCCCCTCTCGATCTGTTCTTCTTCATCAGTTCACAAAATCGAATTGAACTGCTGTGCATTGCTTGAAATTGGAACTGCTGTGCAGTTAGGTGTGTGCTAATTGCATCATTTTGTTCTTCCGCAGATGGACAGACGCTGGATTACAACAAGAATTAGAAGGCTTTCCCCTGAACACACAAAGGGAGTGGCAGAGTTTATGCAGTTTGTTCGCTTGAGTGCTGCCAATGATGATCAGGTGCTGTGCCCATGTCGTAGCTGTCTTAACCGGTGCACAAAACCTCTAGATGTAGTAGAGGCTCATTTGCTTCTTTTTGGGATGGCAAGCACTTATGACCGATGGGTCTTCCATGGAGAACCATTACATCCTGTACCTGAAGCTGGACATGGAGGACAAGGAGGTGCACCTGAAGCCGGACATGGACATGGAGGTGAACCTGAGGCTGGACATGGAGGTGAACCTGAGGCTGGACATGGAGGTGATGCAGGGGCACACCATGTTGGTGGAGGTGATGCAGAGGCACACTATTTTGGTTTGCAAGAGGAAGATGGTTACGAAGATGATAGAATTCCTGATCTGCTTGCTGATTTGTACAAGTCAGAACCGCAAGGTGCTGGAAAGGACACTATATTTGCTGAGTTGATAGAGGAAGCCAAGCGCGCAGCCAGCGATGGGGGTACAATGTCAAGGTTTTCACTCACAGTCAAGTTACTTCAGGCCAAGTCGTACTACCGGATTAGCAACGTTGCATTCAACGCGATACTCCTGATTTTGGCCTTGCAATACCCTACTAGCTCAATACCAAAGTCATACGAGGAGGCACTTAGCATAATCGGCAGGTTGGGACTTGGTTATGATAGTATCCATGTGTGCCCGAATAACTGTGTATTGTTCCGGAAGGATTATGCCAAGGAGAATAATTGCCCCAAGTGCAAAGCCTCCAGATGGAAAGATGCTGATGGTAGGAGACAGATCCCAGAGAAGGTGCTGAGGCACTTCCCATTGATTCCAAGGCTGCAAAGAATGTTTCTTTCAAAGGAGCAATCAAAGGAAGTACAGTGGCACAAACTGAAGCGGCAAGACGTGGAGAATGATCTCAGTCATCCAGCAGACGGGGATGCATGGAAGGATTTTGACAATATTCATAAAGACTTTGCCGCTGATGCCAGGAACATAAGGCTTGGACTTGCCACGGATGGTTTTAATCCCTACGGGAATATGAGCAACTCCTACAGCATGTGGCCTGTATTCGTGGTGCCATACAACCTTCCGCCGTGGGCATGTATGGATCAGTCCAACTTCATGCTTGCATTGCTAATCCCTGGTCCATCCTCTCCAGGAAAAGATTTTGATGTCTTCATGGAGCCTTTGATGGAAGAGCTGCAGGAGCTCTGGAAAGGTGTAAAATCGTATGATGCCAATAGTCCAGACAAGTTTGATCTCCGTGCTGCAATCTTATGGTGTATTCATGATTATCCGGCACTGCACACATTGTCAGGGAGGGCCACAGCTGGTTACCAGGCATGTGTGCGTTGTGACAAAGAGAATTGCTCCAAGAAATTAAGGAACAAAATCTGCTTTATTGGGCACCGCCGTTGGCTACCTCGGCAACATCCTTGGAGAAATAGCAAAGAATTCGATGGTGCTTCTGAAAGCCGTGAGAAGCCAGCGGAATTCACTCCAGAAGAGCTGAAGCAACAGCTTGATAGGGTTAGAGATGTGATACCAGGCAAGCTTCAGAAGAAAAGGAAACGTGAGGACGGTCAGTGTTGGAGCCGTAGATCATGTTTGTGGGACTTGCCATACTGGGAAGATCTAAAGCTGAGGCATAATCTCGATGTAATGCACATCGAGAAAAACATCTGTGACAATTTGATTGGTACTTTCATGAACATACAAGGCAAGACCAAAGACACTGTCAATTCAAGGCTTGATTTGGAAGACATGGGCATAAGACGTGACTTGCATTTGCAGCCTGTTTCAGCTGACTCTTTTGAGATGCCACAGGCGTGGTATACAATGAGTAAACAAGAAAAAATTGCTTTTTGTGAATTCATAAAAGCTGTGAGGTTTCCAGATGGGTACGCGTCTAACATATCCAAGTGTGTTGCTTCTGATAAGTGCAAGCTTCAAGGGCTGAAGACCCATGACTGTCATATATTGCTTCAAAGGATCTTACCGGCTGGCCTTCGAGGAACAATCCATGAAGACATATATGAAGCGGTTGCTGAGCTTGGAAATTTCTTCAGAGAGCTGTGCTGCAAAACACTGAAGAGAGACGTTCTGGACAGACTTGAAAAGGAAATCGTAGTTATTCTTTGCAAACTTGAGAAGATCTTCCCCCCATCTTTCTTCGACGTGATGGTGCATTTGGCCATCCATTTACCAAAAGAGGCAAGGCTTAGAGGCCCAGTGCATTACGGTTGGATGTACCCAGTCGAAAGAAGGTTGCTAACATTGAAGCGTTATGTCCGGAACAATGCCAGGCCGGAGGGATCGATTGCCGAAGCATATATTGTTGATGAGTGCCTGACATTTTGCTCGAGATACTTCGACGATGTTGAAACAAGATTCAACCGTCCAAGTAGAAATCCGGAGCGGGATGATTCACATATTGGTGATCTGTCTGTTTTCAAACACGGTGTGAAATTTATTGGAGCCTCTCAATATGTGTATGCAGGTGAGGACTATGACAACATGGTGTGGTATGTGCTCCGAAGTTGCCCTGAGGTTGATCCATACATCGAGTACGTTTCTCTTCATCCCCATATATAGATAGGTTATTGCAGCATGTCCAAATAATAATTAGGATCTATTTTCTGTTGCCATTCCAGCCTGTGCAAACAAGAGTTGAACCAACGAGGTGGTCAGATCAATGTTGATAGATGGCTTGCCAAGAACTTTGCTAGATGGTTTCAGACTCATGTGAGATCTTTAGCTGGTTTATTTCTGAAGATTGGAAAAGTTCATGATATAAATTTTCTGTGTGTGTTACTCACCCCCTGGTTGATTTTTTGCAGATTGGAAAAATGCGAAATGATGTCTGTCCTGATCTCTATGCTTTGGCGTGCAAACCAGATTTTAGAGTGAGACTATATTCGGCATGTGTTGTTGACAGTGTTCGGTACCATACTGTTGACCGCGAGAAGAACAGAAAGACACAAAATAGTGGAATCGTTTCTGAGGGAGATCATGATGGCAACAACATTGACTTCTTTGGTCAGCTGAAATCCATCATCAGATTGCAATACAACTCCAGCGGTGGCGTCCATCGGTCAGTTGTCCTCTTCCGGTGTGACTGGTTTGACCTTGGTGGTAGGAAACCCGGATTCGACGATGATGGACACTTCAAGAGTGTTAACACAGAAAAGTTTTGGTACAAGACCGATCCTTTCATTCTGACATCACAAGCAACCAAGGTCTTTTATGTGCCAGACACTAAGTTGAAAGGAAAATGGCAAGTTGTGCAGAAATTTCACCATAGACATCTATGGAGTGTAAAAGAAAATGAACAGGGACCCGGTGTTGCTGTACTATCATATCAAGATGAAGATTCCAGTCAAGTTCCTGTGCAAGAAAAAGAAGGCACTGCACGGAGTAGGACGAGAAGTGACCAGGAACGTGTGCTACTTGAAAAAGTCATTGTGGACAAACTGAAGAAACGGAGCAAGGAGGTTGTGCCTGAAGAAATCGAGGAGGTTGATCAGACAATGTACCAATATTGCAGTGATGATGGTGATGATGGAGGAAATAGGACTAGGAATCGTCCAGTTTCCGAAGAAGATGAATAGCAGTTTGAATCTGTAGTTTGTGTAATGGATGAATAGCAGTTTGAATCTGTAGTTTGTGTAATGTCAGTTTATTTCAGATTATGTGTCAGGTTGTTTGGCCCAGAATTTATGTTGAACATGCCAGCTTGTTTTCCCCAGAATTTATGTTGAATATGTCAGCTTTTTGTTCCCAGAATTTGTGCCCAATTTTTTTGGGGAATCCATGCCCAATTTTTAGGGGAATCCATGCCCAATTTTTTCAATACATGGCTGACGCCGGCGACCATATATGGGCGGCGCCGCCGTGCATGGCTGACGCCGGCGACCATATATGGGCGGCGCCGCCGTACACATTTTCAACAGAACTCATTTTCAACAGAACACATTTTCAACTGAACAGAATTGCACACATACATAGACATGGTTCAAATTCAGGAACTAAACATTGTGGCACGAACAGACAAATGTTTGGAATTACAACACAATAACTCTAGCATATACTCTAGCTTCTTCTCCTCCTGACCAACAGATCACTGAATTCACCCTAATTTCAGTTCGTACACATCACCCAGGTACAACAGATGACAAAAGCTACAGATAGCACCCAAACCATGAAGCCTCTCATTTTCTTTGGTTCAGGGTTGCTCTGTTTCCTTGCAGCAAGCAGAAACTTTTCTTCCTGGAGCCTCTCAATTTCTACCTGGAGCCTCTCAATTTCTTCATCTCGATCCCAAACAGCATCACGCAGATCACGAACTAACTCTTTGTGACGTGCATCCAGCGGATCATCAATCCACTTAAACACTTTACACCCTATTCCACCAGCAATCTGACAGATGAAGAACAAAAGAGGATAAGTAAGGCATAGTAGAAAAGAAACTTCAGAAGACGGCAGCTCCAGGAAATTCAGAATGGGGGCGGGGGGGGCGTGCTCGAAGACTAACCGAGCGAATTTTGCAGTTCCGGTATCTTCTCCCAGGATTCGGATCACTCCAAGAAATCCATTGCGGCATCTTCTCGCCACAGTCACATACGTCGGCGGGCTCATAATCGAATGGCCGCTGCCGATACGGGATGGGCGTGCCCGGCCGCCGCCGGCGACGCGACGACGCTCCTGACCTAGAAGAACTGCCCGAGCAGGCTGGGAACTGCGCCGCCATGCAACAGATGCACCTGGTCGGAGGGATTTTGGTCGGAGGAGGAACCCTAGCTAGATGCACCTGGTCGGAGGGATTTTGGTCGAGGTGGAGGGATTTTGAAGACAACTGATTAGTCTATCATGTCTATATACATGGACAACCATACTTTTGTCAACAACACTATTGTAGCAAAGCGGTAGGGAGTGGTAGTGCGGCAGCGCCAGGTCGAGGGTTCGAGTCCCCGCAAACGCAATTTTTGCCAGTTATTTCCATCGGGAGCCACTCCAACCCCGGATGGGCCGTCGGGCCAGCAATTCAACCCCCGGATGGGCCGTCGGGCCAGCAATTCAACCCCCGGATGGGCCGTCGTGGGGTAGGCCAGCAGCCAGCAGCCTAGTAGAGGACAGCCCAAAAGAGGAGGATATCACCAGTAGCCCATTAAAATGGTGGACGGCACAGAGAAAAAAAATAACAAGACGCCTTTGTCCCACAAGTATCAGTTGGTCCTACATGTCAGTTAGTTCAAGCCAGTTGCTTCCAGTGACACGTGTGAGGCGCGTGGGACCCGAAAAGGGACACATAGGCAAAATGGATGACATGGCAGCCAAACACATACCATTGTATTGAGCCAAATGCCAATGACGCTATTGATTTGTCGCAATCGGCATCGGGAAAACGTCGTAGGCCACTTAATTTTGCTAATGACGTTTTGACCTAAATTGCCAATGACGTTTTTGCCCAATAACGTCACGATTTTCTAGGGTTTTGCCCCCCGGAGTGGCCAAGGACGGTCAAAGCTAGGAACGTCATAAAGCTATGACATTTTGATTTCCAGTCATAAAAAAACGTCATATTATGGCAGATTTCTTGTAGTGCTCCGCAAACACTCCACGGAAGTAATTCCGGTCAGCGGCAAAGGGAAAAGGCCCTGCCCGAGAAAAACAGTTCAAGGCCAAGGAGAGGCTGAGGTTACTTCATCCGAAAGTCGGAGCAGTGCTGGCGACGTCGTCGTTTTTCCGAAAAACTTCGGAGATCCGGCTGACCTCACTTCCACCCCCAAGGCATATGCTACAAAGTTTTTCAACAAGCTGACTGAGGCGGAGAAGTGGGAACTTGAACAAGACCTGCTCAACGCCATGCTGAACAACGCCTGGGGGAAACCGGATGCCGCGACGTCGGAAATCCAAGAGTTTAAGAAGGACGTCGGCCAGTTCTTCGACAAGCTTATCTGCAAGCAAAAGGTACTCCCCAGTAGCCCCCAAGCATGTAGGCGGAAACTAGGTACTAGTTATCGCTTAGATGCTTTAGAGTAAAGCCACTTTTGGAAAGATTTTTAAATTGTCGCAGTAGCCCCCAAGCATGATGTCGGAAAGATTCCGGCAATGATGCTTCAAAGGACCCCACTATTTGTAGGCGGAATTTTTACTCCTGCTCTGATTGTTTTTTACAGGAACAGCAGGCACTGCACTATGAGCTACACAAGAATATTGCCCTGCAGCGCCGCGTTACCTTGGGCCAAGCGGAAAATATCCGGACCCTCAAGGATGAAAATGCAGAACTGAACAAACAACTGGCGGACGCCCAAGGTTGGTTTCCGCCCTTTCTTGTTATTAATTCACGTTCCGACTTTGAACTGTATTTGAATTGAATCCTTATAGGCGCATCTTCCTGGCTACGACCTCCTCCGAACTTGAGAACCTGCGCTCCTCATACCAAGAGTTGGAGACGAAGCTGAAGGAGGCGGAACAAAAGAAGGAGCAGGCCGAAAAGCAACTGGCGGAGAAAAACTCCGAGCTCATCAGGGAGAAGGGCGAATTCTTGTTAAAGCGCAATGCTGATAGCGAGACCATCAAGAGGCAGCAAAAAGAACTCAATGGACTCCGGAAATACATGGAGACCGCGGAGCATCATTGGGACTTGCTGGCCGAAAACATCCTGGGTACTTATACTCGGAATTTCTTATCTTGATGTATAGTTTCTTGTGCTCAACTTGAATGTTTATTCTTGTATTTTTGTGCAGAACCGCTTGGATACTCTGAAAGACGCCGGAATAAATTTCCCCGGGACGATGTTCTTTCTCTCGCTGGCGATGATTGCAAGGATCTTATTTCCGCCTCACGGAAGATATGCCACAACTTGTCATTGAAGAAGAGCCGCACCTGCGGTCTGCGCAAACTGGTCAAGAGAATGGACATTCTTCCGGAGCTGGTGACGGATCTGCAAGCTTCATCAGCCCGAGGCGCGGCTGCCATGACTTTGACTATGTGCTTGGCGCATAACCCGGAGATGGATCTCGACCGGGTAACTACTGGTGTTCCTCCGACAGCAGATGTCGGTGCGCTGCTAGACGCAGTAAGTGGCTATGACACCCGCATCGCGCGGAGGATCCGTCATGAAGAATTCTACGACAAGGTGATTCTTCCTGCGGACGAGCCCCTTGAAGCCGAACTTCAAAAAGAGCGTGACGCGGAAGCCCGACCTGCGGAATCCGGAACTCAAGGATGCTCCCCAAGAGGAACCCAAGTCCAGCGCTGCAACTTCCGAAGAAGAAGAAGAGAGTGAGGAAGATGTATCGTCTCCGGCTGAGGACGCCAAGGAGAAAGATCCAGAGGGCAATGCTTCTCCGTCCAAGGCGGAGTGAAAACTTTTATGTCCTGCGGGAGAAAACAATGCATCATTTTGGCCCCAGCGAGGGTTTGTAATATAACTTAAATTCTTAAGTAGTTAGGGACGAAACAAGCATGCATGCGTGGGCGGAAAATACTTATCCTGCTATCCGTTTTAAGATTATTTGCATGTGTTGTTTCTTGAAAGCAAGTGCTGGTTTTATAATTTCCGGCTTGCCCACTTGACCTTCCACGAGCCGGAAAACCCGTGCCGGAAACGCTCGCCAGCGGCGACGAAGCCCAATGGCAATCCGTCAATAACCGCGGAAACAAGCCCCCAGCCCAAGTGCCGGAAGTCGCTACCAGGAATCCATGGGTTTGCAACAGAAAAAATTTCCGCCAGAAAACTTAAGCTTACGTCCTAAAGGACGATTTTGAAAATCACAACTTTCATACACGCCTAGGCGGAAAGATCCAGCTCTGCGGTTTTAGTCGGAAAAAACATACACGATCCAGAAATGAAAAATTAAAGGAGGTAAAAGACTCTAAGAGTGAACCAAAAGCTTTATTTCATTGATCATGTATCATAGATATTACAAGGTATGTAATGCGTAAAGCGCTAAGTGTGGAAAGGACGTAGCTGTGCTATGTTCCAGGGACGATCTGTTTCATCATATATGTCACCCGGATCTTCTCGTTTTCGTTTCCGGTGCCAGTTGGCAGGTCTATCCTTCAATTCCCGGAAATCAACGAGATAGTAGGATCCGTTGTGTAGTACTTTGCTGATGACAAAAGGTCCTTCCCATGGAGATTGCAACTTGTGATCTTTCACGAAGGCGGAGGACTAAGTCTCCGACCATGAACGAGCGGTTCCAAACTCGACGGCTATGATAGCGTCGGAGCTTCTGCTGGTAAATGGTGGAGCGTTGGTCGGCTAAATTCCAAGCTTCTTCGATCAGGTCCACAGATAGCTGTCGAGCCTCGTCAGCAGTTTCTTCATTGTAGGCGGAAACTCGCGGTGAATCATGGATGATGTCAGTGGGGAGCACAGCTTCGGATCCATATACCAGGAAAAAAGGAGTAAATCCTGTTGACCTGTTAGGGGTAGTTCGTAAACTCCACAGAACAGAGTCTAGCTCATCAGCCCAAGCTCCGGCTGCGCGACGCAGCGGTTCTTCAAGGCGAGGTTTAATTCCGGCTAGTATAAGGCCATTGGCTCGTTCGACCTGACCGTTAGATTGTGGATGGGCCACAGATGCAAGGTCAAGCCGGATCCCAACTTCATCGCAGTAATCCTTGAGTTCTCCCTGCGCAAAGTTTGTGCCATTATCTGTGATTATGCTGTGTGGGATGCCGAATCTCGTCACGAGGCTGCAAACAAATTTTAGTGCTGTAGCACCGTCGGCTTTTCTCACTGGCTTTGCCTCGATCCATTTACTGAATTTGTCAATAGCGACCAAGAGGTATTCATGACCACCAGGAGATGATTTCTTTAACTTACCAACCATATCGAGCCCCCAGACCGCGAACGGCCAGGTGATAGGGATGGTCCTCAGCTCTTGGGCTGGAGCGTTTGGTTGAGTAGCGTAGTACTGACAACCTCGGCAAGTTTTCACCAGCTTGTCAGCGTCTTCTTTAGCTGTTAGCCAGTAAAATCCTAACCGAAAAGCTTTTGCAACTAGGGACCTGGGGCGGCATGATGCCCGCAATCCCCTGCATGGATCTCTCTGAGGATTTCAATGCCATCTTGACTAGAGACGCATTTGAGAAATACCCCGTTTGCACTTCGTTTGTAGAGCTGTCCATCAACAATTGTGTAGGATCTTGCTCGTCTGATGATCTGTCGTGCGTGGACCTCGTCCTCCGGCAACTTTCGATCAATGAGATAGTCCAGAAACGGCTGAGTCCAAGCCGGAATGATTGCCATCACTTCCTTAGCCGGAGAAACTGCCAGATCGGGATTTTCCGGGTTTGCACCCTTCACTGAGGGTACTCGTAGATGCTCAAGGAAGATTCCAGGCGGAATTGGTTTCCTGCCGGATCCGAGCTTGGACAGCATGTCTGCTGCTGTGTTATCGTCTCTCCTGACGTACTTGACTTCGTATCCGAGGAAGCACTTGGCGATCTCGTCCACTTCGTCTCTGTAAGCCGCCATGACGGAGTTTCTGGCGTTCCAGGTTCCGGCTACTTGTTGTGCCACCAGGTCGGAATCTCCGCAGCATATGATGTGCTTGATCCCAATTTCCTTAGCGATGCGCAGACCATGTAGTAGAGCCTCGTATTCCGCCATATTGTTGGTAGCTTCGAAGT
The DNA here is from genome assembly GCA_030979885.1 of Lolium multiflorum. Taxonomy (NCBI): domain Eukaryota; kingdom Viridiplantae; phylum Streptophyta; class Magnoliopsida; order Poales; family Poaceae; genus Lolium; species Lolium multiflorum. Next base: position 224,263,903 of record CM061748.1, read on the forward strand.
GAATCTGCAGAACGTACTGCAGTTCCTCTCCGGTAGGTGACTTCAGGGTAACTCCAACCCCCGAGCTTTGATGTTGCTTGGATCCGTCAAAGTGCATGACCCAAGCTTCAGGTTCCGGCACAGGTGTGCCCTCCGGTGCTTCAGTCCAATCCGCGATGAAATCCGCTAGAACTTGAGACTTGATTGCGGTTCGGGCTTCGTAGTTGATGTCAAAGGCAGATAATTCGATGCCCCATTTTGCTACGCGTCCTGTTGCGTCGGAGTTGTTGATGATTGTTGCCAGGGGAGCCTTGCTCACCACTGTCATTGGGTGCTCCTGGAAGTAGTGTCTCAGCTTCCGGCTGCCTAGGAAAACTCCGTATGCCAGCTTCTGAAAGTGAGGGTACCTCTGCTTGGATTCCGTCAAGACTTCGCTGTAATATCCCAGGTTTAGAGGCAATAAAATGAGAGAACACCAAAGTGTGCATCGCATTCATGCATAGAAAATCCGGGGAATTTTCGCGCTTCAAATAAAACTTACCACAGTAACTGAAGTTTCACTTGACTTGCTGGAATTGAAGTAGGTCATCAAGTCAAGCGCTATAAACTTCAATGTGATCTTTGCTAAAACCCTGTTTTGGGTAGATATGATTTGATCTATGGGCTAGATCAAATAGAAGTAGATTTACAACAAATAACACCTTAAGTAAGGATCAACTACAAGATCTTATAAAAGATCTCAACATGACATTCCTTACAACAACACATGAATAATTATTCAACCATAAATCAAAGAATTAAGAAACTATTCTTTACTTATCTTTTCCATGTCTTCTACTAAATAAATGTTCCTACCATGAGTCACATGGTATATCTTTTCAACTACAATACTTGAACCAAGTCAAGAACATTCATATTCATTCTTCATTAACCTTGACCATTCCAATCTTGTTTCCCAAGCTCATTTACATTAAACCCTAGAGAAAGGAGAGAATCATTCATATGCTTATATTATCCATTGGGTAGAACCTAGTTTAATATTCAACCTATCTATGTGAGGTAAACCATTAATACTAATCAATGCTATAAGGAGTACAAGTCAAGTGCTAAACCCTACTTGACCTAGCTAATATTTGATAGTAAGTAAGAACCTCTTTTACTAGTGATCCAAGAGAGAGGCAAGTGTTGTGATCATTACAACTTGGTAATGATCATAAACCCTAGAGGAACCCTACCTATTCAGGAGAGCTCAACCTAAAGAGGTATACTCAAGTATATGGACTTATACTTGATCTTGGAGAGAGAACCATGATTCACTAATGAATTGTTGTGAGGCCAATACTTTGATCATTACAAATTGGGTGATGATCATAAACCCTAAGAATCTAAGTGAGTGTGTTAAGAAGAGAGACTAGTGAGGAATAAGTGGGTCATGTCTAATGCATGATATTATCTTATAAATTGAGGTAATAAGTTAAGTTGATAGATGTGATCAATAGATCTCACCTATCACATGAAATGATAAATACATCAATAGTAGTTAATCCAGACCAATACTCATGCCTTGTGTAGTATTGATATGGTATTTAAACCCTGCCTATCCAAACCTTGAGACAAACCTAGCATTGCCTTGATACAATAATTCTACCTAAGTGAGGAGGAGTAACCCTAGCCAATTAAACATAACCCTAGTTTATGCTCATAGCCTAATTCTAGTTGTGTATCACATTGGTGATCACTACTAAAACCCTAGGCCATATTTGAATTCTAATCCAAGTATCACTTTGGATTATAAGTAGAACCCTGCCATGCCTCATGCCTATTTATATTCAATTAGTGAAGCATATGCAAAACCCTAAACCCTTCCACATAGGATTCACCCCACATGAAATATTGTCCTAACTGGTGAATCATGGAACACAAGTAATAAGCCAATTCATATATACTTTAGAATTAAATGTCATTTGGTGAGAAGAGTAAAACCAATATTCAATTCTATTTGGTATCCCAAGTAAATATTTAGTTAAACAAAGATGAAAATATATCATAGTTGGACCATCACCTTAGCAAGTGAATTAACCATTATGAGCTTAGGATCTATTTCAAGTAAGCCAAGCCAGAATTGCTAAGCAAGATTATTAAAGATAGAGTTTATCAAACCATCTTCTTAAACCCTTAGAAGTAATTCTCCACATAAAATCATGATTCATCTTATTCTCAACACCATTTAATTTAAACTCTAGCCATAATGAAAATTATATGTGAACAATCCATATTGTTAAGTACTAGCTCAACCTAATCATGTGTTCATTATGCACAGGTTATAAATTCTCAAACCACTTAAATAGATCTGGTTTCTAAATTAAAAAGGGAATTAAAATGAATAACAAAACATTTCTATTTTACTCAAGCCTCACAAGATATCAATTAAATCCTAAACTAAATATTTGTTTGAACAACAAGATTATACAGTGAGCATTGTATCAAGTTATATTAATATTCAAATGATTTAGAACCTGCAAGAACAAACAGAAATCAAATTTAAATCTAAACCAGAATAGAAAAACAGAAAAAGAAAACAGAAATTTTGAAAAAGAAAATGGAGGGAAACTTACCTGGCAGCCCAGCACCTCAGCAGCCCGAAGCCAACAACGCAGCCCATCAACTCGGCCCAGCCCACGAACAAACAGCCCACCTTACCGTTTCGGTAGGGAGAAGAAAAGGGGCTTCGTTCTCCTTCCCGGCGTCGACAGCTCGACGGAGGAGCCTCTGCCACCTCCTCGACAAGGATAAGGACGCCGCCGGACGCCACTCGCCACTCCAGAGCCGAGATGAACTTCATCTGCATCCGCTGCCAGTCGGAGCATCAAGATTCCCGCACAGAAACCCTAACGAGAGCACCGCCGTATCTGGACCGCTCGTCGCCGACGCTCGTCGTCGTTTCCGACCACCTCCAGCCCTATAAATACCACCAAGAGGATCGCCGTGCTCCTCTTGTTCACCTCACCACTCAAATCCCTCGCATTCGCTCTCTATCACCCGATCTCTTCCACAGCACATCGCCGGAGTTCATCACGTTGCCGTCGATGGAGGCCACCCCGGCGTCTATCTAGTGGATGACTAGAAGCGCACGAGTTCGATGATCATTCTGGTAGAAGGAATCGAGAAGGAGCTTCACCAATCGAGCTAATTTTGGAATTTCCTTCCACGGAAGTTCGTCGGAATCCGCGACGCCGTGCTCGTCTCCGACCATCTCAAGCTTCGCCGAGGGTCTCATCATCTTCCTGGTGAGCTTGCGCATCTTCCGAACCCATTAGTCCTCTCTAGCATCGCCTGTAGCTCCGTTTCAAGGTTTGGCCGGAGTGCGCCGCCACAGCACATGGTTGCCGGCGATGCTCGCGACACCACCACCGTTCCCCGTGTCTCCTGGGTCCGAATAGTAAGGCGCGTCCGGGAGGCCCTGTAGTGGCGGCGCCGTCCTCGCCTGGTCGCCGGCGTCGAGCCGACGGCGAGGGGAGCGTGTCCACTGCCTCGTCAGCGTTTGTTGACTGGTCTTTGCCCGCGTGGCAAATGACCCAGTCAACGGCCCCACCAGTCAGTCTCTGCGGGTATATGTGAACCAGTATCTTTAATCTTATTACTTTATTTCAAATTCCAGAAAATCACTGAAACTTTGCAAAATTATATAAAATCAATTTCAACTCAGAAAAATATAAATAATATATCAAAATGTTCACAAAAATAAAATCTATTCAAATAAAATATAAAACAAAAATGTGTGTCAAAATAAAAATTCATTTATTTTTAACTTCTTTAATTATGCCATTTCATTTATTTAAAATACAATTTGAATTCAATAATTAGTGAAGTTTCAAATTTAAATTTTAACTATTCAGTAACTAATTAAAATGTTAAGATTAATTTTCTTTATCATATTCTCATCAATTAAAATATTAGTGGTAATTCCTAAACCCTAATTTACAAATTACCATTTACCATTTTCTTTAAATAAAATAAAGTAAGAAAATACTAAAAGTTAAGGTTATTTTGGTAATTCAAAACTTGTATGTTAAACATATTTAATTCTCAAGTTAATTAATTAAATCTTAATAACACTTATAAAACCCTAGTTTCTAATTAAACCCTAACTAGTAATTAGTTTAATTCTTAAACCTCTAAAAATTAATAGCATGTTAAAATTATTAATAACTTTATTTCAAGTACTTAATCACATTAATTCTAGTACCAAGTATTACTTTAAGAATTGGATCATAATTTAGAAACCCTAGTTTTATTATAAGTTAGAATTTGGATCCCATTATTTCATGTGATCATTCCACCTTAGAAGCAACTCTAAAACCCTAGTTATGTGTCACATGTGATCATGTGAGATTTACTTGACATATAGAACCCAAATAAGCAACAATTGAATGCATGCTAATAATCCACTAACATAGTCATAAACCTACTAATACTTGTTATACATAGACCAATTCTATTTAAGACACCAACTAGTACCTATTAGTAAACTCAATGAATCCAATAGTAAACCCTAGAAGCCCATATCTCCTACTTATAGTATTTATTGTTCTTATCTAACCTGTTCTTCAAAAGTTATTCTTTTGAAGTACAAATGTCAATCAAACCATAGAAGCCATAGTTCGTATTTGAAATACTTATTATTTCTTCATCAGCATGTTATTCAAAAGTTATTCTTTTGAAGTATAATACATATAATCCTCAACCATGCATCATAAAACTTAAAAATTGTCAACTGTTCTTTATATATTGTTCCACCACTATTATTTATGTGTATGATTGTTATGATGTCTTATATCACTTGTTTATGATGCTAATTTAACCAAATCCTAATAAGAACCTTGTTTGAGAACCATTCTAAAAGTGCAACACACCCTAAAGAAATCTTTACAATTCAATAAAACCTAAATCATTGAGGTTAGGTTACGCTCGGGACGATTGCATCTCATACTATGCATTATAGCATCTTTGCCAGTTCTTTAAACATTGTCCTTACCGGACGATGATGGTATTTCAGTTGGAGTTCTCATATCGAAGCTTTTGCTGCATAATCTTGCAGTCAAGAAAGGCAAGTTCATCGCTTGCTCATGTCATTTGATTATTTTTATCAAATTATATGCAAAGTACTATACTTATCATTCCTGCATTGAAAAGCAAAGTATTATTTTACAATTATGAATATGACTATGTGGTGGGCAATGGAACCATGGTATGTGTTGATATGGTGGAGGTTCCATTGCACGGGTACTATTCATCTAGGACTAAGTACCAATGCCGTCCAGTGATTCTAGCGCCGTACATACCGCGTTGACCATAAGATCTATAATGGCTCTGGGGAAGCCAGCTGTATCTTTTCCTCTCGCATGCCAACGGATGGTGATAAGGGTTGCCCGGATCAGTCTATCTTTGGTAAAGGTGGGGACATGTGGTCCTGCACGGTCTACCATTAGATACAGGAGAGGGTAGACTTATTATTGGTCTATGAAGGATTGTAAGGGTTGTCCGGATCAGTCTATCTATGGTGTATAGGACAGGGCACATAAGTTGTTCGGATCAGTCTACCTTAACGGTATAGGAGAGAACAAGTGCCTGTGTTAGTCTACCCATAGATATAGGAGAGGACAGACTTACAAAAGGGTGGGTCTGCGAGGTCGCGGAGAAGGCGGTGTGGGCTTGGATCTTACACCTGGCCTCACACCAAGGAAGTGTGGACGGGAAAGATATCGCCTGGTTGGCAACAAGGATAAGGTCTCTTATGGGAAAAGTAACGCACCTCTGCAGAGGATACTGAATTGTGACTGTCACTCCCTGTTCCGGGAAGGGAACTGCGAACGCGGCAGGAAAGGAACTCCATGAAGTTCTAGTCAACCTGTGAAGACTGACGGGCATAGTTTTCAGAATAAAATAAACCTTTTGAAGAAATGTTTATGAAAACTTGCATTCGCCTATGACTTTCTGGTCTGTGGCTGTAGCTAGTGCATGATACACCTATTTCCTAATATGAACTTGCTGAGTACGCTCGTACTCATCCCACTCTTAAATCCCCTGCTTAGCTATGAAGACACCGAAGGAGAAACTACCGTGGAACTCGAAGACAAAGGAGTCAACTGCAACAAGATGAAGAATCAAATCAAAGAAGTCAATGGAGTCAACTTCTGCATCAGCTAAAGTGGAAACTTAGACTAGTAATAGAAGGGAACATTTCCCTAATCCTAGCACCTAAGTAGCTAGATGTCTATAGCAAGCCAAGTAGCTCTTAAGCTTGAGTTAGCAATAAGTTAGTCTACGAGTCGTTCTTCTGGAGCTTTATTTGAAGTGTTACCTCACTGTAAAGTAGGAGGCTGTGTTGATCTTCTGTAATCAGCTTATGTATCCTTCTATAGACATACCTTGGACTCGCATATGTTTCTGTTGTACCACTCGAGGGATGTAATATGAGTGGAACGGTGTTTCACTTGTGTTATGTCAACGACTTGTGTACTACACCATGCAGTGGTACGCTGGGTCACCACAGCTGGTATCAGAGCAAATGCTTTGACCCTAGGATTAAAACCCTTTAAAGGAGACCCATAGGTTTGGTAGTGTCTATAGGAAGTTGTATTAGCTAAGATAACTATGCTAAACCAACTATTCTTATGACTTGAGATGGGTATTCACTTGAGAATAATCCTGACACACTCGAGTCAATCTTTCTTATCTATCTTTCTTAAGTTAAGTTAGTTAGTTATCTTGCTTCATTCCAAATAATTAGAACACCATTGGAGCTTAAGATAATGGGTGGTAGTAGACCACAGTTGGTATACAATACATGGTAGTCCAAAGAGAGGATACAACCACAAGGAAGATATCCTATTGGAAGAAGTATACCAACACAAGTTATAGTTAAGTAAGAGTCGTTTAAAATGTCAAATGACTAATGTTAAGTAATGTAGATAAGTAATATGAGGTAGTATATGCCTATGATGAGTCAATCATAGGAGGTAAGGAAGAGTGATAGGAGTCATATAAGTATACTTTTCATGGTAGAGTTGGTAATCATATATGATTCACTTGAGAGTCATGATGTGATGCAGGAGAACATCATAAGTATGATAACAGAAGTATGATAAGGAGTAGGATTTAAGGAATAGTTCGAAAGCTTAGGCCTTAAAATCCTAATAACTGTGCCAAGTATGTTAGAACCGTAGTCCTTAGTTTAAAGAAGACTTATTTAGAGCATATCACATAGAGAAATTCGGGAGTTATAGGTGGTATATTCTAAACAATCATGTGTTTAGAGTAGACATGTTAGAACTAATTGTATTATAGGAAGTAGTCCTCAATAGCACATATATATGGTATACTATTTTGTTAGTACTTCCAAAGAAAACTAGGTTAACTTCAACTATCCCAGGCCATTTTGTTTCAAGTTTGTCTCATTGCAAACGTGCAATTAAGATAAATGTTGAGACAAATAGTAGAAATTCACGTATTTGTGCTAAGTATCACAACCAAAACCTATCTTATGTGGTGTTATATACTACACATCTGAGCCTGATGTTTAGGGATGTCTTACCCAACTATTATATTCAGGCATATAAAGATGTGTATTATAAGCACAAAGCTGGATTTTCTTGGATTTTATTGATTTTTATTGATTGACTAGATCCATACATGAAGTTTGACTTTGATATGCAAATGCATGTTGCAATATCAAGCTCTTACTTGATGTTATAGGTCTAGAGGGTAAAGGTATTCGTGTGAGGAAGTGACGAATTCTGAAGATTTTGAAGACAAAATGAAGGTTCACAAGAAGAAGGAAGTAAAGTTGTGAGAAGCCACTACAATAATATGAAGGAAGGACCAATCAAAACTCATTATTATCCTCAATTGAGGTGTACTTCAACATGGAAGTACCATGAAAGTGAGAAAAATAGTGAATATGGAGCAGAAGAAGTGACACCATATTCATTATGGAAGAAGGGAATGCAAGTGAAGTCACTTAAGATACTATTTTTATAGTGTCAACAAGTGGTTCTTTTGCAAAACAAACCCTGGAAGTAGGAAAATAGACAAGTGAAGTCGCAGTTGATATAATAAGACTGCAGCTGATATAGGATAAACATGAAGAGAAAGCATTGAAAGTAAGGTAGATCTTAACTAAAACCATAAAAGTATCCGCATCTGGTAGGTAGATGTTGACTAGAACCATAAATAGTCCACAACTGGTATCAAATAAACCACATCTGGTGCTAGTTAGTCTGTAGCTGGTATCAGATAGTCCGCAGCTTGAACATTCCTTTACTCTAAAAGAAAGAGGTATTCCGCAGCTGGTATTCCATAGCTGGTAAACGTTTAGTCAGAGGATTCACATCGGATACCCACAACTGTGTGGATACACCGCAAAGAATTCTTCGTGAGACTCTAGAAAAGTACAAACTAAAAGCCAGACCAAGACCAATCTTCTAACCTTGGAGTTTAATGATTAGAAGAAAAGGAGTTCAAAGATCATTAGTAAACTCCAAGGGGGAGAGGAAGGCTGAAGGAGAAGTATTAAGATATGATTTTGAGTATGAAAGACGAAGAAGAAGGTCTGAACTGAGAGGAAGTCCGATCCTATTTTCATAAGATTGGTGGAAGTATCCATATAATAGTACTCTCAGGAGGTTGTCAGACCAGAAGCCGAGGTTCATATCTCGAGGAAGTAAGGGTTATACCTTAACTTGAGTGGGTAATTGATAATTACTCAGAAGCAGAAGAGCTCAAGTAAGTCTAAGCTAATGAAGTTGGATGAAGAAGATGTCGAAGGACAATCAAAGCTTGAGAAGCTCAAACACCGAAGGGTTTGACCAAACCAAAACTAAGGTTTATTAGCAAGATTCCTTTCATGGAACCTAAAGAAACCAAAAGGAGGATAACTAGCATAAACTGGAAGCCATGATTGGATGGACTAAATGAGTCTAATCCATTCGTAGAACTAAACAACCAGGACCATGCCTATTATAAATACCTTACGAAGTACCATTACATTCGTTATGGTAGTAAGGGAAAAACAATACCTTACTTTAAACCAATCCTTTAGACTTAAGGTTTGGGCACCGCAGCTGGATTACCGCAGCTGGTAGAACCAAGTTTGAGTACCCAAATAGGAAGATATCCTAATCTAAGAATCTTTGGAGAGTAAGCCTATAAGCTTAGAGTGTTGGAAGAAATCATAGAATTGAAGAAAGTATCAGTGCCAGACATCAGAAGACTTCATGAAGGATCGAGACAAGGGATATATTCAATTATATCTAATGAGATCACTAGGGAGTTTGAAAGGATTGTGATCTGTTCAAGTCCGTTCCACATTCCGAAACGTGAGAGCGTTCGAACTTCGGGACGAAGTTCAGTTTAAGGGGGAGAGGCTGTAATATCCCAGGTTTAGAGGCAATAAAATGAGAGAACACCAAAGTGTGCATTGCATTCATGCATAGAAAATCCGGGGAATTTTCGCGCTTCAAATAAAACTTACCACAGTAACTGAAGTTTCACTTGACTTGCTGGAATTGAAGTAGATCATCAAGTCAAGCGCTATAAACTTCAATGTGATCTTTGCTAAAACCCTGTTTTGGGTAGAGATGATTTGATCTATGGGCTAGATCAAATAGAAGTAGATTCACAATAAATAACACCTTAAGTAAGGATCAACTACAAGATTTTATAAAAGATCTCAACATGACATTCCTTACAACAACACATGAATAATTATTCAACCATAAATCAAAGAATTAAGAAACTATTACTTACTTATCTTTTCCATGTCTTCTACTAAATAAATGTTCCTACCATGAGTCACATGGTATATCTTTTCAACTACAATACTTGAACCAAGTCAAGAACATTCATATTCATTCTTCATTAACCTTGACCATTCCAATCTTGTTTCCAAGCTCATTTACATTAAACCCTAGAGAAAGGAGAGAACTATTCATATGCTTATATTATCCATTGGGTAGAACCTAGTTTAATATTCAACCTATCTATGTGAGGTAAACCATTAATACTAATCAATGCTATAAGGAGTACAAGTCAAGTGCTAAACCCTACTTGACCTAGCTAATATTTGATAGTAAGTAAGAACCTCTTTTACTAGTGATCCAAGAGAGAGGCAAGTGTTGTGATCATTACAACTTGGTAATGATCATAAACCCTAGAGGAACCCTACCTATTCAGGAGAGCTCAACCTAAAGAGGTATACTCAAGTATATGGACTTATACTTGATCTTGGAGAGAGAACCAAGATTCACTAATGAATTGTTGTGAGGCCAATACTTTGATCATTACAAATTGGGTGATGATCATAAACCCAAGAAGTGAGTGTGTTAAAGAAGAGAGACTAGTGAGGAATAAGTGGGTCATGTCTAATGCATGATATTATCTTATAAATTGAGGTAATAAGTTAAGTTGATATGTGATCAATAGATCTCACCTATCACATGAAATGATAAATACATCAATAGTAGTTAATCCAGACCAATACTCATGCCTTGTGTAGTATTGATATGGTATTTAAACCCTGCCTATCCAAACACTTGAAACAACCTAGTACTGCCTTGATACAATAATTCTACCTAAGTGAGGAGGAGTAACCCTAGCCAATTAAACATAACCCTAGTTTATGCTCATAGCCTAATTCTAGTTGTGTATCACTTGGGTGATCACTACTAAAACCCTAGGCCATATTTGAATTCTAATCCAAGTATCACTTTGGATTATAAGAAGAACCCTGCCATGCCTCATGCCTATTTATATTCAATTAGTGAAGCATATGCAAAACCCTAAACCCTTCCACATAGGATTCACCCCACATGAAATATTGTCCTAACTGGTGAATCATGGAACACAAGTAATAAGCCAATTCATATATACTTTAGAATTAAATGTCATTTGGTGAGAAGAGTAAAACCAATATTCAATTCTATTTGGTATCCCAAGTAAATATTTAGTTAAACAAAGATGAAAATATATCATAGTTGGACCATCACCTTAGCAAGTGAATTAACCATTATGAGCTTAGGATCTATTTCAAGTAAGCCAAGCCAGAATTGCTAAGCAAGATTATTAAAGATAGAGTTTATCAAACCATCTTCTTAAACCCTTAGAAGTAATTCTCCACATAAAATCATGATTCATCTTATTCTCAACACCATTTAATTTAAACTCTAGCCATAATGAAAATTATATGTGAACAATCCATATTGTTAAGTACTAGCTCAACCTAATCATGTGTTCATTATGCACAGGTTATAAATTCTCAAACCACTTAAATAGATCTGGTTTCTAAATTAAAAAGGGAATTAAAATGAATAACAAAACATTTCTATTTTACTCAAGCCTCACAAGATATCAATTAAATCCTAAACTAAATATTTGTTTAAACAACAAGATTATACAGTGAGCATTGTATCAAGTTATATTGATATTCAAATGATTTAGAACCTGCAAGAACAAACAGAAATCAAATTTAAATCTAAACCAGAATAGAAAAACAGAAAAAGAAAACAGAAATTTTGAAAAAGAAAATGGAGGGAAACTTACCTGGCAGCCCAGCACCTCAGCAGCCCGAAGCCAACAACGCAGCCCATCAACTCGGCCCAGCCCACGAACAAACAGCCCACCTTACCGTTTCGGTAGGGAGAAGAAAAGGGGCTTCGTTCTCCTTCCCGGCGTCGACAGCTCGACGGAGGAGCCTCTGCCACCTCCTCGACAAGGATAAGGACGCCGCCGGACGCCACTCGCCACTCCAGAGCCGAGATGAACTTCATCTGCATCCGCTGCCAGTCGGAGCATCAAGATTCCCGCACAGAAACCCTAACAGAGAGCACCGCCGTATCTGGACCGCTCGTCGCCGACGCTCGTCGTCGTTTCCGACCACCTCCAGCCCTATAAATACCACCAAGAGGATCGCCGTGCTCCTCTTGTTCACCTCACCACTCAAATCCCTCGCATTCGCTCTCTATCACCCGATCTCTTCCACAGCACATCGCCGGAGTTCATCACGTTGCCGTCGATGGAGGCCACCCCGGCGTCTATCTAGTGGATGACTAGAAGCGCACGAGTTCGATGATCATTCTGGTAGAAGGAATCGAGAAGGAGCTTCACCAATCGAGCTAATTTTGGAATTTCCTTCCACGGAAGTTCGTCGGAATCCGCGACGCCGTGCTCGTCTCCGACCATCTCAAGCTTCGCCGAGGGTCTCATCATCTTCCTGGTGAGCTTGCGCATCTTCCGAACCCATTAGTCCTCTCTAGCATCGCCTGTAGCCCCGTTTCAAGGTTTGGCCGGAGTGCGCCGCCGCAGCACATGGTTGCCGGCGATGCTCCGGCGAATTTCTCGGTAAACCTCCACCACCAGATGGTTCCCCATCGTCTCCTGGTCCGAATAGTACAAGCCGCGTGTCCGCGGAGGCCCTGGTGGCGGCGCCGTCCTCGCCTGGTCGCCGGCGTCGAGCCGACGGCGAGGCGTGTCCACTGCCTCGTCAGCGTTTGTTGGTCTTTGCCCGCGTGGCAAATGACCCATCAACGGCCCCACCAGTCAGTCTCTGCGGGTATATGTGAACCAGGTATCTTTAATCTTATTACTTTATTTCAAATTCCAGAAAATCACTGAAACTTTGCAAAATTATATAAAATCAATTTCAACTCAGAAAAATATAAATAATATATCAAAATGTTCACAAAAATAAAATCTATTCAAATAAAATATAAAACAAAAATGTGTGTCAAAATAAAAATTCATTTATTTTTAACTTCTTTAATTATGCCATTTCATTTATTTAAAATACAATTTGAATTCAATAATTAGTGAAGTTTCAAATTTAAATTTTAACTATTCAGTAACTAATTAAAATGTTAAGATTAATTTTCTTTATCATATTCTCATCAATTAAAATATTAGTGGTAATTCCTAAACCCTAATTTACAAATTACCATTTACCATTTTCTTTAAATAAAATAAAGTAAGAAAATACTAAAAGTTAAGGTTATTTTGGTAATTCAAAACTTGTATGTTAAACATATTTAATTCTCAAGTTAATTAATTAAATCTTAATAACACTTATAAAACCCTAGTTTCTAATTAAACCCTAACTAGTAATTAGTTTAATTCTTAAACCTCTAAAAATTAATAGCATGTTAAAATTATTAATAACTTTATTTCAAGTACTTAATCACATTAATTCTAGTACCAAGTATTACTTTAAGAATTGGATCATAATTTAGAAACCCTAGTTTTATTATAAGTTAGAATTTGGATCCCATTATTTCATGTGATCATTCCACCTTAGAAGCAACTCTAAAACCCTAGTTATGTGTCACATGTGATCATGTGAGATTTACTTGACATATAGAACCCAAATAAGCAACAATTGAATGCATGCTTATGATCCACTAACATAAAACCAATTCACATAAGATTGTCATTTCATGTCTCTATTTATAATTTAAAACATATATGATTCATTAGTGTCACTTAGGAGCAAACCCTAACTTGTTAATTGGATTAGTACCATTGATCACCACTCCTATATACCATATCATTAGGATCAACCTCAACCATCAAACCCTAGTAGAATCTTAGTGATGAACCCTAACACCAATTTTGTGTAGTAATACACATAACATGCTCCTATCCCACTAAACCCTACTTAGAAAGTAATAAACCACTTAGATTAGAAACCATTAGTGATTACTTAGTGAAGAAAATGTGAAGTCATAGTAAACCTAACTCATAGCAACATCTTGACTATCATTATTTAATATGATACCCATAATCAACCATAGTCATAAACCTACTAATACTTGTTATATATAGACCAATTCTATTTAAGACACCAACTAGTACCTATTAGTAAACTCAATGAATCCAATAGTAAACCCTAGAAGCCCATATCTCCTACTTATAGTATTTATTGTTCTTATCTAACCTGTTCTTCAAAAGTTATTCTTTTGAAGTACAAATGTCAATCAAACCATAGAAGCCATAGTTCGTATTTGAAATACTTATTATTTCTTCATCAGCATGTTATTCAAAAGTTATTCTTTTGAAGTATAATACATATAATCCTCAACCATGCATCATAAAACTTAAAAATTGTCAACTGTTCTTTATATATTGTTCCACCACTATTATTTATGTGTATGATTGTTATGATGTCTTATATCACTTGTTTATGATGCTAATTTAACCAAACCCTAATAAGAACCTTGTTTGAGAACCATTCTAAAAGTGCAACACACCCTAAAGAAATCTTTACAATTCATACATCCTAAATCATTGAGGTTAGGTTACGCTCGGGACGATTGCATCTCATACTATGCATTATAGCATCTTTGCCAATTCTTTAAACATTGTCCTTACCGGACGATGATGGTATTTCAGCAGTTGGAGTTCTCACGTATCGAAGCTTTTGCCTGCATAATCTTGCAGTCAAGAAAGGCAAGTTCATCGCTTGCTCATGTCATTTGATTATTTTTATCAAATTATATGCAAAGTACTATACTTATCATTCCTGCATTGAAAAGCAAAGTATTATTTTACAATTATGAATATGACTATGTGGTGGGCAATGGAACCATGGTATGTGTTGATATGGTGGAGGTTCCATTGCACGGGTACTATTCATCTAGGACTAAGTACCAATGCCGTCCAGTGATTCTAGCGCCGTACATACCGCGTTGACCATAAGATCTATAATGGCTCTGGGGAAGCCAGCTGTATCTTTTCCCTCTCGCATGCCAACGGACTGGTGATAAGGGTTGCCCGGATCGGTCTATCTTTGGTAAAGGTGGGGACATGTGGTCCTGCACGGTCTACCATTAGATACAGGAGAGGGTAGACTTATTATTGGTCTATGAAGGATTGTAAGGGTTGTCCGGATCAGTCTATCTATGGTGTATAGGACAGGGCACATAAGTTGTTCGGATCAGTCTACCTTAACGGTATAGGAGAGAACAAGTGCCTGTGTTAGTCTACCCATAGATATAGGAGAGGACAGACTTACAAAAGGGTGGGTCTGCGAGGTTGCGGAGAAGGCGGTGTGGGCTTGGATCTTACACCTGGCCTCACACCAAGGAAGTGTGGACGGGAAAGAATTCGCCTAGTTGGCAACAAGGATAAGGTCTCTTATGGGAAAAGTAACGCACCTCTGCAGAGGATACTGAATTGTGACTGTCACTCCCTGTTCCGGGAAGGGAACTGCGAACGACAGGGAAAGGAACTCCATGAAGTTCTAGTCAACTGGTGAAGACCGACGGGCATAGTTTTCAGAATAAAATAAACCTTTTGAAGAAATGTTTATGAAAACTTGCATTGCCTATGACTTTCTGGTCTATGGCTGTAGCTAGTGCATGATACACCTATTTCCCTAATATGAACTTGCTGAGTACGCTCGTACTCATCCCACTCTTAAATCCCTTAGCTATGAAGACACCGAAGGAGAAACTACCGTGGAACTCGAAGACAAAGGAGTCAACTGCAACAAGATGAAGAATCCAATCAAAGAAGTCAATGGAGTCAACTTCTGCATCAGCTAGAAGTGGAAACTTAGACTAGTAATAGAAGGGAACATTTCCCTAATCCTAGCACCTAAGTAGCTAGATGTCTATAGCAAGCCAAGTAGCTCTTAAGCTTGAGTTAGCAATAAGTTAGTCTACGAGTCGTTCTTCTGGAGCTTTATTTGAAGTGTTACCTCACTGTAAAGTAGGAGGCTGTGTTGATCTTCTGTAATCAGCTTATGTATCCTTCTATAGACATACCTTGGACTCGCATATGTTTCTGTTGTACCACTCTGAGGGATGTAATATGAGTGGAACGGTGTTTCACTTGTGTTATGTCAACGACTTGTGTACTACACCATGCAGTGGTACGCTGGGTCACCACATTCGCTAATGTAATAGACAGGCCTTTGGACTCCGTGCTCATATCCTTCTTCCTTTCGCACCACCACGATTACGAGGCTGATAACTTTGTTGGTAGCCGCCATGTAGAGGAGCATAGGCTCTGACTCAGCTGGAGCTGCCAGTATAGGTGGGGAGGAGAGTATGTTCTTCAACTCCTGAAGTGCTTCGTCTGCTGCCTCATCCCAGACAAATTTGTCTGTTTTCTTCAGCAGCTTGTGTAGAGGTAAGGCTTTCTTGCCAAGACGGCTAACAAATCTACTGATTGCCGCAACGCAACCAGTTAATCGTTGCACATCTTTGAGACAAGTTGGCCTTTTGATGTTCAGGATAGCCTTGATTTTTTCGGGTTAACTTCGATGCCCCTGAGAAACAATGAAGCCAAGGAGTTTTCCTGCTGGTACGCCAAAGACGCACTTCAGCGGATTTAACATCATCTTGTACCGTCGGAGATTATCAAAGGTTTCCTTAAGGTCGCTCAGCAGGTCGGATCCCTTTCGGGTCATGACCGCGATGTCGTCGACGTAGGCGTGCACGTTCGGCCAATTTGGTCCTTCGAGCAGCATCGTACGTTGGTATGTGGCACCTGCGTTTTTCAAGCCAAAAGGCATGGTAACATAGCAGTATGTGCCAAAGGGTGTGATGAAAGAGGTCGCCTTTTGGTCAGACTCCTTCATCCGGATCTGATGATACCCGGAATATGCGTCAAGAAAACATAGAAGTTCCGCCCCTGCCGTCGAATCAATGACTTGGTCAATGCGCGGCAAAGGGAACGGATCTTTCGGACAATGCTTATTCACGCCGGAGTAATCGATGCACATTCTTAGTATTTCAGAATTCTTTTTGGGTACAAGGACGGGGTTTGCGACCCAATCGTATGGATAACTTCTACTACAAAACCTGCCTCTAGTAACTTTGCTAATTCCATTCCTATGGCGCGGCGCTTCTTGTCTCCAAAGCGTCGCATAGCTTGCTTCACCGGTTTTGCACCCGGATTTATATTGAGGTAGTGCTCGGCGAGTTCCCTTGGTACTCCGGACATGTCAGAAGGTTGCCATGCGAAGATATCCATGTTAGCTCTGAGGAACTCGACGAGCGCGCTTTCCTATTTGGGGTCCATGTTGGCTCCGACTGAAACCTGCTTGGAGTTGTCACCTTGATACGTCCAATTTGCATCACTATTTTGTATCATAATTTGTTGTTATTCATTGATATATTTCATATTGGGATACAATACTTATGTTATTTCATCTATTTTGCATGTTTCATCATTATTGGAGGATCAAGCACCGGAGCGATTCTGCTGGAAAAAGCACCGTCAGATATTTCGGAAGATCAACTGTGGAAGGAAATTTCACGTAAATTCCTATTTTTCCAGATGACGGAGGGAGCCGGAAGGGGAAGAAGAGGAGCCACTGTGGGCCCGGACCACAGGCGGCGCGGCCCATGGCAGGCGCGCCACCTGTGGTGTGGGGGCCCCACAGCCCCTTTCGCCTCCTTTCTTCGCGTACTCCTTCGTCCCAAAAACCTAAGCCAGAGGGAGGACCTCACGAAGAGTTACAGCCGCCTCTGCGGGGCGGAGAACACCAGAGAGAAAAGAGCTCTTCGGCGGGCTGGAATCCGCCGGGGAATTCCCTCCCGGAGGGGGAAATCGACGCCATCGCCATCGTCATCGAGCGGGACATCATCTCCATCATCATCATCATCATCATCTCCACCATCTACACCGCCATCACCACCGCTGCACCTCGTCACCGCTGTAACAATTTGGGTTAAATCTTGATTGTATGATAGGGGAAACTCTCCCGGCATTATTCTCTACTTGTTATTGATGCTATTGAGTGAAACCATTGAACCAAGGTTTATGTTCAGATTGTTATTCATCATCATATCACCTCTGATTGTATTCCATATGATGTCTCGTGAGTAGTTCATTTAGTTCTTGAGGACATGGGTGAAGTCTAAATGCTAGTAGTGAATTATGGTTGAGTAATATTCAATGTTATGATATTTAAGTTGTGGTGTCATTCTTCTAGTGGTGTCGTGTGAACGTCGACTACACGACACTTCACCATTTATGGGCATAGGGGAGTGCATCTTGTATTCGGTTGCTAATTGCGGGGTTGCCGGAGTGACAGAAACCTGAGCCCCCGTTAGTATATCGAGAGGGATCGCAGGATCTCGAGTTTAAGGCTGTGGTTAGATTTATCTTAATTACTTTCTTGTAGTTGCGGATGCTTGCAAGGGGTATAATCACAAGTATGTATTAGTCCTAGGAAGGGCGGTGCATTAGCATAGGTTCACCCACACAACACTTATCAAAACAATGAAGATTATTAAGCCACATGAAGCGAAAGTACTAGACTAAAATCCCCGTGTGTCCTCAAGAACGCTTGGTCATTATAAGTAAACAAACCGGCTTGTCCTTTGTGCTAAAAAGGATTGGGCCACTTGCTGCAATTATTTCTCTCACATTTTACTTACTCGTACTTTATTCATCTGTTACATCAAAACCCCTTGAATACTTGTTTGTGAGCATTTACAGTGAATCCTTCATCGAAACTGCTGCCACCTTCTGCTCCTCGTTGGGATCGACATTCTTACTTATCGAAGATACTACGATACACCTATACTTGTGGGTCATCAAGACTATTTGCGCCGTTGCCGGTGTGAAGCGCTATTGGTAAGCGGAATTGGTAAGAAAACCTTTCTTGTTTGTGCTGATTTTATTTCTGCCTGCTGCTATAAGTCATTATGGAGAGATCTTCTCTTCAATTTCTATTTGGGAAATCTACTACTACTGCAACGGTAGTGGATGAAGCGCCAGGTGAGGAAGTAGTACCATATAAAATACCTATGAAAATTATTGAACGTGTTATGGATAACCGCTATGAAGGGGATGGAACTGTCCATCCTGGTGATCATTTATTGTTTTTGCATGAATTATGCGGGTTATTCAAATGTGCAGGTATTTCTATGAATGAAGTTAGAAAGAAACTATTCACTATATCGCTGTCTGGTAAAGCGGCGCACTGGTATAAATTGTTGAAGAATGGTGATTCTATTGATTGGGAGGACATTGTGCCTTTATTTTATTCCAAATTTTATCCTCCAAGTGAAATTCACAAAGATCGGAACCGCATATATAATTTCTGGCCTCATGATGGAGAGAGTATTGCCCAAGCTTGGGGAGATTGAAGTCTTTAATGCTCAAATGTCCCATTCATGAGCTTCCTGGTAATGTTATTATTGATAATTTATATGCAAGACTTTCTTTTCAAGACAAGACCTTGCTGGATACTTCTTGTTCCGGATCATTTACACGCAACAAAGAAGAGTTTAAAAGGGACCTTCTTGATCGGATCCAAGAAAATACTGAAGGATGGGAGAATGACAAAGATAGAGAATCAGGTATAATTTATGATTATAAATGCATTGAAACTTTTATGGATACTGATAAATTTCGTAATATGAGTGCTACATATGGTCTTGATTCCCAAGTTGTTGCAAATCTTTATAAAGCTTTTGCCTCTCATTATGAATTGCCTAAGAAGAATTTTGATAAGTATCATGAACCGTATAAAGATAAAGTTGATTCATCTGTAAACAAATGTGTAGTGATTGAAACTGTTGATAATGTTATTCCTGAAGCTTATATTGAAAAAACTCCTTTCCCTGCTAAAATGAAGGAGTACTCTGTCATATCTAGTGCGGTTAATAAAAGTGAAAAGAAACCTAAAGAACCTGAAGAACAAATTAAAATTGAACCTGCTGTTGCAATAGTTAAAGATCTTGTGACTGAAAATGTGGAGGATGGTCATATTATTTTCTGTGAAGATGCTTCTAATATTGTTTCACATCCTAATAAACCCAAACAAGTTAGTGTTCCTATGCTATCTGTTAGAATTGGTGATCATTGCTATTATGGTTTATGTGATATTGGTGCAAGTGTTAGTGCTATTCCTTATGAGCTTTACACGGAGATTATGCACGAAATTGGTTCTTGTGAACTTGAAGATATTGATGTGGTTATTCATCTGGCTAATAGAGAAACTATTTCTCCAATTGGTATTGTTCGAGATGTGGAAGTTCTATGTGGTAAGATTAAATATCCTGCTGACTTTTTGGTACTTGGTTCTGCTGCTAGTGATCATTGTCCTATCATTTTTGGTAGACCTTTTCTAAATACTTGTGGAGCTATTATAGATTGTAAGAAAGAGAAAATTTTGACTAGATTTGCTGGTGAACCTTATGAATTTAACTTTTCTAAATTTACCAAAACTCCTTATAAAGCTGACTTGCCTAGTAATGATTTTAAAATGGAGCAGTGTGCATCTATTGTTCTTGTTCCTAATAATCCTTTGCAGCAACATTTGGAGAATAGTGAAAGTGAAGCTTTTAGGAAAGAAAGAGATGAGCTTGAGGAAATTTTTCTTCGCCAACCTATTCTCAAGCATGATCTACCGGTGGAAGATTTGGGTACAACACCGCCACCAAAGGAAGATCCTGTTTTTGATTTAAAGCCTTTACCTGATAATCTTAAATATGCTCATATTGATGATAAGAAAATATATCCTGTTATTATTAGTTCTAAGCTTTCAGAGATTGAGGAAGAAAGGTTATTGGAAATATTGAAGAAACACCGAGGAGCTATTGGCTATACTCTTGATGATTTGAAAGGGATTTCTCCTTCTATTTGCCAACATGCTATTAATATGGAAGAAGATGCAAAGCCTGTTGTTGAACATCAACGTCGTCTAATTCCGAAGATGAAAGAGGTGGTAAGGAACGAGGTATTAAAACTTCTTGAAGCTGGTATTATATATCCTATTGCTGATAGTAGATGGGTTAGTCCTGTGCATTGTGTTCCTAAGAAAGGAGGAATGACTGTTGTGCCTAATGATAATGATGAGCTTATCCCTCAAAGAATAGTTGTAGGTTATAGAATGTGCATTGATTTTCGAAAAGTTAATAAAGTTACTAAGAAAGATCATTACCCTTTACCCTTTATTGATCAAATGCTAGAAAGGTTATCTAAAAATACTCATTTTTGCTTTCTTGATGGTTATTCTGGGTTTTCACAAATTGCTGTTAAAGCTAAAGATCAAGAGAAAACCACGTTTACTTGTCCTTATGGAACTTATGCTTATAGGCGTATGCCTTTTGGTTTATGTAATGCTCCTGCTACTTTTCAAAGATGCATGTCTGCTATTTTTCATGGTTTTTGCGAAAGTATTGTAGAGGTGTTCATGGATGATTTTTTCTGTCTATGGGAATTCTTTTGATAATTGCTTGCGAAACCTCGATAAAGTTTTGCAGAGATGTGAAGAAACTAACCTTGTCCTTAATTGGGAGAAATGGCACTTTATGGTTAATGAAGGAATTGTATTGGGACATAAAATTTCCGAGAGAGGTATTGAAGTTGATAGAGCTAAAGTTGAAGCAATTGAGAAGATGCCCTATCCGAGGGATGTTAAAGGTATTCGTAGTGTTCTTGGTCATGCTGGGTTTTATAGGAGATTTATTAAAGATTTCTCTAAAATTTCAAAGCCTCTTACTAATCTTCTTCAAAAAGATGTACCTTTTGTTTTTGATGATGATTGTAAGGAAGCTTTTGAAACTCTAAAGAAAGCCTTAACAACTGCTCCTGTAGTTGAACCTCCTGATTGGAATTTGCCTTTTGAAATTATGTGTGATGCTAGTGATTTTGCTGTAGGCGCTGTTCTTGGACAGCGGGTAGATAAAAAATTAAATGTTATTCATTATGCTAGTAAGACTCTTGATGCTGCTCAAAGAAATTATGCTACAACTGAAAAGGAATTGTTAGCTGTAGTCTTTGCTTGTGACAAGTTTAGACCCTATATTGTTGATTCAAAAGTCACAATTCATACTGATCATGCTGCAATTAGATACCTTATGACAAAGAAAGATGCTAAGCCAAGGCTTATTAGATGGGTACTTCTTTTGCAAGAATTTGATTTACATATTATAGATAGGAAAGGTGCTGATAATCCTGTTGCTGATAATTTGTCTAGATTGGAAAATATTGCTTATGATCCTGTTCCTGTTAATGATAGTTTTCCAAATGAACAATTGGCTGTAATAAAGGTGAGCTCGCGAGAGAGCCCTTGGTATGCAGATTATGCTAACTTTATTGTTTCGAAGTATTTGCCTCCAACCTTTTCAGCTCAGCAAAGGAGGAAATTCTTTTATGACTTGAGGCATTATTTTTGGGATGACCCACACTTATATAAAGAAGGAGTGGATGGTATTATGCGAAGATGTGTTCCTGAATATGAACAACAGGAGATATTGAGTAAATGTCATGGTAGTGTTTATGGAGGACATCACGCTGGAGATAGAACCGCGCAAAAGGTTCTACAATCAGGTTTTTATTGGCCAACACTCTTCAAAGATGCAAGGAAATTTATTTTATCTTGTGATGAATGTCAAAGAGTTGGTAATATCTCTAGACGCAATGAAATGCCTATGAATTATACTCTTGTTATTGAACCATTCGATTGTTGGGGATTCGACTTCATGGGTCCTTTCCCTTCTTCAGATGGTAACACTCATATACTTGTCGTTGTTGATTATGTTACTAAATGGGTAGAAGCTATACCTACAAAAAGTGCTGATGGTGAGACCTCTATAAAAATGCTTGTAGATATTATATTTCCTAGATTTGGAGTACCTAGATATATTATGACTGATGGAGGTTCTCATTTTATTCATGGAGGTTTTAGAAAAACTCTTGCTAAGTATGGTATTAATCATAGAATTGCTTCTGCTTATCACCCTCAAACTAGTGGTCAAGTAGAATTATCAAATAGAGAGATTAAAGCTATCTTAGGAAAGACTGTTAATAAATCTAGAAAGAATTGGGCTAGCAAATTGAAAGAAGCACTATGGGCTTATAGAACTGCTTATAAAAATCCTATGGGAATGTCACCTTATAAAATGGTTTATGGAAAAGCTTGTCATTTACCTTTAGAACTAGAGCACAAAGATTATTGGGCTGTTAGAGAACTAAATAAAGATCCTAAATTAGCCGGTAATAAGAGGTTGCTTGCATTAAGTTCTCTAGATGAATGGAGAAGTGAAGCTTATGAAAATGCTAAACTCTTTAAAGAAAAAGTTAAGAAATGGCATGATAGAAGGATTATCAAGAGTTTAATATTGGGGATAAAGTCCTATTGTATCGGTCTCGTCTCAGATTCTTTGCAGGGAAATTACTCTCGAAGTGGGAAGGACCATATGTTGTTGAGGAGGTGTATCGTTCAGGAGCAATTAAAATTAGCTCTCTCCAAGGCAATGCCACACAAGTGGTGAATGGACAAAGACTCAAGCATTATATCTCGGGTGATTCTTATAATGTTGATGTTGATATTATTCAAGTGGAAACACCGGAAGCTTTCATCAAAGGACAAATTGACAGTCCGCCAGACTTTTGAATAGGTAACAGTACAGGTAATAAAAAGTCCACGTTTACCTTTCCGAACATTATTTCTGCTGTTTTAGAAAATATGAAAAATTACGGAATCGAAACGGAGTGGAAAAGACGCGCGAGGGCCCGTCACCACAAGGCGCGGGCCCCCACTGCCGCGCCGACCTATGGTGACAGCCCCTCGGCGTCTGTTTCCACTCGTTTCGGCTGGAACCTTCCTTTTGTCGTAAAAATATTTGCTATATAATCCCCCGGACCCCTGGAGGTCCGTAATATCGTTTTCTCGTGTTTTGTTTCAAGCTGTTTTCGCCAGGATCGCCGGATCTAGATCCACCATGTCCTCGTCGGGAACTCGGAAGGACAGCTTCTTTGAGGACGTCGTCAACCCGTACATGAGCGAGCTGAAGATGCACCCCAAAGAGTTGCTGCTCGTGGATGGAGAGTTGCAGATCAAAGATGTCCAGGGTCCTAAGGGAGAAGGGAGTTTGGAAGACAGGATGGAGAAGCTGGAACAAGAGGTTTTCAACTACAAGAAGATGGCTGAGCGTGAAGTGGATATCTTTCACAAGATTGTGTCTGAACTCATTGATGGGCACAAGAAGGAGACTGCAAAGTTGTGGGACGATATCTTCTCACTTCACGACACCACCAACAAACTCCAAGCTCAACTCTATGATGTTCATAATCAAAACTGTGAGTATGAAAACAGGTTTAAGCGCATAAGTCATGCTGCTAGTTTCAGGTTTCCGGAGACCAAGATGTCTTTTGTTGATGGAGGGCCTCTTCCATGGAAGTCTGATGACGACAAAGATTCACCATCATCACCGAAGGAGTAATTCATCATCGGTATTGGCATCCCCTTGGTTTGTTCCAAGCTTGGGGGAGTGCCGCGGTATCACATCATCATTACCTTTATCTTTTACTATCAAGTAGTGTCATATCATGAGTAGGGAAGTTATCTTATGGAATAGTATGCAATGTGGAAGTATCTCTCTTAGTTGGTTATCTATGTATCCGTTGGTGTGAGTTATCGTTATGGAATATTAATGAGAAGTCTTATCATTTACTTTTTGCACACCTTATTTTAGTTTGCAATCTCCATTATATGATTACTCTTGACATGAGTATTGATATCACTTTGGGAGCATCAAGTAAATCTATTTGGTTTTGGCAAACTTAGCATTGGTCAATAGCAACAACATCTTGATGTTTAATAGAAGAGAGAAATACACTTAGATATATTACTCTATTATCTCTATGCTTATGAGCTTAGTATTCTTAAGTTAAAATTGCTTGTGCTTATGAGAAAGATGCATGATTGTTTCTATCATATGTATATTTGTTTGTTTCCCTCAACCTTTATGCTTGCTATCAAACCTTGCTAGCCAAAGACCTGTATCGAGAGGGAATGCTTCTCATACATCCATAACCTTAGACCAAACCTATGCCATTTGTGTCCACCATACCTACCTATTACATGGTATTTTCTACCATTCCAAGTAAATACTTCATGTGCTACCTTTAAATTATTCAAACTACTACTCCTTATTTGTGTCAATGTTCTATAGCTCATGAGGACGTATGTGGTGTTTTGTCTTTCAATCTTGTTGGGCGGACTTTCACTAATGGACTAGTGGCACATCCGCTTATCCAATAATTTTGCAATAAGAGCTGGCAACGGGGTTCCCAGCCCCAATTAATAACTTTCATTAATAATTCTCTTCACATGTTTTGCTCTGATTTATCAGTAAGCAACTTAATTTTGCAATAGACACTCCTCCATGGTATGTGAATGTTGGAAGGCACCCGAGGATTCGGTTAGCCATGGATTGAGAAAGCCAAGGTTGGGGGGAGTGTCATCCTTAATAAAACTAAAATACATGTGTAAACAAAAGAGAAGGGGGATGATCTACCTTGCTGGTAGAGATGCCGTCCTTCATGGGAGCCGCTTTGGAAGGTTCGTTTGGCAAGGGGGTTAGAGTGCCCGCTACCATTCGTTGACAACAACAAACACCGCTCAAAATCTTACTTTTATGCTCTTTATATGATTTCAAAACTTGAAAAGCTCTAGCACATGATTTAATCCCTGCTTCCCTCTGCGAAGGGCCTATCTTTTACTTTTATGTTGAGTCGGTAAACCTATTTCTCTCTATCTCAAGCAAGCAATTGAGTTGTTGTGAACCAATCATTTATGCTATGATTCAGTTAATCATGTCTTTTATACTTTCTTGTTTAGTACCAATTTTATCTGAATGAATATGACTTCGAAGTTATCAATGATTATGAAGAGATTGTTATGCTTGAATATGAAGGCTCAGTTATAAAATCTAATATGAAAGCTTTGCTTAGAAGTACAATCCGTTAGTAGTTCTCTGACCAAGAACAAAGTTTGCCATCCAACTATGATTTCTTATGCACCTTTACTTGTGATTTCTCTTTACCTATTTCAAGATGAGTTATATGAGGAAGTTGTTTACTAGAATGTCTTGTGTGAATGAATATGATGCTTCTTGTCCGTATTTTATTTATCGACTCTTCACTCCATAAACATGTGGTCTTGTTTATCGAGCTCAGTTTCGCTTGGGGACAAGCGAGGTCTAAGCTTGGGGGGAGTTGATACGTCCAATTTGCATCACTATTTTGTATCATAATTTGTTGTTATTCATTGATATATTTCATATTGGGATACAATACTTATGTTATTTCATCTATTTTGCATGTTTCATCATTATTGGAGGATCAAGCACCGGAGCCAGGATTCTGCTGGAAAAAGCACCGTCAGAACGCAATATTTCGGAAGATCAACTGTGGAAGGAAATTTCACGTAAATTCCTATTTTTCCAGAGGTGACGAGAGGAGCCAGAAGGGGAAGAAGAGGGGAGCCACTGTGGGCCCAGACCACAGGCCGGCGCGGCCCATGGCTTGGCCGCGCCACCCTGTGGTGTGGGGGCCCCACAGCCCCTTTCGCCTCCTTTTCTTCGCGTACTCCTTCGTCCGAAAACCTAAGCCGGAGGAGGACCTCACGAAGAGTTACAGACCGCCTGCAGGCGGAGAACACCGAGAGAAAAGAGCTCTCCGGCGGGCAGGAATCCGCCGGGAAATTCCCTCCCGGAGGGAAATCGACGCCATCGCCATCGTCATCGAGCGGGACATCATCTCCATCATCATCATCATCATCTCCACCATCTACACCGCCATCACCACCCTTGCACCTCGTCACCGCTGTAACAATTTGGGTTAAATCTTGATTGTATGATAGGGGAAACTCTCCCGGCATTATTCTCTACTTGTTATAGATGCTATTGAGTGAAACCATTGAACAAGGTTTATGTTCAGATTTTATTCATCATCATATCACCTCTGATTGTATTCCATATGATGTCTCGTGAGTAGTTCATTTAGTTCTTGAGGACATGGGTGAAGTCTAAATGCTAGTAGTGAATTATGGTTGAGTAATATTCAATGTTATGATATTTAAGTTGTGGTGTCATTCTTCTAGTGGTGTCGTGTGAACGTCGACTACACGACACTTCACCATTTATGGGCCTAGGGGAGTGCATCTTGTATTCGGTTGCTAATTGCGGGGTTGCGGGAGTGACAGAACGAGCCCCCATTAGTATATCGATGCAAGAGGATCGCGAGGATCTCGAGTTTAAGGGCTGTGGTTAGATTTATCTTAATTACTTTCTTGTAGTTGCGGATGCTTGCAAAGGGTATAATCACAAGTATGTATTAGTCCTAGGAAGGTGCATTAGCATAGGTTCACCCACACAACACTTATCAAAACAATGAAGATTATTAAGCCACATGAAGCGAAAGTACTAGACTAAAATCCCCGTGTGTCCTCAAGAACGCTTGGTCATTATAAGTAAACAAACCGGCTTGTCCTTTGTGCTAAAAAGGATTGGGCCACTTGCTGCAATTATTTCTCTCGCATTTTACTTACTCGTACTTTATTCATCTGTTACATCAAAACCCCTTGAATACTTGTTTGTGAGCATTTACAGTGAATCCTTCATCGAAACTGCTGCCAGCACCTTCTGCTCCTCGTTGGGATCGACATTCTTACTTATCGAAGATACTACGATACACCCCCTATACTTGTGGGTCATCACACCTTCAACGAGGTCATGCTTCTTGGTTTCTATCGCGGCCTTGAACAAGGTCTTCTGTTCGGAGATCTGCTTCTTGGTGGTCTGCATCTCAGTTGGATCCACCGCGGCTCTGTAGCCTTGCAGCTCCTCTCCAGATATGGATTACGCAAAGCGGCCTCGCCTCCTCGCAGTCCCTAGCTTTCTTGTAGTCTCCGGACACGGTGATACCTTTGGGACCCGGAATCTTGAGCTTGTTGTAGATGTAGCATGCCCTGGCGTGGAACTTGTGGTAGGTGGGCCTGCCGAAGATCACGTGGTAGGAGCTTTTGAAGGGCACTACTTCAAACGTGATCATCTCTTCGCGGTAGTTGTTCACATTGCCGAAGGCCACGGGAAGTTTGATGCTGCCAGAGAGTTTGCCTTCTTACCCGGAACCACACCATGAAATTCAGTGGTGCTGTGTTTGAGCTGTTCCTTGGTGAGGTTCATCTTCTCCAGGGTCTCCAGGTACATGATGTTCAGGCTAGCTCCTCCGTCCATAAGACACTTGGAGAAGTCATACCCGTCTATGCGGGGACTCACAACCAGAGCGTAGCACTCTTTGGGGATGACGGCCGGGTGATCCGACCTGTCAAAGGTACAGGCTTTCTCCGACCACTTGACATACTGCGGCACAGCCGGAACTGTGGCGTTCAAGATCCGGAGCGCCGATTTTTTCGCGCGGACAGTTGGGGTTCCGAGGAAGGTGTGGTAAGTTCCGACACTCTTCTTGCCAAAGGGGTTAGACTTGTTGGCTGCGGTACCCTCCTTGGGTTCCGGCGAAGCGTCATCCTCGTCCATGGCCTCGGAACTGTCCTCCTCTTTGTCCTTGTTCTTGCCCTTGCCTCCTTTGCCGCGCGGGCGGTGCTTCCGGGCTCGCTTGTATCCTGCCTCCGGGTCGTTCTTCAGATCGTTGACCCACTTGCAGTTGCGATTGGTATGGGTGGATTTGCCCGTAGCCGGATCCAGATGGGCCAGGCACGGCATATCCCTGTATTCTTCGTACGTTTGGGGGGCGCGGGATCCGGCTGCGGTGACCTCGTCAGCGCGCTGCTGGCCCCTGCCTGCTCCGCCTCCACGTCCGCGGCCTCTTCCGCCTCCTGAACCTCCGCGTTGGAACGTCATGGCTACCATGTCGGATCCTCCGCCTTTCTGGTCTTCAGGGGGTTCTTCGCTTATTGCTGTTGCTGACGCCGTTATCACGGTTTTTCTTTTGTTGGTGCAGGGGTATGGCTGTAGCTGCGAGATCTCCGCCTGCGTCGTCATCGGCGGCAGTGTGATCACTGGCGATGTTTATCATCTCATCAAGAGTGAGCTTGTTCGCATTCACCAGGCAAGTGAGCTTGTGGCGCAGCAGCCCCCCACGCTGCAAACCACCAATGAAGGCGTGCATTGCTGTGCGGTTATCTACGTTCTCGCACTCGACGGGCAATGGCTAAGCAACACGAAGAGGAAGCTCCCAGGGCCGCTTAGTGGACCCTGCACCTCGCGTCGTCCCGCAAATCTTCGCCACGTCCGGCGGTTGCTAGGGCGTGCCACCTGACCTAGACCCGATCAGGAAGGTGTTAGAGTGCTTCGATTGTTCCTGCATGGTAGACACGTAAACATTAAATACGAGCCCTATCGGCTCATCAGGTTTCCCTGTGGATCGGCTCAAGGAGCCGATCGCCCCATGTTTCACGTTGGATTTGCGTGGCATGGGGATCTGTGATCAAGACAAAGCTAAAGCGATCCACGACAGTTTAGGGTTTTCACCGCATAACCGGAACGTCCTACGTGCGATCGGGCCTAGCAGCTACGGAAGATGATGCAAACCACCCCTACGAGGGCTAAAAACCAACATAACGTTGATTCCCGGAACATCCCTCGCAGGGACGGTAAACAACATCTAACGCACTACGGATCGTCAGACCCCAGCATAAGGCCTAACTATGCAGATATTAAACTAATCCTTGGGAGCAAGGAGCAATATAACGGATCGGATCTACTAAGTAGCGAACAAGCAAGATGCTGCCCTTACACCCAGATAGGTGTAAGGGCAGCTAGGTGTCGAGGGACGGCATTGCCACGCAGATATGCACGCGAAAGCATCAATGCAAGCCCCTAGACACCTAAGGATAAATAGTACTGCTCGCCATCAACAAGGCTTCAGCACGAGCAGTACAAGGTAACGAATAAATATACTGCCTAGATCGCTAGATGCGATCTAGGCAGCATGGTGCTTACCCGGGAGAAACCCTCGAAGAAAGGGGTGGCGATGCGCCTGATTTGTGTTGGTTGAACGATGATTGTCCTCCTTTTCCGATAACCTAGATACATATTTATAGTCCAAGGGACTTTCTAATTGAGGCGTGCACCTAACCGTGCACGGGCCAGACTCTATCTTTTAATCTAAATACGATACGATCTACTATATTACAGATACACGGGCAGTTAAGCCCAAACTCTTAGCGCAAGGCCGCTTCGATGCTCCACGTGTACGTCCTTCAAGCCCATCTTCACTTACGGCCCATCTCCTGATTTGGCCAAAATCGGGTGGTAACACATGCCCCCCTGGTTTTGATAATGATAATTGCAAAACCATCTGTCTCCTTCGAAGGGTCATGTCGTGGCAGAACCGTCGCAGTATTCTTCATCATGACTCTTGCCTTCTCAACTTCTACGCACGATTTGGCACCACATCCTCGAAAGCTGCTTAAGCATTAAATCGTTATATCCCCTTTTTATTTGGCCACTTCCTGTAGTTCCCTTCCTCATCCTCCTCGGGCTAGTACTTCCAAAAGCCCTCCTCGGCCAACATGTCTTCTTCCTCTTCTTCTCCCTCATCGGGTCTTTCCACCCAATCCTCCACTTCTCGCGAGCCGACGCCGGAATGGGACCCGCAGGAGGCCCATGCGGCCAACATCCGTCACGCCATAGCCGACGGGGACGAGTCGACCCACGACTCCTCCGTCTGGTCTGAAGATGACCAGTCCCTAACGGACGGGGAGAGCGACCTTCGCTTCCTCGCCATTGGGTCGTCGGAGGAGGGAAGTGACGACGACGGCTTCTCCTGGGATGGTCCCTCCTCCGCTGAGGAGGTGAAGGAGGAGGAAGAGGAGGAGGACGATGCCTCCTCTGACGAGCCGCCGGCCAAGCGTCTCTGCCCTTGGCCGGGCAACATGAGCGACTTCGACAGCGACGAGCCGACGCCGACGAAGAGGACGAGGACAATGAAGGTCCCGCCGGAGGTCGCTACAGCAGCGACGAAGAACCAGGCCGGGAGTAGCGCCGACGGCGGCGACGATGATGAGGGCAGCAGCGGCCCTTAGATAGGATAGAGCTAGGAGTAGTAGATTAGGGCAATGTATCCCTCCAGCAGCTCCTTTTGAGAGTAATCAGCTCCTTCTTGTAAGCAATCCCCTTTTATCAATGAAGAATTTCTTCCAATTTGATTTTGTCGATTTTCCACAAGTTGATTTAGCCGATTCTCCCTCAACCAATGCTTAATAAGCCGATGTCAACGCATCGGTCCTACGTAATCCATCCTTCCATTCCTCAACTGACGACTTTGAGACCTGGTAATCTTCAAGAATTCATCATTTGTTGAAGAAAGTTGCGGCGAAGGATCAGCCGATGATATCCCAATCGGCTTCCAAAACAGAATATCCGCCAGACCAGCTGCCCCCCGAGCCTCAGTCAAGGCGAGATTAGTGGTGAGGATGCGCAGATCGAACAAAGGGCTTTGTAGGTAATTTGAGGCAGGCACTATGCAGAGCCAGCCAAACTTGCCCCCATTGATTACCTTCCCTCCGCTGAAAGCCGATGTTGTAGATGAATCACCAACAGCTCAACTGATGCTTCTGGCAGTACTGCCGAATTCGTATCTTGAACATGCAGCTGGTAGCTCTGGCGTAATTGTACTAGAGTCGACGTCCAAGCATCGGCTATCGCTGAAATCCTTCGTATTTCCTCGATTTTTACTAGCCGACTAATTTCTGAATCGGCTCACCTGGGTACATTTCGCGGCCTCGTACACCTGGTACCTTTTCTGTATATGCCCCCCGAGCTCCTTCAATTCAACAATGCAGCTTCTGGTGAGAATATTGAGGTTGTCACCTTAGTCAAGCCTCTGCTAGCACTGCTACACTTGAAGACTCGCAAACGAAGTTGAAGGTCCTCGCGGAGAAGATCTGGGTCACCAAACGGTTGGAGAGTAGAGCCTCACCATGTAACTTTGAGACTTCCTCACCAGGCCTCTTCTTATAACAGCTCCTTGAGTCGATGGCCGTGCATCGGCTTTGAATTCTTAAGTCGATGTCCGCATCGGCTGTGCTCAAAAATTTCTGTATTTTCGATTTTTTACGACCGATTTGTTTACCTATCGGCCCCCATATTTGAGCTGTTCCGCTGGGCATTTGATATCTACTCCGAGCTTCGTATCCTCGTGTCTCATCCATCTATGTGCCCCCTGAGCCGATTCTGTCAAGTAATTGATGGTATCGGCTCTTCAGGTATCCCTGGATCAATGCTGAACACAGACAAAAGTATGTTGAGGATAATTTTGGCCGATTGTGGGAATCGGCCTCCCTTCATTGCAATGCTTGACGATGGTTTGCAACTTCTTGGATTTTCCATTGTAGCTACGTGGCATGTGGAGATAAGATCCTTTGCTTTTCATTTTTGAGGGCCGATCTCAGGGATCGGCCTTGCCACGTATGTCCAATGTCTTGGACCTGCTACTCTGTTAGGACCACGGATACCATGTTTGTATCAGCCGATGCCTCTACATCGGCATCAGCCGATGCCTGTGCATCGGCTTTCGCCTGTTTTGGGCGCCATACTTTCTTTGGCGGGCGCGCCTTCGTCTCCAATGTATGCTGAATTTTCGCGGCCAGATCGGGCCGTGCTCTTCTCAACGTGTACAGGTACTGTGCCTCGGCTTCTTCCAGGTTTCGCGCCGCTGCATCTACGCTTACGAGAATGGTGAGTCCATCAGGGCACCACCTTGGTCGGTGATACCTATCTTCTTCTCCATCGACTCCTCGAAGTCTTCTTCTTGAGATGACTCAGCTCGTTTGTTGATAGGTGGGAGAGGTCCTAGACGTCGACTGAAACTTCGTTTGTCCTTCTCCTTTGCTGTTTGCATTCTAGGCAGTTCTCGATTGTTGGCAATCGGCTCATTCCTGAGTCCCAGCAATGTTTGAAGAAGGGACAGTTCCAGTGCTTATCCACGTTGTCTTGCTCCCTTGACCTCCCTCTAGCGTAGCGTTCGTACCCGTCGTTGTTCCTGTCATGCTGACGATACCTCTGTTCTGCGCATCAGACCGACGATATCTTTCATCGTCTTCGTCGTAGCGCCGATGTCGGTCGTGCTGCTCATATTTGTTGAGGAGATGCACGGAGAGTGGGCGCTGATACCGTATGCTTCTCACCTCCTCCTCGGTTAGGTACCGTCTATCATCATCTTGGGGCCGGTCGCGTGGAACGGCCTCCTCTTTATCTTTGCCACGAGAGTGGCTGCTCTCTGCTTTATCTTTGCCATGGCGGATCACAAACCCTGCCATATTGACATCAAAAGAGAACCCTGGCTCCCTTATGGAGTGGCTTAGGTCCACCATGTTGACGTCCGGAAACGGACGCATGTCTACCTTCATGGCAAACTGTCCGAAAGTTAATCGGCCTGATTCTATCGCCATCTGAATTTGTGCGCGTAATACTTTGCAGTCGTTGGTGGCGTGCGTGAACGTATGATGCCATTTGCAGTATGGCCTTTTGTTCATCTCTTGTGCCGTAGGGATCTTGTGGCCTTCAGGGAGCTTCAACTGTTTCTCTTTCAGTAGTAGATCGAAGATCTGTTCAGTTTTGCTCACATCAAAGTCCAACCCTCTTGGAGGCCCTGGCGGGTTCACCCATTTGCAGGACACAGGTGCTGGCGTCCGAGTCCACTCGGCTACTGCGACTTCCTGATCTTCCGCAGGATCTTCATCCTCATCGCGTTGACCAGGGTTATCGCGCGCGAACTTGTCCTGGTACGTTCTGGATGGCGCTGTTCATATAAGGTCAGCCTACGACCAGGTGCGTCAACGAGTTGTACTCCACTTGGAATGTCGGATCCTTGAATGACGCTGCCAAGGCCCAACGCTGCCAGCTCGACTGCTTCTTTCTCGTTAAATGAACCGAATAGCATCGGTTCTTGCGGCACGCTGAATGTACTCAGCCACTGTCTCTCCTCGCCTCTCCGAACACTGCTAGTTCTACCGGCTCAGGTAACCAGAATGATCTGGGTGTGAAAGCATTCTCTAGCTGCCATGATCGTCTGAATTTGGCTGCAGCGAGGTGTACCATCAAAAGGCTGGACCGGTGAGGCTGCGAACACCTCACCCGTAGCTGATCCGTCGAAGCCATGCCCATTGGGCCAAGTATCGGCTCACGTGCTCGATGGAGCTAGATCCTTCTGACCCACTGTTGAAGTCCGGAAGCCGGTACTTAGGTGGTAGTGGGATCAGGTCGAACTCATTGGGGTACGGACTTGGAATAGCCGATTATCTTCTTCTTCGGCAAGATGCCGAACGATCTCTCGGGCGCATACGATCTGCGGTGGAGGTAGTGGCGGTGAGCTTTCTGGACTGGTGCGGTGGTATACTTGGCTAGCCACACCTGTTTCTCAGCTTCCGCTCCCAAACTCCCCGCTGCTGCAGTCGTTCCTCCTGCCGGAACAATGGCTCCTGCTCCGGCAATCCCTCCTGTTGGAGCCTGGATCGCCTGTGTCCAGTTGTTGCAGTCCGGCACAAACGTGCACACGTATCCGTGTGGGATCTCCTTGGGCGGCTCATATAAGAACTGGTAGTCGCCCGGATCACCTCCAACCTTGTAGACAACGTATGCCGGTGAACCTTGTTGTTGTGGAGCTGCCATCGCGTACGGCAATGGTGGCCTGGTGTGGAGTTGCACCTCTCCTTGGTGAGTCCCTAGAGCAGGTCCTGAAGGGGAGTACCGACGCTCCATGATCTCTTGGACCACCCGGAACGCAACGCGCTCCAAAGAATTCACCAGGCTCTCAGAATGCCGATGCAGTGAATGGGCCACCACGTAGTTGATTTCCTGTCGCAGGGCTCTGGTACGTTCATCTGAAGGGAGAGACAGATCCACCCCTTCAAGGATGCCTTGTGGCGTGAATCCTTTGAACCTGATGCCGTGCGAACGGGTCTTCTCAAAGGAGCCGATGAGTTCGGCTTCAACGATGGCCTTCAGCTCATCGTACTTCTTCTTATGATCAGGAGGAAGATCCTCGTATGTGATTTGTTCCTCCGCCATCTCAGATGCCGATGTTGACGTGGATGTTGCGAAGATGGTCCCACCGTGGTGCGAGAGTATGTTACCCTCCAAACCCACCGACGGGCAATGGCTAAGTAACACGAAGAGCGGGAAGCTCCCAGGGCCGCTTAGTGGACCCTGGCCCCTACGCGTCGTCGCAAATCTTCCAGCCACGTCCTGGCGGTTGCTAGGGCGTGCCACGACCTAGACCCGATCGGGAAGGTGTTAGAGTGCTTCGATTGTTCCTGCATGGTAGGAACACGTAAACATTAAATACGAGCCCTATCGGCTCATCAGGTTTCCCTGGATCGGCTCAAGAGACCGAGATCGCCCCATGCTTCACGTTGGATTTGCAATGGCATGTGGGGATCCTGCTTGATCAAGACAAAGCTAAAGCGATCCACGACAGCTTAGGGTTTTCACCGCATAGCCGGAACGTCCTACGTGCGATCGGGCCTAGCAACGGAAGATGATGCAAACCACCCCTACGAGAGGCCTAAAAACCGACATAACGTTGATTCCCGGAACATCCCTCGCAGGGACGGTAAACAACATCTAACGCACTACCGGATCGTCCAGACCCAGCATAAGGCCTAACTATCAGATATTAAACTAACCCCTGCGGACGAAGGAGCAACTATAACGGATCGAATCTACTAAGTAACGAACAAGCAAGATGCTGCCCTTACACCCGATAGGTGTAGGCAGCTAGCAAGGACGGCATTGCCACGCAGATATGCACGCGAAAGCATCAATGCAAGCCTAGACACCTAAGGATAAATAGTCCTGCTCGCCATCAACAAGGCTTCCGCACGAGCAGTACAAGGTAACGAATAAACGTATCTGCCTAGATCGCTAGATGCGATCTGCAGCATGGTCGGGAGAAACCCTCGAAGAAAGGGTGGCGATGCGCACGATTTGTGTTGGTTGAACGATGATTGTCCTCCTTTTCCGATAACCCTAGATACATATTTATAGTCCAAGGGACTTTCTAATTGAGGCGTGCACCTAACCGTGCACGGGCCAGACTCTATCTTTTAATCTAAATACGATACGATCTACTATATTACAGATACACGGGCAGTTAAGCCCAAACTCTTAGCGCAAGGCCGCTTCGAAGATGCTCCACGTGTACGTCCTTCAAGCCCATCTTCACTTACGGCCCATCTCCTGATTTGGCCAAAATCGGGTGGTAACAGGTTATCTACGTTCTCGCACTCGTTTCTGGTTGCCAACCATCGGGTGAGGAAGCTCCTAGATGTCTCACCCTTCTTCTGGATGCAAGCTTGAAGATCGCTGGTGGTGGCGGGTCTCTTGTAGTTACCCCTGAAGTGGTTCTCAAAGCCTTCTTCAGGTCCAACCAGCAAAAGATAGTGTTTTCCTCAAGGTCACTGAGCCAAACACGAGCTGGACCAATAAGGTACAACTGGAGCATGCGGCAGGCTATATTCGGGGTTCCTCCGGCGAAGGTTACTGCATTGTAGTAATCCTCAATCCAGGTATCCGCCTCTGCTGCCATCATAATGCTTCAGGTTTCCTGGTAGCTTAAGGTTCAAGCTTCTTGGCTTTGGTTCCTCTCGGATCATCCGGCCAAAGCACCTTGGACCAATGTAGTCGGATCTGTACTCGTTGAGGCGCTCCCGGGCATCGCGGGGACCACCGCCAGGTGATCTTGAGCGGGAACGGGATCTCCGGCCTCTGCCTCCGCCTCCACTGGGTGGTGGCGAGGGAGATCTGCGAGGGGGCCTGTAAGATGATCTTCCGCCTTCGGATTCTCGGCGTGGCTCCCGCGGCTGGCTCCGGCTTCGGTGGCTCCTTTCCTCTTGGTGGTGGTCGCCTCCGTCGTTCCGGCTCCTGCGTGGCTCAGGTGCGCGCTCTTCGTTCCGGCTCCTCCTTGGTTCCGGCTCGCGTCCTTGGCTTCTGCGAGGCTCAGGCTCGCGGTCTTGATTCCGACGAGGCTCAGGCTCGCGGTCTTGGTTCCGGCTTCTGCGTGGTTCCGGCGTACGCTCCCTGCTCCTGTCCCTAGGAGGCGGCATGTTGTCGTGGATGTTGATTCCACCTGGCCCATGGGGCCTGGTGTTTCCGGCGGGACTGCGACGTCGAGGAGGTAGCGGAGGACGCGAAGCTCGGGGTGGCGGTGATGGAACACGGTACTTGTCTCTGCCAGTATACATCGGATCCTTTCCCTTTAACGGATTTTTCGGGGTTGAATCCGAGGACACCGGGATTGGATTCGGATGTTCTCTGACTTTCCTCCTGCGCTCCGTGGACCCGGTGCGTGACTCTCCATCACGGTGTTGACCTGTTGTGGCGTCCTTCTGCGTGGTGGATATGCAGTGCTCCGGATTGGATTCCAACCTGCGCGAAGTGTCTGCCTTGCTCTGTTGCTG
Source organism: Lolium multiflorum (assembly GCA_030979885.1). Taxonomy (NCBI): domain Eukaryota; kingdom Viridiplantae; phylum Streptophyta; class Magnoliopsida; order Poales; family Poaceae; genus Lolium; species Lolium multiflorum. The sequence goes on from CM061748.1 coordinate 224,301,104, forward strand.
CATTGCTGAGGCAACGAGCTTCCGGACGTAGTTGATGTCAATCTCCTCGTCCTTCTTTTTCAGGAGCTCCGCAACCTTCTTCATGTTATCCTTTGGGGTTGCGAGCGGCTGTTGTTCCGTGGGTGTTGCAAAGGTAATCCTGCGGGGAGGGATGGCTTCTCGAGCGATCCTATCAGCCTCCGCCTGCTGAGAGGCTATCCTTTTCTCCCACTCCTTTCGGAGTCCCTTGGCTGTCGCCATCATTTCGTCGACTTCGCGATCCTTTTTTAGGGAGTAGTCCACAAAATTTGCAGCTAACGTTCTTTCTTCCAGCATCGCGGCTGCGGTCCTGGCGAACTTCTGAGCTGTTGCCAGCATCTCCTGCCGTTTGGCTTCTAAGGCCTCCGGGTCTGCAGCCTCCTCGGGAGTTATTGGTTTGTTGAGAATATCAGACTGCGCGACTAAATCCATGCGCGCTTGCTCGACCATCTCTTCTGGTGACAGGACATCCTTTTGTGGTCGTGCCCGACCTAAGGGAGGCCTCACGTTGGATGGTCCTGGGCTGGAGTTGGAGGCTTCGTCTTCCGTTTCCTGCTGATCCAGCGGTGCTACGGTTGCTAGAACCTGCATCGGCTGGGCGGATTCTACTTCAGCTTGCTCACCGCCTCCGAGTTCCTCGAGCTTGCGGTTGAATTCCTCTGTATTCATGGATGAGGCGCCGTCAGCCTCTTCCCCGATCTCGAGCTCCTTCGTCAAGCGATTGTATTCTTCTGTGCCTATTGAGGAGGCATCGTCGGAATTTGGGCTCAAGTTGCCGAGGATTGATTCCTCAGGGTTTCCGCTTCCTCTTGTCCCGGAGCGTCACTATCTCCGGCGCTTAGCGACGTTGTCCCGGAACCTGCAAGTTCGTCTCGGGTGGGCGTCTCCTCTATGGGCCAAGAAGTGCACGAAGTGACACCTTTGCTTCTCTAACACCTGGGAGACCCAGGCGGATCTGCATTGGTCTTCCACCGTTTTCTCCTGCTCAGGGGCGGATTGGGTGGGTTTTGATTTTTCCTGATCTAAGGCGGAACCTTCCTTAGGAAGCTCCTGCGACTCAGATCGGATCTTCGCGACGGCGTCCAGCTCAGCGGCGGACGCGTCGCGTTACTTACCAGTGCGTTTCCGTCGGAATCGACGGTCTCGCCGATGAAGATGTGGATGCCGCCGATTGGGACGATGGAGAGCTTGACGGGGTTTGACCTAGCCGGAATCCAGAATTCGTCCGGACGGACGATCGGAAAATTCCCGGCGTAGAGTACGCGCCCCACAGCGATCGAGTCGTCGTAGCTTCCCATGGCGGAGCCCTCCCGGTTCCGGCCTCCAGACGCCTCAGGCCCCATGGTGGGCGCCAACTGTCGTTGCCTAATCGACGATACCTCGGAGGAGGGATCCTCACGAGGAGGAGAGAAAGAAGTAGGGGCCATAGGGCGGAGTGCACACGGACGGGGTTACCCAGCTTCGGAACACCCGCACGATGACGGGGCCTACGCCGCTTGTCGGAATTATCGGGCGCTTGCGCGTTGTTACAATGGTTGTGGTTGTGCCTCTAGGGCTCCCAGGATCCGGCTTATAAAGGCGCACGGATCTAGGGTTTACATGGAGAGTCCTAGCCGGAATACAAGTTGCCTAACTACGGTACAATATCTTGCCGTGTACGTCAAGGATCCGCCCTCCTCTTGGTCGTGCTGGATCCGGATACTTCATGGGCTTCCACGGATCCGGCCTCCTTCGTAGGTCGGTTGGGATCCGGCTCCATGTTCCTGGGCTGGACTTCATCCTTCATGATCAACAGCAACGGGCCGCCCGATGGGCCCCATGCCACCATCACCGTCTGTGGGCCACCCGGGCTTGCCGGATCTAGGCCATGCCGTTGATATACCCATAAAGTATAACCACAACAACCACTGTCCTACGCGCGTTCATCATCTCGCATCCAACACCGATACTCCGCTGCGCCACGCCGCCGAGACACCATCGTCGACGCAGTAGATGAAGACCACACCACCACAGCCCACCACCGTCCAGCAATTGCTCCAAAAATGATGCCCCAAGAGGTAGAACAACGCATAGAGCGCCGCCATCGTCCGATCTGGGAGACCCAGATCTAGGGTTTCCCCCGGAGCAGCACGAGTGAGTAGACACAAACTACAACGACGATTCCTTCAAGAAGGTTACGACGCGTGACGTTGCCATCGCCCGCCACGACCATGGTCGGAGCACGGTTTTCACCGGCAGCCGTGCATCCCCAGCTCGCTGCTAGGACTAGACGTGAGATCAGGAGATCGCCACAACCAGCCCCAGTCTGGCCGACCACCTCCGATGGAGAAGATGAGCACCACCGCCATGCCTAGAGCTGTTGCCCCAGGATTCCTCATGACGCAAGAGAGGCCCAGTAGCGCCTCACGTCCACCGTAGCAACAACCACCGCCAGCAGATCGGCGCCATGGCCGCCGCCTCCCCGCACCAACGCATCAGGGGAGGCCAGGCCGATCACTGCCGCCATGCCCACCGGTCCGCGGCCGAAGAGAGTTCGCGCCGCCGCCACGCCACCAAGGCTTTGCCTGGCAGCGCCTCGGCGGCGGCGACGGGGGAGGAGGGCCCACAGGGAGACAAGGAGGAGCGCCTGCGGCCTCCCTGGCGCGGCGGGGCGCCGCAGCGCGGCGGCGAGAGGGTTAGGGTTAGGAGGGGGATTATGGTTCCACTGGAAAGACAACTCCACACGCCCTTTGTCGGCGCTAGGGGAATTGTAGGAACGGGGATAGAGCACAAAAGACCTTATTCTAAGTTCAAGGTATAGCCACTACCTCACCATAATGAAGAAGACTGCAAATATACCTAAAAACAGAAACCTCTCGTTGGCTAGAGGTTTTGGTCTGCCACACCTCCAAAGCCACCCGAGGTGGGTGAACCGCCGGTGAGAAGTATGAAACCCTACATTAGTTTTTTTATGACACACCTCCTCTATACGTATTATTAGCCTGACTTAATTTTGTCGTTTAATTCTTTATAGAGTGATACACATGTATAGTTCTTGCGCACTCCCGAGGGCAAGTGTTCTATGTGAGATAATTAATCCCGCTTGCATCACTGATCAACATAAATTAGGCGTAACGAGTAGCGCATGCACGACATCGCCAACTACTAGCTTGTTAATTTATCCCCACCAGCTTCTATCTTCGATTAGAAAACAAAAGGGCACGACTACTAGTACTATCTTGAGCAATCACTAGATAATAATCTTTTTTTTTGAAACGGGCACTAGATAATAGTCTTGCATCTCTGATGATTCAAGAGTCAAGACATGAGTAAGAACAAGCGCATGCTTGACGCGATCGAACAGTGACGCGCGCTCGTCATAGTTTCGTTGAGTTGACAATAAGGAGCTCATCCAATAAATATGCAAGGTCAGGGTGCTAAATACTGGTACGGAGTACCCGAAAAAAAAAACGGGTGATAAATATTGTAAGCCGGTGACCTCATGTTTTGGAGCATTGTACAACTACTACTATGTCTGATAGTATTGTAGAACTGCTACTATGTCTGATAGAGTACTTATAAACTTAGTCGAAAGTCAAACTGTACTTAGTTTTATTAAATATAAATATAAAACGCATACTCCTATCCGTCCTCGAATAAGTGTATGGTAGGACATGTCTTAAGTCATATTTTCTTAACTTTGACTAGATTCCTAGAAAAAGAATAACAACATTTATGGCAGTAAATCAAATACCGATAGATTCAATTTGACATGTCTTAAGGAGTATATTGCTATTTTTGTGTAAAAAATAGATCAAATTTGAAAATATTTCAATTGTAAAAAGGAAAAAAAAGCGCACACTTATTCACTGATGGAGAGATTATGTTATAAAAATTACTTTAGGGTGAAATTATTAGATTTAATTTGGCATCATAATTATTTATATTTTTTTGGATATAACATTGAACAAATGTAAAACGTATTGAGTTTTGGCTAAATTTATATGCCTTATTTGGAAGGAGTCTTGTGGAAGCCGGCATGATCACCTACTGTGTCCTATACTCCTATGTCCTGACGGCATATATGTATGGACGTTCGTTTATATATGTAGGTTGACGCCCTGAAGGACCCCAATAGTTAATCAAGTGGCATCCCATGGGATTGGAGGAACTAGGCTTGCAAGGAGTGTTCTTTGTTCCAAATGATCTTTTTCGAGTTTTAGATTAGTTTTAGATCCTCCCAAAACTCTAAAACATATATTGCCCTTCTTGATCATGCCATGATTGATATGGATTAACTTAAATAGAGGACACACTACTTTTATTGGCATCTTTCTTTAAAAAATGTTCTAAAAAAAAACTGAGTAAACTGAATCTAGTCATACCAAGTGGCGCGACCTACCTGTTTTCTTACCTAAAGGGTTCGATATTCCCAAAGGGTTCAAGACCTTCGCACACAAGGTAAGGTAAATTGTGTGACATAGCTGCTTTGGGGTAAAAAACAGCCAAGTCGTTTTAGTCTGGACAGCCCAGCTGGCATGTCATGTACTTTAGTTAAGTCATCCAGAAGAGCCATGGAACTATGGAAGTATTGAAGTTTTACTAAGAGAGGTCAAAAGTAATACATAAAGTTTTGAAAATGGCCATTTAGGTCAAAGAATTCCGGCAACGATCGTCTGGTGTTAGCTGGTGCAGGAGTTGCACGATTGTAGGGTCGGTGTACCAGGACAAGTATCTTGTAGGCCTGTAGGCACTTATATGCATCTCTCTGCAGCAGAAATGATTCGCTTGTTGTGCGTTCCAAGTCGTACATTTCCATTTTTCTGACGAGCGCATGCAAGTCGATCTTACGTTTTCTGCGTATTGAACTTGCGTGGCAGGCGCAGAATCACAGGATAGCGAGTGTGACAGGATAATAGCTAGCGTACACAGTAACACTGGTGATTGCTGCCCGCGTTCATACGTAGCTACATATGCCCTTGTTTACTCGATGCGCTGACGAACAAATGTGAAAATGTTTTGTGCCCCTGGTCGGCGGTGGCAAGGCAAACATACTGTAGCTAGGTAGGTACGCGACACTGATCGCTCGACTACCATGCTGACTTGCTGAGCGGTGAGGAGTGACCACTGTTTAGCGGTGGATCATCGCTTCAGCCGTAAGCCCGTAAGGCGACGTACGCGTACGTACGCGCGCGCGACCTTTGTGCGGCCGCGCCTGGCGCCAGCACCTTCAACTCCCGGTGGCTCACGACCGCGTCAAGAAAGCACGCCTAGCCGTGCATGCGCGGCCGGCCGGGCAGGCGGGGCACCACCTCCACCCACAGTGATCCGATGCGGATGACGGTGACCGGAGAAGGATCGGAGGATGAGACCGCGAGCTTTCATATACATACTGCTGCACCGATCGGCGCTCGGCCGGCCGGCCGGCCGGCCTGGGGATCCACGTAGGACGCGCCGCCCAGATGGACGTGCGCGCGCGATGATCATGGGCGCGTCGCTCCCTTGAATAACCATATAGATCGACCGGTGGTCGCACGTACGTACGCGGGGCATTAAGGGCCGACGTGGCCAAGTTTCCGAGATGTGTGCAGCGGGACCGCGACATGGCCGAGAACTACCTCCGACGTGGACCTACGGTGGACCCATCATAACTAGCTAGCGACAACACGAAACCAAAGGAGCATCTCATCGCATTGGACGTATCACACCCTCCCACCTGCAGTGGTCCGAACCGGGACATGATCGAACACTCTACGTAGGTTCTCCAGGAACCAACGCACGAGTGTGTCGTTTAGAATTCAACGTACGCGTAAGACTCTAGTTTTTCATTTCCTTTTTTGTTACCGCCTTCCAAATTAGACAGCTGGCCCATGACTAAAATCGTCTCCAAAAGGACCAAAACCCACATAATACCTAGTTTATACAAACCCGAGCAAGGAGACCCCTCGTCCATGGGGCACTATTCCACCAAACGAAACAAAAACACATACCTAACACTCGGCCCGCTGTCCCGATTTACACCAAAGTCTCATGGTCCCCGCTACCTAGACGAACGCCCATCGAACATCGCGTCAAATATGGGGCTGCCACCCCGGAGTCCGAACCAGGTCGACTTCGCATCACCAAAAGCCAAACCAGTCGATGAACTAGTTGTCCACACGGATCTTCAAGACCCATGCTAGGACACAACCAAGCCCTATAAATATGCATAGAGGTTTGAGGCCGCCGTATCGACTTCCAACCCCTGTCCTAGGATCCGCCTCCCTTAACCACACAACCGCCCTCTCTAGCTAACACGAACAAGTCCTACCACGAGGGCAGAGAGTATTCAAGGCGACACCTCTAAGAAGGTAGCAACGTTTTCGTCGTTGCAACCCATTGCTGATGGAACTTAATTTTTCACCCACAGACCTTAGGACCACTCACGTCGGTCAGGATCGAGAAATCTGCAACAACGCCAACAAGAAGGAGAACGACGCCTGAAACCGTCGCCGTTGTTGGCACCGAACAAAGTCCGCGCAAAATTTTCACCCGGCAATCGCCCTATCTGCGAAGCGAGAAAAGTATTAAAAAACTAGGTGGAGAGGCTCTGCCACAGCCCACCAGGTTCTACCACATTCCACAGCCACCACAACATCTCACGCTTCGACGATTGTGATGCCGGTCACGCCCAAGCTGCGGCCACCACTCTAGAGCCGCCACCCTAGCTCTCTCGCGGTAGGTACACGGAGCCCCTACATAGGATAACACCAGCGAGGGATGCCACCACTCTAAGGTCGCTACTCTGGCTCCCTCAACGCAACCCTTACACCGGATAGCGCCATCGAGAGATGCCACCACCTCCTTCCGTCCTCCATCCCGTAAGTACAGCCTGTCTGGTTCGCACGGGCCTCCTAGCTGCCCCCGTACACTCTGACAACAAAGAAGCGATGCATGCCTTGTTTTTTTTAGCAAAGGGCATTTGATTGAACACATTTGCTGCTAATAAGAATGTATCATGGATCTTATAGATGCAAGTGGTCCATCATTTGGTACCCTCTACCCTCTTTAGGCCAAAAAATAAACTAAACTTAAAAATAGTTCATTTTTTGGAGTAAAAAGGATAGATGGTGCCCTGATAATGAAGCACTTGCATCTCTAGGGGTACATGGTTCGGTCGACACGACGATTTTCAATAGTACTCTTTGGAAGGATGCCTCTTCACGACTTCACTCTCCAGGCAAAGCTTGGTGGACAAGCTATGCTACAAACCTGGGTCTTAGGAGGCAAATCACGTTTCTAATCAGACTTTATCTCTTTTGAATCTAGGAAATGAAGAAAGACCTACATATGTTTTTGCAGGTCTCGACCATGCATGGCAATCATCACTAGTGGAAAACAGGGCTTCCGTGGGAGCCTTTTGTCGCGGGCGCGCCTGCACCCGCGACAAATGGCCTGGCCACGTCGCCCCGAAACCATGTGGAGCCGTCAGGTCCTTTTGTCGCGCCCTTTTGTCGCGGGCCGTATCTCGACCCGCGACAAAAGGTTTCTGAGTGCTGGGGCTTCCTGTCGGCACCCCTTTTGTCGCGGGTCGTAATACGGCCCGCGACCAAAGGGCCATGGCTATATATAGACACGCAGCCAGCCCCCCCCCCTCATTTTCCTTGGTGGTGAAGGTGGAGGTGTATGCTAGCTCATTTTTTCTACATGTGCACAAGAGGTGTTTGATGGAATGCTTGTGAGAGGGATGCCACTTGGTTTTATTTGATAAGATTTCTCCTCTTTTTGATCCTAAAAGGTTAGCAACTATTTTCTCGACTATATATATATGCATAGTCCGTACAATATTAATTTTAGCAAGGTGATTGCATCTGATACATATATATGTATATAATTGTACTTATGATGCAGATGAGTCATCCATGGATGTACGGTAACCGATGTGCTCCCGCTTTCAGAGAGGGCGTGAATTCTTTCCTGCTTGTGGCCGAGGCCAACAAGTCGAAGCAAGGTTTTATGTGCTGTCCATGTCTAAAATGTAAGAACGAGAAGGATTACTCTTGCTCAAGAGACATTAAGAGCCACCTGCTTCGGTTTGGATTCATGTCCAGCTATAATGTTTGGACCAAGCACGGAGAAGAAGGGGTTATGATGGAAGACGGCGATGAGGAAGAAGATAATGATGACCAGTACCGATCTATGTTCTCTGAATGCAATGATACCGCAATGGACGACAATGAAGAAGAAGGAGGTGAAGAACAGGCATCAGATGATCCTGTTGACGATGATCTTCGTCGGGCCATTTCTGATGCAAGAAGAGACTGTGGCACGGATAAGGAGAGGTTGCAGTTCGACAAGATGTTAGAGGACCACCACAAATTGTTGTACCCAGGTTGTGAAGATGGGCATAGAAAGCTGGGTAGCATATTGGAATTGCTGAAATGGAAGGCAGAGGTCGGTGTGACTGACTCGGGATTTGAGAAATTGATGATAATATTAAAGAAGCTGTTTCCAAGAAATAATGAGTTGCCCGTCAGTACATATGAAGCAAAGAAGCTTGTCTGCCCTCTAGGATTAGATGTGCAGAAGATACATGCATGCATTAATGACTGTATCCTCTACCGCGGTGAGAAGTACGAGAATTTGAATAAATGTCCCATATGTGGTGCATTGCGGTATAAGATCAGAAAAGATGACCCTGGTGATGTTGAGGGCGAGCCACCCAGGAAGAGGGTTCCTGCGAAGGTGATGTGGTATGCTCCAATAATACCACGGTTGAAACGTTTGTTCAGAAACAAAGAGCATGCCCAGTTGTTGCGATGGCACATGGAAGAACGTAAGAAAGACGCGATGTTGAGGCACCCCGCTGATGGTCGGCAGTGGAGAAACATCGGGAGAGAGTTCCCGGATTTTGCAGGTGAGGCAAGGAACTTATACTTTGGTCTAAGTACAGATGGCATGAATCCTTTTGGGGAGCAGAGCTGCAGTCACAGCACCTGGCCCGTGACTCTATGTATCTACAACCTTCCTCCTTGGTTGTGCATGAAGCGGAAGTTCATTATGATGCCAGTGCTTATCCAAGGCCCAAAGCAACCGGGCAACGACATTGATGTGTACCTAAGGCCATTAGTCGATGAACTTTTGGAGTTGTGGGCCAAACCAGGTGTACGTGTGTGGGATGAGCACACCGAGCAAGAATTTGACCTACGAGGGTTGCTATTCGTAACCATCAATGATTGGCCTGCTCTCAGTAACATTTCAGGACAGACGAACAAAGGATACAATGCATGCACACACTGTTTAGATGAGACTGAAAGTAAATATTTGGGAAAAAGCAAAAAAGTTGTGTACCCGTTCAATCGTCGTTACCTTCCGCGCAAGCATCCCTTAAGGAAAAAAGGAAAGCATTTCGATGGCGAGGCAGACCGCCGTCCGAAGCCTGTCCCCCGTAGTGGTGCTGATATATTTGACATGGTCAAGGATTTAAATGTTATCTTTGGAAAGGGTCCAGGCAGTCGACCTGTTCCGAAAGACGCTGACGGACACGCGCCCATGTGGAAGAAGAAATCTATTTTTTGGGAGCTAGAATACTGGAAAGTCCTGGAAGTCCGCTCTGCAATCGACGTGATGCACCTGACCAAGAATCTTTGTGTGAATATTCTAGGTTTTCTGGGCGTGTATGGAAAGACAAAAGATACACCAGAAGCACGGGAGGACCAGGAACTTCATAAAGGACGAAACGGCAAACATCCAGGGCAGTTTGTAGGGCCTGCCAGCTACGCTCTTACCAAACAAGAGAAGGAGATCTTTTTTGAAGCCCTATTCAGTATCAAGGTTCCGTCTGGTTTCTCGTCGAATATAAAGGGGATAGTAAATATGAAGGATAAAAAATTCCAAAACCTGAAGTCCCATGACTGTCACGTGCTTATGACACAATTGCTTCCGGTTGCATTGAGGGGACTTCTACCAGAAAATGTTCGACTAGCCATTGTGAAGATATGTGCATTCCTCAACGCAATTTCTCAGAAGGTAATGGATCCAGAAACTTTGTCAGGATTACAGGAAGATGTGGTCGAATGTCTTGTCAGCTTCGAGTTGTTGTTCCCACCATCCTTCTTCAATATTATGACGCACCTCCTCGTTCACCTAGTTGAAGAGATTAGAATTCTCGGTCTTGTATTTCTACACAATATGTTCCCCTTCGAGAGGTTCATGGGAGTCTTAAAGAAATATGTTCATAACCGAGCTAGGCCGGAAGGAAGTATCTCAAAGGGCTACGGAACTGAGGAGGTCATTGAGTTTTGTGTTGACTTTCTTCCTGACCTTAAGCCGATTGGTGTTCCTGAATCTCGGTATGAGGGGAGGCTGACTGGAAAAGGCACACTAGGAAGGAAATCAATGGTGTGCAGGGACAAGATTTCTTTCAATCAAGCACACTACACAGTTCTATACAATTCCATCTTGGTGGCTCCGTACATCGAGAAACATAAGAATGCTTTACGAGAAATAAACCCGGGCCAGCCCGAGTCCTTGATTACACGTCAACACATGAATACCTTCGGCAGTTGGTTGCAAAGACATCTCATTAATGACCCATCTGTTGTGGACCAGCTGTTCTTGTTGGCCAGGTTACCATCTTCAAACATATGTACATTCCAAGGGTACGAGATAAATGGGAATACATTTTACACGATCGACCAAGATAAAAAGAGCACCAACCAAAACAGCGGTGTCCGCTTCGATGCAACCGACGAGAATGGGCAGACCACCACATATTATGGATACATAGAGGAGATATGGGAACTTGACTATGGTCCCACTTTTAAGGTCCCTTTGTTTCGGTGCAAATGGGTGAAGCTCAGCGGTATACATATTGACGATAAGTACGGTATGATAACAGTGGATCCCAACAATCTTGCGTACCTGGACGAGCCATTTGTCCTAGCCAGCGAGGTGGCTCAGGTTTTCTACGTGAAGGACATGTCTAGCAAATCAAGAAAAAGAAATCAACAAAAGAATACATCAACCGAGGAGCCAAAGCGCCACATAGTTCTTTCGGGGAAAAGAAACATCGTGGGAGTGGATGAGAAGACAGACATGTCAGAAGATTATAATAGGTTTAAAGAAATTCCGCCCTTCACGGTGAAAATTGACCCAAGCATCTTACTAAATGATGAAGATTCTCCATGGCTACGGCGTAGAAGATCACAACACTAGATGGCGATGTAATAATGTATTCTTCATATATAGTTCCCAAGACAATCTCTACATTTATGTAATAATGGGAAATTTTTCCGAGGAGCAGCTTCCGAAGATGCCGTAGGGCGTGTGCACCAACGACATCTTCGAGAAGCTGCGCCACGGGAGATTTCCCAACCCTTTCCTTCATCAATGGGAATGAAACTGTGCTTGGCTTGTTGATCTGCTTGGCAAGGCGTATTGATGCTCCTTTTATAGGCACGGCACCGCTTCTACTTTGTCTTGTTCCTTCGATAGGGCGTCGTGCGCTACATGCTTTATCTCATCGAGCAGTGCGTCCACCGACGCATCCTTATCCTGCCGACAGCTTTAGTCCCGGTTGCAGCCACCAACCGTGACAAAAGGTTACCTGCACATCATCCCCCCAGATAAGGCCCTCCTAGATAAGCCTCCCCCAGTCTTTTGTCCCGGTTTGAGCCTCCACCCGGGATGAAAGTTTCGCGCGCCACTTCGTTCCCGCCTATCATCCCACCGAGGGTCGTTTTCGGTCCAAGTTGTATTCGAGTTCTCGAGCTCGAAGGCGGCGACGGCCCGACGGTGGCGCCTGTTGGACCTTCGTTGTGCCCTAAGGTTAGCAAAGAACGCGTCGGGGGACCGCGCCCTCCACTGGCGCATCAACTGCTCGTCGCGCTCGGCGATGGCGATCCTGCGCTGCACCTGGCGATGCCGGCGACGGTCCTCGTCGTCGACGAGGCACGGCGGTGGCGCGAGGAACTCCGCCTCCTCTAGCGATTCAACATCCGGGAAGTTCATGTCGTGCCCTGGCCGCCGAAAGCGCCACGCCGCCGCGTCGTAAGCGCGCGCCGCCTCCTCCGGCGTGTTGTACGTGCCGAGGGTGAGGCGGAAGCCACCGGCGCGTATCTCGGCGGTGAACCTACCGCTCGGACGCACTCGAACGCCACGGAAACCGGACGCCCCTCGACGACGTGGAGGCATCCCGGAGATGAATGAGCGGAGGCGGTGGTGACGTGTGGTTGCGCCCGCACTCGTCGCTCTATATAGCGCACGCGGGGCATGGCACGTGTAAGCGGTGGCTACACGTCGCACGCCGGCGTCGGCTGGGCGAGGCACGTGGTAGCGGTGGCTACACGTCGCACGCCGGCGTCGGCGGGGCGAGGCACGTGGAAGCGGTGAAACATTTGATATGATGCGAGATGCAAATAGTTATATCCATGTCATATTCATGTTCATTGGATTTTTCTGATCAATTTTCATATATAAAACTTTTGTATTTGAGGTACCATTCAAAAGTTATTGAAATAATAGTTTTATTAAGTTAAAATAGAAAAAAAGGGGTGAAGAGGAGATGGTGATCCGTGGCACAACCCATCCAACGGCTCTATGCCGTTGGATTCAAACGGCCGAGCCGTTGGATGGTGTGCCACGGATCAGCCAACTCCCCCTCCTGTCGTGGTCGTGCCATGGCCCGCGATAAAGGTCCCCCCTTTTATCGCGGGTGGTGGCACGGCCCGCGATCCTTTATCGCGGGTCGTGCCACCACCCGCGATAAAAGGGGGTAAGTATATAAGGTGGGCGCCGCGGGCGGTGCCTCCACCCGCGATACCCGGAGGCCAGAACTTAGCGATTTCACGCCGCCAGGCTGCCCGATTTCGCCGCCGCCGCCGGCCATCTTCCTCGCGTCCGGCGCCGCCCCCGCCACTCTGAGCGGCCTCTTCGCCGCCCCCGCCCTCTGCGCCGCCTCTGCGCGCGCCGGCGCGCGTGCGCGCCATCTCCCCGCGCGCGCGGCCTGCGCGCGGCAACTCCGGCGCCGCCGCCTCCTCTGGTACCCCGGCCGCCGTCCCGCGCGGCCGCCACCTCCGCCGTCCCGCGCCACCCTCCGCCGTCCCGCGCAGGTAGCCGCCACCTCCGCCGTCCCGCGGCCGCCGGTGCCGCCGGCCATGCCGGCATTTTTTTTCATTAAGTTTTTTCATTAAGTTTTTTATTAAGTTAGTTAGTTAGTTAGTTTAGTTTAGTTAGTATTAGTATTTAGTTTTAATTAGTATTAGTTAGTTAGTATTAGTATTAGTATTTAGATTAAATTTAGTATTAGTTAGTTAGTTTAAATTTTGTAGTTAGTTAGTTTAAATTTTGTATTAATTCAAATCTTGTAGTTAGTTAGATTAAATTTTGTATTAATTTAAATTTTATATTAGTTTAAATTTTGTATTAGTTAGCTTGTAAACAACCGACGAAACACTCTCGCGAATAACACTCGCCGACACCGCTCGATCTCCCTCTCTCCACCGACACCGACACCCTCTCTCCACCGACACCGACACCCTCTCTCGCAAACCGACACCCTCTCTCGCAAACACGCGTCCACCGACACCCTCTCTCTCTCGCAAACACGCGTCGCCGACACCCTCTCTCTCTCGCAAACACGCGTCGCCGACACCCTCTCTCTCTCTCGCAAACACGCGTCGCCGACACACTCTCCCTCTCGCAAACACGCGTCGCCGACACCCTCTCCCTCTCGCAAACACGCGTCGCCGACACCCTCTCCCTCTCGCAAACACGCATCGCCAACACCCTCTCCCTCTCGCAAACACGCGTCGCCGACACCCTCTCCCTCTCGCAAACACGTGTCGCCGATTAGGGTTAGGGTTTGGTTTGTGTTTGATTAGGGTTAGGGTTTGGTTTGTGTTTGATTAGGGTTAGGGTTAGAACATGTACTTATCGATTTAATTCTTTTGCAGAAACAATGGATCCATTCGAACGGGACTTGGAACAGGAAGACATTTTCGCGAACTTAATCCGCGATGGTGATGGAGAAGCCGGCGGCTCCGGTGATCATGGAGAAGCCGGCGGCTCCGGTGATCATGGAGAAGCCGGCGGCTCCGGTGATCATGGAGAAGCCGGCGGCTCCGGTGATGGAGAAGACGACGGCACCGGTCATGACGAGGTATACGATCAGTTGAGGCATTAATGGAATTCTATATGTACATATGTATATAAATTAACTGATTTTTATTCTCTTAGGCCTCCGAAGATAAGTTGGAGAAACGAGGCCCGGCAAAGAGACTGGGCAAAAGAGACCACTTCAACATTGAAGCTATATCACCGGAAGGCCAACCTGTGGCACCCGCGAGTGTCAGAGTGACATTTAAGAATCAGTGCGGAGTTGTGGTTAGAGATCATATCCCGATCACTGTTAGAGAATGGAACAAGACCAAGAATGTGTCCGAAGATCAGGTTGCCGATAGGTACAAGAACACACTTTTTGACGACCTCATGTCACATTTCACTTTGCCAAATTTGGGATCGGACTCTGAGAATGCCAAGCAGAGGGCGCTAGTGAAGAAATGGGCTCTTAAGAAGATGGGGGAACTTTTCCGAGCGTACAAGAACCGGTTATGGAAAGCTTATAAGGCCGAGAAGAAGCCTCCAGTATTCGAAAACTACCTAGCGAAGCAGGAGCATAACTGGGAAGAATTTGTGAAGTACAAAGAATCAGAGGAGGCTGTGAACCTGTCAAAGAAAAACAAGAAGAATGCAAGCGAAAAGAAATATCACCATCATACGGGGCGAGGGGGCTACGAAGTAGCCATGCCTAAGTGGGATGCACAAGAGGCTGAGATGAAGCTGAATGGGATCACTCCAGAACCAGAGCGAGAAGGATGGGACATTAGGGCTCGGAATTGGTTCCTCGCGCATGGCTGTGAGTATGATATGAAGACAGGGAACATTGTTGAAACTGACAGCAGGGTTAGGGTACCAAGGGAAGAATGGATTAAAGTGACGGCAGAAATAAAGGCGGGAAAACTAAAGTTTGCTCCCGATAGAGAGAAAGACTTGCTGACGCTTGTCCTCGGTAATCCTGAGAAGGGAGGACGAACAAGAGGCTTTGGCCCTAGTGTTCCGTGGTCGCTTGGGTTTCCGGCCGACGCGGAGACTTATAGAAGCCGAGCGAGAGCTAAAAACGCGAGCTGGAGGTGCAGAATGACAGGATGGCCGAGTTCCAACGCCGACTTGACCAGCAGCAGCGGGAGATTCAGCAGCAGCAACGGGAGATAAATGAACTAAAAGGACAGCGCCCGCCAGATAATACCGCTGACATATCTCAGCGACGAGACAGCAGCGTGGCCGACTCGGAGGCCCCTTCTACACGGATGATGATAGATGCCGGTCCTGGCGACCCCTTGGATGGAATCAAGGAGCAAACACCTTGTGATCTCCATGAGGTGTTCAGGAAGGTTTCTGTTAAGGTGGCGGTCGGCTATGTCTTACCGGCATTTGGACCTGAAGGTGAGCCGGCAACATGGCATGGCAATCCGATTCCAGCTGGCTATGCTCGTGTCGGGGTGGATTCAGTTGTCCCGTCGTGGGAGACATTGGAGCTTGATATCCCTGGAGGTGATGGGGGGCTTACACTCAGAGAGGTGCTGGGAGAAATCATTCTCTGGGAAAAGAAGAACATCAAGCTGCCAGGCTGGGTAGCCCCTACCAGTCGTCCGAGCAGGTCACCATCACCTCCTCCAGATGATCGCAGGCCACCATCACCATCACCTCCTCCAGGTGATCGCAAGCAACCATCACCTCCTCCTACTGATCACATGTCGACACCATCACCCCATGGGTACGATGTCGACCACGACATCCGTAGTCCATCTCCATCTCCAGCGCCGCCGCCTCCGCCCACTAAGACTCGGTATGCACCCGGCCGGAAGCGTTTCAAGAGTCCTATCCGCAAGTTGTCGCCCCTCCCAAGAGTACCAAAGGTTCCTCCCCCCGTCCTTGGGATCTTACTGTCGAGCAAAATGCGGCCGCTGTTGCGAAACACAACTATGATCATTTCCATAAGCCAAAACCTCCAGCGCCAGAGCCATTCACCGAGAAGCAAATAGCATATGCTACTTCTTTTCTGAACACACCATCGCAATATGACTTGCACGAGAAAAAGGATGACTATACACGCCACCTTGCGAAGGTAATTGATGACAAGGCTAAAAAGAAGAAGGAGGATGACGAGGCTAAGAAGAAGAAGGAGGATGACGAGGCTAAGAAGAAGGAGGATGGCAAGGCTAAGGAGAAGGATAGTGCTAGCACGAGCAAATCATCAGCCGGGAAGAAGACAAGTGCACCCCTCAAGGCGCCCAAGCAAACGACAAAAGGAAAAAAAAGAAAGGAAGTTTCCCAGCTCGGAGAACAGGCCAAACAATCGATCCCAGCACTCAAAGTGTTTGATGTTCCCAAGCTGTACCAGCAACATGGTGAAGGTTTCAATCTGGATGAAGCTCAGGCGCTAGCGGCTTCGATGGATTGTACCGTGGAGGAATTGCTGAGTGCCGCAGATGTTGCACTACCCTTTGCTGACATAGCTCCTACATTTGTCTACGGGGCCGACTTGGTCAGCAGAGAGCGGCTGCAGAAAATGCCAACGCATATGCGGAATTTGCATCAGTGGTACCTTGATGCGTGCAAGGAGAACCAAAGGTTCATCGTGGCGAAGATCCCACGTCAATATTACTACCGAAAGGAGGAGATCCATATTGAGATGAATGAACTCTGGCAGTTATTCAATTTAGATGCCCTCGACAAATCTCTCATGAGCTGCTATTGCTTGTAAGTTTTTAACTACATATAAGTTCATTTTCATTCAGTTCATGTTCGTTTTCATTGCATATACTCATTATATCTTATGTGTTCTCTTATGCAGACTGAAGATCAGTGAATGCAAAAGTAATAATATTATCAATATTGGGTTTGTTGACCCCGATAAAGTACATGTTGAAACGGTAAAGCATCAACCCATGGATACGGGGGGAAACATACTAAGGTTTTTGGGGGAGCAAAATTTCTGTGATTCAATACTGTTTCCTTACAACTACGAGTGAGATTCTTAATGATCTTTGGGAAAATTAGATTCATACCACTAAAAGATCACATCTTTAGAAAAATACCACTGAAATATTGTGCTTTAGAAAAATACCATTGAAAGCTAGATCTGTTACTGTTTTCTACCACTGCCGTGAAAATGAACGTCAAGTCAGACGAATCGATCAGACGCTCGCGTAAGAAAAAATTCGATCGACACAAACCCAGCGGCTTGAACACAACGGAAGCAGCCACGCATACGCCATGGCCGGAGGGAACTGCCTGTACCCGCGGCCGCCCCTTGCCGGCGCTTGCGCAGCCGTGCCATGGCCGAGCTAGCCCGCGCCGCCCCGTCGAGCTCGCCTGCGCTACCCCGCCGCGGAGCTCGACACGGCGCCGGCACCCCGTCGTGGTCGCCCGCGCCGCCTGGAGGACCTCTCCCGCGCCGGCTTTGGCCGAGCTCGGCCGCCGCCCCGTCGCGGAGCTCGTCGGCGCCGGCACGTCGCCGTGGTCGTCCGCACCGCCGGCCTGGTCGAGCTCGCCCAGGATCTTGCCCGCGATGCCCCCTTGTTAATTGTTTGCACCGGGACCTGGCCGTGGTCGTGCATGCCGGCCACTGCGGAGCTTGCCCGCGCCGCCCCCTGGCATATCTTGCCCGCGCCTCGCCATGGCCGAAACAACGGTGGCGGGTGGCGGCAGCGCGATGGCTCCCAGCCGCACCAAAGGTCCAATTCACGTAAAGATCACGGCAGTGGTAGAAAGTAATAACGGAGCTAGCTTTGAATGGCATTTTTCTAATGCACAATATTTCAGTGGTATTTTTCTAAAGATGGGATCTTTCAGTGGTATGGATCTAATTTTCCCATGATCTTTTATGCACATTCAGTTTTGCTTACTCGATGTTAAGTGTAATTCCTGACGTATATACATAAACATGTGCAGCTTCCACTGGATTCTACTAGACATTCAACTTGATAAGGGAATAGTTGAAGTAAGGGACCCAATGAGTAGAGGCCTGGACGGGTTCCGCGACCTGCAGAAGTTGCTCCAAGTGTAATTTCCTTCATCGCCGCGCTATATCTTTCGTGAGATATCAATTAATTATCCACTCATTCAATCATTCTTTTGCATGGCAGGGCTTGGATAGGTTTCAAGAAAAACATTGAGGGTACCTGGGCAGAGAAGCTAACATTTACTACTGTACCGTGCGCCCAACAGCCACAAGGGACGAATCTATGTGGATACTACGTTTGCGAGTTCATTCGCATGTTAACCACTGAGAAGCAGAACAATAATAAATTCAACGTAAGCAATAACATTCACAACTTTATTTATTTTCGTCAATATTTCGTTATCACATTGATATAGTCATACTCATCATCTCATTTTCCTATATAGGTCGACTACATGCGGGACACACTCGAACCAAAGGAACACCTACTAGGAATTGCGGAGGAAGTGGCGGGAGTTTTGCTTAGAGAAGTAATAGACAACAACGGCTTGTTTAGTCCTAATAGGCGCTCTCCCTCTCCCAAAGTTTAATTAGTCCCGGTAGTCGTGAGCTCATGTATATATATATGTAAGGGGAATCGACTTTTGTTTCCAATATTTGGTTGATCAATCTATATATAAATGAACGTGTGTACAACTTCTAGTAGCGTATAAATATATGCAACTTTTATTTCGAATAAAAGGGGGCGGTGGCGGCGGGCGGGGTGGGGGGCTGCATCCCTCAAACCCTAAAGCAGCAGGTTTCTGGAGCGCCACGTCGAGGACCTTTTGCCGCGGGTGGTAATACCGCCGCGACAAAAGGGTCTGTCCACTGCGCGCCCGCGTGCCACGTGGTTGACCATATGTCGCGGGTGGTAAGTGACCCGCGACAAGGTGGACCTTTTATCGCGCCTCCGTTGTCGCGGCTGGCCGCCCGCGACAAAAGGGGCTTACCACCCGCGGCAAAAGGCCTCTTCTCCACTAGAATCAAATGTGAATCCGTTTTGTAGGCACAAAGCATCGTGGTAGAAACCCCACCGCGGCAGCATATAGAGAGAAGCAATATGGTTGACTCGTACGTCCTGAAAATTCATTCACTACATTAGTGTTTCGTACTATCGAGAACCACGGTCAGTTCTAGACTCATGGCTTTGCAAGTTTGCATGGAAGACCGAAGCGTGACCACCTCAGTTCGAAGAGTAACACAGTGGTAGTTCTTATTGGACAGTCGGTTAGGAAGTTCAATGCAGGACCGCTATATCATCTCTATGGGCTATGGCGGTGTTCAATTAGTCGCTCGTGATGTCACGGATGACAAAAACACCAGGGAGAACATTACACCCCACGGAAGTAGACTGGTGTAGTGCAGGAAGACTGCATGTAACCTAACCACTCCAGAAATCGTCGAGCGACGAAGCTCACCCTGTCGGACAAAAAGTGGAACGTTTCATTGCTACTCTTTATCGCATTCTCACGCCCCGAACTCTCTTATACTCCAAACATGTCACGACTTCCTCAGTACAACCATGTCAAACGCATTCTTTGCTACCTCAAAAGCACTTTAGATGCAGTCTGGGATGGTTACCCGGACACTTGTTGATCCACGTCTAGATACTATGTTTATCTAGGTAACAATTTGATTTCATGGTCATCGAAACGGCAGTTCATAATCTCTCGATCATCTGCAGAAGCTGAGTACCATGTTGTGGCACATGTTGTTCATTCATGAAAGTATTTGGTTAAGCCAAACTATTATCAGAGCTTCATCAACCTATTCAGTAGGATACTATTGTTTATTGTGATAACATATCAGCGGTTTACATGTTCAATAATACAGTGCAACATCGCCGCACCAAGCACATCGAGATTGATATTCATTTTGGAATGTTGCTTTGGGACAAGTTTGAGTTCTTCGTATACCAACATCAGCTCAATTTGTTGATATCTTCACCAAGGGGCTCGCAACTATGTTTAGTGATATTCGTTTCAGTGAAAACGTTGTTTAACCCCATGTTGACAATGTAATGGATGTTTGACTATTTCTTGTTGTACACGTTAGTGTTATTTCTAGCCCTAGTCAGTTTGTACTCCTATATAAACTCTTGGGACGCGATTGGTAGCCCGCATCCCATCTTGGGATCCCGGGGGCCAGGCGTTGGGGGGCCTAGATAGGGTGGAACGTCACATAAATCAATTTCTTCAATTCGTTTGGTTGCAAACAAGGGATTTGGCGGTATTTGGGAGGCAACTTTGGCCCTTTTTTTTGGTTGCCCGCAAATTCGTTTTAATGTAAGCTAGATGCGAATACAAGGTGTTTGGTTAACTAGCTGAGTGCACTGATGATTACCTCATTCAAACTTTGGTTAGGTTACCAAAACATGCGATCATATACCGAGGTAGCTCTATGAGAAGAACACCAGCTTGGCAATCACTACCAATAGTACTACGATGATAATATCTCTAAACCTAGTGTGCCCGCCCTGATGAGGAATTGCTTGAATAGCCATAGCTTGAACAGGAATAGCTTGCACAAGCATACCTTGAACAGTCATAGCTTCAAGGTGCATACCTTCAGGAAGTGGTTGAACAGTTACACCATGAAAACCATTGCCTCATCAGCCAAGAATTGTGAACTTCTCCTGCACCTTCCTTGCATTAGCAAGGTTCATAGCAACCTTTGATGCCACGCTGCTAACAAGGCTATGCACATTGCTCTGCGGCATTGGTCCAAGCTACGCATGCCGAGGATGCTTAGAAGTCTGAGTCACATCCACATTCACGTCCTAGGAATCATTGACAAAGGAACGGATCTGCGAGTCCTTAAAGGGGACAAGAGTCTGGCTAAGGAAATCCTGGCACAACGAGTCCTACGTGTACCAACAATGTGCAAACCAATTAAACGATGGTACAATAGAAATAATACAAAATCATAGGCCTACATAGAGCTAGATCAATGCATACTGAAAGTGCATAGAGCCCCCATGTGTGGTTTTGTTAATTAATGATAATCCCTATGGACTAATGGTTGCATTCAGTTATATTTGTAGGAGTTGTCTATAGGCAATGCTTGAACCATAATGTTGGCTTCAAGGTTGCAATAAGAAGAAATGAGGTGCAAGTTCAAGATGATCCAACTCGAAGATATCATAGGCTTGAAGCTTGCCATTAATATGATGTTCATGGATATGTGAAGATGCACCAAATAAGGAGCTTTCCCATAGTGGAGTGTGGGGGAGCAATCCGCAAGACTTTAGCAAACAAGCACAATCAAGAAAGAAGTTCCATCTTGTTGTGCTCAAGATCGTCATCATCAAGATTAAGTGGAATGCGCAAGGTGAAGATTTGGTCTTGATAGGGTTTCTTTCTTACCGGTCTCGTGGTTCAATTGGGAGACCGGGTTATAGGTTAGTTGACGCACTATCAAGGGGCTCTCGAGTGAATAACTCGATCGTATCATTCGAAGAGAGCTCAAATCTTTGCATCCTTGCATCATCTTTCTTGGTTGTTATTTGGATCTTATCCATATGGTATTTTAAATCTTGTACTTATTCCCATGACAAGTTTTAGTTCATCAAAAACGGATTCCACATAAAATACTTGTTGCGTTTTCGATATTGGAGTTTTTCCCGCTTCTTTGTATTGAGAGGTTTCATCTATAAATTCATGGGAAAATATATCCCACATTTTATTAATATTTTATCTCCTTTTGTTCTATCTCTTTTCATCCACTTTCCAACAAAATTGGTTTCACCTAAATTCGAGTTTCCTAACTCAGGTTGTTGCATTTTCCCTATTGAGGTGTTACCGGTTTGGCTATTTTAGATAGGTTAAACCTTTCTCCATTTGATCCTATGCTCCATGTCTGCCAGCCGGAGTAGTCCGGCCACAGGCCAGCCTTAGTCAGGCCAGGATCCAGGGTGCACAAAAATCTCCGGCCAACCAAAATGGTCCGACCAAGCCCGGAAGGTCGGGCTGGGGGCTATTTTTGGGTGCGTTTTCAATGGTTAGATTCCATTTTGGAGGCCATAGATAACCCCCTTCTTCCCCATTGAGCTAGTTGCTTCTCACACTCTCTCTCCACTCCATTGTTGACTTTGAGAAGCTTCCTCTCCCTCTAATCCATCCATGATTCTTGCTTATATTTGAGGAAAAGATAGAGGAGATCTCTATCTACATCTTGACTAAACAAATCCCTCTCTTTATGAGGGGAATCCACTAGATCTAGATCCTGGAGAAATTTGGTGTTCCTCCTCCTATTTGTTCTTCCTCTCTTATTCCCCAATAGCTTTTGTAGCTTTATTGGAATTTAAGAGAGAATGACTTAAGCATCTTCGTAGTGTTCTTGTCATTGCATTTGGTGCATCGATTTTACTTCTCCACGATGATACGTGGAGGTGAAAGTTCGTGAGATATACTCTTCGGGAGCTTGTTCCTCTTGGGTCTTTGGACCCAAAACGGCTTAGTGGTCTTTGTGGTCTTCTTGGGGAATCCAATTAAGTTGTGAAGATTGCCTCAAGCTTTGCGCTTTGTGGCTTAGTGGTGTTCTTGGGGCGTCCAATTAAGTTGTGGAGATTCCTCAAGGGCAAGACCTTTGTGGCGATTTATTGGGAGCCTCCAATTAAGTCGTGGAGATAGCCCCAAGCTTTGTGCGGGTTCGGTGACCACCCTAAGATTCCATAGTGGATCGAGGACATCCCTTTTGGTGGGAATTCTGGAGGCGAATACGGTGAGGCCTTCGTGTCGTTTGGAGTGACTTTTCCTCCACACCGCTCCAATGGAGAGTAGCACTCGCAAGAATGTGAACTTTGGGGTACACCATCGTCTCCGCGTCACCTCGGTTATTCCTATAACCGAGCTGTTTACTTATGCACTTCACTTTCTGATAGCCTCCGTGCTTGAAGTTATATATCTTGCTATCACATAGTTGCTTGTATTACTTAGCATAAGTTGTTGGTGCACATAGGAACGTCTAAACGCATGCGACATGTATTAGTAGTTGCGTGCCAAAAATAAGCACGCGAGTGGTACACGCGTAATGGCAGCGTAGCGGAGGGTAGCGCAAGCGACTAGTATGTGGGACCCAGCTATACTCGGTTCCAGAAAGTACCCGCACCGCGCACCCACGGGGATACGCGACTGCAATCTCCATACTGGTCACGTGTGTCTTTGTCCACCCGCTGCCAATATATTAGGATGATAGATACGAATCAGGGAAAATACTATCCGCGTGCCTTATTTTGGGCACACTACTACTATCAACTTAGTAGTAGTGTGCCCTATTAACAAACATGAATTTTGATATAGTATGTAAAATGGTGTCATGTTTCGGTAAAATGGCTTTTTCTGGTTGCATACGACCTCCGATGAAAATCTTTTTTATATGAAAATGTATCTACGAATTTTTTTACATATGATTTCAACACCCAAATTAGAATTATTTAGATTCCCAAATCAAAAAGGAAAACAAAGTTTTTTCAGGTTTTATATTTTCATGAAAAATTTCAATTTTTTCCCTCTCTCCACCTTCTCCACTTTATCCCTCCTCTTCTTCCCATTCATTCACTCCTCCTCTCCTCTTTCGACCCTCCACCTTATCCCCTCCTCCTCTTCCACTTCTTTGCCTCCTCCTCTTCCCATTCTTTCCCCATCCTCCACCGAAAGATGACCAACACCTCCGGCAACCACCGCCTATTCGGCAACGATCGGCGACGACCTCCTCTCCGACGAACACCTCCTCCCTGAGGAACACCTCCTCTCTGACAACCACCTACGATGCCCTGCTCCGCCACCGCTCGGCCACCATCAGTGACCTGCTCCTCTCAGACGACGGCGACCACCTCCGACGCCCTGCTCCGCCACCGCCGATGCCCTGTGCTGGTGACCGGATCCTCTCCTAGATCTCGTCAATGCCAAAAAGAGGCGACATGTACTTGATTTCTTTTTTTCGTTATTACGATGTTTTTTGAAAAATCACGTGGACAGATGGACACTGGTCCCAGCTTTTTTTAAATAGCCAAAAAGAAAATACTGGTAGCGGACCGGACGAGAGCACACGACTAGTAACTTATTGACAGCGGGCCGGGTGCGCACGCAACTAGTACCTGACATACTAGTCGTGTGTCAAGTACACACGCAACTAGTAGGACCTTACCACTGGCGAGGTACCAGTGGTGGGCCAGGGCCTGCGGCTGGTGGCCAAAAATGGCACGCGACTGATAGGCTATTCCCTACTAGTGTAAGCTAAATCGGTCAGAGATATAACCCTAACCACATGTAGGTGGAGGAGAAGTCATGGTGATGTTACTCATAGTCATCGCTGGAGGTGGACACATGACTGCAGAGCTCGCAGATGTGGTCAGAGTCGCCCTGCCGCCACCGACACCGCCTACTTACCTTGCTTGCCGACCGGAGAAGAGTGTTGGAAGGGGGAAATGGAGGTTTCGATATCCGCGGTGAGAGGACGGGGTAGAAATAAGGGGGCGGTCTCGACGGGAGGTGACAAAATCCTCCTACCCCTTTTTGGCTTGCGCGCGGGAGCTCGTGCCATCTCCATGATCGTACCGGCGCGTGCGGGCGTTTGCGCCATTTTGGCTGTCAGGAGCCACAGAAGAGGTTGGATTTGGGGAAATGTTAGCTCTCGGGAAACAGTCGATTCGGGCGTTCCCCTTGAGCCTGGTCCAGAGGTGCTTTGATGCGCCTGCCAGCTACAACGCATCCGCATCCTAGGCATCCAAGCAGACCATTTTCCGCTCCCTAGGGCCTGGTTGGCCTCCGTGCAAGCTACCAATCGCGCCCTTGTATCGTGTACCAAACAATTATCAACTATCAGATATATTACAATTCTACACTCAAAATAAAAAAAGTTGTCCTCGATATGTTTCAATTTAGTTGTTATGGTTAATTTTCTCAAAATATGCCAATCTACGCAATGAAGCTTGTCTAGATATATTTATTTGGAGCACCAACTCCTAATCATTTATTTTTAATTAAAAATGTAACAAGTGATATACCTCAGATTTCCGAGCAAGAAAATAGTATTCGAATAGCCAACTTCACATAGGAGGAGGTTCATGATGCTATTATGCAGATGGAATAAAATAAGGCCCCGGCCTGATGGTTTTCTGCAGAGTTCTACCAAACTTTATGGGAAATAATAAAGGGTGATTTGATTTGTATGTTTCAACAGTTTTAGCAAGGAGATTTGCCGCTGTTTCATTTGAGCTTTGGTACTATTGTGATGTTATAAAAAAATGTGATTCAAATTTAACAATACAGACCCATATGCTTAGTCAATGTTAGTTTCAAAATATTCACTAAGGTGGGTACGAATAGATTAACGGGTATAGCCGAAAAGGTGATTCGGCCGACCCAAACGGCGTTTATGCCTGGGCGTCATATTTCAGAGGGAGTCCTTATTCTCCATGAAACCATCCACGAACTTCATAAGAAGAAAATGGATGGAGAATTTCTCAAACTGGATTTTAAAAAGGCATACAATAAAGGTAAGTGGCCTTTTCTACAGCAGGTTCTTTGCATGAAAGGATTTGATCCAAAGTGGTGTAGTTGGGTTAACAATTTTATAAACCACGGGGGTGTAGGCATATTAAGGTCAATGATAACATAGGTCATTATTTTCACACAGAAATGATTGTGTCAAGGTGATCCTTTGTCACCCATCTTGTTTAATATAGTTGATGGGGGTGTTTCCATCTTGCAACATGCGGATGATACGATTTTATTCATGGAAGACAATCTTGAAAAGGCTCTAAATATGAAACTAATACTAAGCACTTTTGAACAACTATCTAGGCTTAAAATTAATATTCATAAGAGCGAAGTTTTTTGCTTTGGGCGTGCAAAATATTTTGAGCAACAATCTCGCAACTTGTTTGGGTGTGAATCAGGGACTTTCCATTTCAAATATCTTGGAATTCCCATTCATTTCCGTAAGCTTAAGAACGGCGCATGGAAAAAAATTGAAGATAATTGAAAACAAAACTTGTTAGCTAGTTAGGCAAGCTTCTTTCGTATGGTGACCGTCTTGTTCTGATTAATTCTGTCCTCACTAGTTTACCTTCTTTGAGATACCTAAAAGGATAAGAAAGAGTGGATTTCTTTAGGTCTAGGTTTTTTTTGGCAAAGTGATGGATACAAACGTAAGTATTGTTTGATGAAATGGAACATTATTTGCAGAACGGAAGACCAAGGTGGACTTGGTGTTGAAGTATTAGAACTTAAGAACAAATTCTTATTAAGCAAATGGCATTTTAAGATTATAAATTAGGAAGGAGTTTGGCAAGAGCTGATCCGGAATAAATATTTGCATTCGAAATCTCTAACTCAAGTGAAACCGGATGTTTTTGATTCCCCTTTATGGAAAGGGATCTTAAAGGTGAGAGATGACTTCTTCACTTGAGGACACTTTCTAGTTGGAAATGGCTTAACCATGCGTTTTTGGGAAGACACTTGGTTAGATCATGAACCATTAGCTCTTCAGTATCCTTCACTTTATAATATCGCCTTACGAAAATAATGTTTCTGTAGCCGATGTACTATCCTATAACCCACTTACTATTCCATTTATATGGGCTCTAACCGAGAGAAAATTGACCAGGTGGATTCATTTAGTTCAAAGGTTGATGGGTGTTCAATTAAACGATAATTAAAATGTCTTTGTTTGGAACCTAACAACGTTCGGAACGTTCACCGTTAGGTCCATGTACTTAGATTATATGAATGGGCATACAACCTTCTTACGTGAATATATTTGGAAAATAAAGGTGCCAATAAGAATTAGGATTTTTATGTGGTTCCCACCTCGTAAAGTTTTTTTTAACAAAGGATAATCTGGCAAAAAGAAATTGGAGCGGTAATATGAAATGTTGTTTTTGTAATCATGATGAGTCAATTCAACATTTATACATTTATTGTCCTCCATCCAGAATAGTTCAGCTTCTTGTTTGTATGACCTTTAATATTGCACCTCCAGCTAATATAATGATTTTTTTTTTGGAAATTGGGTACATGGTGTCAATAAAGTTCATATTTGAGTAGGAACATATGCTTTACTATGGGCCATATGGAACACGAGGAACAGATTTGTGTTTAACAAATCAAAAACATCTTTCTTGCAGGTCGAGCGTGGGAGCAGGCCCGTTGAACACCACGTCATTCCAGTGTTCCCAGAGGTGCCAAAGGCAGAGAAGACGGATAGTGGAAGCGGTGCCTGGAGGGGCTGAGGGAGGTAGAGCGCAATCCATCGCTGCGGAGGCAGGGTGATCTCCACCGTTTGTCACGTCGAGGGAAGACCAAAAGTGATGCGCGAACGCGCATCCAAACAGGATGTGGCTCGTCGTCTCGAGGGGCGCCACATAGATGGGGCATCCGATCCGTTGTCAGCTTCAGCAAGAATCCCTTTGCGGCGATGGTTGCTCCGGCACTGGATGCGATATTTAACGGTGAAGCAGCCAAAGAACTTGACCTTGGACGGGGAAAAGTTGCGCTAGATGAACTCGTGGTTCCCATCGAGCACCCTGCCGTAGGTGCAGAGCTTGTACTAAGCATTGGTTTTGAGCTTGCCGCCGGCCTTACCGCAGAGCGAGAGGGTGCGCTCATCGATGAAACCAGTGAGGCGGATTAGGGATAGCAGCCGTAGAAGCTTGTCACGCTGACACGAGGCCACGGTGGATAGGATCAGGGCGAGGATGGAGTCGAGCCCGTGGTCGAGCACCTGGCGCATCGAGGCACACTACAAGGTGTCGTGGGAGAAGAGCCCCAGCATGGTGGTGGCGAGAGGCCCCGAGCGCATCCACCAGGCGAGCCATCACGCCGCACGCCTCCCATCCCCAATCTTAACATGGTATATTCTTCTGTAGAGAGGGAGGCGGCGCCGCAGAGAGTACTAGTGGATCCCCGTAGAGAGCAGTGGAGGATCCATCATGGTCCAGCGGTAGCCCAGCTTGGGAGCCCCGGACCCAACGCGGTGATACGTCCCAAACATATCTATAATTTTTGATATATGTTCCATGCTTGTTTTACACTAAATTATATATGTTTTGCTCACACTTCGTTGCATTTTTATACATTTTCTGGCACTAACCTATTAACAAGATGACATAGTGTCATTTCCCTGTTTTCCGCTGTTTTGTATTTCAGAAAAGTTGTACAGGAAATATTCTCGGAATTGGACGAAACAAAAGTCGAAGTCAACATTTTACCGTAACGAAGACATAGTCCAGAGGGGTGACGAAGAAGAGGCGCAGGGCGGCCAGACCATTCCTTGGCGCGGCCAGGCCTGGGCCCGCGCCAAGGGGTGGTGTGCCCCCTGGCCTCCACCGACCTTGCCCTTCCGCCTATTTATTCACGATCTCGGAAAAACCTAAACACCCGAGCCTCCATCCACGAAAAGTTCCGTCACGGCCGCCATCGCCGACCCTAGCTCGGGAGGGTTCTGAAGCTCTTCCCGGCACCCTGCCGGAGAGGGAGATCATCACCGGAGGCCTCTACATCGCCATGCCCGCCTCCGAAGTGATGCGTGAGTAGTTCATCCCTGGACTATGGATCCATAGCAGTAGCTAGATGGTTGTCTTCTCCAATTTGTGCCTCATGTTTAGATCTTGTGAGCTGCCTAACATGATCAAGATCATCCTTATGTAATGCTACATGTTGTGTTTGCTAGGATCCGATGAATGTTGAATACTACGTTGAGATCGATTATATATTTGTCATATGTTATTTGTGATCTTGCATGCTCTCCGTTTCTAGTAGTTGCTCTGGCCAAGTAAATGCTTGTGACTCCAAGATGGAGTATTTATGCTCGATAGTAGGTTCATGCCTCTAGTTTTGGAAGAGTGACAATAACTTCTAAGATTGTAGATGTGTTGTTGCTAGTAGGGAGAAAATGTTTTATCCAAGGTAATTCTATTGTTTACTTTACACACATTTCTTAATGCGATAATGTTGCTTGCAACTTAATACTGGGAGGGGTTTGGACGATAACTGTAAGATGGATTATTAGTCATAGACGCAGTTGGATTATGGTCTATGTATTATGTTGTAATTCCCAGACGAATCTCATAGTAATCATCTTGTCATGTATGGTCTTTTAATCTGTCAATTTCCCATCTGTAATTTGTTCACCCAGCATGTTATTTATCTTTATGAGAGACACCTCTAGTGAATTGTGGACCCCGCTCCTTTCTTTTACACTGATAAATTCATCTACTGCAATCATATTTTGTTTATTTTCTGCAAGCACTGTTCTCTTAAATTCGATTGCAACCATCTATTTCCACTCGATACGTTTAATCCTTTGTGTTAAGCAAAACGGGTGAGATTGACAACCTCACTATTAGTCCGGGCAAAGTATTTTGGTTGTGTTGCGTGCAGGTTCCACGTTGTTGCTGACGCCGGTAGTGCGCCCTGCCACAAGTCAGCTAGCAACACCTTCATAAGTCACGTCTTTCTCCTACTGTTAGATTAAACCTTGGTTTCTTACTGATGGAAAACTTGGTGTTGTGCTCTGATGCGTGCAATTACACACGCCCGTTGGGAACCCCAAGTGGAAGGTGTGATGCGTACAGCAGCAAGTTTCCCTCAGTAAGAAACCAAGGTTTAACCAGTAGGAGTCAAGCACGTGAAGGTTGTTGGTGAAGGAGTGTAGTGCGGTGCAACACCAGGGATTCCGCCAACGTGGAACCTGCACAACACAATCAAAGTACTTTGCCCCAACGTAACATGAGGTTGTCAATCTCACCGGCTTGCTGTAACAAAGGATTAACATATAGTGTGGAAGATGATGTTTATTTGCGAAGAACAGTAAACAACAAGTATTGCAGTAGATTGTATTTCACGTAAAGAATGGACCGGGGTCCACATTCACTAGTGGTGTCTCTCCGATAAGATAACTAGCATGTTGGGTGAATAAATGCAGTTGGGCAATTGACAAATAAAGATTCACATACATATATCATGATGACTACTATGAGATTTAATCAGGCATTACGACAAAGTACATAGACCTCTATCCAACATGCATCTATGCCTAAATAGTCCACCTTCAGGTTATCATCCGAACCCCTTCCATATTAAGTTGTAAACAACAGACAATTGCATTAAGTATGGTGCGTAATGTAATCAACACAAATATCCTTAGACAAAGCATCGATGTTTTATCCCTAGTGGCAACAGCACATCCACAACCTTAGAACTTTCTGTCTGTCCCAGATTCAATGGAGGCATGAACCCACTATCAAGCATCTCTCCCTCTTGGGTTACAAGTATCAACTTGGCGAGCCTCTACTAGCGAGCATGCAAAACATAAACAACACATATATGATAGATTGATAATCAACTTGACATAGTAATCAATATTCATCGGATCCCAACAAACACAACATGTAGCATTACAAATAAACGATCTTGATCATGATAGGCAGCTCACAAGATCTAACATGATGGCACAATGAGAAGACAACCATCTAGCTACTGCTATGGACCCATAGTCCAGGGTGAACTACTCACACATCGATCCGGAGGCGATCATGGCGATGAAGAGCCCTCCGGGAGATGACCCCTCTCCGGGGAGTGCGGAGGCGATCTCTGAATCCCGAGATGGGATTGGCGGCGGCGGCGTCACTAATGTTTTCGTATCGTGGCTCTCGGTACTGAGGGTTTCGCGACGAAGGCTTTAAGTAGGCGGAAGGGTAGGCCAGGGGCGTCACGAGGGCCCCACACGCCAGGGCCGCGCGACCCAAGCCCTGGCCGCGCCGCCCTGTTGTGTCGGCGCCTCGTGGCCCCATGATACGCGTAGATGCACACGTCCGTTGGGAACCCCAAGTGGAAGGTATGATGCGTATAGAAGCAAGTTTCCCTCAGTATGAAACCAAGGTTTAATCGAACCAGTAGGAGCCAAGAAGCACGTTGAAGGTTGATGGTGGAGAAATGTGATGCGGCGCAACAACGGGATTCCGGCGCCAACGTGGAACCTGCACAACACAACCAAGTACTTTGCCCCAACGAGGTTGTCAATCTCACTGGCTTCCTGTAACAAAGGATTAAACGTATTGTGTGGAAGATGATTGTTTGCAAGAAAACAGTAAAACAAGTATTGCAGTAGATTGTATGCTATGTAAAGAATAGGATCGGGGTCCACAGTTCACTAGAGGTGTCTCTCCCATAAGATAAAAGCATGTTGGGTGCACAAATTACAGTCGGGCAATTGACAAATAGAGAAGAGCATAACAATGCATATACATGATATGATAAATATAGTGAGATTTAATCCGGGCATTACGACAAAGTACATAGACCGCCATCCAACTGCATCTATGCCTAAAAAGTCCACCTTCAGGTTATCATCCGAACCCCATTCAGTATTAAGTTGCAAAGCAACAGACAATTTCATTAAGTATGGTGCGTAATGTAATCGACAACTACATCCTTAGACATAGAATCAATGTTTTATCCCTAGTGGCAACAGCACATCACAACCTTAGAACTTTCTGTCACTGTCCCAGGTGTCAATGAAGGCATGAACCCACTATCGAGCATAAATACTCCCTCTTGGAGTTAAGAGTAAAAACTTGGCCAGAGCTCTACTAATAACGGAGAGCATGCAAGATCATAAACAACACATAAACAATAGATTGATAATCACCATAACATAGTATTCTCTATCCATCGGATCCCGACAAACACAACATATAGTATTACAGATAGATGATCTTGATCATGTTAGGTAGCTCACAAGATCCAACAATGAAGCACAATTAGGAGAAGACGACCATCTAGCTACTGCTATGGACCCATAGTCCAGGGGTGAACTACTCACTCATCACTCCGGAGGCGATCATGGCGATGAAGAGTCCTCCGGGAGATGAATCCCCTCTCCCAGGGTGCGGAGGCGATCTCCTGAATCCCCCGAGATGGGATTCGCGGCGGCGCGTCTCTGGAAGGTTTTCCGTATCGTGGCTCCCGTGGGGGTTTCGCGACGGAGGCTATTTGTAGGCGGAAGGGCAGGTCAAGAGGCGGCACGAGGGCCCAGGGGACGAGGCCGGCGCGGCCGGGGCCACAAGCGCCGCTGCATCCGGCTACCTCGTGGCCGACTCCCCTTCGGTCTTGGAAGCTCCGTGCAAAAATAGGACCCTGGGCGGTGATTTCGTCCAATTCCGAATATTTCCTTACTAGGATTTCTGAAACCAAAAACAGCAGAGAACTAGCTCTTCGGCATCTTGTTAATAGGTTAGTTCCGGAAAATGCGTAAATACGACATATAATGTGCATAAAACATGTAGGTATCATCAATAAAGTAGCATGGAACATAAGAAATTATCGATACGTTGGAGACGTATCAGCATCCCCAAGCTTAGTTCTGCTCGTCCCGAGCAGGTAAAACGATAACAAGGATAATTTAAGTGACATGCCATCATAATCTTGATCATACTATTTGTAAACATATGTAATGAATGCAGCGATCAAAACAATGGCAATGACATGAGTAAACAAATGAATCATAAAGCAAAGACTTTTCATGAATAGTACTTCAAGACAAGCATCAATAAGTCTTGCATAAGAGTTAACTCATAAAGCAATAAATCAAAGTAAAGGTATCGAAGCAACACAAAGGAAGATTAAGTTTCAGCGGTTGCTTTCAACTTATAACATGTATATCTCATGGATATTGTCAACATAAAGTAATATAACAAGTGCAATATGCAAGTATGTAGGAATCAATGCACAGTTCACACAAGTGTTTGCTTCTTAAGGTGGAGGGAGATAGGTAAACTGACTCAACAATAAAAGTAAAAGAATGGTCCTTCAAAGAGGAAATCATCGATTGCTGTATTTGTGCTAGAGCTTTTATTTTGAAAACATGAAACAATTTTGTCAACGGTAGTAATAAAGCATATGAGTTATGTAAATTATATCTTACAAGTTGCACGCCTCATGCATAGTATACTAATAGTGCCCGCACCTTGTCCTACTTAGCTTGGACTGGATCTTTGCAATGCCATGTTTCAACCAAGTGTCACAAGGGGTACCTCCATGCCGCCTGTACAAAGGTCTAAGGAGAAAGCTCGCATTTGGATTTCTCGCTTTTGATTATTCTCAACTTAGACATCCATACCGGGACAACATGGACAACAGATAATGGACTCCTCTTAAATGCATAAGCATGTAGCAATTATTATTCTCATATGAGATTGAGGATATATGTCCAAAACTGAAACTTCAACCATGATTCATGGCTTTAGTTAGCGGCCCAATGTTCTTCTCTAACAATTTGCATGCTCCAATCATTAAGGTGATAGATCCTTCAGACAAGACGGACATGCATAGCAACTCACATGATATTCAACAATAGTTGATGGCATTCCCCAGAAGCATGGTTATCGCACAACAAGCAACTTAATAAAAGATAAAGTGCATAAGTACATATTCAATACTACGATAGTTTTTAAGGCTATTTTGTCCCATGAGCTATATATTGCAAAGGTGAATGATGGAATTTTAAAGGTAGCACTCAAGCAATTTACTTTGGAATGGCGGAGAAATACCATGTAGTAGGTAGGTATGGTGGACACAAATGGCATAGTGGTTGGCTCAAGGATTTTGGATGCATGAGAAGTATTCCCTCTCGATACAAGGTTTAGGCTAGCAAGGTTATTTGAAGCAAACTCAAGGATGAACCGGTGCAGCAAAACTCACATAAAAGACATATTGTAAACATTATAAGACTCTACACCGTCTTCCTTGTTGTTCAAAACTCAATACTAGATATTATCTAGACCTTAGAGAGACCAAATATGCAAATCAAATTTTAACAAGCTCTATGTATTTCTTCATTAATGGGTGCAAAGCATATGATGCAAGAGCTTAAACATGAGCACAACAATTGCCAAGTATCACATTATCCAAGACATTTTAGAATTACTACATGTAGCATTTTCCAATTCCAACCATATAACAATTTAACGAAGAAGAAACTTCGCCTTGAACATTATGAGTAAAGCCTAAGGACATATTTGTCCATATGCAACAGCGGAGCGTGTCTCTCTCCACAAAGTGAATGCTAGGATCCATTTTATTCAAACAAAAACTAAAACAAAAGCAAACCGACGCTCCAAGTAAAGAACAGAAGATGTGATTGAATAAAAATATAGTTTCAGGGAGGAACCTGATGATGTTGTCGATGAAGAAGGGGATGCCTTGGGCATCCCCAAGCTTAGACGCTTGAGTCTTCTTAAAATATGCAGGGATGAACCACGGGGCATCCCCAAGCTTAGAGCTTTCACTCCTCTTGATCATAGTATATCATACTCCTCTCTTGACCCTTGAAAACTTCCTTCACACCAAACTTCAAGCAAACTCATTAGAGGGTTAGTGCACAATTAATAATTCACATGTTCAGAGGTGACACAAACATTCTTTTCACTTCTGGACATTGCATAAAGCTACTGGACATTAATGGATCAAAGAAATTCATCCAACATAGCAAAAGAGGCAATGCGAAATAAAAGGCAGAATCTGTCAAAAACAGAACAGTCCGTAAAGACGAATTTTAAGATGGCACCAGACTTGCTCAAATGGAAAAACTCAAAACTAATGAAAGTTGCGTACATATCTGAGGATCACGCTCGTAAATTGGCAGATTTTTTCGAATTTTCTACAGAGACTTGTGCCCAGATTCGTGACAGACAGCAATGCTGTTTCTGCGCAGCGATCCCAAATATAACATCAACTTTGACATAGAAACTTTACTTGGCACAAAAACATGATAAGGAGAGGTTGCTACAGTAGTAAACAACTTCCAAGACTCAAATATAAAACAAAATGCTGTAGTAAAAACATGGGTTGTCTCTCATAAGCGCTTTTCTTTAACGCCTTTCAGCTAGGCGCAGAAAGTGCAAATCAAGTAACATCAAGAGTAGAAGCATCAACATCATAACTTGTTCTAATAATAGAATCAAAAGGCAACTTCATTCTCTTTCTAGGGAAGTCTTCCATACCTTTCTTGAGAGGAAATTGATATTTAATATTACCTTCCCTCATATCAATAACAGCACCAACGGTTCGAAGAAAAGGTCTTCCCAACACAATAGGACAAGATGCATTGCATTCGATATCCAAGACAACAAAATCAACGGGGACAAGGTTATTGTTAACCGTAATGTGCACATTATCAATCCTCCCCAAAGGTTTCTTTTTAACATTATCAGCAAGATTAACATCCAAATAACAATTCTTCAATGGTGGCAAGTCAAGCATATCATAAATCTTTTTAGGCATAACAGAAATACTTGCACCAAGATCACATAAGGCATTACATTCAAAGTCATTGAATTTCATTTTAATGATGGGCTCCCAACCATCTTCTAACTTTCTAGGAATAGAAGTTTCAAGTTTTAGTTTCTCTTCTCTAGCTTTTATGAGAGCATTTGTAATATGTTTTGTAAAGGCTAAATTTATAGCACTAGCACAAGGATTAACTTGTCAATGCCTACAGATTGTAGACTAGGGTTTTGCTAGAAGTAGAGGGCAAGTAGATCTCGAAGGTTTAGGCGGAAAGTACTCGACGATTATGAAAACTAGGGTTATGTTGACAGTAGATCCGATCCTTTCTTTGTCCCTCGACTCCCCTTATATAGGAGGTGGAGCCGAGGGTTTCGTTTGTACAAGTTACGAGTCCGGGACGGTTTCTAACTCATCCCGCCGGATTACAAATAACACTTCCTATTACAACTCTAACTTTCCTTAATATATCTTGGACTCTCGAATCTTCTTATTCTTCGGGTAGTGGGCCTTCAGTAAACCCGGGTACTATCTTTGGCAGGCCCATTTGGGATGCCTATGTCGGTAGCCCCGAGATTTTGCTTGAATCGTAGAGTCAAGGGAAATCTCGACTGTTTATTTTTATTCGAGAACTTTCATTTATACTTCTTCATAAAATTCTATATTGTACAGGGATAATGGTAGTTGGGGCTAGTTCATCGACGGATCAGGTACTAGTTAATGCTCTAGTGGCAATCCGCAAAAACCTACTTCAAGATCACGTCCCTGGACATGATCTCGGGATACTGGTGTAAACTTCGACAGGTGCCGCTTAAGGTCTTACCATTCTGTCGAGTCCCAGTCAAATTTATCGGGTACCTAACGCGTCCGTTAGGATTTTTCGTATCTGTTGATACGGATAAAAGTAGCGCGCAGTCTTTGGCGATGCCACGCCCAGCGAACGGATCTGGGGTCTTACCTTCGCAAATTTGCGGCATTCAGAAATTGATCGCAACTTTGGCGTTCCGAGAATATATTGTCGAGTGCTTTTCGCCTTTGGAATAGCACATTTTATCGAGTCATATTTGATGACTTATTTTGTCTTCCCGATGGGAGTATATGTAGAGTTATCTGTGTAACTCGAAATATACTCACTTCTGTTTATTTTGATAAAATTCATCGGGCACGCGAACAGCGTTCCCGATGGGAGTAGCCCCCGAGGCTACATCCAAGAACTTGTGCTTGGGTGTAGGCTCCACAGATTAGTATCCGTTGCCGCTATATTTATAATCTTTCTCGACAGTTTTATATTTATCGGGTGCGCGACCAGCGCTCCCGATGGGAGTAGCCCCCGAGGCTATGAACAAATGCTTGCATTTGGTCATAGGCTCTCGCCTTTTCTATCTTGTCACACTCGAAATTTTCTATTTTTCCAAAGTAGCCCCCGAGCATTTGGGCAAAAACTTGTATTTGATCAAAGGCTCCCGAGATAACCTTGCGTTGTCGATAAACTTTTGAAAACTCGCAGTCGAATTTTCCTTTTATTTTGACGACGTCATTGGTGATGATAGCCACGATCTCATATTTGGAAACTGACCATTACCACTTGTTTCGCTGCCTTGTGGGTCCCAATTCCTGATCTGCCGGACACGTCGTGCAAGTGGGGGACACATGTTCTCCCCTTTTTCTGGCACGTTCTGTAACCTCGTCGATGTAAAAATACTTTTTTACCCTCGTCTCCACGTGGCTATCATCTCCTCCACACTTTTTCCAACCAACGGTGCAATGCTCCGATTCCTATATAAACCTTTCTTCAACCTCGGTTCACTCCTTCGCTTGCGCCGCACATTTGTTCCTCTTTGCAAAAATCTCCCCTGCGCCCAATTCTCTTCGATCTTCCGCACGCACGAGCATTGCTTTTCAGTGCCATTGATGCCACCGCGCACGCGTCTCACTCGCCACAGTACTCCAGAGTCCAAGATGGCCGCTGAAGATCTTGAGTGGGAGAGATCTAAAATCTCCAACCAAGACCTCAACATGATGAAGAAGCTTGGCCTGATGAAGAAAGAAGACGCCATCCGCTTTCCCAGCGAAGAAAGCTACCCCAACCCTCCAATGGAGTATCGGGTTAGTTTCGTTGATCACCTCATCCGCGGCCTTTCTGCCCCAATTCACGATTTCCTCCGCGGCCTTCTTTTTGTTTATGGGATTCAACTGCACCAGTTGACCCCCAATTCCATCCTCCATATTTCCATTTTTATCACGCTGTGCGAATGTTTCCTTGGAGTCCCTCCTAATTGGGCTCTTTGGAAACGCATTTTCCTTCTTCGCCGCAATGCCTCCCGCAACGCCGCTTATAACATAGGCGGTGTTGTTATTTGTGTCCGAACTGACGTTGAATACTTCGACGTCAAATTTCCTGATTCTGTCCAAGGGTGGCGCAAAAAGTGGCTCTACATTCACGAAGAAAGTGCCAACTCTGTGGAACACAACATAATCCCCTTCGACGGAAATGCTAAAATTCAGCGCCGCCGCTCCTGGGATGCTGAAGCTTCCGAAGAAGATAAAAAGCGACAGAAGCACTTATGTCTCGTATTCATCAGCTTCAAAATACTCGAGGCAAAGAGCTATCTGGTGTTCAAATCACTGCCTACTTTCTTAGAATTAGAGTGCAGCCTCTTCAGGCTCGCAAAAATCCCCTTTGGACATATGCTGGTGGAAACGACGCCAATAGGCTCTCCAGTGATCTTTCTGCAAAGGACTTGGAGAAGCTGATTCGAAGAATTTCCCGTTTAAACAAGAAAGATCCTGTTCCTTCCTCCTGTCGCGTGGAACCATACAGCTCCACCAATCCTCTCCCCGAGGTATTTTGTCTTCTCGAATTTTTATCTTGTTCCAAATGTTCCCTGCATCTCACTGTATTGATATCTCGCTAATTTTTCTTTTGTCGCTATTTTTTGCAGAACCATCCTACTATGGCTTCTCTTCCTCCCCTTCCTGAGGATGGAGAAGTGAAGAACAAGCTATCGTTGCCGAAGACAATCAAGGTTCTTCTCTTCATGAAAGTGAAGTCGCAGGTTCTCACAAATCTGCGGCTTCCCATGAAAAAGAAGTTGAATCTGAAGCCAGCGAGTCGACGCAATCCCTTCCACCTGCTGTTTCCCCAAAGAACAAAAGGAAAAGGGATGACGCCGAAGCTTCCGGCACCTCCAAACCCGAAGAAGCTGTTCCTTCTCATCCGAAGTCAGCTTATGATCCATACCTCGAAACTCTCATCAGTTCGTAAGTACCATCTCCCTGTTTTTTTTTTACTTTGAAGATTTTTTGTCTATCTTGCCTTTATATTGTCGACTTGTACTCATAGTGATGATGAAGAAGTGGTACCAAATGTTGATGTGGCTACTCGAACGAGTACGTCACATACATTAGTCGCCTCGGAAACGCCAGTCGAAGGGGAAGAAACGTCGCCTCCTCGACAAAATGTCGGCACTGCGACTCCTCCGTCAAGCCCCCTTGTCCCTTCACCAAAAAGGGCAAGGGTTGAAACAATTCCGGAGCCTACTCTTCCGTCGAGTAGCTCTTCTAACCCTCTCTTGGATGATGTAAGTTTGTCGATATCTATGTTTCCTCTATTTTGCTTTTTCACGCCTTCGCTCTTTTTTTTATACCGATGTTTCTCTTTCCTTGTTCTTTTTTGACAGCCTATGATCAAGGACCTTATTCGCATCGGATCCCAATTCATTGGGTACCGTGAATATGCCAACAAGGCTGAAGGTGACGACCTTTACACTTGCCGTTCTTTCTGACTATTGCTCCTGTTGTTTGTCGCAGTTTTTGATCTTTTCCTCTCCTTTCTTTTTTATTTCGACAGAGAAACTTGCAGAGGCCAATAATCGTGCCGACACACTTGTTCAAAAACTGGAACAAAGTGAGGCGGCCCGCAAGAAAGCCGAACTTGTTGCTAGCGAAGCCAAAGCCGAGGCTGATGAAGCCAAAGCAAAAGTCGCTAATGTCGAGGAACTGCAGAAAAGACTTGAGGATGCTGAATCTGCTTTAAACGAGCATAAAACTGCCCA
This sequence comes from Lolium multiflorum, assembly GCA_030979885.1. Taxonomy (NCBI): domain Eukaryota; kingdom Viridiplantae; phylum Streptophyta; class Magnoliopsida; order Poales; family Poaceae; genus Lolium; species Lolium multiflorum. The sequence continues at coordinate 224,340,490 of CM061748.1, forward strand.
AGCTGCTCGTGAAGAGGGGATCCTCAAGCGTCTGAAGTCACAAATTCGACGTACTGAAAGTAATATTATCGATCCCTTCTATTTTTAGTGGACTTCCTGTTTCTTGTTTGTTGATTGATGTTTTGTCTCCTGCGGCAGCCCAAACAAACCAAGGTTTTGATCTGGAGAATCCCGTCGATGATCCTCTCCTTGACACACTTTCTTATCTGGAGCTTCATGGGTCCGAGATTCGTGAAGGCGTGTCAAATGCTAATGCAGGATTGTCGACGCTGTTCCCCTACTTCTTCCCGAAGAAAGAGGAGCCCCCGACTTTCCTTGCTCTCGCCAAAAGCTTCAATTCATCGGAAGACCTAGGTCTGAAGATGCGCCAGGAAAACATGAAGGTTGCTGTCGAAAGCACTGTTGCCCTGGTTGCTGACAGCCAACAGACTGTTGATTGGGTGAAAGTTGGCGATACCGATCAAATAGAGCAGTCGAGGTGGAGGTCGCTGATTAAGGCAGCCAAACCCAACACGAAGAAAATCTTGGCATATCTCGGGATCAAGCCATCTTCGACTTCCAGCTCATCAAGGCCGGAGGTCTAGTTCCATATTCTTTTGCTTTGTTTTTAGTTTACCTCCTCCTTTTGGTGTTGTCGCCATAGTGCTCTTGGCGATGATTAGGTCTTCTAGAGATCCTTATTTTGTAATAGACATGTATATATTTATGAGAATGAATGGAAGTCGAACTTTGTCTCAATGATTGATATCGACGTTTTTCTATTTTTCAGTTGATTTTTGACAACTATACGTCGATTCCTGGTCCTTCCGAAGTTTTTCCTTCGTCCCTTTCGAAGAAGTCTTCTATCCCTGTTAACCTTGTTGATGATTCTTCGAGTAAGGATCTGACAGAGGAATTGAAAGAACTTCGAGTACAACTCCAGTCCGTGAAGAAGCAATCGCTTATGCTTATGGAGCAATCTCGAGAGTCTTCTGAAAAGGAGAAAATTGCATGCCAACAAGCTCAAACTGCCATCGCTGAAAAGGACTCTGCTGTTGCTGAAGCTGCTGCAGCTACGTCTCGGGAAAATTCGATGCTCCAGCTGCTAATAGATGCTAGCTTGGATATGGCAGGTATGCTTCATTATCTTTGTCGTGCTTCTTCTTTTTCTTTGCTGCTTGCCTCCTTATTACCCACTGACTTGTTTTAATAAACAATAGGTGCTTTTTTGGATACTGCAACTGAAGATGAACGTGTCGAAGCTCGTTCCAATGTTCTTCTTCGGCTTGCACGTGAACATGGGTCGACTTTTTGGGGCACACCTGAACGGACTCGCCAAATCGTGAGATTTCAAGATCGTGCGCTTCAGGTTCGCGAGTATCTTGACTTCTGCACAAGGACTTTGTCTCTGGTTTATGGTACCATGTTTCCTCGCAATAAGATGCCAGAGACCCTTCCTGCGTTGATGGACAAATTTCGAGATGCTCCTCGCATCCACGGCTTTGTACGAGCCCAACTAGCTGCTGGCGCAAGGTTTGCGATGATCATGATAAAAATTTGCTACCCGAAGTTAGACGTAGGGCAAGTTGTCCCAAAGTGCTTGGAGAAGATGTCGAAGAAGAAAAGAAACTTCGGCAAATATGATGACATTGTTACTCCTGTTGCCGAAGATATGATGGATGAACTTCTCCGGATGGATTCCGAATTCTTCGTGAAGGGTAGCTACGCTGAGCATAGTACTCGCGCTGTAAATAACGAGCGCTTAACCATAGACAATATATTGGGAAATCCTTGAAGACGAACTTATTCCGAAATTTGTATCCTGTATAGACGAGCTATATTGTAAAGTCATTATATATTTTTATTTTTATCGCCAAGCCCCCGGGCGTTTTGATTGCCATATTTTTTGTTTATTATAATGCGAGGTTGTCCCAAGGCAAGATAATATACATTGTGTACTATTTTGTGCGGGTGCAAGCCCCCGAGCTTTTTGTTGATCACTATTTTGTCGACATCTCTTTTTTATTTTGGCGAGGTATTTTTACCAAGGCAAGATGCTTCTTTTGCGTTCATCGACGCTGTCTGTATATATATATTGTATCATTTAGGGGGGAGTCCCTGATCCCGTCGAGAAAAAGATATATAATTCCACTATCTTTATTATATTGCAGCACCGCGAGCCCGCCTCATTAAAAACCTTTCCCGGCCCCACTCGGTGCCCCGAAAAAGGAAAAGAGTGCGTGAAAACTCGCGGGCGTTTCAGTACATTGTATGTTTACAGAGGAGACTATATTTCGGCATCTAAGCGTAAAAACGCGCCTGAGCTGTGCGTTCCAGGGATTTGGCTCGGCAATCCTCGTCTTCTTGTCTTTGATTCCGTATGCTCCTCCTTCGATTACTTCGTGACGATGTAAGGTCCAAGCCATGGTGACTCGAGTTTTTCGTGACTTTTTTGGTTGAGTCGCAGAACTAAGTCGCCAACTTGAAAAGACCTCGCGCAATCGTCGACTGTGGTAGTTCTTCAGATCCTGTTGATATTTGGCGACTTGTGACAGGACTTCGTCTCGAGCTTCGTCAAGTGCATCGACATCGTCCTCCAAGGCTTTTCTCGAGGTTTCTTCATCATATTCAGTGACTCTTGGAGAATCATGCTCTATTTCTATTGGCAGGACTGCTTCGGCTCCATGGACCAGAAAAAACGGTGTTTCCTGTGTTGCCGTATTTGGTGTTGTTCGGATACTCCACAAAACACTTGGCAGCTCCTCCGCCAAGTATGCCGTGCTTTTTCCAGGTGGTCCTAGCAGGCGTTTCTTGATGCCATTGCAGATAATGCCATTGGCCTTCTCGACTTGACCATTGGTCTGTGGATGTGCAACAGATGCAAAGCTCAATTTGATGCCCACTTAACGCAGTATGCTTTGAACTCTTTTGACGTAAAATTACTGCCGTTGTCTGTGACGATACTGTGAGGGACTCCAAATCTAAAGACGATACTTTTCACGAACTTAATCGCCGACGCGCCGTCCGGTGAATTTATCGGCTTTGCTTCTATCCACTTGGTGAATTTGTCGACAGCTACCAACAAGTACTCATATCCTCCTGGCGAAGCTTTGTGCAATTTACCCACCATGTCGAGACCCCATTGAGCAAAGGGCCAAGACAGTGGGATTGGCATAAGTTCTGCTGCTGGCGAGTGAGGTCTTGCCGCAAACCTTTGGCACGCATCACAGGTTCGCACTATTTCCTTCGCATCCTCGATTGCTGTTAGCCAATAAAATCCTGCTCTGAAGACTTTGGCCGCAATGGCTCGGCTACTTGCGTGATGCCCGCATATTCCTTCATGTACGTCCTTTAAGATGATCCTTCCTTCTTCGGGTGTAACACACCGTTGTAGCACACCCGAGATACTGCGTTTGTACAGCTCCCCTTTTACCACAGTGAAGGCTTTTGATCTCCTGATTATTCGCCTTGCTTCGACTGGATCGTCAGGTATCGTTTTCCTTAGGATATATGATATGTAAGCCTGCATCCATGGAACTTGCACCATCATGACTAGCTCTTGCTCTTCTTCTTCTTCTTCTGCTGTGTCTTTGGTGGTACTCGAGGTTTTCTCTTTCTTCTCCTTATTTGTTTTTGCTGGTTTTGTTGATCTCTCGCTTATCTCTTCCCAAAACACGCCTGGAGGAATCGCGAGACACTGCGACCCGATGTTTGCAAGAACGTCGGCTTCATCGTTGCTCATCCTACTGATGTGATTTACCTCGCATCCATCGAATAGCTTCTCCAGCTCATTGTACACCTCTTTATATGCTATCATACTTTCGTTGACTGCCTCGCATTGGTTCATGACTTGCTGTGCCACCAATTGTGAGTCGCCGAAAATTTTCAGTCGGGTTGCACCGCAAGCTTTCGCCATCTTCATCCCGTGTATGAGAGCTTCATATTCTGCTTCATTGTTAGACGCGTTTGGGAACATCATCCGCAGAACATACTTCAACTTGTCGCCTTCAGGTGATACTAATATCACGCCTGCTCCAGCACCTTCCAATCTTTTGGATCCATCAAAATTCATGATCCAAGTTCTCGATAAATCTGGGGGTCCCGTATTTTGTAGCTCCATCCACTCTGCAATGAAATCTGGTAAGACCTGCGATTTTATTGCTTTTCTTTTTTCATACGTGATGTCCCGAGGGGAAAGTTCTATTCCCCAAAGGGAGACACGACCCGTAGCTTCTGGGTTGTTCAGTATATTTGACAAGGGCCTCGTTGACCACTATTATCGGGTGCGCCGAAAAATAGTGTCGCAATTTTCTTGCTGTCGTGAATACTCCATATGCCAGTTTCTGATATTGCGGGTACCGCTGTTTTGATGGCGACAGTACTTCGCTGATGAAATATACTGGCCGCTGAACTCCATGAAGCTTGCCTTCTTCTTCTCTTTCGACTACTAAGGCCGTGCTGACCACCTGCGGTGTGGCTGCAATGTACAAGAGGAGAGGTTCTTTCTCTTTTGGCGCCACCAATATCGGTGGTGTCGAAATTGCTCGCTTGAGGTTCTCGAAGGCTCTGTCTGCTTCCTCGTTCCATTGAAATTTTTCCCCTTGTTTGATTAATGCATAGAACGGCAGTGCCCTTTCTCCTAGCCTGGCGACGAATCTGCTTAAAGCTGCGACTCGCCCCGTTAACTGTTGTATCTCTTTGAGCTTTGTTGGCTTTCTCATAGTGACGATGGCCTGTATTTTTTCGGGATTAGCTTCAATCCCCCTTGCTGATACTAGGAACCCGAGAAGTTCTCCTGCGGGAACTCCAAAAGAGCACTTTGTCGGGTTCAGCTTGAGGCAGAACTTGTCGAGGTTGTCGAAGGTTTCCTTTAAATCTTCGATCAAAGTCGACCCTTTCTTTGATGTTATTACGACATCGTCGATGTAGACTTGTACATTTTTTCCAATCTGTGTTGCTAGGCACTTCTGCATCATCCGCTGATATGTTGCTCCCGCGTTTTTCAGACCAAAGGGCATTGTTTTGTAGCAAAACACGCCATAAGGTGTGATGAACGCTGTCTTGGCTTCATCTTCTTCTTTTAGTCTTATCTGGTTATAACCAGAATATGCGTCCAGGAAGGAAAGACGTTCGCATCCTGCCGTGGAGTCGATGATTTGATCGATCCTTGGGAGGGGAAAGTGATCCTTGGGACAATGTTTGTTGAGACACGTGAAGTCGACGCACATGCGAAGGACTATTGTGTGTTTTTTCGGCACCATCACTGGGTTAGCTACCCATGTGGCTTCTGTAGATATTTCTCTGATGAAACCAGCATCTTTGAGTCGATCTATTTCTGATAACATGGCTTTGCGGCTAGGTTCTGAAAAACGCCGCAAAGGCTGCTTGACTGGTCGTGCGAGAGGATCCAAATTGAGGTGGTGCTCGGCAAGTTCCCTGGGTACTCCTGGCATGTCAGCTGGACACCATGCGAAGATTCTCCAGTGCTCACGGAGGAACTCGACGAGCGCGCTTTCCTATGCGACATCCATGTTTGCGGCAATGGACGTTGTTTTCTTTGGATCTGTCGGGTGGATCTGTACCTCTTTTGAATCCTTGGCTGTGTTGAAAGTTGGCTCCTTAGAAGATCTTCCTACCTCTGGCAGCACGTCATAATCAGTGAACCGTGGCGCCGCATATTCGCTTGCATCCCGAAAGTTTCGACGATCGATGAAAGTCCTTGTCGCATTTATCGATAATGCGAAACTTCCTTTGATTGTGATAGGTCCCTTAGGCCCAGGCAACCTCCACAACAGATATGTATAATGCGGCACTGCCATGAACCTGGCGTACGCTGGTCGTCCCAACAAGGCGTGATATTGCGACGGAAAATCCACCACTTCGAACTCCAGATTCTCTATCTGTAGTTTTCTCGGGTTCCAAACTGAACGTCGAGGTTGATCTTGCCCAATGGGTAACTTGGCTTTTCTGGTGTAATCCCGTGGAAACGTGTGTCAGTTGGTTTCAGATTTGCTAGGGATATGTTCATCTTCCTCAATGTATCCGCATACATGAGGTTTAAGCTGCTGCCGCCATCTATGAAAACTCTCGATACGTCGAAACCAGCAATTACTGCGGGTAAGATGAGTGCTGATTGTCCTGGTCGAGGAACTTGCTGCGGATGGTCTGCGATTGTGAAGCCGATATCTTGTCCCGACCAATTTAAGTACTCGACTGTTGGTGGAGGCATCTTCTCTGCCATGAACACTTGTCGCGAGATTACCTTCTGCGCCCTGTTCGATGGCCTGGCTTTCTGAATCATCGAGACCGCACCATTAGAGTTGGGGTCAACGTATGGAGGTGGATGTGGTGCTGCCGCAATTCTAAGCTGATGTCGATTTTCGTCGGTGATTGCGGGAGGAGGTGGAAGGTGAATCTCGCTCCTTGGCTCCCGAGGGTTTCTGTTATTTGCTTGGGCATTTGCAATTCCTGCGGCTCGCAACATTGCCTGGAAATTTCTGCAATCTTTCTGGAGATGTCCTGACTGCCTCTTTCCATTGTTGTCGAGGTAAAAGTGCATTTGACACGGACCGTTCATCATCTCCTCGGGAGACACATAAGGTCTTTGAATCCTTGGTCCACTATTTTGCCTGTTGCCACGAAAATCACCTCTATTGTCGCCTTGTTGCTCATTACTCTTTTGATAGTCATCTCGACTATTTCCTCCAGGATTTCCTCGAAAACCAGCCGATATATGGCCGGGAGCATCGTTGTTGTAGAACTGGCGAGAAAATCGCCTTCTATTTTGATAATTTCGACCACGATCCTCTTCTGGCGACCTGTGTCGCTTGTTGTATATTGCATCTTCTCCATCTGCCCATTTATTAGCTATCTCCATGAGTGCTGATATGGTCTTAGGGTTAGTTCTCCCTAAGTCCTCGATGAAATCTGCTCGGCGGACTCCTGCCACGAACGCATCTATGGCTCTCTCGTCAGATATGTCCTCTGCCGAGTTTTTAATAATGTTCCACCGCTGTATATATTTCCTCATCGACTCGTCGTGTTTTTGTCGACACGCCCTCAACTCTTCCAACGACGCAGGTTTCTTGCAGGTGGATCGGAAGTTTTTCACGAAGATGTTCTCAAAGTTATCCCAGCTGTCGATGGAATTTAGGGGGAGTTTCTTTATCCAAGATCTCGCGGCACCGCTCAGGTGGACTTGAATACTTTGCATAGCTGTTGCTCTGGTTCCTCCTACCAGTTTTACCATCTCGAGATAATCTACGAGCCAGTCCTCGGGATCTTGCAGGCCGTCGAACTTCTTGAAATTCTCGGGTAACTTGAACCCTTTCGGTACTCGAGTTTTGCGAACTCTTCTCGTAAAGCATGGGAGTCCACACATATCTTCATCGGCAAGCTCTGGCGAGTGCTGACGCTCCCTTCTTTCTTGTCGTGCTCTGTCCACCCTTACTTGGACTGCTGTGTCTCTTGCCCCACTTGTTCTTGGTGGGTCTTGAACTGCTGCGGTGTCGTGGACTATTTTGCCTAGGATTTTCTTCGGGAGGCGTTGTTGCAAACGCTGTTCCCATAACTCCTACTCCAGCCATTGCCATATTGAACAATGGTTCTCTCGGGTCTCCAGGAGGTGGTCTGGATGCGAGGATGTAAGCTTGTGTTGCCATGTAACCTGCTGGCGTTTTTGGGATGATATTTCCCCGTTCGTCGATCGACATAAAGGACATGTCGAGATTTTGGATTATACTTCCTCTTTCTGCCTCGGGTATGTTTTGCAGCCGAGACATTGCTCTCCTCCGAGCTTCTCTGTGACTATCTCCCGTAGTTCCTGAAAGGCGACTTAACTCTGCTCGGCGTCTGCTTGATGCAGAAGCTGCTTCTTTCCTCCTATTCAGGGATCTGTCTGTTTTTCTAACTCTCTGCTTACTCGAGCAAGTCTATATTGATATGATTGAAGTTCTTGTACGGTAGCAGTGGTGGTCATAGGTTCTGAACCATCCATGGCTTTCGCAGCCCTATCCCACGCTTCTTGCGGGAGCTGCACTCTTGCGCGAGTTGAGGATCCAGGATATTTAGTGCCTAAGCCATGTCTGAGATCAGCGGGATCGACGTATGGATTTCCCAATTCGTCGAAAGCCTCTGACGTTTGCGGTTCTGATGTGCCTGCCCCTTCTACCACATAGATCTGATGATATTTTGCGCATTGATTTTTATCAGGATTGGTGACACCATCGTATAGAGTGGTGAAGACCTTTCCGATGGCAGCAGACTTGTCGATGAAGTTGAAGTGTCGACGCTGTCGGAGTCGCTGCTTATAAAGGAGTCCGCAGATGACTCGAAGGATGTGTTGCTGAATATCTTGGCGAGCTTTCCGCTTGCCTTGTTGTCGACGAAGTATGGCGACGAAAATTCCTCGTCACTCGTCGAAAAGTTAGAGTCGACCGCTGAAAATTCCGACGAGATCGGAACTTCGAGACGGTAGGATCCTTCCTTGTTGACGCCAAATCGGAATTCTCCGAACGTCATGATGATGGGCTCCTCCAGATAGGCACATGCATCCATACGGGAGGGCGGGTGAGGAATAAAATTGAATAGATCAGTTTTTCCCTTGTTACCTCGATCCATCGCGTTGCTTGCTGTTGACGATGTCGAAGATCTTGAACGTGCCATCGAGATCAGCTCCTTGCAACCTCTAATTCCCACAGACGGCGCCAATTGACAAAGGATTAACTTGTCAATGCCTACAGATTGTAGACTAGGGTTTTGCTAGAAGTAGAGGGCAAGTAGATCTCGAAGGTTTAGGCGGAAAGTACTCGACGATTATGAAAACTAGGGTTATGTTGACAGTAGATCCGATCCTTTCTTTGTCCCTCGACTCCCCCTTATATAGGAGGTGGAGGGTTTCGTTTTGTACAAGTTACAGAGTCCGGGACGGTTTCTAACTCATCCCGCCAGATTACAGATAACACTTCCTATTACAACTCTAACTTTCCTTAATATATCTTGGACTCTCGAATCTTCTTATTCTTCGGGTAGTGGGCCTTCAGTAAACCTCGGGTACTATCTTTGGCAGGCCCATTTGGGATGCCTATGTCAACTAGCATTAGGACTTTTAGCAAGTTTTTGTAAGAACTTTATAACTTCAGAGATGTGGCAATCATAAAAATCTAAATCATTATGAGCTACAGCAATGGGATCATTGTTCCCAAGGTTGGAAAAAATTTCAGCAGTTTTATCACAAGCAGTTTTAGCAATTTCAGGCAGTTTTGTACGCTTTGCACTAGGAGTAGAAACATTGCCAACACCAATTATTTTACCATTGATAGTAGGAGGTGCAGCAACATGTGAATCATTATCATTACTAATGGTGGTAATAGTCCAAACTTTAGCTACATTATTCTCTTTAGCTAGTTTTTCATTTTCTTCTCTATCCCACCTAGCACGCAATTCAGCCATTAATCTTATATTCTCATTAATTCTAACTTGGATGGCATTTGCTGTAGTAGTAATCTTATTATCAATATCATTATTAGGCATAACTTTCAATTTTAAAAGATTAACGTCAGAGGCAAGTCTATCAACTCTAGAAGCAATAATATCAATTTTATCAAGCTTTTCCTCAACAGATTTGTTAAAAGCAGTTTGTGTACTAATAAATTCTTTAAGCATAGCTTCAAGACCAGAGGGTACACTCCTATTATTGTTGTAAGAATTCCCATAAGAATTACCATAACCATTACCATTAGCAGAAGGATATGGCCTATAGTTATTACCAGAGTTGTTCCTATAAGCATTGTTGTTGAAATTATTATTTTTAATGAAATTCACATCAAAATTTTCTTCTTGAGCAACCAATGAAACTAAAGGAACATTATTTGGATCTACATTAGATCTACCATTCACAAGCATAGACATAATCACATCAATCTTATCACTCAAGGAAGAGGTTTCTTCAACAGAATTTACCTTCTTACCTTGTGGAGCTCTTTCCGTGTGCCATTCAGAGTAATTTATCATCATATCATCAAGAAGTTTTGTAGCCGCCCCCAAAGTGATGGACATAAAGGTACCTCCAGCAGCTGAATCCAATAAATTCCGCGAAGAAAAATTTAGTCCTGCATAGAAGGTTTGGATGATCATCCAAGTAGTCAGTCCATGGGTTGGGCAATTCTTTACCAAAGTTTTCATTCTCTCCCATGCTTGAGCAACATGTTCAGTATCTAATTGCTTAAAATTCATTATGCTACTTCTCAAAGATATAATTTTAGCGGGAGGATAATATCTACCAATAAAAGCATCCTTACATTTAGTCCATGAATCAATACTATTCTTAGGCAAAGATAGCAACCAATCTTTAGCTCTTCCTCTTAATGAGAAAGGAAACACTTTCAATTTAATAATATCACCATCTACATCCTTATACTTTTGCATTTCACAAAGTTCAACAAAATTATTGAGATGGGCAGCAGCATCATCAGAACTAACACCAGAAAATTGATCTCTCATAACCAGGTTCAGTAAAGCAGGTTTAATTTCAAAGAATTCTGCTGTAGTAGCAGGTGGAGCAATAGGTGTGCATAGGAAATCATTATTATTTGCGTTTGTGAAGTCACACAACTTAGTATTTTCAGGGGTATTCATTTTAGCAACAGTAAATAAAGCAAACTAGATAAAGTAAATGCAAGTAACTAATTTTTTTGTGTTTTTGATATGGAGAGCAAGACAGTAAATAAAGTAAAACTAGCAACTAATTTTTTTGTGTTTTGTTTAGGTGCAGCAAACAAAGTAGTAAATAAAATAAAGCAAGACAAAAACAAAGTAAAGAGATTGAGAAGTGGAGACTCCCCTTGCAGCGTGTCTTGATCTCCCGGCAACGGCGCCAGAAATTTAGCTTGATACGCGTAGATGCACACGTCCGTTGGGAACCCCAAGTGGAAGGTATGATGCGTATAGAAGCAAGTTTCCTCAGTATGAAACCAAGGTTTAATCGAACCAGTAGGAGCCAAGAAGCACGTTGAAGGTTGATGGTGGCGAAATGTGATGCGGCACAACAACAGGGATTCCGCGCCAACGTGGAACCTGCACAACACAACCCAAGTACTTTGCCCCAACGAAACAGTGAGGTTGTCAATCTCACCGGCTTGCGTAACAAAGGATTAAACGTATTGTGTGGAAGATGATTGTTTGCAAGAAAACAAAAAACAAGTATTGCAGATTGTATGCTATGTAAAGAATAGGACCGGGGTCCACAGTTCACTAGAGGTGTCTCTCCCATAAGATAAAAGCATGTTGGGTGAACAAATTACAGTCGGGCAATTGACAAATAGAGAAGAGCATAACAATGCATATACATGATATGATAAATATAGTGAGATTTAATCCGGGCATTACGACAAAGTACATAGACCGCCATCCAACTGCATCTATGCCTAAAAAGTCCACCTTCGGTTATCATCCGAACCCCATTCAGTATTAAGTTGCAAAGCAACACAATTGCATTAAGTATGGTGCGTAATGTAATCGACAACTACATCCTTAGACATAGAATCAATGTTTTATCCCTAGTGGCAACAACACATCACAACCTTAGAACTTTCTGTCACTGTCCCAGGTGTCAATGAAGGCATGAACCCACTATCGAGCATAAATACTCCCTCTTGGAGTTAAGAGTAAAACTTGGCCAGAGCCTCTACTAATAACGGAGAGCATGCAAGATCATAAACAACACATAAACAATAGATTGATAATCACCATAACATAGTATTCTCTATCCATCGGATCCCGACAAACACAACATATAGTATTACAGATAGATGATCTTGATCATGTTAGGCAGCTCACAAGATCCAACAATGAAGCACAATTAGGAGAAGACGACCATCTAGCTACTGCTATGGACCCATAGTCCAGGGTGAACTACTCACTCATCACTCCGGAGGCGATCATGGCGATGAAGAGTCCTCCGGGAGATGAATCCCCTCTCCGGCAGGGTGCCGGAGGCGATCTCCGAATCCCCCGAGATGGGATTCGCGGCGGCGTCTCTGGAAGGTTTTCCGTATCGTGGCTCCCGGACTGGGGGTTTCGCGACGGAGGCTATTTGTAGGCGGAAGGGCAGGTCAAGAGGCGGCACGAGGGCCCAGGGGACAGGCCGGCGCGGCCAGGGCCCGGCCGCGCCGCCCGTCATCGGCCACCTCGTGGCCCCACTTCGACTCCCCTTCGGTCTTCCGAAGCTCCGTGCAAAAATAGGACCCTGGCGGTGATTTCGTCCAATTCCGAGAATATTTCCTTACTAGGATTTCAAAAAAAAAAACAGAAAACAAGAACTGGCTCTTCGGCATCTTGTTAATAGGTTAGTTCCAGAAAATGCGTAATACGACATATAATGTGCATAAAACATGTAGGTATCATCAATAAAGTAGCATGGAACATAAGAAATTATCGATACGTTGGAGACGTATCACCCCACTTCGTATCTCCTCCGGTCTTCTGGAAGCTTCGTGGAAAAATAAGACCCTAGGCGTTGATTTCGTCCAATTCCGAGAATATTTCCTTTGTAGGATTTCTGAAACCAAAAACAGTAGAAAACAACAACTGGCTCTTCGGCATCTTGTCAATAGGTTAGTGCCGGAAAATGCATAATAATGACATATAATGTGTATAAAACATGTGAGTATCATCATAAAACTAGCATGGAACATAAGAAATTATAGATACGTTTGAGACGTATCAAGCATCCCCAAGCTTAGTTCCTACTCGCCCTCGAGTAGGTAAACGATAACAATGATAATTTCTGAAGTGACATGCTATCATAATCTTGATCAATACTATTGTAAAGCATATGAAGTGAATGAAGTGATTCGAAGCAATGGTAAAGACAATGATTAAACAACTGAATCATATAGCAACGACTTTTCATGAATAGTACTTTCAAGACAAGCATCGATAAGACTTGCATAGGAGTTAACTCATAAGGCAATAAATTCTTAGTAGAGAGTTTTGAAGCAACACAAAGGAAGATTTAAGTTTCAGCAGTTGCTTTCAACTTCAACATGTATATCTCATGGATAATTGTCAACACAAAGTAATATGATGAATGCAAATAAGCAAATATGTAGGAATCAATGCACACAGTTAACACAAGTGTTTGCTTCTAAGGTAGAAGGAAGTAGGTAAACTGACTCAACATAAAGTAAAAGAATGGCCCTTCGCAGAGGGAAGCAGAGATTAAATCATGTGCTAGAGCTTTTCAAGTTTTGAAATCATATAAAGAGCATAAAAGTAAAGTTTTGAGAGGTGTTTGTTGTTGTCAACGAATGGTAGTGGGTACTCTAACTACCTTATCAACCAGACTTTCAAGAGCGGCTCCCATGAAGGACGTTATTTCTACCACCATGGTAGATCATCCCTCTTCTCTTTTGTTTACACATGCATTTTATTATTTATGGATGACACTCCTCCCCACCTTTTCTTTCTCAAGCCATGGCTAACCGAATCCTCGGTGCCTTCCAACAATCTCATACCATGGAGGAGTGTCTATTTTTTTTTTTGCAAAATTAAGTTGCTCACTGATTGATCAGGGCAAAGCATGTGAAGAGAATTATTAATACAAGTTAATTAATCGGGGCTGGGAACCCCATTGCCAGCTCTTTTTGCAAAATTATTGGATAAGCGGATGAGCCACTAGTCCATTGGTGAAAGTCTGTCCGAAGTAAATGACAAGATCGAAAGATAAAACACCACATACTTCCTCATGAGCTATAAAACATTGACACAAATAAGAGATAATAACTTTGAATTGTTTAAAGGTAGCACATGAAGTATTTACTTGGAATGGCAGAAAAATACCATGTAGTAGGTAGGTATGGTGGACACAAATGGCATAGGTTTTGGCTCAAGGTTTTGAATGCACGAGAAGTATTCCCTCTCAGTACAAGGCTTTGGCTAGCAAGGTTGTTTGAAGCAAACACAAGTATGAACCGGTACAGCAAAACTTACATAAGAACATATTGCAAGCATTATAAGACTCTACACTGTCTTCCTTGTAGTTCAAACACTTCACCAGAAAATATCTAGACCTTAGAGAGACCAATCATGCAAATTAAATTTCAACAAGCTCTATGTAGTTCTTCATTAATAGGTGCAAAGTACATGATGCAAGAGCTTAAACATGATTTATTTGAGCACAACAATTGCCAAGTATCAAATTATTCAAGACAATATACCATTTACCACATGAAGCATTTTCTGTTTCCAACCATATAACAATGAACGAAGCAGTTTCAACCTTCGCCATGAACATTAGAGCATAATTAAGAACACAAGTGTTCCATATGAAAAAGCGGAGCGTAATATCTCCAATACAAGGAATGCTAGGATCCGAGTTTATTCAAACAAAAACAAAAATAAAAGCAAACAGACGCTCCAAGTAAAGCACATAAGATGTGACTGAATAAAAATATAGTTTCACTAGAGGTGACCTGATAAGTTGTCGATGAAGGAAGGGATGCCTTGGGCATCCCCAAGCTTAGATGCTTGAGTCTTCTTGAAATATGCAGGGATGAACCACGGGGGCATCCCCAAGCTTAGACTTTTCAATCTTCTTGATCATATTGTATCATCCTCCTCTCTTGATCCTTGAAAACTTCCTCCACACCAAACTCAAAACAAACTCATTAGAGGGTTCGTGCATAATCAAAAATTCATATATTCAGAGGTGACATAATCATTCTTAACACTTCTGGACATTGCACAAAGCTACTGAAAGTTAACCGAACAAACAAATCCATCAAACATAGCAAAAGAGGCAATGCGAAATAAAAGGTAGAATCTGTCAAAACAGAACAGTCCGTAAATACGAATTTTCCAGAGGCACTTAACTTGCTCAGATGAAAAAGCTCAAATTGAATGAAAGTTGCGTATATATCTGAGGATCACGCACGTAAATTGGCAGAATTTTATGAGTTATCTACAGACGGGGCTGCTCAATTTCGTGACAGTAAGAAATTTGTTTCTGCGCAGTAATCCAAATCTAGTATCAACATTGCTATCAAAGACTTTACTTGGCACAAAAATGCAATAAAATAAAGATAAGGAGAGGTTGGTATTGTAGTAACAACTTCCAAGACTCAACAAAACAGTAGTAAAAACATACATGGGTTATCTCCCAAGAAGTGCTTTCTTTATAGCCATTAAGATGGGCTCAGTAATTTTAATGATGCTCTCGCAAGAAATAAGAGTTGAAGCAAAAGAGAGCATCAAGAAGCAAATTCAAAACACATTTAAGCCTAACCCACTTTCTATGAAAAGGAATCTTGTACACAAATGAATTCAAAAAGAACAAAGTGACAAGCATAGGAAGATAAAACACGAGTAACTTCAAAATTCTCAACATAAAGAGGGAAAACTTAATATTATTAAGATGCATATAACCATGTTTCCCTCTCATAATAATTTCCAGTAGCATCATGAACAAACTCAACAATATAACTATCACATACAGCATTCTTGTCATGACCCACATGCATAAAAGTATCATTACTCTCCACATAAGCATAATCAATTTTATTAGTAATAGTGGGAGTAAAACTATCATAACCATCATTGTAATCATCATAAATTGCAGGCATAGAATAATCATAACGAATTTTATCCTCAATAGTAGATGGACTGAAAATATCATATTCATCATTGCAAACATCATATATAGGAGGCATATCATAATCAACATAAACTTTCTCCTCCATACCCGGAGGACTAACTAGATCATTTTCATCAAAACCAACCTCCCCAAGCTTAAATTCTTCCTTAGCATTAGCAACAATGGTATTCAAGGCATTCATACTTATAACATTGCCATTAGTATGCATATAAAGTTCCATAGGTTTTTTAATTTTCTCTTCAAACAGCTCATGTCCTAACTCAAGATAAATACTATAAAGATCTCTAATATTTTTGTTGTTTTCCATTAAGCCTAACTAGTGAAGTCACACAACTTAGTATTGTCAGGAGTATTCATTTTAATAGTAGTAAAAATAAACTAAGCAGAACAGAATTAAATAAAGTAAAGCTAGTAACTAATTTTTTTGTGTTTTTGATATAGGAAGCAAACAAGACAGTAAATAAAGTAATGTAAAGCAAGACAAAAAAAAGTAAAGAGATTGGATGTGAGACTCCCCTCGCAGCGTGTCTTGATCTCCCCGGCAACGGCGCCAGAAAAAGAGCTTGATGCGTGCAATTACACACGCCCGTTGGGAACCCCAAGTGGAAGGTGTGATGCGTACAGCAGCAAGTTTCCTCAAAGAAACCAAGGTTTATCGAACCAGGAGTCAAGGAGCATGTGAAGGTTGTTGGTGAAGGAGTGTAGTGCGGCGCAACACGAGGGATTCCGGCGCCAACGTGGAACCTACACAAACAATCAAAGTACTTTGCCCCAACGTAACATTGAGGTTGTCAATCTCACCGGCTTGCTGTAAACAAAGGATTAAATGTATAGTGTGGAAGATGATGTTTGTTTGCGAAGAACAAGAAAGAACAAGTATTGCAGATTGTATTTAAGATGTAAAGAATGGACCGGGTCCACATTCACTAGTGGTGTCTCTCCGATAAGATAACTAGCATATTGGGTGAACAAATTACAGTTGGGCAATTGACAAATAGAGATTCACATACATATATCATGATGACTACTATGAGATTTAATCAGGGCATTACGACAAAGTACATAGACCGCTATCCAGCATGCATCTATGCCTAAATAGTCCACCTTCAAGTTATCATCCGAACCCCTTCCGTATTAAGTTGTAAACAACAGACAATTGCATTAAGTATGGTGCGTAATGTAATCAACACAAATATCCTTAGACAAAGCATCGATGTTTTATCCCTAGTGGCAACAGACATCCACAACCTTAGAACTTTCTATCACTATCGAGCATAAATACTCCTCTTGGAGTTACAAGTATCAACTTGGAGAGCCTCTACTAGCAACGGAGAGCATGCAAGAACATAAACAACACATATATGATAGATTGATAATCAACTTGACATAGTAATCAATATTCATCGGATCCCAACAAACACAACATGTAGCATTACAAATAAACGATCTTGATCATGATAGGCAGCTCACAAGATCTAACATGATGGCACAATGAGGAGAAGACAACCATCTAGCTACTGCTATGGACCCATAGTCCAGGGGTGAACTACTCACACATCGATCCGGAGGCGATCATGGCGATGAAGAGCCCTCCGGGAGATGATTCCCCTCTCCGGCAGGGTGCCGGAGGCGATCTCCTGAATCCCCCGAGATGGGATTGGCGGCGGCGGCGTCTGATGCGTGCAATTAACACACGTCCGTTGGGAACCCTAAGAGGAAGGTGTGATGCAGACAGTAGCAAGTTTTCCCTCAGAAAGAAACCAAGGTTTATCGAACCAGGAGGAGCCAAGAAGCACGTTGAAGGTTGATGGCGGCGTAGTGTAGTGCGGCGCAACACCAGGGATTCCGGCGCCAACATGGAACCTGCACAACACAATCAAAGTACTTTGCCCCAACGTAACAGTGAGGTTGTCAATCTCATCAGCTTGCTGAAAACAAAGGATTAAGCGTATCGAGTGGAAGATGATGTTTGTTTGCGAAGAACAAGAAAGAACAGCAGATTGTATTTCAGATGTAAAGAATAGGACCGGTGTCCACAGTTCACTAGTGGTGTCTCTCCCATAAGATAAATAGCATGTTGGGTGAACAAATTACAGTTGGGACATTGACAAATAAATAAGGCATAACAATGCACATACATATATCATGATGTACTATGAGATTTAATCGGGCATTACGACAAAGTACATAGACCGCTATCCAGATGCATCTATGCCTAAAAAGTCCACTTTCAGGTTATCATCCGAACCCTTCCCGTATTAAGTTGCAAGCAACAGACAATTGCATTAAGTATGGTGTGTAATGTAATCAACACAAATATCCTTAGACAAAGCATCGATGTTTTATCCCTAGTGGCAACAACACATCCACAACCTTCGAACTTTCTGTCACTGTCCCAGATTTAATGGAGGCATGAACCCACTATCGAGCATAAATACTCCCTCTTGGAGTTACAAGTATCAACTTGGCCAGAGCCTCTACTAGCAACGGAGAGCATGCAAGAACATAAACAACACATATATGATAGATTGATAATCAACTTGACATAGTATTCAATATTCATCGGATCCCAACAAACACAACATGTAGGATTACAAATAAACGATCTTGATCATGATAGGCAGCTCACAAGATCTCACATGATGCAAGAGCTTAAACATGATATATATGAGCACAACAATTGCCAAGTATCACGTTATTCAAGACATTATACCATTTACCACATGCGGCATTTTCCGTTTCCAACCATATATCAATGAATGAGGTAGTTCAACCTTCGCAATGAACATTAAGAATAAAGCTAAGAACATATGTGTTCATATGCAACAGCGGAGCGTAATATCTCCAATATAAAGGATTGTGGGATCCGATTTTATTCAAACAAAAACAAAAACAAAAGCAAACAGACGCTCCAAGCAAAGTGCATATGATGTGACTGATAAAAATATAGTTTCACTAGAGGAACCTGATAATGTTGTCGATGAAGAAGGGGATGCCTTGGGCATCCCCAAACTTAGATGCTTGAGTCTTCTTGAAATATGCAGGGATGAACCACGGGGGCATCCCAAGCTTAGACTTTTCACTCTTCTTGATCATATTGTATCATCCTCCTCTCTTGATCCTTGAGAACTTCCTCCACACCAAACTCGAAACAAACTCATTAGAGGGTTAGTGCATAATTGAAAATTCACATATTCAGAGGTGATATAATCATTCTTAACACTTCTGGACATTGCACAAAGCTACTGAAAGTTAATGGAACAAAGAAATCCATCAAACATAGCAAAACAGACAATGCGAAATAAAAGGCAGAATCTGTCAAAACAGAACAGTCCGTAAAGACGAATTTTACAGAGGAACTTAACTTGCTCAGATGAAAAAGCTCAAAACTAATGAAAGTTGCGTACATATCTGAGGATCACGCACGTAAATTGGCAGAGTTTTTTGATTTTTTTTACAGAGAGTTCTGCGCAAATTCGTGACAGACAGCAATTCTGTTTCTGCACAGCAATCCAAATCTAGCATCAACTTTACCATAGAGACTTACTTGGCACAAAAACATGATAAGGAGAGGTTGCTACAGTAGTAAACAACTTCCAAGACTAAAATATAAAACAAAAGTGCTGTAGTAAAATGATGGGTTGTCTCCCATAAGCGCTTTCTTTATAGCCATTAAGATGGGCTCAGTAATTTTAATGATGTTCTCGCAAGAAATAAGAGTTGAAGCAACGGAGAGCATCAAAAAGCAAATTCAAAACACATTTAAGCCTAACCCACTTCCTATGAAAAGGAATCTTGTACACAAATAAATTCATGAAGAACAAAGTGACAAGCATAGGAAGATAAAACACGAGTAACTTCAAAATTTTCGGCATGTAGAGAGGTGTTTTAGTATCATGAAAATTTCTACAACCATATTTTCCTCTCTCATAATAATTTTCAGTAGCATCATGAACAAACTCAACAGTATAACTATCACATACAACATTCTTGTCATGATCCACATGCATAGAAGTATCATTACTCTCCACATAAGCATAATCAATTTTATTAGTAATAGTGGGAGTAAAACTATCACATCCATCATATAATCATCATAAATCGGAGGCATAGAATAATCATAATGAATTTTATCCTCAATAGTAGATGGACTGAAAATATCATATTCATCATTGTAAACATCATATATAGGAGGCATATCAACATAAACTTTCTCTTCCATACCCGGAGGACTAAAGAGATCATTTTCATCAAAACCGACCTCCCCAAGCTTAAATTCTTCCATAGAATTAGCAATAATGGTGTTCAAAGCATTCATATTAATAACATTGCCATTAGCATGCATATAAAGTTCCATAGGTTTTTTATTCTCTTCAAACACATCATGTCCTAATTCAAGATAAAGTTCATAAAGATCTCTAATTTTTTTTGTTGTTTTCCATTAAGCCTAACTAGTGAAGTCACACAACTTAGTGTTTTCAGGAGTATTCATTTTAACAGTAGTAAATAAAGCAAACTAAATAAAGTAAATGCGAGTAACTAATTTTTTTGTGTTTTTAATATAGAGAATGCAAACAAGATAGTAAATAAAGTAAAACTAGCAACTAATTTTTTTGTGTTTTTGATATAGGAAGCAAATAAAGCAGTAAATAAAGTAAAGTAAAGCAAGACAAAAACAAAGTAAAGAGATTGGATGTGAGAGACTCCCCTTGCAGCGTGTCTTGATCTCCTGGCAACGGCGCTAAATATGCTTGATGCGTGCAATTAACACACGTCCGTTGGGAACCCCAAGAGGAAGGTGTGATGCAGAAGTTTTCCCTCAGAAAGAAACCAAGGTTTATCGAACCAGGAGGAGCCAAGAAGCACGTTGAAGGTTGATGGCGGCAAAATGTAATGCGGCGCAACACCGGGATTCCGGGGCCAACATGGAACCTGCACAACACAATCAAAGTACTTTGCCCCAACGTAACAGTGAGGTTGTCAATCTCATCAGCTTGCTGAAAACAAAGGATTAAGCGTATCGAGTGGAAGATGATGTTTGTTTGCGAAGAACAGTAAAGAACAATTGCAGATTGTATTTCAGATGTAAAGAATAGGACCGGGTCCACAGTTTCTATGGTGTCTCTCCCATAAGATAAATAGCATGTTGGGTGAACAAATTACAGTTGGGCAATTGACAAATAAAGAAGGCATAACAATGCACATACATATATCATGATGAGTACTATGAGATTTAATCGGGCATTACGACAAAGTACATAGACCGCTATCCAGCATGCATCTATGCCTAAAAAGTCCACTTTCAGTTATCATCCAACCCCTTCCGTATTAAGTTGCAAGCAACGACAATTGCATTAAGTATGGTGCGTAATGTAATCAACACAAATATCCTTAGACAAAGCATCGATGTTTTATCCCTAGTGGCAACAACACATCCACAACCTTAGAACTTTCTGTCACTGTCCCAGATTTAATGGAGGCATGAACCCACTATCGAGCATAAATACTCCTCTTGGAGTTACAAGTATCAACTTGGCCGAGCCTCTACTAGCAACGGAGAGCATGCAAGAACATAAACAACACATATATGATAGATTGATAATCAACTTGACATAGTATTCAATATTCATCGGATCCCAACAAACACAACATGTAGGATTAAAAATAAACGATCTTGATCATGATAGGCAGCTCACAAGATCTCACATGATAGCACAATGAGGAGAAGACAACCATCTAGCTACTGCTATGGACCCATAGTCCAGGGGTGAACTACTCACACATCGATCCCGAGGCGATCATGGCGATGAAGAGCCCTCCGGGAGATGATTCCCCTCTCCGGCAGGGTGCCGGAGGCGATCTCCTGAATCCCGAGATGGGATTGGCGGCGGCGGCGTCTGGAAGGTTTTCCGTATCGTGGCTCTCGGTCAGGGTTTCGCGACGAAGGCTTTAAGTACGCGGAAGGGCGGATCGGAGGAGTCACGGGGGCCCCACACGCTAGGGCCGCGGGGCCCCCTAGGCCGCGCCGCCCTAGTGTGGCGGCGCCCGTGGCCCCACTTCCTTTCCCCTCGGTCTTCTCGGAAGCTTCGTGGAAAAATAGGCCTCTCGGGGCGTTGATTTCGTCCAATTCCGAGAATATTTCCTTTGTAGGATTTCTGAAACCAAAAACAGCAAAAACAAACTGGCTCTTCGGCATCTTGTCAATAGGTTAGTGCCGGAAAATGCATAATAATGACATATAATGTGTATAAAACATGTGAGTATCATCATAAAAGTAGCATGGAACATAAGAAATTATAGATACGTTTGAGACGTATCAGCTGGTAATGTTTTCCGTATCGTGGCTCTCGGTACTGAGGGTTTCGCGACGAAGGCTTTAAGTAGGCGGAAGGGTAGGTCAGGGGGCGTCACGAGGGCCCCACACGCCAGGGCCGCGCGCCCAAGCCCTGGCCGCGCCGTCTGTTGTGTCGGCGCCTCGTGGCCCCACTTCGTATCTCCTCCGGTTGGAAGCTTCGTGGAAAAATAAGACCCTGGGCGTTGATTTCATCCAATTCGAGAATATTTCCTTTGTAGGATTTCTGAAACCAAAAACAGAGAAACAAAGAACGGCTCTTCGCATCTTGTCAATAGGTTAGTGCCGGAAAATGCATAATAATGACATATAATGTGTATAAAACATGTGAGTATCATCATAAAAGTAGCATGGAACATAAGAAATTATAGATACGTTTGAGACGTATCATGCTCATCACACCTTCCTCTTGGGGTTCCCCAACGGTGTCAAGCACCATCACGCGGCCAGGATTCGTCGGGGGCGCAATTGTTCCATGTAAAATGCATACATGAACTTTGTCCTTCATTATATTGAATTCCCATATATTTGCAACATATATGATGATAATACCATGTTTTACATTGATTTATGGGGATTTACCAATGATCCCCTTTATTTCGTTTATAACTCAGCAGAACAGGAAAACCATGTTTTGTGTATTTTTCACTTTTAGAGACCTATACGGAGTCATAATGACCTGGGATTTTTGGAGCGTCACTTTTTCATCGCGAGAAGCATGCTGGAGCTTTGGAGGACACCTGGATGGGCCTGAGTCCCAAAAGACCTCAGGTTGCGCGCCCAAACACTTAGGGCGCACAACCTGAGCTCTCTCGGCCGTCAATCATCCAATGGATCTGATTCTTTCGCCCACCAACGTATTTTGATCCCAAAAACACTATATATATGGCTCCGAAGAGTTCTCGGGAGGAGGGCGCCGCACAAACACAAAAACACGAAAACGGAGGCTGCGGCAGAGAAGATTGGAGGGGGAAACTCTGCTGAGTCCACCGCAGGAGGGATCTCCACCTTCTCCAACGTCTTCATCATCATCACCATGATCAAGGGAGAGTAGTCCACTGATACGTCTCCAACGTATCGATAATTTCTTATGTTCCATGCTACTTTATTGATGATACCTACATGTTTTATGCACATTATATGTCGTATTTACGCATTTTCTGGAATTAACCTATTAACAAGATGCCGAAGTGCCAGTTCCTGTTTCTCGCTTTTGGTTTCAGAAATCCTAAACGAAATATTCTCGAATTGGACGAAATCAACGCCCGGGTCCTATTTTCCGGAAGCTTCAGATCACCGAAGAGGGGCGGAGATGGGCCGGGGCCCCACACCACAGGGCGCGGGCCCAGGCCGGCCGCGCCACGGTGGTGAGGGCACCTGGTGCCCTCCGAGGCTCCCCTTCGCCTATTTAAAGGTCCTGACCTAAAACCCCGACAGAGGAAGCCACGGGACGAGAAAAGTTCCGAGCCGCCGCCATCGCGAAGCCAAGATCTGGGGACAGAGTCTCGTTTCCCGCACCTGGACGGGGAAGTGCCCCAAGGCTTCTCCATCGACACCGCTGCCATCTCCACCGCCATCTTCATCAACGCTGCTGCTCCCATGAGGAGGGAGTAGTTCTCCATCGAGGCTCGGGGCTGTACCGAGCTATGTGGTTCATCTCTCCTATGTACTTCAATACAATAATCTCATGAGCTGCCTTACATGATTGAGATTCATATGAGTTTTGTATCACTATTCATCTATGTGCTACTCTAGTGATGTTATTAAAGTACTCTATTCCTCCTCCACGTGTGTAAAGGTGACAGTGTGTGCACCGTGTGAGTACTTGGCGTAGGCTATGATCATGATCTCTTGTAGATTGCGAAGTTAACTATTGCTATGATATATTGATGTGATCTATTCCTCCTACATATGCATGAAGGTGACAGTGTGCATGCTATGTTAGTACTTGGTTTAGTCTTTTGATCTATCTTACACTATAAGGTTACTAAAATATGAACATTAATTGTGGAGCTTGTTAACTCATTGAGGGTTCGTGTAATCCTACGCAATGTGTTCATCATCCAACAAGAGAGTGTAGAGTATGCATTTATCTATTCGTTATGTGATCAATGTTGAGAGTGTCCACTAGTGAAAGTCTAATCCCTAGGCCTTGTTCCTAAATATCGCTATCGCTGCTTGTTTACTGTTTTACTGCGTTATCTTTGCGTTATTACTGCATGTTTACTTCCCGCAATATTACTACCATCAACGCACGCCAGCAAGCACTTTTCTGGCGCCATACTACTGCTCATATTCATTCATACCACTTGTATTTCACTATCTCTTCGCCGAACTAGTACACCTATTAGGTGTGTTGGGGACACAAGAGACTTCTTGCTTTGTGGTTGAGGTTGCATGAGAGGGATATCTTTGACCTCTTCCTCCCTGAGTTCGATAAACCTTGGGTAATCCACTTAAGGGAAACTTGCTGCTGTTCTACAAACCTCTGCTCTTGGAGGCCCAACACTGCCTACAAGAATAGAAGCACCCGTAGACATCAAGCACTTTTCTGCGCCGTTGCCGGGGAGGAAAGGTAAAAGGCACTCATACTCCGGTTCCAGGTAAGTACTTTTCTGGCGCTATTGTGTGTGTGCTCGAAGCTATTTCCTTTAGACTCGCAATTACGACATTTGGTTTCTTGTTTACACTAGTTAGGCATAATGGACAACAATGACCTTTTTATTCTATTTCCTGATTTAAGACATGGATGGTTTGATGCGAAAATTAAAAACCCATGGAACATATTAATATGAATGCTTTGAACACTATTGTTGCTAATGCTATGGAAAATTCTAAGCTTGGGGAAGCTGGCTTTGATGAGCATGATATTTTTAGTCCCCCAAGCATTGAGGAGAAAATTTACTTTGATGATACTTTGCCTCCTATTTATGATGATTATAATGATAGTAGTCTTTTGTTACCGTTATGGAGGATAAATTTGATTATGATTACAATATACCTCCTATATTTGATAGCTACTTTGTTGAATTTGCTCCCACTACAATTAATAAGAATGACTATGCTTATGTGGAGAGTAATAATTTTATGCATGAGACTCATGATAAGAATGCTTTATGTGATAGTTATATTGTTGAGTTTGCTCATGATGCTACTGAAAGTTATTATGAGAGAGGAAAATATGGTTGTAGAAATTTTCATGTTACTAAAACACCTCTCTATGTGCTGAAATTTTTGAAGCTACACTTGTTTTATCTTCCTATGCTTGTTACTTTGCTCTTCATGAACTTGTTTATTTACAAGATTCCTATGCATAGGAAGCATGTTAGACTTAAATGTGTTTTGAATTTGCCTCTTGATGCTCTCTTTTGCTTCAACTTCTATTTCTTGCGAGTGCATCATTAAAACTGCTGAGCCCATCTTAATGGCTATAAAGAAAGAACTTCTTGGGAGATAACCCATGTGTTTATTTTACTACAGCAATTTTAGTTTTGTTGAGTCTTGGAAGTTGTTTACTACTGTAGCAACCTCTCCTTATCATGTTTTTGTGCCAAGTAAAGTTTCTATGTCAAAGTTGATGTTATATTTGGGATCGCTGCGCGAAACAGCATTGCTGTCTGTCACGAATCTGGGCACAGGCCTCTGTAGAAAATTCGAAAAAATCTGCCAATTTACGAGCGTGATCCTCAGATATGTATGCAACTTTAATTAGTTTTGAGTTTTTCCATTTGAGCAAGTCTGTGCCAGCTTTAAATTCGTCTTTACGGACTGTTCGTTTTGACAGATTCTGCCTTTTATTTCGCATTGTCGCTTTTGTTAAGTTGAATGAGTTTCTTTGTTCCATTAACTTTCAGAAGTTTTGTGCAATGTCCAGAAGTGTTAATAATGATTGTGTCACCTCTGAACATGTGAATTTTTGATTATGCACTAACCCTCTAATGAGTTTGCTTGAAGTTTGGTGTGAAGGAAGTTTTCAAGGGTCAAGAGAGGAGTATGATATACTATGATCAAGAGGAGTGAAAGCTCTAAGCTTGGGGATGCCCCCGTGGTTCATCCCTGCATATTTTAAGAAGACTCAAGCATCTAAGCTTGGGTATGCCCAAGGCATCCGCTTCTTCATCGACAAAGTATCAGGTTCCTTCTCTTGAAACTATATTTTTATTCGGTCACATCTTATGTACTTTACTTGGAGCGTCTGTGTGTGCTTTATTTTTGTTTTGTTATCTTAGTTCTCTGAATAAGTTCATCCTTGTGTGGGAGAGAGACACGCTCCGCTGGTTCGTATGAACACATGTGTTCTTAGCTCATAATATTCATGGCGAAGTTTCCTCTTCGTTAAATTGTTATAAGGTTGGAATTGAAAAATGCTACATGTAGTAATTGGTAAAATGTCTTGGATAATGTGATACTTGGCAATTGTTGTGCTCATGTTTAAGCTCTTGCATCATATACTTTGCACCCATTAATGAAGAAATACATAGAGCTTGCTAAAATTTGATTTGCATATTTGGTCTCTAAGGTCTAGATAATATCTAGTATTGAGTTTTGAACAACAAGGAAGACGGTGTAGAGTCTTATAATGTTTACAATATGTCTTTTATGTGAGTTTTGCTGCACCGGTTCATCCTTGAGTTTGCTTCAAATAACCTTGCTAGCCTAAACCTTGTATCGAGAGGGAATACTTCTCATGCATCCAAAATCCTTGAGCCAACTTCTATGCCATTTGTGTCCACCATACCTACCTACTACATGGTATTTCTCCACCATTCCAAAGTAAATTGCTTGAGTGCTACCTTTAAACAATTCAAAAGTTATTACCTCTTATTTGTGTCAATGTTTTATAGCTCATGAGGAAGTATGTGGTGTTTATCTTTCAATCTTGTTGGGCAACTTTCACCAATGGACTAGTGGCTTCATCCGCTTATCCAATAAATTTGCAAAAAGAGCTGGCAATGGGATTCCCAGTCCCAAATTAATTAACAAAAATAGACACTCCTCCACGGTATGTGATTGTTGGACGGCACCCGAAGGATTCGGTTAGCCATGGCTTGAGAAAGCAAAGGTGGGGAGGAGTGTCATCATAATAAAACTAAAATAAAAAGGCACTCCTTCATGGTATGAGATTGTTGGCAGGCACCCGAGGATTCGGTTAGCCATGGTTTGTGAAAGAAAGGTTGGAAGGAGTGCCACCCAAAAATAAAATAAAATGGGAGCCGCTCTTTGAAGGTTTGTCTGCAAGGGGGTTAGAGTACCCGCTACCATTCGTTGACAACAACAAACACCTCTCAAAACTTTACTTTTATACTCTCTTGATGTTTTCAAAATAAAAGCTCTAGCACAAATATAGCAATCGATGCTTTCCTCTTTGAAGGACCTTTCTTTTACTTTTATTGTTGAGTCAGTTTACCTATCTCCTTCCACCTTAAGAAGCAAACACTTGTGTGAACTGTGCATTGATTCCTACATACTTGCATATTGCACTTGTTATATTACTTTATGTTGACAATATCCATGAGATATACATGTTATAAGTTGAAAGCAACCGCTGAAACTTAATCTTCCTTTGTGTTGCTTCAATACCTTTACTTTGATTTATTGCTTTATGAGTTAACTCTTATGCAAGACTTATTGATGCTTGTCTTGAAGTACTATTCATGAAAAGTCTTTGCTTTATGATTCAGTTGTTTACTCATGTCATTACCATTGTTTTGATCGCTGCATTCATTACATATGTTTACAAATAGTATGATCAAGATTATGATGGCATGTCACTTCAGAAATTATCTTTGTTATCGTTTTACCTGCTCGGGACGAGCAGAACTAAGGGATGATACGTCTCCAACGTATCGATAATTTCTTATGTTCCATGCTACTTTATTGATGATACCTACATGTTTTATGCACATTATATGTCGTATTTACGCATTTTCTGAACTAACCTATTAACAAGATGCGAAGTGCCAGTTCCTGTTTCTGCTGTTTTTGGTTTCAGAAATCCTAGTAACGAAATATTCTCGGAATTGGACGAAATCAACGCCTTCCTATTTTTCCGGAAGCTTCCATCACCGAAGAGGGGCCAGAGATGGGCCAGGGGGCCCCACACCACACCTGGGCGCGGGCCCAGGCCTGGCGCGCCACCTGGTGGTGAGGGCACCCTGGTGCCCCTCCGAGGCTCCCTTTCGCCTATTTAAAGGTCCCGACCTAAAAACCCCGACAGAAGCCACGGGACGAGAAAAGTTCCGAGCCGCCGCCATCGCGAAGCCAAGATCCGGGGGACAGAGTCTCTGTTCCGCACCACGGACGGGGAAGTGCCCCGGAAGGCTTCTCCATCGACACCGCGCCATCTCCACCGCCATCTTCATCAACGCCGCTGCTGCTGAGGAGGAGTAGTTCTCCATCGAGGCTCGGGGCTGTACCGGTAGCTATGTGGTTCATCTCTCTCCTATGTACTTCAATACAATAATCTCATGAGCTGCCTTACATGATTGAGATTCATATGAGTTTTGTATCACTATTCATCTATGTGCTACTCTAGTGATGTTATTAAAGTACTCTATTCCTCCTCCACGTGTGTAAAGGTGACAGTGTGTGCACCGTGTGAGTACTTGGCGTAGGCTATGATCATGATCTCTTGTAGATTGCGAAGTTAACTATTGCTATGATATATTGATGTGATCTATTCCTCCTACATATGCATGAAGGTGACAGTGTGCATGCTATGTTAGTACTTGGTTTAGTCTTTTGATCTATCTTACACTATAAGGTTACTAAAATATGAACATTAATTGTGGAGCTTGTTAACTCCGGCATTGAGGGTTCGTGTAATCCTACGCAATGTGTTCATCATCCAACAAGAGAGTGTAGAGTATGCATTTATCTATTCTGTTATGTGATCAATGTTGAGAGTGTCCACTAGTGAAAGTCTAATCCCTAGGCCTTGTTCCTAAATACTGCTATCGCTGCTTGTTTACTGTTTTACTGCGTTACTACTGCTGTGTTACTACTGCATGTTTACTTCCCGCAATATTACTACCATCAACTGCACGCCAGCAAGCACTTTTCTGGCGCCATACTACTGCTCATATTCATTCATACCACTTGTATTTCACTATCTTCGCCGAACTAGTACACCTATTAGGTGTGTTGGGGACACAAGAGACTTCTTGCTTTGTGGTTGCAGGGTTGCATGAGAGGGATATCTTTGACCTCTTCCTCCCTGAGTTCGATAAACCTTGGGTAATCCACTTAAGGGAAACTTGCTGCTGTTCTACAAACCTCTGCTCTTGGAGGCCCAACACTGTCTACAAGAATAGAAGCACCCATAGACATCATCCACCTCTGGACTTCATGTTTGTGGTAGTAGCTTGATCTATTTCTCTCATCTTCTTCATCTTCTTATTGCCATATGAGTTTCCTCACATGGTTATGGCCATATTTGTAATACATATTTGGTGGATCCTTATTCTATGATATTATGCTATGAGATCTGATCATATAATGTGTAAGATGTATTTATAGATGCATATTATGTACCTCGTTCTTAAGTACTTGTGTTGATCCAACATCTATGTAAGAGCATGTGTGGGGTGATGTGTGTATTAGATGGAGTAGCATGGTTTTAGTGATTGGATAGGGACAATATTTTCATGATCTATTATGACTTTTCCTTTTCCTTTGCTACCTCACTAGGGATAAAGTGAATGCATGTGATATGTTCGTCATATGACAGTAGTGATGATCTTGTTTGTTCAAGGTAGCATATATATTTGATACTCAAACATCATGTCAAAGTACTTATGGCTATGCTCTGTTAATTCTTAATACAAGATTGCATGGAGTTTCCTTACATGTGGAGTATAAGAGAGATGTGTTGCATCATCTCTATGTTAGGACGCGATGTCCATATTAATTCTGATCTTACACATACTATTATTTGCACCCTCTAATCATTGATAAATTACTATCTGTCCACTACAACTTAAAAGAAAGAATAGTCAAGTGAACCCATGAACCCTGGTCCATTTTTATCATAAGAAACACCTTTATATTGATTTTATCTTGTTTTCTATATTTTTTGCACTATTTTAATCCAAAAGTACAAAAATAATTTTTTTTCTTATTTGCATCCAAAACATAAAAAACAATCAACCTCTTTACAGTTTTTACTTAGTTATTTTATCTAGTCTAGTTTTACTTGCTTTTTTTTACTTGTGTTTTATTACTTATACGAAACCTTGTCCTTGACAACCACACGGTGAAGTTAGGGGACACAAGGCTTTTATTTTACTTGCAGGATTGCTAGAAGAAGAGAGAAAGAATACTTTTTATCCAGTTCCCCGAGAATTTGATATAAACTATCGAGACACCCTTGTGGGGAAAATACTCAGCTGACACAACACTCTGCACTAGTTGTCCCAACATCATCAGCAGTGAAGCTGATGAAGAAGCTTGATCAGCAGGCATGATTTCTGGTCGGCGATGGAGCGAACGCCCAGCCCACCCTCTTCCTTCAATCGGAAAACGCGATCCCAAGCGACGAGGCACCGTTCACCATAAATCTTGTCAGTGGCAGCCCAGAGAAAGGCGCGATGCAGCCTGTCCATGGCGGCGAGCACACCAGGAGGAAGCTGGAGAGCTCCCATGGCGAAGGTGGGGAGCGCGTCTAGCACCACATTGAGCAGAACAAGGCGGCCGACGGCGGAGAGGAGGAGGGTCTGCCAGCCCGACAAGTATATTTCGACCTCTGCGATGAGGGGGGTGAAAGCAACCATGCGAAGATTCTCGGTGGATAGGGGGAGCCCACGGTACGTCTGGGGGAATCCTTCAGAGCTTCCTGGATGTCGCGGATGGCTCCCACAGCGAAATGCATGGGGACCAGGATGCTTTCATCGTAGTTGATGGCCATCCCCATCGCACGCTCGAACTGCTCGAGGATGAGCTTCAGGCAACACGCGGCTACGGCGTCAGCGCACATAATGATGAGGGTGTCGCGGTGTACTGGAGCACCGGGCAGGGAACACCGTCGACAAGAGGATGCATGAGGACATCGTCGCGCCAAACAAGACGCTGGAGCAGGTCGGCGACGAATGAGGAATAGTTAAGACGACAGGGGGGTCGCCATGGCATAGGCCCCGCACGCACCGAATCCACCCGCCCGGAACACCGTTGAGGAGGACCGCCGAGCACGATGAGGTGAAGATGTCATCGAGCCAATCACACCAAAGGGGGAGGACCCGCGAGCGAGCATCACCGAGCGGAGACTGGACCAGCTGATGGAATCGAAAGCCTTGGCGAAGTCAAGCTTGAGCACCACAGTGGGAGCCTTGCGCCGGAAACATGTCTGCACCAGCTCCATCGCATAGAAAAAGTTCTTGGAAATACTCCGTCCGGTTAGAAACCCTGTCTGGTCGATGTTGATGAGGGTGCCGATCTTCTGTTCGAGACGAAAGGTGAGAGCCTTGCAGAACGCGTCGACATAGCAGTTTTGCAGGGAAATCGGGCGGAAGGAGCCAGGGGTGAGCACGCCTGCATGCTTGGGGAGGAGAATGACGTGCGCGCGGTTAATTCTCTCCAAATTAACAGCGCGTGAGTGGAAGTCTTCAAACAAACGCAGCAGGCCTGGACGGACCGTTGTCCAAGCCGCCCGGTAGAAGGCAGGCCCAAAGCCGTCAGGCCTAGGAG
Source organism: Lolium multiflorum (assembly GCA_030979885.1). Taxonomy (NCBI): domain Eukaryota; kingdom Viridiplantae; phylum Streptophyta; class Magnoliopsida; order Poales; family Poaceae; genus Lolium; species Lolium multiflorum. Next base: position 224,372,154 of record CM061748.1, read on the forward strand.
CGCTGGAATGGTCCAAGGAGTTGACCGCAGCATCCAGCTCGCGGGCCGAAAACGGACCGACAAGTGCATCGCCGTTGACGCAGGGGCAGGAGAGTAGAGCTCGGCGATGTCGAAATCCCACTGGATCTCCCCTGCCTCCCAAGCAAGTTGTTGTAGTAGGAGAAGAGGGTGACTGCCTTGGTGTCGTGGGAGGCAATCGTCACGCCATTAACGTCCAGAGTGCGGATGGTGTTGCGCCGCAAGCGTTGGGAGGCCCGCGCGTGGAAGAACTTGGAGTTCTCATCGCCTTCAACGATGGCGCGGAACTTCCCGCGTTGTTTCCAGTTCGCGACGCTTGCGAGGATGAGCCGCTCCAGAGTAGACCTGCAGACAACACGAAGCGAGGTCTCTGCCGCGGAGAGGGAGAAAGTTTCCTCAGGTCAGTTAAGAATTTACAGTTGTTCTCGGAAAGGGGGTTGAATTTGTGGGAGCGTTGCCAGACCTTGGCCGCATTGCGGAAGGACTTCAGACGCATCGACAGATCACCACAACAATGGGGGCAGGAGTATGCCAGGCAGGGAGAGTGGTGGTGAGGAAGAGAGGGTCTGAGAGCCACATGTTCTCGGAACGAAAGTAGGACAAGCAAGATATCAAGGTGGAGGCCATGACAAGGAGAGGGACATGGTCAGAGGTGGCGGGCGGGGGAGGGAGGACAGCGAAGAGTTGGAGAGAGTTAGGTTACAGCCTAGTTGAATAGAGCCCGATTAATCCGAGCAAGAACGGGATCAGAGCGCTTGTTGGACCAAGTGTAGAGCCTGTCTAATAGAATAGACGGTTGATTTGGCTTGGTTCAATAGTTGTTCGCTCTATTTTTGAGTGGCTGATTTTTGCAGCAACACAATATTATTCAGAACTGTAACGCATACACTGTTTAAATAAAATAAACTAATAAAAACCATATGCATCGCTTGATACCGAGGCTGGGAAGTATCCCATTTTTTTAAAAAAAGATATATACGATAGCGGCGACATTAGTCCCGAACCAAGCTACGGAGCGCGCAGCTAGCTAGCATGCGCGGCGACAGCGATCCGAGCGAGTTGCATACATGTCCGATGCGGCATTAGGGTATTTCCAACCGAGCGACCCATCCTGCGTCCGCGCGTCCAGATTCGTCCAGCCGGACAAAAATGCGGCCCAACGCGGGGACGCACCGCAAAAGCGGATGTCCACGGCGTCCGGAACGACGCAAACCCGGCCGAAATCTGGGCCGGGTTTGCGTGGCTGCGGATGGCACGCGGCGTCCTTGCGTATCCGCCTGGTCCGCGTGGCTGGCCCAGCTGTCGGGGGCGTCATCCTCATCGACGGCGACGACGACGAGTACTACTGGGAGTAGTACTGCCGGCGGCCACCGTGCTCGCAAACCCTGGCTAGGGTTTGCTTTTTTTAGTTTAAAGCCCATATAGGGCTTTCTTTTGTGTAAAAAATGCCCAAAATAGGGCTAAGTTTAATTAACCACTAGTTTAAATTTATTTTTTGTTGTTTTCCTTTTTCATTTTCCTTTTTGTTCTTTTATTACATATGCGCTGCGTCCGCGCGTTGGGCGCAGCGTGCGATCCAAACGGACACGCGGACGGCCTGGGGACTGGCGGGTTCAAATTACCCAAACGAAACCGGTGAAATAGTGTTGGTGCTTGCTGAGAGCGCAAGCAGCAGGTAATGAGAGCCGAGGGCGGTAAGCCTCTTGCAAGAACGACATTTTTTTTGACCCAAAAGCCAAGATCTATTAAGAAATAACACCGGTTACAGACACCCCGAAAAACAAAAAATATACAACGCAATCCTTGGGAAAGACGGCCGCCGCCGCCAGCAACGCGCACTGAAGGCACGCCGCCGCCATCTTCGCTCCGAGGAGCTTTGCATAGGCAAGCAGCCGGAAGTCCTTCAAGAAAGGGGGCTCGAAGGCCCTACGCGTCGAAGGAGAAGCCGTCGTCTTCGAAATCTTCACCGACGAACCTCCGCTAGATCCGAGCCCGCTCCTGTACAACCGACCACAGCAACCGGCGAGGACCGACGGAGCCAGGACGCACCACCCCAAGATCCTCCGCAGGAAGGCCAGAGCGCACCCGACCGCGACGAAGAGAGGAACAGGGAACAAAAACTCCACTAGGTGGTCGCCGTCTTCGCGTCGTCGACCAAGCCCGGAGCACCTCCTCCCACCAGATCGACGAATCTGGGGGCACCAAAAGCCGGATGCTTCACGGATCCGCCAGACAAGGCCTCGCCGTGATGGGGAAGAAGCACCGGCCACCTTATTCCACACCGCCGCCGCCACCACCACCCTGCCAGCGCCGGTGGGGAGCCTTACCCTACTATCTACATGCCTCGGGCACAGATCGACGGCCCCTCCACCCTCCCGCCGCCACAAGGACAGCTGGAGAGGGAGGCGACCGGCGATCCGGCCGTCGGCGGAGCAAGGGATCTCGGCGCCCTTTCTTTCGCCTCTCACGAGTACTGTTCACGAGAGGGGAAAGTTGGAAACGTATCTTACTCTGTACTTGTTGAGAGGATAGCTTGAATCAAGTTGGTCGATCGGGGATTGTGGTTGCACGTACGTATGCGGGGACATTAGGGTTACGGGGCGACGTGGCTGCGTTCGCGACATGGAGTGGTGCGGGATGACCGAGAGCTAGGTAGGTCCCACGTGAACCGGTCATAAACAGCTAGGGATGCATGAAACAAGTTGTGCACCGTGCGCCTGGAGTCATCGTAGAAAAGGAGATACATGGAGACATATGAAACCTTGGAATTCCATGCATGGAACACGGAGTACTAGAACATTACAATACTTAGCCAAAGATCCGGTAATCCTAGACGTACAGACAAGGGGTGAAAATAGATAGGATAATTTCAGCATCAAATCTTTGCGGGTCCATTTTATAGAATCCATATTCGGTTTGAAGAAATCTGACGAATAAAGATATCCGATTTCAGAATTGACACCTAGATACGGTGTAGGATATGGTATGTAAATAGCACCCGGTATCTGTATCCAAAATCTATTTAGGAATATTCAATGATTTTTATCTGAATAATTTGATTCTAATCTGAAACGTCCAAGCTAATGGAGCTCATTTAGTAATGAGTGAGTTGGCTAGTTCATTTCTTAAACAATACCTCACTTACATAATTATTTTATCGAATATGGAGTCCAAAGTTGTTAGGATACTAGCTACTGAAACATGAGTCGGTACTAACCTAGGCCTTGTGTTTGCACTATTGCATCCATATGAACCTAATTTGTTCATGTGGTTACTCATTCTATCGTGTTACATTATTTTTTATGGTTGTTTTGTTAAACTTATTTTATAAATTATTTTTGGTTATATGTTTATGTGATCTACATATACGCCGACTTATCCGATTATTTTGTTTATGCCCTGAGTACGATCCGTTTCTGTTCCGAATCCACGCTTTTTGATATATGTACATGAAACCGCAACCCGTCACTGTTTGACCCGCTCCGAATCCATTAAAAAAATGGTATAGGATATTATAAACTCAAAATCTGATCTAATTCAATCCTTTTACATCCGTTGTAGAAGGCATGAACCGGGTTACGAAAAACTTGCGGGCCAATGTGGACTGCATTGGTTGGTTGAAATTCCATTCCCCCGCTGGAAAACCGGGGCCGACTTTGGATTTCCACCCATGCTGTGTGTGCGCGTCCGTTAGACTCAGTCCAGCGATGAAGCTGCTTATATATACCCTGTCGGACTAAAAGTACGTACAATTTGCTTGATAAAGTCTGTACGGGGCAGTCAATTACCGTGGGGGAGAATATTCTCACTGCCCCTTGCTTTGGACCCTAAGAGCAAGTCCAGCAGGTACCCCAAACCAGCCCCGATAGGAAATATAGGGGAGATAGAGGGAAAAAACACGCTCCAGCAGCACCCCTACCGCTACCCCGAAACATCGGTGTCCCCAACCGAGACCCTCCCACTCCCCTACGTATCGGGGCAGTGGAGGCACCCCCGATCCGCCGAGAAGAGCAACGACTCGCTCGGGGAAGCTTCCTCCCGCCACCAAGCTCCCGGTCAGGTATGTCTCTGCTCCTCTTCTTCTTCAATTTCGTCAAAATCGAGCACCATATCGGTCATGGTGGGGAGAGAGGAGGGAAGGGGTGGCGCTGGGCCGGTGGTGGAGGAGGGGATGGGCACCTCGCGGCCAGGTATGAGGAAGAGGAAAGGGGTGAGGTGCAGCTCGGGCCGGGAACATGAGGAAGAAGAGAGGGAGGTTGAGGGGCAACTCCATGGGCTTCCATGGCGAGCTGGGCGCGTGCAAGAGTGGAGGCGGCTGGAAAAGGAGGGGAGGGCACCCGTGGCGGGGCGAGCTGGGCTAGCGCGCAAGGGCGAGCCGGGCGGAGCGAGTTGGCGGCGGCCGCTGCAACAGTGTCTCACGCGCACACGGGATTGAGAGCTTGCTGCTGCGCCTGTGTGTCGCGACTCGCGAGGGAGGCCACTGCTTTGGATTGTTGTCCAATTGCTGAAGTGTTTTGCTTTCTGCAAATTGTTGTCCAATTTCTACTATAATTTTGCTGTGTATTCATACCTAAATTGATGTTAAATTGTTGCCCAGTTGATGAGGACTGTCAAATTGTTGTTCAATTACTATCAAATTTTGCTGTCAATATTGTTGTCCAATTTGTGACCAGTTACTGTCAAATTGTTGCTCAATTGCATTAATGGAGGTGTATATAGATGCAGATTATTTTCTTGAATCATGGTGGTCAGAAAAGTTGGTTACAAAATATTCTTTATATATATGTGAATCTGATATAGGGGAGATGATATAAGGGAGCTGCTGGAGATAGATAAAATATAGGGAGAGAATTTTTTTAGGGGTATCCCCTACATAAAGATGTAGGGGTGGAAATTTAGGGTGCCTGCTGGACTTGCTCTAAGTGGGTCGAGCACGCATTATCTAGTTACAAGTCCTGACTCCTGAGTCAAAGCAGCAGGAGGGAACATGAGCCCGTCAAGGTGTCGCGTTTTCAGGGACTAGAAAACCGCGACTCGCAATCCAAGTTTGATGAAAACACACACACTGACACAGGCCCGGTCCATAGATTTTGGGATCCTAGAATGAAATTAACGACACAAAGGGCCCCTTGTTCATGTGGCTAAGCTTTTCTAGGGCGGGGGGCGGCCGAGGGCCCCCTACTCTGAAAAATTTCTTAAAGATATCTATTTATGCTAAATTTATATATGTTACTTAAAGTTTAAGCATGATTGGTGTTCTATGCCCCTTAACTATCTCAGTCAAACTTCACCACTCGGTCACACACAAAAAAGTCTTTAAAAATATTATTATTCAGAAAGATAAATATTAGGATAATGCAATGACAAACGAAATAATATTTATATTTGAAAGATCCATGGTCTCCAGAATATTGGTGAAGACGTTTAAAATTATTTATTTCTACTTGTGTACATGTGTATTATTTGCGAGAAATAGAAATAATCAGAGAAAAAAATTATGAGGGTCGGTGTTGTTCTGCACATTTGAGTATGAGTCGGAGTATAGGCACGTTAAGCTACAACTTCAACCTTCTTTATTTTCTAGAATTATTCCAAACTCTACTGCCTAGAAAGTATGAATATAAGTGTAGTAAGTGTGCAAATAAATCTTGGACTAGGATCCTACCTGTTGAGGGCCCGGGGCGACGCCCCTCTGCCCGCCCTATGGGCCGACCCTGCACTGACACACACGCGATCGATACGAGCACCCAAAGCAAAGGTGACGTTTCGGGCATGCATGCGTGCACGACCCCGGACGGTTGGAGGTGGTCGGAGACTCACCGATGTGACTGCGGTTTTCCGAGCGCATGATCCGTGTAGTCGGACTCAAAGTATGGGCGGTTCAAACGTTCTCATTTGGTCCTTGCCGGTTCTACTAAATCTGGTCGCAAGAAACAACATTCTCGCTTTCGACGAGGAATCAGCTTCGATGTGCACGTGAGGACTAGCCACCACCATGATTTCCTTTGATCCAGTACGCCTGTACGAAAGTCCGATATTGCATTTGCCAGGTGCGGGATCGTCGGTAACAACTGTACCCGCCGGTGTCGAAGATTAATTTAGACCAGGGTTAAATGTTGAAAACCATTTATAATGCCTCCAAGATTGTTTTTAAACCGTGCTAGACCTTCCTACAATTTTGGCAGGTTATTCCACCGAATACAGCTATTGACTTTTCTCGCTCGCTGGATCAGTAAGGTGTCAATGTGGGACTTCAGTGCAATTTCACTTATAGTGTATTTTGTATTTATTTCTAGTTTAAATTTTAATGTTACAATTTATACTAGAAAAAGCAAAATGCACTATAAATGGGACTTAGATGGAATCTCACTTAACACCCTAGGGATCAGCGGGACTTGTGGCTAATGGACATTTCCGTCTACTCCAGATATCTACACGTTGGCGGCACATTATCAAGATACAGAATCGATAGATGTTCTATGCTTTTTTCTGTTTTGCTAACAACTTTATGTGATATATGATTTGTAATACTCCCCCCATCCATGATTTTAATGATAAACTAAGCAATAAAAACGGGTATATGCATCGATTGGTGCAGAGACCGAAGCAATCTCCATTTCAAAAAAGGTTGATGCATTTAAGAATAGTCGTCGAGACTTTGGAACTTTGAACACCTAGCAACTCCAATATGTGATTGAAATAAGGCACCAAAAGATAGTTTTACGTCACATGTTTTTGTGTGTTTCTAGTTTTTACATCACCAAAAAAAAAACAGCAATTCCAGGTGATGTAAAATAGTGCACCATCCTTAGTGCCCTATATTTTACAATTGTGCATATGTTGATGAAACTCATATCTAAATGATTTGAAAACACAAATAATTCTAAATAGTAAATATAACACTACTCAAATAGTTCATTATTACTACGGGAATAGTTTATCATCAAGTTGCTAACTAATCAACTCAGAAACACTTGCTCGAACTAGAGTACAATATCAGGTGATCTAAATTAGGGCACCAGAAGGTAGTTTTACGTCACTTGTCTTTGTATGTTTCTAGTTTTTACATCACCATTTTTTTTCTTTTGCAATTCCAGGTGAAGTTAAATAGGCACCTGTGCAGTTTCAGGTGATGTAAAATAGGGCACCACCTCTACTGCCCTTAATTTCACAATTGCGAACATATGGATATCGGAATGATTTAAAAACACAAATAAAATTCAAATGGTACTAAATATAACATTATACAAATACTTATTTGTGTTTTTAAATAAAGCGGAATTCTTAGCAGAATTAGTCAGAATATGTGAAACTGAAACATTGCCTATGTTGGTAGGTGGTGATTTTAATATTATTCGAAAGCGTGAAGAAAAAACAATGATAATTTTAAAGCTCGTTGGCCTTTTGTTTTTAATGCCATTATTGAACATTTGAATTTGCGTGAAATTGCTCTATCGGGAAGACAATTTACGTGGGCAAGTCATCGGGTCATACCAACTTATGAGAAGCTTGATCGTGTGTTAGCCTCCATTTCCTGGGAGCAAAAATTTCCCTTAGTCACGGTGCGTGCGTTGACAAGGGCGGACTCTGACCATACACCGATTCTTATTGACTCAGGGGTGAAAGCACATTTGGGTAATAAGCCAAAGTTTTCCTTCGAGCTACATTGGTTGCGTCAAGAAGGTTTTTTTGATATGATTGAAAAGGAATGGAAATCCGTGTTAATAGGTTTGAATCCGATGGATGTGTGGTTGAATAAATTAAGGCATATCAGACAATTTCTTAAAGGCTGGGCAAAACACCAAAGTGGGCAATACAAGAAAGAAAAAGACAGATTAATAAGTATTATTGATGGGTTAGATGTGAAAGCTGAATCGAATAGCTTGTCGGTATTGGAAAGAGAAATGCTTAAAAATGCTAGTGAAAAGCTAAATAAATTAAGAAGAGAGGAAGAGTCGAAATGGGCGCAACGAGCTAAAGTTAAGCATATCCAAGAAGGGGGAAGTAACACAAGATACTTCCATTTGATTGCAAATGGGAAACACAGAAGAAAGAAAATATTTCAATTAGAACAACAGGAAGGAACTATTGTTGGGGAAGACAATTTGAAAGTCTATATTACTGAGTTCTATAAAAAATTATTTGGGGCACCGGTTTCAAATAACATCTCTCTGATGGAGGAGGAGGTACAGGATATTCCCCAGATATCGACTGTTGAGAATGAGATCCTGACAGCCCCTTTTTCTGAGGAGGAAGTACATGATGCTCTTTTTCAGATGGAACGTAATAAAGCACCGGGACCTGACGGTTTCCCGGCTGAGTTTTACCAGAAATTTTGGGTGGTCATAAAGGATGACTTGATGGCACTATTTAATCAGTTCAGTACTGGGGATTTGCCTCTTTACAAATTGAATTTTGGCGTCATTACATTACTACCAAAGAAAGAGGATGCGGTGCAAATACAACAATATAGACCAATTTGTTTACTGAATGTGTGCTTTAAAATATTTACCAAGGCCGGTACAAATCGTATAACAGGGATTGCTCCAAGAGTTATAAAACCAACACAATCAGCCTTTATGCCCGGAAGGAATATTTTAGAAGGGGTGGTCATTCTTCATGAAACTATTCATGAGTTACATAATAAGAAGATGGATGGGGTTTTATTTAAGATAGATTTTGAAAAGGCATATGATAAAGTGTAATGGCCTTTCTTACAACAGACTTTGCGAATGAAGGGGTTTGCTCCTGAATGGTGTAGGATGATCCAACAATATGTCCAAGGGGGAAGTGTTGGAGTCAAGGTAAATGATGACATTGGTCATTATTTCCAGACAAAAAAAGGTTTGAGACAAGGGGATCCGTTGTCTCCGATTCTTTTTAATATTGTGGTGGATATGCTTGCCATCATAATTGAGAGAGCAAAAAATGATGATCAAGTAGGGGGACTTATTCCTCATCTTGTTGAGGGGGGGATCTCTATTCTACAATATGCTGATGATACTATCCTTTTCTTGGAACATGATCTACAGAAAGCTGTAAATATGAAACTAATTCTATGTCTTTTTGAAGAACTATCAGGGCTTAAAATTAATTTCCACAAGAGTGAGATTTTTTGTTTTGGTAAAGCAAATGATGAGGTGGACCTGTATAAACAGATTTTTGGATGTGATGCTGGCTCTTTACCTTTTAAATACTTAGGTATTCCTATCCATTTTAGAAAGCTTCGAAATTCTGATTGGTACCCAGTGGAGACCCGATTTGAAAGCAAATTGGGATGCTGGAAAGGCAAATTACTGTCCTATGGGGATAGACTTGTTCTTATCAATTCAGTTTTAACAAGCTTACCTATGTTTATGTTATCCTTTCTAGAGATACCTGTTGGGGTAAGGAAAAGATTGGATTTCTATAGATCCAGATTTTTTTGGCAATCTGAGGAGAATAAAAGAAAATATAGACTTACCAAGTGGAATATCGTTTGCAGACCCAAGGATCAAGGGGGTCTTGGTATTGAGGTCCTTGAACTAAAAAATAGATGTTTATTAAGTAAGTGGCTTTTTAAACTTCTTAACGAACAAGGGGTGTGGCAGGAGCTGCTGCAGAATAAATACCTAAGACAAAAAACCTTATCCGAGGTACAAGCTAAACCAACAGACTCTTCCTTTTGGAAGGGATTGATGAGGGTTAAGGACGATTTTTTTAGTAGAGGATTTTTCCAGGTGGGTGATGGAGCAATTACTCGTTTTTGGGAAGATACCTGGTTAGGTAAACAACCATTAGCCCAACAATATCCTTCCTTATACAATATTGTGAATCACAAGAATGTAACGGTAGCTCATGTGTTATCTCAAACGCCTCTGAATATCAGTTTCAGAAGGTTGTTGGTGGGGAACAAATGGTCTTTATGGTTACAATTATGCCGAAGGCTTATGAGGATTAATTTATCTGACGAGAATGATCGGTTTATTTGGAATTTGTCAACAAACGGGTTGTTTACAGTAAAATCTATGTATGAGGATCTTATGAATGACCATACCACCTTTTTGCGTAAATATCTTTGGAAAGTTAAAGTTCCCTGATACGTCTCCAACGTATCGATAATTTCTTATGTTCCATGCTACTTTATTGATGATACCTACATGTTTTATGCACATTATATGTCATATTTATGCATTTTCTGAACTAACCTATTAACAAGATGCCGAAGAGCCAGTTGCTGTTTTCTTGCTTTTGGTTTCAGAAATCCTAGTAAAGAAATATTCTCGGAATTGGACGAAACTTTCGCCCAGGGTCCTATTTTTGCACGAAGCTTCCAGAAGACCGAAGAGATAACGAAGTGGGGCCACGAGCCCAAGCCCTGGCCGCGCCGACCTACCTCCTGGGCCATCGTGTGGCCCCCGCGTTGACCCTCCGCCTACTTAAAGCTTCCATCGCGAAACCCCCACACGAGAGCCACGATACGGAAAACCTTACGAGACGCGCCGCCGCGAATCCCATCTCGGGGATTCGAGATCGCCTCCCGCACCCTGCGGAGAGGGATTCATCTCCCGGAGGATTCTACACCGCCATGGTCGCCTCCGGAGTGATGAGTGAGTAGTCCACCCCTGGACCATGGGTCCATAGCAGTAGCTAGATGGTCGTCTTCTCCTTGTTGTGCTTCATTGTTGGATCTTGTGAGCTGCCTAACATGATCAAGATCATCTATATGTAATTCTATATGTTGTGTTTGTCGGGATCCGATGGATAGAGAGTACTATGATTATGGTGATTATCAATCTATTGTTCATGTGTTGTTTATGATCTTGCATGCTCTCCGTTATTAGTAGAGGCTCTGGCCAAGTTTTTACTCTTAACTCCAAGAGGGAGTATTTATGCTCGATAGTGGGTTCATGCCTCCATTGAATCTGGGACAGTGACAGAAAGTTCTAAGGTTGTGGATGTCTGTTGCCACTAGGGATAAAACATTGATGCTATGTCTAAGGATGTAGTTGTTGATTACATTACGCACCATACTTAATGCAATTGTCTGTTGCTTTGCAACTTAATACTGAGGGGGTTCGGATGATAACCTGAAGGTGGACTTTTTAGGCATAGATGCAGTTGGATGGCGGTCTATGTACTTTGTCGTAATGCCCAATTAAATCTCACTATATTTATCATATCATGTATATGCATTGTTATGCCTTTCTCTATTTGTCAATTGCCCGACTGTAATTTGTTCACCCAACATGCTTTTATCTTATGGGAGAGACACCTCTAGTGAACTGTGGACCCCGGTCCTATTCTTTACATAGCATACAATCTGCAATTGTGTTTACTGTTTTCTTTGCAAACATCTTCCACTCGATACGTTTAATCCTTTGTTACAGCAAGCCGGTGAGATTGACAACCTCACTGTTCGTTGGGACAAAGTACTTGGGTTGTGTTGTGCAGGTTCCGCGTTGGCGCCGGAATCCCTGGTGTTGCGCCGCATCACATTTCGCGACCATCAACCTTCAACGTGCTTCTTGGCTGGGTTCGATTAAACCTTGGTTTCTTTCGAGGGAAAACTTGCTACGTGCGCATCATACCTTCCTCTTGGGGTTCCCAACGAACGTGTGAGTTACACGCCATCAAGCTCTTTTGGCGCCGTTGCCGGGGAACTGAAGAAAAGCTACACCACATAGAATTGCCTCCCACGGCAACAGCTCTTTTTCTGCGCCGTTGCCGGGGAGATCAAGACACGCTGCAAGGGGAGTCTCCACTTCTCAATCTCTTTACTTTGTTTTTGTCTTGCTTTAGTTTATTTACTACTTTGTTTGCTGCACTAAATCAAAATACAAAAAAAAATTAGTTGCTAGTTTTACTTTATTTACTGCTTTGCTCTCTATATCGAAAACACAAAAAAATTAGTTACTTGCATTTACTTTATCTAGTTTGTTTTATTTACCTTTGCTAAAATGAATACCCCTGAAAATACTAAATTGTGTGACTTCACAAATGCAAATAATAATGATTTCCTATGCACACCGATTGCTCCACCTGCTACTACAGCAGAATTCTTTGAAATTAAACCCTTTACTGAATTTGGTTATGAGAGATCAATTTTCTGGTGCTAGTTCTGATGATGCTGCTGCCCATCTCAATAATTTTGTTGAACTTTGTGAAATGCAAAAGTATAAGGATGTAGATGGTGATATTATTAAATTGAAAGTGTTTCCTTTCTCATTAAGAGGAAGAGCTAAAGATTGGTTGCTATCTTTGCCTAAGAATAGTATTGATTCATGGACTAAATGCAAAGATGCTTTTATTGGTAGATATTATCCTCCCGCTAAAATTATATCTTTGAGAAGTAGCATAATGAATTTTAAGCAATTAGATACTGAACATGTTGCTCAAGCTTGGGAGAGAATGAAAACTTTGGTAAAGAATTGCCCAACCCATGGACTGACTACTTGGATGATCATCCAAACCTTCTATGCAGGACTAAATTTTTCTTCGCGAATTTATTGGATTCAGCTGCTGGAGGTACCTTTATGTCCATCACATTGGGGCGGCTACAAAACTTCTTGATGATATGATGATAAATTACTCTGAATGGCACACGGAAAGAGCTCCACAAGGTAAGAAGGTAAATTCTGTTGAAGAAACCTCTTCCTTGAGTGAAAAGATTGATGTGATTATGTCTACGCTTGTTAATGGTAGATCTAATGTTGATCCTAATAATGTTCCTTTAGCTTCATTGGTTGCTCAAGAAGAAAATGTTGATGTGAATTTCATTAAAAATAATAATTTCAACAACAATGCTTATAGGAACAACTCTGGTAATAACTATAGGCCATATCCTTCTGCTAATGGTAATGGTTATGGTAATTCTTATGGGAATTCTTACAATAATAATAGGAGTGTACCCTCTGGTCTTGAAGCCATGCTTAAAGAATTTATTAGTACACAAACTGCTTTTAACAAATCTGTTGAGGAAAAGCTTGATAAAATTGATGCTATTGCTTCTAGAGTTGATAGGCTTGCCTCTGATGTAAATCTTTTAAAATTGAAAGTTATGCCTAATAATGATATTGATAATAAGATTACTACTACAGAAAATGCCATCCAAGTTAGAATTAATGAGAATATAAGATTAATGGCTGAATTGCGTGCTAGGTGGGATAGAGAAGAAAATGAAAAACTAGCTAAAGAGAATAATGTAGCTAAAGTTTGGACTATTACCACCACTAGTAATGCTAATTCTTCACATGTTGCTGCACCTCCTACTATCAATGGTAAAATAATTGGTGTTGGCAATGTTTCTACTCCTAGTGCAAAGCGAACAAAACTGCCTGAAATTGCTAAAACTGCTGAAACTGCTTGTGATAAAACTGCTGAAATTTTTCCAACCTTGGGAATAATGATCCCATTGCTGTAGCTCATAATGATTTAGATTTTGATGATTGCCACATCTCTGAAGTTATAAAGTTCTTACAAAAACTTGCTAAAAGTCCTAATGCTAGTGCTATAAATTTAGCCTTTACAAAACATATTACAAATGCTCTCATAAAAGCTAGAGAAGAGAAACTAAAACTTGAAACTTCTATTCCTAGAAAGTTAGAAGATGGTTGGGAGCCCATCATTAAAATGAAATTCAATGACTTTGAATGTAATGCTTTATGTGATCTTGGTGCAAGTATTTCGTTATGCCTAAAAAGATTTATGATATGCTTGACTTGCCACCATTGAAGAATTGTTATTTGGATGTTAATCTTGCCGATAATGTCAAAAAGAAACCTTTGGGAGGATTGATAATGTGCACATTACGGTTAACAATAACCTTGTACCCGTTGATTTTGTTGTCTTGGATATCGAATGCAATGCATCTTGTCCAATTGTGTTGGGAAGACCTTTTCTTCGAACTGTTGGTGTTGTTATTGATATGAGGGAAGGTAATATTAAATATCAATTTTTCTCTCAAGAAAGGTATGGAACACTTCCCTAGAAAGAGAATGAAGTTGCCTTTTGATTCTATTATTAGAACAAGCTATGATGTTGATGCTTCTACTCTCGATGTTACTTGATTTGCACTTTCTGCGCCTAGCTGAAAGGCGTTAAAGAAAAGCGCTTATGGGAGACAACCCATGTTTTTACCTACAGCAATTTTTTTGTTTTGTTGAGTCTTGGAAGTTGTTTACTACTGTAGCAACCTCTCCTTATCATGTTTTTGTGCCAAGTAAAGTTTCTATGTCAAAGTTGATGTTATATTTGGGATTGCTGCGCAGAAACAGCATTGCTGTCTGTCACGAATCTGGGCACAATTCTCTGTAGAAAATTCGAAAAAATCTGCCAATTTACGAGCGTGATCCTCAGATATGTACGCAACTTTCATTAGTTTTGAGTTTTTCCATTTGAGCAAGTCTGGTGCCATTTCTAAATTCGTCTTTACGGACTGTTCTGTTTTTGATAGATTCTGCCTTTTATTTCGCATTGCCTCTTTTGCTATGTTGGATTTATTTCTTTGATCCACTAATGTCCAGTAGCATTATGCAATGTCCAGAAGTGAAAATAATGATTGTGTCACTTCTGAATGTGTGAATTATTAATGATGCACTAACCCTCTAATGAGTTTGCTTGAAGTTTGGTGTGAAGGAAGTTTTCAAGGGTCAAGAGAGGAGTATGATATACTATGATCAAGAGGAGTGAAAGCTCTAAGCTTGGGGATGCCCCGTGGTTCACCCCTGCATATTTTAAGAAGAAGTCTAAGCTTGGGGATGCCCAAGGCATCCCCTTCTTCATCAACAACATCATCAGGTTCCTCCCGAAACTATATTTTTATTCAATCACATCTTGTGTTCTTTACTTGGAGCGTCGTTTTGTTTTTGTTTTTGTTTTTGTTTGAATAAGATGGATCCTAGCATTCACTTTGTGGGAGAGAGACACGCTCCGCTGTTGCATATGGACACATGTGTCCTTAGGCTTTACTCATAATGTTCAAGGCGAAGTTTCTTCTTCGTTAAATTGTTATATGGTTGGAATTGGAAAATGCTACATGTAGTAATTCTAAACTGTCTTGGATAATGTGATACTTGGCAATTGTTGTGCTCATGTTTAAGCTCTTGCATCATATGCTTTGCACCCATTAATGAAGAAATACATAGAGCTTGCTAAAATTTGATTTGCATATTTGGTTTCTCTAAGGTCTAGATAATATCTAGTATTGAGTTTTGAACAACAAGGAAGACAGTGTAGAGTCTTATAATGTTTACAATATGTCTTTTATGTGAGTTTTGCTGCACTTGTTCATCCTTGAGTTTGCTTCAAATAACCTTGCTAGCCTAAACCTTGTATCGAGAGGGAATACTTCTCATGCATCCAAAATCCTTGAGCCAACTACTATGCCATTTGTGTCCACCATACCTACCTACTACATGGTATTTCTCCGCCATTCCAAAGTAAATTGCTTGAGTGCTACCTTTAAAATTCCATCATCCACCTATGCAATATATAGCTCATGGGACAAAATAGCCTTAAAAACTATCGTAGTATTGAATATGTACTTATGCACTTTATATTTTATTAAGTTGCTTGTTGTGCGATAACCATGTTTCGGGGAACGCCATCAACTATTGTTGAATATCATGTGAGTTGCTATGCATGTCCGTCTTGTCTGAAGGTCTATCATTTTAGTGGTTGGAGCATGCAAAATTGTTAGAGAAGAACATTGGGCCGCTAACTAAAGCCATGAATCATGGTTGAAGTTTCAGTTTTGGACATATATCCTCAATCTCATATGAGAATAATAACTTTGCTACATGCTTATGCATTTAAGAGGAGTCCATTATCTGTTGTCCATGTTGTCCCGGTATGGATGTCTAAGTTGAGAATAATCAAAAGCGAGAAATCCGAAATGCGAGCATTCTCCTTAGACCTTTGTACAGGCGGCATGGAGGTACCCCTTTGTGACACTTGGTTGAAACATGGCATGCGAAGATCCGGTAGTCCAAGTTAAGTAGGACGAGGTGCGGGCACTATTAGTATACTATGCGTGAGGCTTGCAACTTGTAAGATATAATTTTCATAACTCATATGCTTTATTACTACCGTTGACAAAATTGTTTCATGTTTTCAAAATAAAAGCTCTAGCACAAATATAGCAATCGATGCTTTCCTCATTGAAGGACCATTCTTTTACTTTTATTGTTGAGTCAGTT
The DNA here is from genome assembly GCA_030979885.1 of Lolium multiflorum. Taxonomy (NCBI): domain Eukaryota; kingdom Viridiplantae; phylum Streptophyta; class Magnoliopsida; order Poales; family Poaceae; genus Lolium; species Lolium multiflorum. The sequence goes on from CM061748.1 coordinate 224,388,350, forward strand.
TACCTATCTCCTTCCACCTTAAGAAGCAAACACTTGTGTGAACTGCATTGATTCCTACATACTTGCATATTGCACTTGTTATATTACTTTATGTTGACAATATCCATGAGATATACATGTTATAAGTTGAAAGCAACCGCTGAAACTTAATCTTCCTATGTGTTGCTTCAACACCTTTACTCGATTTATTGCTTTATGAGTTAACTCTTATGCAAGACTTATTGATGCTTGTCTTGAAGTACTATTCATGAAAAGTCTTTGCTTTATGATTCAGTTGTTTACTCATGTCATTACCTTTGCTTTGATCGCTGCATTCATTACATATGTTTACAAATAGTATGATCAAGATTATGATGGCATGTCACTTCAGAAATTATCTTTGTTATCGTTTTACCTGCTCGGGACGACTAAGCTTGGGGATGCTGATACGTCTCCAACGTATCGATAATTTCTTATGTTCCATGCTACTTTATTGATGATACCTACATGTTTTATGCACATTATATGTCATATTTATGCATTTTCTGAACTAACCTATTAACAAGATGCCGAAGAGCCGGTTGCTGCTTTTTTGGTTTCAGAAATCCTAGTAAAGAAATATTCTCGGAATTGGACGAAACTTTCGCCCAGGGTCCTATTTTTGCACGAAGCCCGAAGACCGAAGAGATAACGAGTGGGGCCACGAGGCGGCCGAAGGGTGGCCGGCGCGGCCCAAGCCCGGCCGCGCCGACCTACCTCCGGGCCCCTCGTGTGCCCCCGCGTTGACCCTCCGCCTACTTAAAGCTTCCGTCGCGAAACCCCGTCGAGAGCCACGATACGGAAAACCTTACGACGCGCGCCGCGAATCCCATCTCGGGGGATTGAGATCGCCTCCCGCACCCACGGAGAGGGGATCATCTCCCGGAGGATTCTACACCGCCATGGTCGCCTGAGTGATGAGTGAGTAGTCCACCCCTGGACCATGGGTCCATAGCAGTAGCTAGATGGTCGTCTTCTCCTTGTTGTGCTTCATTGTTGGATCTTGTGAGCTGCCTAACATGATCAAGATCATCTATATGTAATTCTATATGTTGTGTTTGTCGGGATCCGATGGATAGAGAGTACTATGATTATGGTGATTATCAATCTATTGTTCATGTGTTGTTTATGATCTTGCATGCTCTCCGTTATTAGTAGAGGCTCTGGCCAAGTTTTTACTCTTAACTCCAAGAGGGAGTATTTATGCTCGATAGTGGGTTCATGCCTCCATTGAATCTGGGACAGTGACAGAAAGTTCTAAGGTTGTGGATGTGCTGTTGCCACTAGGGATAAAACATTGATGCTATGTCTAAGGATGTAGTTGTTGATTACATTACGCACCATACTTAATGCAATTACTTGCAACTTAATACCGAGGGGGTTCGGATGATAACCTGAAGGTGGACTTTTTAGGCATAGATGCGTTGGATGGCGGTCTATGTACTTTGTCGTAATGCCCAATTAAATCTCACTATATTTATCATATCATGTATATGCATTGTTATGCCTTTCTCTATTTGTCAATTGCCCGACTGTAATTTGTTCACCCAACATGCTTTTATCTTATGGGAGAGACACCTCTAGTGAACTGTGGACCCCGGTCCTATTCTTTACATAGCATACAATCTACTGCAATTGTGTTTACTGTTTCTTTGCAAACATCTTCCACTCGTACGTTTAATCCTTTGTTACAGCAAGCCGGTGAGATTGACAACCTCACTGTTTCGTTGGGACAAAGTACTTGGGTTGTGTTGTGCAGGTTTCGCGTTGGCGGATCCCTGGTGTTGCGCCGCATCACATTTCGCGACCATCAACCTTCAACGTGCTTCTTGGCTCCTGGTTCGATTAAACCTTGGTTTCTTTCTGAGGAAAAACTTGCTACTGTGCGCATCATACCTTCCTCTTGGGGTTCCCAACGAACGTGTGAGTTACACGCCATCATTCCCCTAAAGATAAAAATATTTATGTGGTTCCTGAGCAATAAGGTTTTGCTGACTAAAGACAATTTAGCTAAAAGAAGATGGCAGGGTTGTACAAAGTGTGTTTTTTGTGGTGAACAAGAGACTATTGATCATTTGTTCATCACCTGTCCGTTGGCTAAGATACTTTGGCGTACGATTAATTTTACTTATGCTCTCCCACCTCCAACCAATATTACGAATATGTTTGGTAATTGGCTAAATGGAGTTGATAGACAATCTAAGGCATTAATCCGTATTGGGGTTTCTGCCTTATGTTGGTCTATATGGAGGGTGAGGAATGATATTATATTTAACAAAAAACATTCTTTCCACTTTTTGCAATATGGTGGCACATTGGGTCCAGTTGTGGGCTCTCCTGTCACCGGAGGAACAGCGGGATGCTATGGCTACTGGATGCACACGGCTCCAGATGGTCGCTCAGGATATCTTGTGCCAGGCTGGCTGGCGGCACAATAGACGGATACTATGATGTGTACTCTGTTTTTCTTTGTCTTATTTCGTTGGTTGATTCTTGTATCAACTCTGGGCGATGCCTGAGATGTATAACTTTGTACTCTTAAACGTTTAACAAAAGGCCGTGTGCATCATCATGATGCAGAAGCCGGGGTTTCGTTCCCCATTTCGAAAAAAAATACAAATACTTCATCACTGTTACATGAATAATTCATCATCAAGTTGCACACAAATTAACTCACAAACACTCTCTCGAACTCATCTACAATTCATTAGATAATCGTGCGGTCAATTTACAACTACAATAGCGCGCCCAAGTCTTTGCTACGTCTTCATCGCCAGCTCGTCAACATACATACATATACTAAAACACAGCCCAAACCACCCATCGTGACGAACATGGAGCCAATAATCTTGCCATTAGGTAGTTTGAGCTGCTTCATTCATTGATCTTATAATGACGAACACACAGGCGTTCAAAATAATAGGACTAACCAATGAGGCACGTTACACATATCAGGTTCGCGAATTGTTTCAATGACTTGACGGGGAGAAATGTCAACCCTGCATGCAGCGTGCGAGGTGCCCGATCTGCCGGCGAACGGCCTGGTGCATCAAGTGTGGGACTTGGCCACAGCACGCATAGGTGGGTGGCTGCAGTCAAACAATATACAAGTCGTGAAGAAAATGCACCCAGGAATTGAAGGAGGATTAAAGGGCATCATCGATCAGTTTGAAACAGCTACAGCCTAAAGTCATCTCGATCAGCTAGCCCATGTCTTTAGTAAGGTATGCGAGGAGTCCTGGTCATTTTCTTCTTTTCCCAAGCGGTGGAGTCCTTGTCATCAAATGTGAACATGTGACAGATTGACAAAATCAAGGTTGACAATGGAAATGTCAATAACAAAATACGGCCAGTGCTTGGCCGATAATCCTAGTCAAGTACTAAGACCTGAGAAACCTGACTTCGAGGCAAACACGAAGCTTGGAACATGACCTACTTAAAGCTGTGAACATGAAACTAATCTTATGTATTTTTGAAGAACTGTCGGGACTTAAAATTAATTTCCATAAAAGTGAGCTCTTTTGCTTTGGAAAGGCGAAGGATGAAGAGGACGAATATAAACAGATCTTTGGGTGCGATGTTGGATCTCTCCCCTTTAGATATTTAGGTATCCCTATCCATTACAGAAAACTCAGAAATTCTGATTGGTATCCAGTTGAAACAAGGTTTGAAAGCAAACTATGATGCTGGAAAGGAAAGCTTTTATCTTATGGGGATAGATTAGTTCTTATTAATTCAGTTCTAACCAGTTTACCTATGTTCATGTTATCCTTCTTAGAAATACATGTTGGGGTAAGGAAAAGATTGGATTTCTATAGATCTAGGTTTTTCTGGCAATCTGACGAAAATAAGAAAAAATATAGGCTTACAAAATGGAATATTGTTTGTCGACGTAAGGATCAAGGCGGTTTAGGTATTGAAGTACTAGAACTAAAAAATAAATGCTTATTGAGTAAATGGTTGTTTAAGTTGATTAATGAAGAAGGGGTGTGGCAGGAATTATTACATAATAAGTACCTAAGGAATAAGACTTTATCAGCAATACAACCGAGACCCACAGATTCATCATTTTGGAAGGGTTTAATGCGAGTAAAAGAGGAGTTTTTTAATAGAGGTTTCTTTAAAATTGGTAATGGAATGAGTACTCGGTTCTGGGAAGATACGTGGTTGGGAAAAACCCCCTCTGGCCAATCAATATCCGTCATTATATAATATTGTGCGACACAAAGATGTAACAGTGGCTCATGTGTTAGCCCAAAACCCATTGAATATTAGTTTCAGGAGGGCACTGCTGGGAACAGATGGGCTGTATGGTTATAGTTATGCCGAAAACTAATGACGGTAAATTTAAATGATGAGAGGGATCTTTTTGTTTGGGGTTTGACATCTAATGGTATTTTTACGGTAAAATCTATGTATGAAGATCTTATGAGCGATCATACCCCTTATTTGAGAAAATATTTGTGGAAGGTTAAAGTACCTTTGAAGATTCGGATATTTATGTGGTTTCTTAGTAATAAGGTTTTGTTAACTAAAGACAATTTAGCTAAACGGAATTGGCATGGTTGCATGAAATGTGTTTTTTGTGGTGCACAAGAAACCGTTGAACATCTATTCATTGACTGTCCTTTAGCTAAATTGCTTTGGCGTACGGTTAATTTCACTTTTGATCTTCCACCTCCAACCAATATTATAAATATGTTTGGTAATTGGTTAAATGGAGTAGATAGACAATCTAAAGCTTTTATCCGTGTTGGGGTTTCCGCTTTATGTTGGTCTATTTGGAGGGCAAGAAATGATATTATCTTTAACAAAAAACAATCTTTTCATTATTTGCAGGTTATTCACATGATGGCTCACTGGGTTCAACTATGGGCTCTCCTTTCGCCGGAGGGTTTACGGGATGCCATGGCTACTGGATGCACACGGCTCCTGACGGTCGCTCAGGATATCTTGTGCCAGGCTGGTTGGCGTCATATTAGTAGGCTACAATGATGTGTAGTTTTATTATGCTTTTTTTATTCCGATGGTTGATTTTTGTATCAACTATAGACGATGTTTGAGATACGTGAGATGTAAAACTTATTTACACTGGTTTCAATAAAAGGCCGTGTGCATCACCATGATGCAGAAGCCGGGGTTAAACTCCCCATTTTGAAAAAAAAGGAAGTATTGTAGGTATACAAGTGTGAGACTTATTCCCTCCAAATTAAGTTGGACGCGACCCAATCCCATCAGAAGAGTATTTAGCATTTTGCACGCGAGATGGCCTGGATGAAAATTAATAAGATAACAAGTCTATTAAAACACCTTCGTCTTGAATGTTTGATCATCCTACGTGGTCGAATTTCTCCGACCACCTTCTTGGTTCCCTTTCGTGCCGCACATAGGTGTCTGTATTTGCACTACCGCGCTGCTGAAATACATGTCTCTGTTTAGAGCATCACTGCCGGCTCCCGTAACTCTGTCCGGCATAGCGTCGTTTTAGGCCGGCTACTCACAGCTAGCGGCGCCTCGAAATGGTTAGTCCAAATACAACCGTATTTTCTATTTGCAGCTTTCTTTCAACTTATTGAATCACAACAGAATTCATATGTACAAACAATATTCAATCAAATAAAATTATTCAACCAAATTCAAACATAACGATATAATAGTGCATACAATAATACCAGGCTGCTGCAGTGGAAAGGCCACACAAGTATGTTTTGCTTCGATCTTTTGTCGTTTCTAAATACAGTGACACAATGACACATAGTTTTTGCGCTCTTTCAAGAACAGATGTCGTATGTGAGTTACTTAATATCCCGGCTGCATCACTGGCCATGCACGAAATCGCCAACTAACTTGTTAATTAGTTTATCCGCATCAGCTTCTATCTTTGATCTTGACTACTAATACTATCTTGAGGAAGCACTAGATAATAATCTTGGCATATCTGATGATTCAAGAGTCAAGACATGAGGAAGAACGACAAGTGGATGACGCGACCGAACAGTGACGCGCGCTCATAGCTTCCCTGAATTGACAGTAAGGAGCTCATAAAAAATCATATGGTAAGGTCAGGTTTGCTAAATATTGATACACGTAAAAAAGAAATGATGCTAAATTCATATGGCAAGGTCACGAGGAAGACTAAGTGGATGATGCTAAATATTATTGTAAGCCTATGACCTCAGGCTTTTGGACGTACTCCCTTCGTCCCATATATAAAAGATATTTTAAGATTATCTGAACTTAGATGCATCTAGACGCAATATAGCGTACATCTACTTCCAAAGTTTGATTTGAGACATATTTTATTCGATAGCCGGATATTTTTTTTAAGAGTAAGCAAATGCGTACCTTAGTTTCGCATCTAAATACATTCAATTTTTTATAAAGTTGAGACATCATTGATACGGGCAACAAAAAAAGGGTGCTAAATACTGTAAGCCGGTGGGGTCGATGGAGTATTGTACTACTCCCTCCGTCCCAATTGATGTGCCATCATTATTTTGTGTGTCAAAAGTTTAACCAATAATTTGATAATTTAAATTATCAAATTTGATAATTTAAATAGTTCTTGATTGTTATAAAAATTATACCATAGAAACTTTATTCAAATATGATTCAATGTAACATACATTCGATGTTTGGCTAGCCAAATTGATGATCAAACTTATATCTCGATAAATGTGTGCGCCACCTATAACTGTCCATGGGAAGCCCGACCCGGCCTAAAATTCTCGGGCTTGGTCCAGCACGAGCATGCTTGCGGGCTGAGTCTAGGCTGTAGAATTAGGATCGATGGATGGTCCAATGCCGGGCCTGGGATTGAGAAAAGTGTGAAATAGGGAAGAGATCCAGCCCAAGGACCGTCGAGCTTTTGTAGTGATTGGCTAGGCTTGGGCCTGAAAGTTAGACCCATCGGTTAGGCCGGGCTAGGTATGGGCCTAGGTTTTTTTGCGTCAGGCTTTGTTAGGCCCCACCCGAAGCCTGGCCTAGCCCAAGCAATGCCTAGATATAGGGCCACCTAAAAGGGAACAACTGTGAAAGCCGGCTGGCAGTAGTACTACAAGTGCGCGGTCACCTGCTCTGTCTCAAGTTCGTAGGGCTGACGCCATATATGTATGTATAGTCAAACTTGGACTTAGAATTTGAGGGGTTTTACAATTCATAACGTAGTTAGTACGTAGTACTACCTCCGTCCTAAAGCTTAAGGCTTATATTATTTTTAGAAAGTCAAACTTGTAGTTTGACTTAGCTTTTACCAAAAATCATTAACATGCAAAATACAAAATTATTATCATTAAATAGATAATAAATTATATTTTCGTATGGTATCTACAAAATATTATATTTGTTGATAGATTGTTCTAAAATTTTGGTCAAATTTTACTTGGTTTGACTTTTCAAAAAAAATAAGGCTTAAACTTTAGGATGAAGGTAGTGTATGTTAAGAAAGGAGGGAGTAGCTTAGACCCATGCATGATCTGTGAGCATATCTAGCAGGATGTCATCAAGGACACCAATAGTCAATCAAGTGGTGGTGTCAAGGGTTTGGAGAGGCAATACCTACTGTGAACATATTTGAAAAGGCTTATACGTCTATAGGCACAAATGATGTTTGGTTTTCCAAGTCGGCCGTACATCTCCCTTCTTGAGATGCAAGTCGCGCAACGTAATCTTGTGGCGTGGCAGGCGCAGCATCACAGGATAGCGAGCAGCCTACATATAGAGCTAGTGTAGTCAACTGCAGCCCCCGTTCATACGTACCTCTGCCGTTGTTTCCTCGATTTGCTGACCACGAACACATTCAGAAAACAGAGAGAGGTTGCAATCTATAGCGTACACCTAATGTAGCCAAAGCCATGTAGGTAGGCGACACTGATCGCTGGGCTGCTACAGTCAACAGGGAAACCGTTTTTAGAAAATGACCGCGTCAAGAAAGCATCCCCGAGCGATGGGTCCGTCGCCGCCGCGGCGCGCAGCTAGCCTTGCACCGCCCCAGAGATCCGACGCGGATGACGGCGACCGGAGCAGGAGGATCAGACAGCGAGTCTGCATATATATGTACGACGCGCGCGCCATAACTACACCCATCGGCCCCCGGCCTGGGGACCGCCGTAGCTAAGTACGCGCCGCAGAGATGGACGTACGTGCGGCGGCGGCCGGAACGGTGACCGATCGATCGGGGCCGGTGGCTGCACATACGGGGGTATTAAGAGGCGACGTGGCTAGCTCCGACGTGGACCGCTCGATCGCCGACCCATCATAAAGAGTTCTCGACGAGACGGAAGGAGCATTGCACGTACAGCACTACATGTGCACGGTGCACCCTGCAACCTGTAGTTGGCCGGGAAAAGGAAACCGAGACATGATAGATCACCCTTTCTCGTGCTCTCCTGGTTTTCAATGAAGCCACGCATCAGAAACCTCTACCGTTGATTGAATGATCTAAGCACTCCCTCACCGGTTATCCCGGCTTGATGCGACATATTAAGGTTATCGGCCAGTAGTGGGACCCTACCCACTTGTTAGAAACCCTAGGGTCATCCTCGGTCATCCTCTTAAATTTTGGACGTAGCCACCAACTAGGTGTGGGTGAAGCTATTTGTTGATGGATCATATAGCCAATCGGATCATTGTGCTGGCATCGGGTAACTCTCCGGGATGAGGAAGGCCGGCAAATCTTCACGGCGTGCCAATTTCAGGAAGAATGTGTTCCCCCCTAGAAGCTGGGTTGCGTGAGTGCTGGGAAGGTTTCGAGAGAGCACGCCTATTTGGTCAACTTTTGATGATAGTTGAGTCTGGATGATCTCAACTCACTGAGGCCTTGTTTGGTACTAGAGTTTTTGTGGGAATTAATGGGGATAATCCCCACCAAACTCTAAATCCCTACTTACTTCTAAAAACATGTTTGATAATAAAGTATTGAGCGAGTTTAATCCCCGCTTATTCCCATGTTTCTCCAAATCTTAGTGTATTTTTCTCAATCCCCAATATTCTACCCCTACCTAGTGGATTGTGGCCGGATGAGATTTTGTGGGGATTGGTGACGGTAGATGTTTCAGCCAATACTCTAGAGTATTATCCTCACTAATCCCCCCAAAAATTCTAGTACCAAACAATACCTGAAGCGGTAAGATCGTCTCAAGTGATAGATCTCCTAGTCTGTTCTGTTTCTGACTGTGAGAAGATTAATCACACTAGCCATTTTCATTGCATGTATATATAGAAAAATATTAGATGGCCATCAAGTTTTGATAGAGTTTTTGAATTTGTAAAATTGGATTTTGGTTAGGTTTTGGCCCTCATATCGTCCTTTGGGTGCTCGAAAATGACCGTCTTCTAAACCTTCCTACTAATAAATTTCCTGATTTGCCTGCAAAAAATACTCCGAGGTCATCGGAGGTGACGACATCGGTTGAGACTCCAATTTGTTGCTTACCTTATGATATGTCGGTGGTGGTTGCCTTCGAACTATCTGGTATGAAGTTCGTGCTACCCTGATGTTCCCTATTATAAGAAGTTCTATGTTTTTGTTCAAAAATGCATGTATCGGGGACTCCCTTTAGTTCTTTTAAGGATTTCAGAGATAAACTTGTGAGACCTTTAAATATAGATATACATGCGTGTCTAGACATATCTAAAATAGATAAACTTGTGATACCTTTTTATGGAGTGATGTAGTATTTTCTTTCATGAGTACTCCTAGGCATTTATGAAAAACGACCCCTCGCGTTCGCTCCCCAGGGCAATGCCAGGGGCTCCAAACCCTAGCACCGCCAACCCTCCCCCCCGAGTCCTCTCTCCCGCCGCTACTATTGGCGCTGGCCATGGTGGCGGCGGGGCCCGGAACCAAATGTGTACGGGGGGATGATGGAGGCGGCGACCAGTGGTGGCGGCTGGGACAGCGGCCACCGGTTTCGACGAGCTCTGCGTCTAGGGCGGCGACCCTAGACGAGCGGCGACGGCTCCTCTCATGGCCTCCGGCAATGGATGGTGGCGGCGGCTGTTGGATCTTGTGCCCGCCGAGATCCATCGTCGGCTTTAGCCGGCGGCGCGAGGAAGGGGGCGACGATTTGCGGGGCGAGGATGGTGTGGTTGCGGCGGACGCCGTCCACCGAGTCCTCCTTTGTCATTGTTGGCCAGCGGATGGCAGAGTGGGGGCATGTTCGTCTGCTTCGGGTTTGAAGGTGGTGGTCCTAGGGTTTCTTCTTCTGCGAAGATAAAGACCTACCGGATGCCGATCCTTCTTCATCAAGCCAAAGTGTTGAGTTCCGGAAGGCTCGCCTTTTTTGCCCGGAGTTCGACGGGTGGTATTCGGTCGCGCGCACCCATGCTTTTATTCCGACCGTTTGGTTCTGGAGGGAGCGGCGTCAAGCTCTTTTCTGTGTTGACACCAAGGGTGTGTTTGGTAGGCTGGGTCAACCCAGAGATTCCCATCTCAGCAGAGAATTTTAGAGAAATATGTGTTTGTTAGCCCGGGTCATCTCATCTCAGCTATGCCCACCTCATACAGAAAAGAGCTCTCAGCCTAGCCCAGTTGAGAAGCTCAAATCGAGCTTCACAACTCGGCCTGGGCGAGCTCATCCCGCAAAATGCCCCACTCGCCCGACTCAGACGCCCCCCAGACCCTCACCCGGTCAAACTCCACCCCCTCATTCTTCCTTTCGTTTTTCTTTTCTCCCGTGAGCCCTGCGCGAGCTGAAGCCGTGTAGACGCCGGGGAGCTCCACATCGGCCGCCCAGCAGCACGCCGGCACGCTCCTGCACCGCCAGGTCCGACGAGGCACTGCCAGGGCCGACCACCGCCGCCAGGGCTTCCTTGCGTCGCCCCACACCCGACGACGGCGCGCCAGGGCCGACCACCGCTGCCAGAATCGCCGCCACGACGTCGGAGCCGGCCACCGCCCCACGGCCGTCGGCCCTTCATCCTCCCGCGCCGGACAGAGGCAGCAGGCCCCGCCGCCGACGCCCCTAGCCCCTGCGCGGGTCGCCATCTCTCCCTGGACGCCCATCGCACCGCGCGGACCACCGCCTCTCCCTGGACATTCGAAGGCGACCCGACGGCCAGGAACCGGACGTTCTCGACGCGGCCGGCCGCCACCGCCGTGCAGTAGCTCCAATGGCCGGCGCTCCTCCCCAGCTCGCCGCCGGCAGAAGCTCCAATGGAACGGACCCGATTGCTTTTCTGTTTTTTTGTTTAAGGGTCTTTTTGTTAAAAAGCAGGACGATTTTGTAAAACAGCTGTGATACATGCTCAGCTCAGCACAAATGGTACCAAACAACATTTCATATGAGCATAGCTCAACACATACACGGTGCCAAACATGTAACGTTTCTCAACTCAACTTGGCTGAGGTCACCATGTATAGGTAGAGAGAGATATTCTGAGTTGCCCCGGTCTACCAAACACACCCCAAGTGACATTGGATCCATGGTGAAAGTCAGAAGAAGAGGATATCATGAAGTCCGGATGGGAGGACTAGCTAAGGGAGGTTCAAGTCCGCGATGTTGAGGGACTTGCTTGGCGTTCCGGGCTTCACAACAGTGGTATGAAAGTGGGAGCGACATCACATGTGAAGTTCAGAGTCCTACCTTTCAGGGTGAAACCCAAGATCTGGCCTTAACTGGTTGTGTCTGGCAATGACCTTGTTGAAGGCATTGTTTTGAGAGCAGGAACTATCTCCAGGGTGAAAACCTTAGATCTTTGGTCGGGCAACGAAGGTGCTGGAGCACTGTTCCCCTCTTAGAGGCGTCGCTTTTAGAGAGTCTGTATTTTAGTGTATTTCAGTTGTTGTCTTGCTGGTTGATGTATTGCTGTTGTTAGGCCTGGGATACTGTAGTGGGATTTTTGTTTCTTAGTTTTTTTTTCTTTTTTTTTTTGGCTGTGTGCATCCGTACTGCTATTAGGGTGTTACGTTGTTGCAGAGGCTGGGTGTAATTGATATCTTTTGATATTAATGTATTCTCTTTATCGAAAAAATATATGCAAATAATAATCGCGATGGATTTGTACGTCTTGAAAATTCAGTCATTCATCCAGTATATGCATATGTGTATTGAGAACCACGGTCATAGCTTTGCATGGACGACCGTAGAAAGCAAACCACGATTGACCACACCAGTTTGAAGAGTACCACAACGACACTTGGTATTGATCGGTTAGGAACTTTAGCCGGTTAGAAACTTCAATGCAGGACCAGTAGCATTTCGATGGCGCAGGACACTGTCTTTAGTTGCTCATGATGTCACGGAGATTGACAAAAACAAGAGGAAGAACGTTACACACATACAATGCCGTAGGAAGACTGCACGTAACTTAACCACTCCAGATAGGTCGTAAATCGTCCAGCGATGAAGCTAATTAACCCTGTCGGACTAAAAGTAGAAGATCAATGTTTCAGAAAACCCTTTACGGAGCAGTTAAAACCGGTTGGCCCCTATGACCAAACCCTAGCGCCGCCGGTCCCTTTCCCAGCCCCCCTCCTTGCCGCTGCCTGAGGAGGCCGCAGGAAACTGCGTAGGTCACTGATGAAGGTAGCGGAGGGGCTCTCATCGCACCACTTGCTCGCGGTGGATCTTGGAATCGGGTTGGTGGCCTCTGGTGGTGTGGCGGCGCGGACTCTGCGGCGAGCAGCACGCGCAATCGGGTCCTCCTCCTCGGTTGTGTGAACGGCTGGAAGGCGGAGCGTGCTAGCTGTTGTACGGGGGTCACTGCGTCGGTGCCCGAGACTGACGGATGGCGTTTTCCCCTTCGTCTAGCGCACCCCACCCCACTGGTGCTGATCTTCGGTGGCTTCTGGCCGTTGCATCTGATGTTGGGTTGGGTTCTAGAGGTGGTGTCGATATCGGGAGAAATCCCTGGCTAGTGGCGCCAGCGAAGGCGGTGGTGATGCCCGTGGGCGCCGCGGTCTTCGTTGGAGCGTCGTTGAGGTAGCTTGCCCTTCCTCCCTCCCCCACTTGATACCCTGGAAAAATCTAAATCCCTTGGATTGGGAGGAAGCGACACTCTGGACGCCTCCACCTTCCAGAAAGTGCCACCTTGAGTAAGTTCGGAGTGTGGGTCGGTGTTGTTTTAGGTTGCAGGCCTAGTTGTCGTGGTCAGAGTTGTGGTGGTGCCGCTGAACCCTAGGGTCTAGCCCATGCAATTTACTTGGTTGCTCCCTATTTGTTCACTGCACTTGCTCGGGTGCGGTGTTGTGGGAAGGCAGGAGCACGATGCTTCTCTCTTGCAAACGATGTTCCAACGCTTAGATGTGTCGCCGCCAGTCTCCTACAAAGCACCTTCTCTTCAGCTTCCGCGCCCTATAGCTTCGTCTCTTCGTGACTGGATCCGTGGTCGGTGGAAAGGCTTCTCAAAGTGTGCTCGGTGCAACGAATGGTTGGCTTTGTTGCTTGCCTAGCTTGGTAGCCTAGTTCATCGTGTGAGGGTGTCTCCATTGACGAAGGTACGATGCCCTTCGAGGCAGAGCGAGGGAGCAGGGATCCCTCTCCGATCATGGAAGAGAACTGATGACAAGCGATGACTAGCCTCCCTTGGTACATACATGACCCCCCCCTTCGCTATCGGTGATCCCACCCCAAAATCCCCCTTAGTCGCTCCGTGGTGCTTTGTTCGTGTTGGAGGACTTCATGGGCTTTAGCTAGTCTTTCTTGTTTATGTTATGTTTGCTGTTGTTTGTGTGAGTTGTAAGTTGTTTTTCAACATCTTTGTATCCTATCGTGATTTTATTAATTTAAAACTAGGCACTTTGTGCTTTATAGGTTAAAAAAACACCGTGGGGAAATAATATTCGTGCTCCCCCTTGTTTTGGACCCGAACTAAAGCTAGCAAGCACTATTAGCTAGCACGTCCTCACTCAAAGCAGCAAAAGGGAACACGAGGCCGCTGGCTACCGTGTCCAGTCAATGACAAGCTAGGTGTCACGTTTTCAGGGACTAAAAACCGCGAGGCGCAAAGAGCAGACCGTCTAGAAATGGAGTCTTGGAAGTGACATTTCCGCCGTGCACCGCCCACTCGGAGGTGCATGGTTGCAGTCACCGACGTGACAGCGGCTTTCCGAGCGCCGGACTGAAAGTTGTGGTTTTTTTTTGCGTGGTTCAAACGTTCCCATTTGGTCCTCGCCGGATCTTCCAAATCTGGTCGCAAGAAACATGCTGTATTTTCGCTTTCGATGCAGAATCAGCTCCGATGTGCACGTGAGGATCGGACTAGTTACGTGCATCTGCCAGGCTCAGGGATCCATCGTCCGTGCCCAGAGGGGCTCTAGAAGAATTTAGACCAGGGTTAAATGTTGAAAACCAACTAATTTGACAAGAGTCGTCGAGGGTTTGGAAATTTGCACTCTATTTACTACGGTTTAGCGAAGGCGCACGCCGAGTCGCAGATGACTTGTCTTTACAGACATGCAGACAGGTGACCCCGGTTGTTTCAGCCAGCACTTCTACTCTGGTGCTTCTTCCCTGGTAAAATTATAAGCGCGTCAAACACAATAACGACGGAGATCTTTTCATACCTGTTTGGAAGCGGGGCATGATCATAATTGCAGTGTAGGTCCACCGTCTGTGCCCTGTATAAGCCCATATGATCTGTGTTGTACTGTACCTCGTTTTTGTACGTATCTAAGGTCACATGTATGTGTCGAAATAGAAAGGTCATATAAAGATCTTGCTCAAGTGAGCTGTTTTTTTCTTACGCGACATACAAATACTGTATCAATATACATGAGTGGATATGGGTTTCGAAGGACCCAACAGAGAAAAAAAACAAATATAACCCCTTCAACTTCATTTAGAGGGAGCACCGGAGCAGCCCTCTTCAGCCAGTGAAACCGCGGGCCAGGAGAACGATTGCTCATCCACCATCTATTCTGTTGTGTTTTCTATACGATTAGTACATCAATGAAATCTTTAAAAACGCAGCCTACCTCACACAATAATACTCTCTCCGCACTAAAAGGAATGTTGCAGATTTATCCAAATTTAGATGGTTATGTTGGACGTTTCTATACACTAAGTCGCCTCTAAATACATTCAAATTTAAATAAATCTGCAACATCCTTTTTGGGAAGGAGGGAGTGCTATCATTTTCAATTTTTTAGTACAAGGATTGAATTTCTAGTGCTGAATTTGAAATAGTCATATTTATTAAAATTTTGAATTCTGAAGCACATTCAAAAATGATGATGCGCGGTAAACTCAATAAAGCTTGATACAAAAAAAGTGTGTGTCCAAATTAAATTATATGACATTTGCCAAATATTTCTTAATTCTGATGAACTAAGTTTCAAACATAGTGAAACAAAAAAATTCTAAGAAAAATAACACCAAGTTTCTCAAAGTACCATCAAGTTTCAAAAGTCGATTTTATAAAATTGCCAAAGTATATGAAATATTGGTCTTCTTTTGTTGTTATTTTCACAGCGAGCTCAAATATTCAAATGGTTCATAAATTAAAATGACGGTTCACAAGTTACGAAAATTTCATGTTTTAAATTGAGATCTAACCGTGCATTCTTATTACCTTTTCTTGTTTGATCCACCCGGTTTCCCTGAGGTCTACACCTTTGACCCGGGCCCAACGGCTGTCCCCCAATGGATTCTTGCTTTCCTTTGAGCTTGGTTAGCTCATAAGAATACCTCCCACCATATTAGTATACATACCATAGGAGAACATGGAAGTTTTGGGGAGATTTCGATCCTCAAAAGAGCCTAGATCCAGCGAAATCCCAAACCATTGACGGTGAGGTCTACGCCTTTAACCCGATCCCAACTGCGGTCTTCCAATAAAATCTTTTTTAATATAACATTTTTATTATTTTATTTAATGTGATATATTACTAGAAAGTAAAAGTATCATGTAACAAAAGAATTTAAATGCAAACATAATTGCGCCAGGGGAAAGAAAAGAGAAAAGGTGGAAAAAGCCATCGGCACACACAACTCACGCCTTCTCGCGGCCAGCCGTCAGTTCCGGCGCCGGTGCCACGGTGCCGCCGAGTCAGCGCCCACGTGCCACCCCCAGCCGACAGTTTTTTTTTTTTTGCGCCAACGGTTTTCGCAAGCTTAGGCTCCAGCGTGGTGACGAAACGGACGCTGAGCGACCGTTTGTATCCGCCATGATCGAAAATGCGTCGCACTTCTCCAGCGGCACGACGCAAGTGATCGGTCCCAGAGACGCAAACCTGGCCCAAATATGCGCCAGGTTTGTGTTCTGGACGCTGCGCGGACGCGCAAAGTGACCGCTGGTCCCGGCACGGGCCCGCCGGCAGCGGCACAACGGCTTCGTCTTTCCCGGCATTATATGGCGCCGCAGCCTTTGCAGCGTGCCTCGGCTTCCGAGCGTGCGCATAGTAGACGTGCGCAGCAGCGGCAGCGAGGTCGATGCTTCCGCGCATCGCAACAGGCGTCGCTCGCCTGTGCCTCGCGTGTCGCGCGTAGTAATGGCGATGCCCGCGTGGCGCGCCGTCGCCCCGCGCCTCCGACCTATATAAACAGGGGCGCCGGCATCTCATCTCCTCCGCACTAAACCCTAGCCGCCGCCGTAGCGCCACTCGTAGATCCACCATGAGCGCCGGACGCGCCGGCTGCCGCGCCTCCACCTCCACCTTCACCTCCCACCCCACCTCCCCGCCTCGAGCTCCGACGACGGGTTCGACTCCGATGACAGCACCAACCTCCTCCACCCGGTCGGGACGCCGCGGATCTGCTCTCGCGGAGGAAGAAGCAGAGGAGGAGCCGCCCATGCGGCTATCGACGCCGAGCCGGAACAACGCAGCCGGCGGCCGCCGCTGCAGCCGAGGACTCGATGACTCGGAGATTTCATGGTCATCCGATGACCCTGATGCGCCGAGGCCGAGGAGAAGGCGGCGGAGCAGCGGGCCTCGTCGAGTCTTTCGAGACGCTCAAGGACGAGGCCGCCAACGCGAGGCTGGAGCAGGCACTGCAAGAGGACGCGGGGGCGCACCGAGCCATAGCGGCCGCGCGGGAGGCGGCGAAGAAGCAGGCCACGGAGCGACGCAACGACGGTGTCGGCCCGTCAGGAAGCAAGTAGTCTAGGTCTTGTATAGTTTTTATGTATTATTTTCTATGTTTGGTTTTCATATGCAATCAATCGCTCATGGTAGAAAACCAAACGAATTGTATGAAGATCAAACTATGTTGCAATTCAAAAATGGGTCGCCCCGGTGGGAGCACACACAGACGCAAACGGACGCGCGGTCAAAATATATCCGCTGGGCGACGCAAACGGACGTTGACGACCACTTTTGAGCGTCCGAAATGCGTCGCGCCGCTGGAAATGCCCTTAGACTTCCAAGCCATGTGCCAACCGCTCCGATAAACGGCCGCCATCGTAGCTTCTGGCCGGCGGCGTCTGCGCGTTTCCCTGTAGTGGGGCATGAGGGGATTCCAAAATCCAAATGACACAAGAAGAAAGAAATAGCAAAGAGAGGGAAGGTGAAACAAACCCATTACTCCGCAACCCAGCTGCATGTTGCATGGTAAGAATGAACGCAGAGTCAGTCTATGATGACAAGCAGGTGACGCAATTTTTTTTAAATAATACGAATTTTTTATTTAATTCTAGGAATAGCGCGCGATTTCAAAAAAGTGCAAAAGTGTGATCTGGTCGGTCAGCTAATGACCGATCGGTCAGTAGCAGGCCGACTCCCTGTCGGCTGCTGTGCACCTGTCAGGTGACAGAACTAGTTGGTCGATAGCTGACCAACTGGCCAGCTACAGACCAATTGGCCAGCTACCGACCAATCGGCCAGCTACTATCCGACCAGTGCATGGATTTAGTTTAGGTTTATTACGAGTGATATCTCCTGGCACTTCTCCCCCATTATTTTCCCGCCACCGCTTTCCCGCCATATCTTCTCCCTCTCCCGTTCACACCGCCGTGTTTCCCTCCCGCCCTTGCCGCCACCCTTCCCGCTATCCTTCCCGCCACCATCTCCCGTCAAATTTATCCCGCCACCATCTCCCGCTATATTTTCCCGCCACGCTTTTTCCCTATAAAAGCATGCATCGACACTCATCGCTGCACAAGTGCTTCTATCTTTTTTTTCTTCTGTTGGCTCACCCTTAGCCATCATAAGTGTGTCGTGCTCTGACCAGGAGTTTAGGCCGGTGAAGTCGAATGCTACAAGTTTGCCCCCGGGTGTGACTGCGGAGCGGTGTTGGTGCGGCCGTCTTGCTAAGGTTAAGCAGGTGGAGGATTTCTCCGATTGGTTCGGCATGAAAATTTTCATGTGTGCGAGCTATGAGCATGATCCACCCCGTAGTTCAGCTTCGTCGTCCACCAGGCCGCCGGTATGTTTCGACATAATTTTATGTAGGCATAAATATATTTATGAATGTGATTTAATGTTACTGTTTGTGTTACAGTCTCCCCCGCCCCTATGCAAATGGTTTCACTGGATAGACACGGAGCAGCCAGAACAAGCTCAGTACATAAAATTGCAAATAAGTTCCGAAGTAGCGCCTCGCCGCCTAGTTTCTTCCCCTCCCGCGATGTCCCCTTGTGCTTCACTACCCCTTCCTGTTGGGCCAGTGCCGAAGGTTGGACAATTAGTGTCCCAGTGACCAAATTGATTGCATAGGAAACATTGTCTCGTTGGCCCTCCAGCTTCAGATTCATCCATATCATTCCGGATGCGTTGCGATGGCCGTCTACCGATGCCTGTCCTTTGTAGCGTCGGGTCTGGGATATATCGCTTTTCAGAAGGGTTTACAGTGCTGAAATAAACCTAAGGGCATCTCCAGCGGCGCGGCGTGGCGTCTGTTTCTCACCAATGCATCCATCCCGGCGGCTTTCCCTCGCTCACGGAGTCGGACGGCAGGGTGTAGTCGCTCATGGCTCGCCGGTGTTGGAGAAGAAGAAGCGTAAGAAGGAGGCGGTTGGACGTGAATAACAACGGACGCATGGTTATATTCTGCGGGAATTAATGTCCGCGCGTATAATGAAGAGGCCGACGGTTGCTCTTCCGCGGCGGTCCGGCGCTCCATGCCGGCGGTTGGCAGGTTGATCACCGCGGTTGCCACTCCGGCGGTTGCCATTCGCGCGCTTGCTGTGGTCTAATTCGACGCCGATAGGACCAGGGTCGCTGCCAGGCGGGCCCGTGGGGGAAGCGAGCGAACGCTAGGCGTGACCGCGCAGCGTCCGCGGAGATGCAAACATGCCGCATATTTGCGTCGCTGCGGACGCCCCGGACACGATGCGTTATCACCGGAATTTGACCAAACCAGAGGTGGGCCGCGATCAAGATGGACTTGACGATATATGCGTGGAGAGATATGTGAATCGGCCTTGTGTATCAAGTTTGGGCTAGTTAGCCCGTGTATCTTTATAGTAGGTTATGTAGAAGTTAGAGTTTATCGTGCACGGTTTAGTGCACGCCCACATTAGAAAGTCCCCTGGACTATAAGTATGTATCTAGGGTTTATGGAATAAACAACCAACGTTCAACACAAACCAATCTCGGCGCATCGCCAACCCCTTCGTCTCGAGGGTTTCTCCAAGCACCATGCTGCCTAGATCGCATCTTGCGATCTAGGCAGCACGACCTGCCTACGTTGTTCATGCGCTGCTCGGCCTGAAGCCTTTTGATGGCGAGCAACGTAGTTATCATAGATGTGTTAGGGTTAGCATTGTTCTTAGTATCATATGCTGTCGTAGCAACCCTTGCGCATCTAGCCGTCCTGTACCTCATCATGGGTGCAGGGCGGCACCGCTTGATCATTATTTAGTAGATCTGATCCGTTACGGTTGCTCTTTGATTCATCAAGGATTAGTTTAACATCTGCAATAGTTAGGCCTTACAAAGGGTTGGAGGATCCAGCGGCGTGTAGGGTGTAGTTTGCTGGCCCTAGACAGACGTTCCGAGGATCAACCTCGTGTGGTTTTTAGGCCTTGTCTAGGTTTGGCTTACATCACCGTGCGCGAGCGCGAGGCCCAATCGTGAGTAGGATGATCCGATTATGCGGTGAAAACCCTAATCGTCGTGGATCTCATATGCTTTATCTTGATCAAGCAGGACCACCATATATTCGCCACCTTGGACGAATCATGTGAATCGGCTCCATGAGCCGATTCACAGATAACCTGAGAGCCGATCGAGGCTCGTATTTAACGTGTACGTGTGTGTCCTGCAGGAAACTAAGCGAGGCATCATCCACACCTTCTGGACTGTGGTCAGGTGGCACGCCTGCAATTTGCATCGGCGCGCGACCAGGAGGCTTTGCGGGCCGTCGCTCGAGGGACTGGGCACGCAGCCCTAGTTGTTCCCTTACGGTGTTGACCGCCGCTTGCCGCCGGTGGGTTTTCGACGTCAACACATTTCTTGCACCCGGACAATCTCGACCACCACATCGCCATCACTCTGAGATGGCGGGAAGCACTCGGTCAAGACGAGGACCTGGCTGACAAACTCAAGAAGAAGCATAACAAGGTCAATGCGGTCCTCGAACCGAACTCCGGCTCCTGTGGGAAGACCCGTTCACGGCATCAAGCTCGACGGAGGCACACGTCCGTTGCCGATGTCAACACGGTCGATCTCAGCCACTCCATAAGAGAACCAGGGTTCTCTTTCGATGCCAATATGGGGTTCGTGATTCGCCATGACGCGGACAAAGCAGAGAGCAGCCACCTCGTGGCAAAGAAGAGAGGAGTTCGTGACGGCCCCAAGACGACGATAAACGATACCGGGCAGAGGAGGTGAGAACGACGGCGTCCACGCCGTTATCCGAGCATCTCTCAGCAAATATGAACAGGCACCGACGTCGCACGATAACGACGATGAAGGATATCGGGTCTGATGCAAACAGGAGGTATCGTCGCAACACGGCCACAACGACAGCAACAACGTAGGGAGGTCCGGGGAGCAAGATAAGCATAAGACTGGTGTCCTTTCTTCAAACATTGCTGACTCTGGGAATGAGCCGATTGCCAACAATCGAGAATCTGCCCAGAATGCAAACAACAAGGAAGAAGGGGGCAGGCGAAGTTTCAGTGTTCAAACGTCTAGGACCTCTCCTACCTCAGTAAACGAGCAGTCATCTCAAGAAGAAGACTTCGAGAGACAGATGGAGAAGGAGATAGGTACCACCGACCAAGGTGGTGCGATGGGCTCACCATTCTCAAGCGCCGGTACAGCGGCTGCGAAGCTTGAAGAAGCCGAGGCACGCACCTGTACACGTTGAGAGAGCGCGGCCCGATCCGGCCGCGAAAATCCAGCAAATAGTGGAGACGGCGCGCCCGCCAAAGAAAGTATGGCGCCCAAACACAAGCCGATGCACAGGCGGCTGATGCCGATGCACGCATCGGTAGACACAAACATGGTTCAGAAGTGGACAACAGAACAGCGCCATCCAGAATTGTACCAGGACAAGTACAAGCGCGTCACCCTGATCGAGAAGGACAAAGATGAAGGTTCTGCAAGAGATCGGGAGTTCACTATTGCTGAGTGGACCCGGGGGCAAAACCCGTGTCCCGCAAGTGGGCGAAACAACCAGGGCCTGCAAAAGGATTCGACTTCGATTTGAGCAAAACGAGCAAATTTTTGATTGGCTCCCGAAGGAAAAAGCTGAAGTTACCCGACGGCCACAAAATCCCCACGTTACAAGAGATGAACGGCAGACCATACCGCAAATGGCATGACACGTTCACCCATGCCACCAACGACTGCAAAGTCTTGCACGGTCAGATTCAAATGGCGATAGAGCAAGGCCGGTTGCTCTTCGGTCAGTTTGCCATGAGAGTTGACACGCAGCCGTTTCCGGAGGTCAACATGGTCGATCTCAGCCACGCATAAGACGCGAGCCAGGTTGCCTGCTTGATATCAATATGGCAGGCTGCAGATCGCCATGGTAAGGATAAGCCCGAGAGCAGTCGCTCCCGCAAAGGTGAAGAGGAGGCCGATCCACACGATCGGCCCCAAACGATGAAAAGGGACGCCGACTCCAGCGTTTGGCCAATATTATCCTCAACATACGCTTTACCCGTGTTCAAAGATTAACCTAGAAGGCGATGGAAAGTGGGGTATGGGTTTACATCGCCGACGAGCTAGAAGAGATTGAGGAAGTCAAGAAGGAGATCAAGAAGTTGTTGGACCCGGGTTCATCAGGCCATGCAGGTACGCTGAAAGGATTTCCAATGTAATACCTGTGGAGAAAAGGATGGCCGGTGGCGCGTTGCCATAGATTTTCGAAATCTCAACATTCTGTAAATAGTCGGATCGACAACTACAAGGGAAGACGATTCCAGCGATCGGCTAAAATTACTCGCACCACCCTTGTTTACTGATGTGCTATTTCGCATGGTGAGTGGCGAGAAAAGCTTGAATTAGCTGAAAAGCCGATATCTTCAATCACTTGAAGGATTCGGCTCGGGGGGCATACACACGGAGAGGGTACAAAGCCACGAAGTATGTACCCAGGGGAAGCCGATTCATGAATCGATCGGCTAATAAAAATCGAATATACAGAATTTTTGAGCACAGCCGATGCGTAGTCATCGACTTAAGGATTCAAAGCCGATGCACGGCCATCGACTCAAGGGATTTAAGCGGAAGCCTAACAAGAGCAGGCCCTTCATTGAGATTTCCGACTCGGCCCTCTCTTCAACGACTTCCAATTCCTTCACAAGACTTCAAGCTCGGCAAGCGACAGAAGCATCAGTTTGGGCGTCCAAGACGGCCCTTTTTTCTCATTTAAGGTGTTGAGGTTTGCCGGCAGGTTTGAGGATCACAACCCCGGCCAAACATCAGAACAACATGGATGTGCAGATCAGGCTAGGATCACGAGAACAACCGGCGGTCATCCAGCTGGACTGAACTTCATTTTCACCAAAGGTTGCCTCATCGGACCAAAGAGACTTGGGGGCAGCTCACCTGGGAAGTTCTCTGCTGTTAACAACCGATTCGGTCGAATCGGCTGACGCTGCACCATAAGAGGGGCCGATAGTGGCCCAATGCAGCTGGTGCAACTTCACTCTCGCCTTGATCGAGGCTCGGGGGCAGCGAGCCAATGGTGTTGAAATTGGCCGTCTCTCGCATCATAACCGTGTTGAACGAGAGAGTTCTTGCAGAGTAAAGCCACCAGGGTTGACGGGAGGAGTTTGAAGGAGGGGCCATCATCGTGGTTAGGCCTTAGGCCAGTTCGTTGCGGCACGGAGTGCGACATCGCCGGAAAAGCTATGAGCAAACACTTGTTGAGCAGAGGTTCGCTTCAACGTCAAGGTCGTCTTTCCGGGAGCAAACCTGGAGTTTTGTTATCGACGAACATCATATTCGGATGATGTTAAAAGTCTAAAGGCCTTGGGGTCTCAAAGCTGCGCGTCGGACCTGTTCGATTGGAGGTTTGGGTCTGAATTCCATGGACTGCAAGTCGACATCTGAGAAGGCAATCAGATCGATCTGTTTTGCAATCCATTTGAAAGCTGATGCTTTGCCATCGGCTCATTAAGCATCTACCGGATTGACAATCGGCGGACTCAGTATAAAAGAAATCGGCAAAATCAAGTTAAACGGAACTTCTTCATTGATAAGCAGAGATTTCTTACATAAAGAGCCGATTGCTCTCAAAGGGAGTTGCTAGGAGGGATGTTGTCTACCGCTCCTAGCTCTAACCTATCTAAGGGCCGCTGCTGTCCTCATCCTCGCCATCATCAGCGCCGCTCCCGGCCGCTCATCCTCACCGCTGGAGAAACCACCGGCGGACCTTCATTGTCCTCATCTTCGCTAGCGTCACCATAGTCGCCGTCGAAGCAGATGTTGCCGCCTGTGGGTAGAGACGCTGGCCGGCGGTTCGTCGAGGAGGTGGTATCCTCCTCCTCTTCCTTCACCTCCTCAGGAGGAGTAGCCGCCCAGAGAAGCCGTCGGCCGCCGCTTCCTCCTCCGATCGTTCCGACAGCAAGAAAGCGAAGGTCGCTCTCCCCGTCCGTTAAAGATTGGTCGTCTTCGGACCAAACGAAGGAGTCGTGGGTCGACTCGTCCCCGTCGGCTATGGCGCGGTGGATGTCGGCCGCATGGGCCTCCCGTGGACCCCATTCAGGCGTTGGCTCGCGGGAGGTGGAGGATTGGGTGGAAAGACCTGATGGGAAGAAGACGAAGAGGAGGTCATGGCGGTGGAGGAGGGTTTTTTCGGTGTGCCGACGGTAGCCAGAAGTGGCTAAATAAAGGGAGAATACGTGGTTTAATACCTGCAGCTCCCGATAACGTAGTGCCGTAATCACCAAGTCAGCAGAGAAGACGAGGAGGCAAGGCGTCATCATGAAGAAAACTGCGACGGCTCTTCCACGACATGACCCTTCGAAGAATGCATATGGTTTTGCACTTATCATTATCAAAACCAGGGGGCATGTGTTATCACCGAATTTGAGCCAGAGGTGGGCCGCGATCAAGATGGACTTGACGATATATGCGTGGAGAGATATGTGAATCGGCCTTGTGTATCAAGTTTTAGTTAGCCCGTGTATCTTTATAGTAGGTTATGTAGAAGTTAGAGTTTATCTCGTGCACGGTTTAGTGCACGCCACATTAGAAAGTCCCCTGGACTATAAGTATGTATCTAGGGTTTATGGAATAAACAACAACCAACGTTCAACACAAACCAATCTCGGCGCATCGCCAACCCCTTCGTCTCGAGGGTTTCTCCGGTAAGCACCATGCTGCCTAGATCGCATCCTACGTTGTTCATGCGTTGCTCGTGCTGAAGCCTTTTTGATGGCGAGCAACGTAGTTATCATAGATGTGTTAGGGTTAGCATTGTTCTTAGTATCATATGCCGTCGTAGTGCAACCCTTGCGCATCTAGCCGTCCTTGTACCTCATCATGGGTGCAGGCGGCACCCGCTGATCATTATTTAGTAGATCTGATCCGTTAGTTACGTTGCTCCTTGATTCATCAAGGATTAGTTTAACATCTGCAATAGTTAGGCCTTACAAAGGGTTGGAGGATCCAGCGGCGTGTAGGGTGTAGTTTGCTGGCCCTAGACAGGACGTTCCGGGGATCAACCTCGTGTTGGTTTTTAGGCCTTGTCTAGGTTTGGCTTACGATCACCGTGCGCGAGCGCGAGGCCCAATCGTGAGTAGGATGATCCGATTATGCGGTGAAAACCCTAAATCGTCGGGGATCTCATATGCTTTATCTTGATCAAGCAGGACCACCATATATTCGGCCACCTTGGACGAATCATGGGTGATCGGCTCCATGAGCCGATTCAGATAACCCGAGAGCCGATCGAGGCTCGTATTTAACGTGTACGTGTGTGCCCGCAGAAACTAAGCGAGGCATCATCCACACCTTCCCCACTGTATAGGTCGTGGCACGCCTGTAATTTGCATCGGCGCGCGACAGGAGGCTTTGCGGACTGCCGTCTGAGGGATCGGGCCAGCCGCAGCCCTAGTTGTTCCGGCTCTACGGTGTTGACCCGCTGCTCACGGTGGTTTTCGACGTCAACGATGCGTCATTGCTGGACGCCCGGACACGATCGCCGCGACCGCAGCATCTGCGACGCATTTCGGTCCGCGACGCAAACGATCGCCGTGCCGTTTGTCGCGCCGCTGAGATGCCCAAACTAAATCCATGCATGGTCGGATAGTAGCTGGCCAATTGGTCGTAGGCGGCTAATTGCACCACCAATTGGTCAGCTATCGACCAACTAGTACTGCCCCTGACAAGGCGCCTGCTACTGACCGATCGGTCATTAGCTGACCAACCATCGGTCATTAGCTGACCAACCAGATCACACTTTTGCACTTTTTTGAAATCGCGCGCTATTCCTAGAATTAAATAAAAAATTCGTATTATTTTAAAAAAATTCGCAGCAGGTGACGGCCGGTGCACGCATTTGCGTTTACTCATCATGCTCATCAAGAGGAACACAAAACCCATAATCAGGGGTACCTGTCATTAAATTCAAAAATGACTTAGGCAGCGACAAAGCCGTACGCAGAGACTTGGGCGCAGGTCCCAGCTAGCAGGCCAAACCACCCATCATGGCCAACACACAACCAATAACCTTGAAATTAGGTATAGGATCAACGAATGTGGCATGCAGTATACCCATCAGATTCATATGAATTGTTTCCAGGACTCGAGGGAAAGTCCTCCAGACCGCCCCACGCTGTGTCAAATGCCAACCCTGCATTCGCCGATCTGCCGACAGGCTGCCAAGCGCAAAGACTTGCCCCAGCATGGGTGGGACGTGTGCAGTCAAACGATACAAGTCGTGAAGAAAATACACCTAGCCAGGAGGGAGAAAGGGCATCATCAGTTCGAAACAGCCAAAACTACTACAGCCGGAAGTCAGCTAGCTCAGGTCTTGACTCTGGAGTACAGGGCTGCAAAGAGTCCTGGTCATCAAATGTGAACATGTGACAGTTGACAAAAGCACGGGTTGACAAAGGGAATGTCAACACCAAAATACTTTGCCTATAATCATAGTCAAGTAGACCTGAGAAATCTGACTTGGAGGCGAACAATCAGCAAGGCATGATTGTACTTACAGAGGTTAGAGGATGAGATCATTATTTTTTTATAAACAATGCAAAAGATTTGTTGTTTTCGTTGACTAAGGAGAGACTTTTTAGAGATTAGTACAAACCAAACCTTGTTAACAATCCAAGGTTAAAAAAGGAAGACTACTCTCGCAGCATGATGTCTACTTCTACCTATGTTTCAATGAAAAAGCCGCACACATATTCCAAAACAAACTATAACCGAAAACATTAAGCCCAACAAAATCTTGATTATTTCGTATGTAATTACTATCGTTGGAATCGTATTGAATAACACTTTCTAATAATATTAAATTCATGTCAACAATCTTTATATATCTGAAGTAAATTTTAGTCAAAGTAAAAATATGGAGAACGAGGACGCCTTATTCATTGATCAGGAGACTTCTCTCCCTTGAACTTGCTAACTCGGTCCTTAATTCCTCATGCCCCAAGAACTGCACCCAGTGAGAGTTTTCCAAATGCAGCAAAGAGCATTCAGCACGCGAGGTGACCTGGATGACAGGATGAGAATAAGATAGCAAGTAACAAGACCCCACAGTTTGATCATCCTCTGTGGTCGAATTGCTTACTCTTTTCTACTCACCATAGATGGGCGTGTTAAGTTCGCTCTATGGCACATCAGAAATATATGTTTGTGTTTAGAGGAGTTCCCAAGTTATCATGTGTATCGTGGTCCATGGTATCATAGTCATAGTCAAGTAGACCTGAGAAATCTGACTTGGAGGCGAACAAGCAGCAATGGATTATTATAGTTACAGAGGTTAGAGGATGAGACCCTTATCTTTTAAAAACAAGGCAGAATATTTGTTGTTTTCATTGATTAAGGAGAACATTTTTAGAGGTTATTACAAACCAAACCTTGGCAACAAGTCAATGTTAAAAAACGAAGACTACTCTCGCGGCATGATGTTTACTACTTCCTATGTTTCAATGAAAAAGGCGCACACATATTCAAAAACGAACTTTGACCGAAAAAATTAAGCAACAAAATCGGTCATGGCGGATGATGGCGGCGCTATCCTGTTCGTCGCTACCTTGTTGAAGGCGTTGTGTCTGCAGTCTACATTTTCTTCTCGTCTGGGCTGCTCCGGTTGAAACCCTAGACCTGGGTTTCCCGGATCGGACGATGGCGGCGCGTAGCATCGTTTTACCTGTTGGGGGCATTGTTTTTGGAGCAGACAACGGATGGTGGTGGTGTTGAGGTGGAGCGGTGTGTTTCTGCTGTGTCGGCGTCGTCGAGTCTCGGCAACATGGTGCAGTGGTGTCTCGGAGACGGACGAAGTGTGATGGACGAGCGCAGGATGGTGGTGTCGTCTGGCGCCGTGGCGACATCGATGGCAGGCCTGGCAAGGTCAATGCGATGATTCCTCTTGGAGATGGGTTCGAGGAAGACGGCGGTAGCGATTTCTGCGGCGATGGGTGCCTTGGGAAAACACTCGATTTTAGATGATGTGTGTTGGTGTATTGTCAGGGTAATGGCCATGTTCATGGTCGCCCCCGTTCATCACTTTTGTAGGTATAGCGAGTTGTCGCTGAAAAGATGGCTTCGAGTTGATCTTTTGTATCTCATCCTTTGGATGCAGAGGCTGGGGCTATGCTCCCATATCGAAAAAAATAATATGTAATTAGTATCGTTAGACTCGTATTGAATAATAATATTAAATTCACGTCAACAATTTTTATATATTTCAGGTAAATTTTGGTAAAAAAAAACATAAAAAACGAGGAACCCTTATTCATCGAAGAGAGTAATTGCTTTCACCCTGGAGAGGATGAGACTTTTCTCCCTTCAACTTGCTAACTCGGTCCTTAATTCCTCATGCCCCAAGAACTGCACCCAGTGAGAGTTGTCCAAATGCAGCAAAGAGCATTCAGCACGCGAGGTGACCTGGATGACAGGATGAGAATAAGCTAGCAAGTAACAAGACCCCACAGTTTGGCCATCCTCTGTGGTCGAATTGCTTACTCTTTTCCACTCACCATAGATGGGCATGTTAAGTTTGCTCTACGGCATATCAGAAATATATGTTTGTGTTTAGAGGAGTTCCCAAGTCATGTGCATCGTGGTCCATGGTAAGAGCAATCAGATTAGATAACCGGGGAAAGTGCTTTTGGACCCTCGTTTAAACACGTAGAACATGCGGTGCCTGAGCCTGAGTCCAACACCTCAACCGCTTCCCCCAAAAGAACAGAGGTCCATAGTTCAAGAAAAAGGAGGCTTTTTACGGTACAAATTACTAGTCTCGTGGATGAGTAGTATTGAGCAGGAGTAGTTTAGGCAGGTAATGTTTCGGTATATTTTTATTCCCTGTGAAGGCAGCTTGGTCCCAGGACTACGGGTAACAATCAATCCGTCCATCTGCTCACATCAAAGGACTGCCTTAGCCATAATCAATCCCGTATTAAAAAAACTTGTGTAATATATTCCCGTAATACTCATGGCTTCCAATTGTTGTATATCCGACTCCTGGGGCAAAACACAAAGCGTCGGCAGCGAGCCGTGAAAGCTCACGCCCGAGTGCTACCTCTAGCTGCTCTTCCTCATCCCAGTCTCCATTGAGGCAGTCTTGTCCGGCCGCGAGGCCTGCCGTTCGAATCGTACGTGGTGGTTGATAACGTCGCAAACCTCTAGGGGAAGAAACTGGGTACAAAGTGGAATGGGAAGCAACGGTGTTGATGGTGGAAGAAGCTGGGTGCGAAGTGGAAAGAATACGAATGGAATTGTATCATGTTCAAACCCCGACTAATGAACTATTTAATCTAAAAATAGTTGCAGCCTCTCGTACGGTGGTATTTCTGACTTTTCATTGAACACGAAATACATGGCCAGTGAAGAGATGAGGCCAACTCCAACGACTCCCCGCATCCAGTCGCGGTCCACGAGGCCCAACGGCCACCCACATACAAACCACGTGGCTGTTTGGGTCCGCGCGAGCCCCATTTCGAGATGCGCTCGGTTTACGGTGGCTGCAGGCTGCACACGCGTCCGCCTGCATCCTACCAAATATCCATGGGCCCACGCGTTAGCCGCCGATGGAGGCGAGGAAGCGTGGGCTCACATGCACACGCATGCATGTCTTCTTAAATGGAGACCATCGGCCCTCTCACTCCAGTCCCCACTATCCCCAAAGCTTCCAAACCCTAGCCACCCCGAGCTCCCGAACCCTAACCACCTCCCGGCTATGGCGAAGAAGGGGTGTGGCTGGTTCCGTCCTGGCCGGAACGACCATGAGGCCTTGGGTCATGTTCCGGCGGCCAGCGCCGTGACAATGGCGGCCACCAGAACACCCACGCGCCCGCTGGGAGGCCACTGGAATCTGCAAGGCCACGCGCCCTCCTCCCGTTCCACGCTCCGACACACGCTTTAACATCTTACATTAGTGCACGAGTATATGTAAATTAAATTACTCCCTTCGATCCAGATTAATTGACTCAATATAGTAGACTTGTTTTCACACTAGATACATGCATATATAGACCAAGTTACATCAATTAATTTGGATTGAAGGCGCTTTTTTTTTTGCGGTTTTGGCCCCGCTAGAGCCGCCTTCCGCCGCAATGGACCGAGACCTATTTCACGTCTGCGGGATGTCCATCCAAACCCAAACTGACCAAAAAATGATGTGTTATGCGGCAACTGTTGGAGATGGCTAAAAAAAGAAAGTGTTGTCCGCAAAAGTGGAATTAGATCAAGGGAGTAGCCTAATTGGATGGACAAATCTGGATCTCCCGAAATTCTATATGCAGGTAGAAATTTGCCTATTTTACTCTTTGGTGAAAAAATACTACTCCTTTGCCTGACAAGTATTAGTCAACCTGAGCCCTTGGATCTTGGTGGTTGAACGGTTGGTGTTTCTTTGTCCCTACCGTAAAAGACCCCAGAAAAAGACCAGATGAAGTACTGTGCTACAGTGGTCCAGAACGATTTTTCAGGCCCTTTAAAGCAGATTTCGTTAGGAAATAAACCATAACACCTACTAAAAGGGAATATCATTGCGGGTAATGTCTTTACATGCTTGGGATGGTTCGACATGAGCTCCAATATGATGAGGCTCAAGGATGGATTTACCACCGAAATAGCCAAATAGGGCATCCAGTAGTGATGAGCACTTGAGCCACAAAATAACAAAGCCTAACTTGCCTATGGTAAACTGCAAAATGAAGGTAGGCTCATATCTAGTGATGTTTCTACCCCCAGCTTATATCTTCTTGTAAATTTTGGAAAATGAGCTGCATACTCACAGGAGCATATAGTACTGATGTAATGAAAACACTGAAGCAACAAGTAGGCTTATAGTTTTAACTCTTCAGTACTTCCATATAACAAAAAAATTGAACATTAACGTTCGAACGTGTAGATTCAGGAAACCGAGTATGTGAACTTAAATGTCCTCTATTAGAAAGATTCTCCGCGTAAATAGCATGATGCTTGTTTCATTGAACTTGTGGACATGAGACAGTATTGTTATGCCTAGGTTTCAGTAAATTAAAAAATCAGACTGTATACCTGGCTGGAAATGCTCCCAATAGAAACGAAATCCGAGCATGGGAATAGAAACACGTATGAACATAAACAACATATGATGCATTTCTACACTAAGGATCAGAAATACATGTGTTGAGATTATTTTCTGGACTAGCAGAACAAAGCACCAGAGACAACACCAAAGTTGGCAAAGCAAATAATGAAACAAAGACGATGAAGCAATGGATAAAGGTGAATACAGGTGAGAGCCTAGGAAGGTTCAGTCACAGGGTATCATTAGGAACAACAGATATATGAGAAATATGTGATTGCAATCCATTGCCGTAGTGAGTTGTGACAGATCCATGCTTCCAGTGTCCATGCGGGGAGTGATACTAATGTTAGCAATGCAGGAATTATGCATAGCCTTGTGATTACCTTGGTGATTACCTTGATTGGAATGAAAGCATTCTAAAAATACTAAGTCTATACAGCCATCCTAGCCTAACTAGGTTTAAAAAGGCTGTTGTTAAGTCAATTTTCGATTTCTCAAAAGGGTAGCTCGTGCAACTGCCACACTAATAGAATGAGAGCTCCATGATATAAGTTATGTGGTGTGAAAGCATGAATAGCCGCTAGCTCGGAAACGCTTCGTCCCCTGCTCGTCCCCGCGGGCGAGTCAGGGGCGACTCCCTTCTCCCTCCCCCTCCAGCCCGACCCCCTCCGCCCCCTCCCCCGCCGGCGGCGGCCGGAGCTGCCGGGCAAAGCCCGTGCAGTGCCGCCGCCGGCGGGCATCTCCACCTCCTGACCGTCCACCGGGAAGCGCGGGCGGACCTGGTGACGACGGCGGGAGCCCCTCGGCTGTCCGGCGACGGTGACGGCGCTGGGGAAGATGGCGACGGCGCCGGGGAAGACGGCGGCGGCGCTGGGATGGCGGCGACGGTGCTGGGCGGCCGGAGTCGGCGCCGTGGCGGCGCGGGTCTGCCGGCCCAGATCTGGGCCCTTTGGGCTCGATCTGGGCGGACGGGCCCCGGCCGCTCGTCCACCGGCGCCTGGGTGCAGCCACCCACCTCCTCCTCGCCCGTTCTCCTTGGCTCCAAGCGCAGGGATGCTGCTGCTCTGACCAGGTTGAGCTGAGCCCAACGCCATCTTGGCGTGGTGGCTCGGGGCGTCCGTGCGATGCTGGCGGCGAGGTGTGCGTGCTGGGTGGCCGGCGATGCTTCTCGAGGTGGATGCGCGCAGCCCTGCCGGCGAACCCTCCCTTGGCAGCACCTATGCCGCTTGCAGCTTGGTGGTGCCCCTCTCAGGCGGCTTGCCCTCCCTTTGTGGGCATGGCTGCCCCTGATCTGGCGCGCTTGACGTGCTGCCGGCGGGTTGTCCTAGCAAGGCTAGTGCTTTGAGTGGAAAGGTCAGCGCGTGAGCTCTAGGTGAAGGGCGGACGCTGCTTGCGGTGGTGAGGTACCATGCTCCGGGCGAAAGCCCTGCCTTTTAAGGCCGGTGACGGCGACGCCTGAGGGCGCCGTTTCCTGTGTGGCGTCATTGAGGAGTTCTGGCACCTCCTCGTCCAGGGTCTCAGGTTCCGGGTGAAAACCTCAGATTTGGCATGCCAAATCGGGCGACGACGGCGTCTTTGACGTCGTACCCTTCTTGGAGGCGTCGTCTTGGGAACTTGAGTTCGGGCAGTGGTTCTTCCTCGGGGTTCTCTGTGTTGGCCGCATGGGAGGTGTCTTGCGATGCAGGTGGCGCGCCAGCCTCTTGAGGGGTATCGCGGTGGCTTGCGCCACGAGGATCTTCCTCGGACAGCGCGAGCGGGCCTCTGGATGAGTAGTGGTGGGCTGGCCTCTGTGCTTGATGGCGGGCTGCTGAAGACTGCACGCTTGCACGTCTGTTGAGGTTGCTAGGAGGTAGCCGGCGCCGACGGCGTCCCTGGATTTGGGCTGAGGCCGGAGCAGCAATGCTCCCAGTGAGCCGGGTGGGCTCGCGGGATCCGGGTGGTACGCGTCTTGGCTGCGGCCGGTAGGTTCTTGGTAATTTCGATGATGCACAAGCATTGCGACTTTCATCGGCATGGGTTCTGTTTGGCGGAGGAGCTCACTCTGTAGCGTCTTAGAGGAGCACTCGACAGATTTCGGCTTTTTGTCGTAGTCATGTTTTGAGTGTTGGGTGTGTGTGTGGGTGTCCCAGCCTTGTCTTAGGCTTGTAATGTAAACTTCTTTTTCTATCAATGAATCGAAACGCAAGCTTTTGCGTTTTCGCGAAAAATGATATAAGTTATGTCGTCTAACTCAGAAAGTCACCAAGATACAACATGAAATGGCAATAACCTACACCAGTATCGGCGTTACTGAAGAATTATCAAAAACCAGAGTATAATTGTTCAAATTTGTGAGCTGGCATCAGTATAAACAAGGAGCCTACGACTCCTTACGGCATAAACATTGCCTTACATCCCGAATAACTTTGAGCTCATGTTGGACAATGATTTTTTGTACTTGATCTCTAGCTCCATTGCTGTTAGTTCGACAAACAACCAAAGGACATGAACAACTAAGAGCATGTCTAACAGACCCCCTAAAAGGCTCACCCCCGTAAAATAACCATCGATATACGGGGTAGAGTTCTACCCAGCCGTCTAGCAGAACCCGTAAATCAGCCCCCGGTATCGAATTTTTACAATTTTGGCTACGGGGCGGCTCCTCGCCCCGTAAAAGTACAGGGTGGGAGGCTAAATACAGGGCCAACCCCCACTCGAGGCGCGCTTTCAGGAAATCACAACTGCTTCCGTCTCGTTGACTCTCGTGCATCGCCACCATCGTCGCGGCGAGATTCTCCATCTATTGGAGAAGTGAATGGAAGATACACGCCACAGCTGAGCAAGCACGCAGGGACGATATCAAGACAATCACGGTGGTGGTCGCCGTGCTGGATGCGGCCATCTCGGTGGACGCACGGCCTGCAGCAACGAAATCGAAACAGTCGCCGCCGCGTTTGCTAAAGATTCCGGTGAGGGTGGTTGACTACAGTACTTATTTAGGATTGGAAGGATTGAGAAGGCATCGGCATCTCTGTTGGATTCTTCCGAATTCCCTATCTACCTTGAGCTCATCAGGACCAATGGGCTGATTCAAAGTTGGGAATCTGAAGAGGAGAAGACAGTATAGAACTTGGACCACGATTTCTACACCTGCTGAACCGAGCAAACAGGTAAGTATTTCGTTGCATTTGCTTTGCTCCGTGCAACAATTTTCTTTTGCAGGATTGGGGCAGGGGCAGGGGCAGCTGGAGGAGGAAAAAGAGAGAAAACAGGAAAAAAATTAATTTGGCATATTCTAGGAATATGTTCTTTTACAGTTTAGGGCTGCTAGCTTGGACGAGTTTCGGCAGATCGAAATCAAATACAGGGCCCTCTACTCGTGTTATACGGGGCAGAAATTTAGGGGTTCTGTTAGACATGCTCTAATCTCTAAACAACGATATGGATGAAGTACACAGAACTTACATATCAGTAAAACTGAAGCAATGTGCAAAATTTATCCTTGTCCATTGCTATTCCATAACGAAGTAAAAAAAAACTAGTCTTGGCTTTATCATGATGAAATAAATGTGAATATTTTGATCCAATAATAAAGCTTCATGTAGATGATGTTTTTAATGACAAGTTGAGAACATCTTGAGAGCTCAACTTGCTTAGCTATTCTTGACTCCTTCAGATAGCCCTTGTATATCGGAAATGTGTCTCGGCTCCCGGGTCTATTTGCTCCCGAGGCATGGACCAGCCAGCCCCCGACACATGGAAGCCCATATGCGTATATCTTCATGTATTGGTCTCAGTATGCAGAATATTGAATAGTGTTGCATGGCCCACTAGACTCCGCATTGAGTAACGATCCACGGATCCAGTCATGTCCGTCTTGCCGGTACAGATGGTAGGCCAACGTCCTAGACTGCTGGACCAATGCCACCATCCTGGACCAACGCAACTACACAGCTCATCAGGTTATGTTCCTCAACGGCAAAATCGAAAATTACAGGCGGGGAAGCGACCGCGACTTCAACAAGGTTGTGGTGCCAACTGCCAAGGGCGTCGCCGCTGTTGGCCCGGGAAGGCTGCCCCCAAAAATCAATTTGACAGTAGTAAAAATGCTTCATCAAGGGTGCTAGCAAGTGGTCCATCACAAAAATGGCAAATGTAATCTGAAAACAATCCTTCTCCAGGTTCAGAATTTCAGTTTCAACTTGTGCAACACTGGCAGCTTCAGAATTCTACCGAATGTGATTTCGATTACAAGCAATTTCTTGAACTCGGTGAACCCCTTTTGTATCTCAACTACATGATGACAGAAATACAGAACGTGAACCGGGGTTCATGCTTAGTTGACTGACCATTGCTGCCTCAGCTTGCATCCTCCTCTGGGAGCTCTGGCAGAGCGACATGGCAGCTGGCTCTAGATCCTGCATCGCTGCCGGCGTCCGACATACCTGTGGCGAGAAAAGATCTGCATTCAGCTTTACACAAAGCTAGAATGACGATGTCAGAAGCTTGAGGCACGAGGGAGCTAGAATGACACCCGATTATTACTAAGCATAATTAAGTTGACCTGAACGCAGACAGACTAGTTAACTGAATTGCACATATGTACCAAACTATCCTGTCGCAGCAACCTTTGTTTTTTGTTTGTTCACAACGAAATACTGGCCAAATTCTATGCATCTGCTCTGACCAAATCTTTTCAGCAAGATTTGTTTTCTGCCACCATCCAACAGATCATGCCTATGAATTACTAATCTCCTTCCGTTCTCTGTTGTAAGCATTGCAAGACGATTTGTAATGCCATACCGTACTGACTACAAAGTCGAGTTATCAGCTCATGCCATAGCTCACAATCGGTACCTTCAGATCCATTTTCCACCCCCAGCCACACCTTGGACGATGCCCATCTCAGATTGATCCTACTCCATCGAGTCTACATGGCTTCACTCACCCTCTTCTCTCGTGACCCTACCATCCACTGCAGCCTCCGCCGCGCCCTCCTAGATAGCATCACTCCAAATGGAGACACGGCCTACCAGTCAAATCATGGAGCAGATTTTGTAGCTGCCAACGCCATGCGTAGGGAAGAAGGTCCGCACACACGTACTTGCTCACTGGATCCAGCAGAATTCTATTTCGTTGATACATGTCGCCGGCGAAGTCATGATCTGCTCCCCGTCCCTGCCGCCGCCACATCTCCCATCGCCCGCTTCGGCATCTGCTCGAATCGCCGGTGGTATGTGATGTGGAAGCCTGCACTACTCTCTGCTCGCGAGCGACGCAGAGTTCCAACTAGTGAGATCTGGAAGGCACGCGCCGATGGCTACACAAACACGAAAACCTGGACATGTGGTCTAGGAAGCCTAACAAATTGTACCGTGGCTCCGGAAGATCATCGAAACGTCCCCGTCACCAAGCATGGCTCCTCTCCGTCCCGCAATCGTTAATGCTGCGGGCCCTCTACAAACCGTACGCCAGTAATCACGATGTATTCTTCCTTTGCTAGCGCACACAGCTCATTTATTATTGCCTCATTCATCAATCTCCAGGTGCAATACAATGGTCCAGATAACAGGTTCACTTGGACCCGGGAGCCAAAACTCCACTCCCCTTGTATATGCCAAACCTTCAATGGTTATAATATAGGTCGAGTCAAAGCCCAGTGAGTTGCATTGTAGAGCACACTCCCTGGTGATACTCATGTATCTTTCATCTGAGTTCCTCGGCTATTTAATCCTCTTCATGCAGACACTCAGCTAACAGCTAGTAAGTTCTTTCTGGGATGGATCCTTTGCTGTCCATTTTATTCAACAATTCGGCTTCCATGATCTTGCGTGTGTGAGCAAGCCCATCTATACTGTATGGCACAATCAATGAAATTAGGAGTGCAGCCCTTTTTATACAAGAAACTCATCAGTTTACTCAGTGTCACAATCATATCCAGGAAGAAATCAGTTCCGGTCACCTTAGACATTAGTTCCTCAGCATCCTTCCATGTTTCAGCACTGCACAAATTCTTCAGTTGAGTGTTATAGGTAACGAAATTAGGTTCACAGCCATAAGGGTGCATGTTTCTTAGTACTCCCTTAGTTCCATATTAGTTGTTGCGGATATATCTATACACGAAATATATCTAGACACAGCCAAATCAGCAATAACAATTATGGAACTGAGGGAGTAACTCTAAAGCACATGCCCATCGCTGATAACATTGTAATTGACAATAGCTGCCGTTCATCGATTCTGTAGAGCTTTTTCCAAGAGGCCGAATCACCTGCTAGTGCAAACATTTCTGACGCTCTGAATTGATGATGGTCACCTGAACGTCGATCATCTTGTAACATCCTCTTATCAATGACCGATTCGCACAACACAACAGGGGTGCAGGCTTGTAACTGACAGTCTTCAGCAAGCTTCTATTTTGCGGGCTGTCATCCATGTTACCTTCACTGCCACATACCATCCATGGTGACGTTCTATGTCATGACACTCAGCGTGTAGCCTTAGGGCATCCCCAATGGGGGCGCTAAAGCCAGGCGCTAGGTTGGTTTTCCCAGCGGTTTGCTCCGATTCCCACCCAAGTCCAGGAATATGGCTGGCGTCGATGCAACATGTGACGTTGGGCGCTAGCTCGGTTTTCTGCAGCGCTTGGACTTAATTTCAATCGTATAAGCGCCTGTACTTTGCAGCTAGCGTTGCAGGCTAAGACGCTAACACTGATCCTAGGCAATTAAGTTTAATTTTTATTTCCCTAAGCGCCTGCTCAGGCGTCCTTGCGTTGTACATGCCCTTAGGCATCTCCAGTATCCATTTTAGTCAGTCGTGGATATAAAAAATAACTATCTGGCCACATGTGTCCATTTGGGTTGGGGCTGCTTCAGCGGCGCGTTCGCTTTGCCGGTATCTTTTTCCCCAATTTCATATAAATAGACCAATATATAAGATAAAGAGGCAATCAAAACTGAGATATAACCCCCAAAAAGGCCAGATTAGGAGATTAAGTTGTTCACATAATAGTGTTGAATCCAGGTTGCGAGGCTCGGGCATATCTCGTGGGCCGGCGTTGGGAGAGGCTGTGGCATTACGACGAACAGGTTCCAGGGCGCGGGCATGTTCTCCGACAGGATCCACCAGGCCTCTTGAATCGCCGCCTACTGGCGTGCGGTTGAGGTTAAGGGGAGGAGTCGCCCTCGTCGAAGGGGACCTCCGAAAACGACGATCGCGACCCACAAAGCCACGAGAGCGGCGCTTGGACCGGAATGTCTAGACACGGTGTAGACGGCGGCGAATGTGATGGTAGTTGTTGCAGAGGCGGTCGTGAGGCCCAGGAACTAACAGAGCTCGTCGACGAGGCCTAGACATGGCAGCGGAGCGCCACCCGCTTCAAGATGAGGACGGTCTCCGTGGCGGTAGGAGTGACCCCAAGTTGGACGTTGGCTTTGGCATGGATCTCCATGGCCAACTGAGCTTTCCTCACCCCCACGATGGCGCGTCGGTTAGTGTGTTTCTTGGTCTGCACCGTCCTCTCCTCCACCATCATTTCTTTCTTTGCACCCTATCCTTATGTTTACAGCCCGCGGCGCGATTTGCGGATGGGGTTGGGAGAAGGGGCCTGAGTTTTTTTTTTTTGACAATCAATACCACATATATTCATAGCAACAAATAGTACATGGTAGAGATACATGAACTGACTCCAACAATTACAAAATAAAGTCTAAAAGATAGTAACAAATCTTCGAGGTTTTCAATTTCTTTCTTCTTAGACAATCTTTGTACTCTTCTAAGGCGCCAAAGATAGATAACGATAGACCTGTAGATACCGACGAAAGTTCTCCCATAATTTTTGAGCCGCAATGCCAAGGCTGCACGCACGCAACCATTAAAGCAGTCATACAACATCGGCAAGAGTACCAACACCAGTATGTCAGGGAATAATAACCGACTAGCTTTGTCATCGTTGATGGAGAGCCGAGAGTGCGAATCACCATCCATCACAGGCAAGGGTTTGACGCTGGCCAATTACGACTTTTTTTGGTGGCGGGAGAGAAAGTGGCTTCTGTGCCGCTGGCGGACGGGCCATGTAGGGTGAGAAGGGGGACGCGCGCGGACATGCTTGTTGTCCGTGTTGACACATTTCGAGCCAAAATTTTGTACGCGGACGCGTCAAATAGTTCGCTTTACGTCGAACTGCTAGGCTAAAATTTTAACTAATTTCTGTTCGAGCGGACCGAAACGGACGCACACTAAGTATTGGTGTGCGTAAGGCCGCTGCCGTTAGGGCATCTCTAATGGGACGACGCAAATAGACGTGGAGCGACCATTTGCGACTGCGTAGTTGAAAAATGCGCCTGCACCCAGACCCAGTGACACGACGAATAGTGACCGAGCTGGCTGCGGAGACGCAAACACGGACCTAATATGCGCCGAGTTTGCTTCTACGCGGACCCTTTGCGGTCGCGCCGAGTGATCGCCGCTTCATGTAGGGCATGCACGCCAGTGGCTCGAAGGCCGCTGACAATCCCGCCAGATGCTACTCGCAACCCCAAAAAATCAAAGTTGAGCGGCGCCAACACTCCAGTTCCTTGCGATGGACGTGCTCCTCGATGCAACCGCCATGGATTCCGAGCAAATCCTCGCAGACACCGCCCCAGACACCATCGTAGACACCGCCACAACCCCGATGGAGCCCGCATCTCCGGCTGGCTCAAAGCGTGCCCGCACCTGAGGCCCTGAAAGAAAGGCGAAGGCACCAAAGAAGATGCTGCTGAAGGAGGAGAAAGGCATCGAGGCCGCAAAGCGGCAGCGAAGGCGCATGATTTTGAAGGAGAGGAAAAACAAGGCGGCGGTCCCACAATAGGCGAGGGTGGTGTTACCACCCGATTTTGGCCAAATCAGGAGGTGGGCCGTAAGTGAATATGGACTTGAAGGACGTACACGTGGAACATCTTCGAAGCGGCCTCGCGCTAAGAGTTTGGGCTTAATTGCCCATGTATCTGTAATATATTAGACCACGTTGTAATGTAGATTAAAAAGATAGAGTCCGGCCCGTGCACGGTTAGGTGCACGCCTCAATTAGAAAGTCCCTTGGACTATAAATATGTATCTAGGGTTATCGGAAAGAGGACAATCACCGTTCAACCAAACAAACTAATCCGCGCACGCCACCCCTTTCCTACGAGGGTTCTTACCAGAGCATCATGTTGCCTAGATCGCATCTCGCGATCTAGGCAGCGGAAAGCTTAGTATTGTTCTGCGTTGCTGCTCATCGAAGCCTTTTGATGGCGAGCAACGTAGTTATCATTAGATGTGTTAGGGATAGCATTGTTCTTCACGTAACATGCTATCGTAGTGCAACCCTTGCATATCTAGCTGCCCTACGTCTATCCGGACGTGAAGGGCAGATCTTGCTTGATCATGCTTAGTAGATCCGATCCGTTACGTTGCTCCTTGCATCTGCGGGATTAGTTTAATATCTCACATAGTTAGGCCTTGCGGGGTCTGAGGATCCGGTGGTGCGTTAGATGCCGTTTACCTCGCGAGGGATGTTTCGGGATCAACGTTATGTTGGTTTTTAGGCCTCTCGTAGGGGTAGTTTGCACCGTCTCGTAGCTGCTAGGCCCGATCGCACGTAGGACGTTCCGATTATGCGGTGAAAACCCTAAACCGTCGTGGATCGTTTTAGCTTTGTCCTGATCACAGGATCCCATGCCATTGCTAATCCATCAAGGACCATGGGGCGATCGGCTCTTTGAGCCGATCCACAGGGAAACCTGAGAGCCGATAAGGCTCGTATTTAATGTGCACGTGTCTACCATGCAGAACAATCGAAGCACTAACACCTTCCCGACCAGGTCTAGGTCGTGGCACGCCCAGCAACCGCCAGGACGCGCAAGATTTTGCGACGACGCGAGGTGCCAGGATCCACTAGCGGCCCTAGGAGGCTCCCGCTCTTCGTGTTACTTAACCAAAGCCTGTTGGGGTTTTGGAGGTAACACATTCTCGCACGCCGGTGGGACCTCTTCCGCAACATCCACGTCAACACCGACATACGAGATGGCAGAGGAGCAGAACAGGATCTGCGGAGCACAAGAAGAAATAGGATGAAAGCAGAAGCCGAACTCATCGGCTCCTCTGAGACAACCCGTTCTGCAACATCAAGCTCGTAGGAACACGTGTCCGCCGCATGGGCGCAGACGTGATCTCAGCCACTCCATAAGAGAACCGGGTTCTTTCGATGCCAATATGGCAGGGTGATTCGCCATGATGGACAAAGCAGAGCAGCCACCCTCGTGGCAAGGATAAGGAGGCCGTTCACGCGACCGGCCCCAAGATGACGAGATATACCTGAGGAGGAGGTGAGAAACATACGGTATCCACGCCCATTATCCGTGCATCTCTCAACAAATATGAACAGCAGACGACCGACGTCGCGCTACGACGACGACGAGAAGGATATCGCTGGCCGATGCAAACGAGGTATCGCGGGATGACAGGAACGACGTGCACGAACGTCGCGCAGAGGGAGGTCAAAGGAGCAAGACAACGTGGATAAGCACCGGAGCTGTCCCTTCTTCAAACATTGCTGGAACTCAGAATGAGCCGATTGCCAACAATCGAACTGCTGATGCACTACGCAAGGAGGAGGACGAACGAGTTTCTGTTCGAGCGCCTAGACCTCTCCCACATCGTAACGAACGAGCTGAGTCATCTCAAGAAGAAGACTTCAAGGAGTCGGATGAAGAAGATAGTATCACCGACCAAGGTGGTGCCCTGATGGACTCAGCCACTGGCAGGTGCATGGCAAGTAAAACTTGAAGAAGCCGAGGCACGCACCGACACGTGAGAAGAGCGCGCCCGATTTGGAAATCCAGCAAACAAGAGAGACGAAGGCGCGCCGCTAAAGAAAGTATGGCGCCCAAAACAGGTGCCGAGGCACGTGCATCGTCAATGCCGAGCAGACGTCGGCTG
The DNA here is from genome assembly GCA_030979885.1 of Lolium multiflorum. Taxonomy (NCBI): domain Eukaryota; kingdom Viridiplantae; phylum Streptophyta; class Magnoliopsida; order Poales; family Poaceae; genus Lolium; species Lolium multiflorum. Next base: position 224,430,346 of record CM061748.1, read on the forward strand.
GTATGAACTCAGATTCAGATCTCGCCGAGATTATGACCCAAGACGTGGTAAGCATGCTTCGTCGAACCACGTCACCATAGCAAGAGACCAAGAACTTGCAAACCCTCATTAAGCATGTCAATGGAAAAGGACGCTGATTTCAGCGATCGGCCAGAATTATCCTCCATATACGCTTTGCCTGTGTGCAACGTCGATCTGCGCGATGGAAAGCCGGGGTATGGGTTTACGCCAGCTGAGCCGAAGAGATTAATGAAGTCAAAAAGGATATCGAGACAATGCTGAACGCCGAATGCCTCAGACCGTGCGGTACACGGAATGTATGTCCGGGGTCGCACTCACGAAGAAAAAGGATGGCCGGTGGCGCGTTGTTATAGATGTCCGGAACCTCGACGGTGCTGCCCTACCGGGTGAATAGTCGGGTCGACAACGGCAAGGGGAGCCGGTTCCAGCGATCGGCTAAAATTATTCCCACTATATGGATCCACTGTTGTACTGTTGATCATGGGGAGTCGTGAGACAGTCTCGAACTGGCTAAAAAGCCGATATCCTCATTTTGAAGGATTCGGCTTGGGGGGGCATACACACAGAGAAGGGTTAAGGCCACGGAGTTTTGTACCCAAAGGAGCCGATTCATGAGATCGGCTAATAATAAAAAAAAGGGGGAATTTTGATGCAAATTTTGACGCTGTTATCCGCAATCAAAGGCGCGAGTTCAGTACAACATCCAGCAGCTCGAGGAATTTTCAAGGAATTCATCATAGCGACGGGCGTCAGCACGGATACGATCCACTTCGGCAATCTCAGCCTCTCGTCTTCGTCTTTGCCTGCCACCAATGCGCTCGAGCACGAATCTCCGCGCATCAGATCATTTGAGGCCTCGTGCTTCCTCTCGAGAGCGGGCAATGAAGGTCTCCTTCTCTTGGATAAGCTGATTGGTCACCCTCACCTTCTCTTCGAGGCTCTCCAGTCCTTGCGCAGGTTTCGAGTTCAGAAGATGGGCAGAAGTATCGTCTTGGCGTCTATGGCGCTTTTTCTCGTTAAGCCGCTGACATTTCTCGGCAATATCGGCTCTCAACGGGAGCTGAGCACAACGAAGGGTAATTCTTTGGCGAGCCGATTGCACTCCTGACTTGAAAGCCGACAGGGTCGCAGCTGGCCAAAGCTTCACCTGCAGTGTCATAGGAAGATGGAGCTGGATTTCATCAAGGATGCCTTTGATTGCCTCGGGATTTTCAACCAAGATCTCAACTGGGGAGGAGAGCAAAGCCTTGAGGCGCTGAAGGGAACCGTGAACCAGGACAGAGCTCTGCTCTCCACTTGCTTTGGGTGCAGCTGGCTCGATAGATTCCGGATCGAACGTCAGTAAGCTCGAAGGATCACATCCCTGGTAGACAGACAAGAGCGACGTGAGCATGCAACACATGAAAGCATAAAGCCAAGGGAATGGAGTATACCTCTCCCAAAGAAGGAGGAGCGGCCGATGTGGGAACGATCGGCTGAGCCGTGGGTTGGGCCAGATTAGCAACTGGACCAACCGCACTTGTCGAGGCGCGACCTAGTGCCGGGGCATTGGGACCTCCTCGTCATCCCCGCTAGATATCTCATTAATCTGCAAGAGGAACAGTGAGCCGATCCAAGTAACATCGAGACAATAGAGGATATGAATGGATGAAGTGGTTACATTCGAAACCTCTTGACTTGAGGAGGGAGCTTGCGAGTCTCTGCGAACCCTTTTGACGCACCGACGCTTCACATGGGACCTTGCTTGGATTGGAGCTTGAGGGGCAACAGGCTCGGGAGTCGATTTCTTCCCAGAAACTGATGTGAGTCCGTATGGCTCGCGTAGTGGATTTCTCAGAATTACCTGGGGTCGAGTCCCCCTGGCTAGAATGTGCCTCCTCGCTGGAGTTTTCTTCAGTGGAAGTCTGCAAAGGAGGTAGATACAGGTCGGAAAAGGATTGGGAGGACAGATGACAATCAGGGCTTGGGTTAACTTACGTGCAAGTGTTCTTGGATAGGAGCTTTGCTTCAGGGTCTTCCTGGCAGCTACTTTCCTCACCGCCTTCTCGCTTGGGTAGGCTCGGGGGGCAACAGGCCCCGAAGATGCTTTGCTCCTGGGAGCCGATTTTGGTGAAATCGGCTGGCCTTGCATTATGACCTTCTTCAAGGCCGGCGAGTTCGTGAGAACTACCGAGTGGCGGAAAGAATGTGAAGGGAGAGCCGTCGATCTGCGTGGGCTCTGGGCCGCCTTGTTCCTGCCAAGAAGTAAAATCAGGTTTTTAGACAATTCTCATGGGCAATTGCAAGAAATTTCAATGGTGGTACCTGATGTGCGGGAATGCTATATTCAGCATCGAGTTGCCTCAGCAGGTCCTAGAGCTCTTTCTGAAGGCATGGGTCTTCCACATGGACCACCAGTATCAAATCCATCGGTAATGGTGGTGAAACGGAGGTTGTGGGGAATTGGGATGGCCAGAGCGTCAAAGAAGGTGTAGCATCTTTGCCAAGTAAGGATGTCAGCTCAGCTCTGCTTGCTGTGTGATGAAGAAAGAAGTGGGAGGCACTTGCCCACCGAGCCGACGAGCTACCACCACGGTTGGTAAGACTCGTAACCGGGCTTGATGATCCGTTGGAGGTACTCATGCCAACCGGGAGGAAGCAAGGACGGATCATGATGGAGTACAAGTGCCGGTACCACATCGGCAAACCGTCTAATCGGAAGGAGGCCTGGTTCTGCTCTCCGATTCTGTAGAAGAACAGGGTTTTCCGAGCCTTGGAAGAAGATCCGGAACCACCTCCTGCTTTAGGAATTAGCCCGTCACGGGAGGCCATAGGCTTGACCATAATGGTGCATCGGATCTCCCTCCCGGTCTGGGAAGGTGCGGTGGTCAAAGGTGGAAAGTCGGGATTTGGTTCAAAGTATAGTGAGCCCATAGTTGAATAAACCACCAGGACTCTGTTTTTACTGTTTTTGAGAAAACACTTTGACCGATATCACGGAGAGATCGATAAACCTCCCCAAGGAACAGTTGCCAAGGCCAAGGCGAGTGCCTTTAGAAAGTTCGTAGGCTGGGAAAGGTAATTCTTAGTTGGAGCGAGAGAAGGACCGCAATATGAAGTGCTCCACCAGAAGTTTAAGAAGGCCGTGTGTTCTCTCTCTACTGTGGCCTTTGGTTTTCATGTAACGCTGAGATAAGCGCCTTGTGCACTCTTTTTAGAAGAGAGGGTGAAAGGGACTTTGGCAATTTGAAAGCAGAGGGGCTGGGAGATGCAATATCAAGGCCCGTGATCATGGTTACATCCAGCAGAGTTGGCGTCATGGGGCCATGGCCAAACATAAAACAATTAGTGCGTCGACCAAAAGTAGCCGATGGTTTTCAATGTTCTCATTCTTTTCAAGAGGAGACAATGATAATGACAATGCATCGGCTATCCCTATCGTTTCCCAGGGGCGAATGGGTCTTAGACACTCTATTGTACCATGCTACCCAACCTTCAGGGGATTAGGCCAGCTCGCAGCAGTCGGCCAGAAGTCAGATCTAAGTTCTGCCCGAAGGGGATTCTGTTGGCCTCACAGAGATTAAATGGGCAGGGCTCTCAAGAACGGGGGCCAAGACACATGGAGTTTGGGAGAGAAGGATGCGGCAATGAGATATCGGAGACCTAAAATTAACAACGAGACAGAAACATTAATTCAGGTGTTCCTCCGTTCAATCGAGTTTAATCCTAATGGCGAAGAAGCAGTGGAGTATTACTTCAGACCCGAGACCACGGCGTTGGCGTTGGACGATTCCGCCATTGGATGCGCTGCGGAGGTAGGGCGGCGCTTGAGATCCGAAGCTTGTGGAGCTGCTCGGGTCGCGGATTTTGGGGATCTGAGATGGAGGCTACAAGTTACCGTTTGAGAGGGACAAATAAGGTCTGCCCTTGCTCGTTTTATGGTAGAGGCCGATGCGACACCATCGGCTCTTTTTTGGAGGTTGTTTGACTTCGGCCGTCGACCAAGTTAAGTAGAAGCCGACAATTTGAAAGAGAAAGGGCGAAAAGAAGAGCCGATTACTCGGGAGTTGCCAGAGCTGTCAAATCATGCAGAGGAGTTGAGAAGGCAAGACGTCATCATGAAGAATACTGCGACGGTTCTGCTCTGCCACGACATGACCCTTTAAGAAAGCAGATGGTTTTGCAATTATCATTATCAAAACCAGGGGGCATGTTACCACCCGATTTTGGCCAAATCGGGAGGTGGGCCGTAAGTGAAGATGGACTTGAAGGACGTACACGTGAACATCTTCGAAGCGGCCTCGCGGAAGCTTAATTGCCCATGTATCTGTAATATATTAGACCACGTTGTAATGTAGATTAAAAGATAGAGTCCGGCCCGTGCACGGTTAGTGCACGCCTCAATTAGAAAGTCCCTTGGACTATAAATATGTATCTAGGGTTATCGGAAAAGGAGGACAATCACCGTTCAACCAAAACAAACCAATCTCTCGCATCGCCACCCCTTTCCTACGAGGGTTCTTACCGGTAAGCATCATGCTGCCTAGATCGCATCTCGCGATCTAGGCAGCGTAAAGCTTAGTATTGTTCATGCGTTGCTCGTGAAGCCTTTTTGATGGCGAGCAACGTAGTTATCATTAGATGTGTTAGGGATAGCATTGTTTTTCACGTAACATGCTATCGTAGTGCAACCCTTGCATATCTAGCTGCCCTTACGTCTATCCAGACGTAAGGGCAGCATCTTGCTTGATCATGCTTAGTAGATCCGATCCGTTACGGTTGCTCCCTGCATCTGCAGGGATTAGTTTAATATCCGCATAGTTAGGCCTTATGCTGGGGTCGGAGGATCCTGTGGTGCGTTAGATGTCGTTTACGTCCCTGCGAGGGATGTTCCGGGATCAACGTTATGTTGGTTTTTAGGCCTCTCGTAGGGGTAGTTTGCACCGTCTCTCGTAGCTGCTAGGCCCGATCGCACGTAGGACGTTCCGATTATGCGGTGAAAACCCTAAACTGTCGTGGATCGTTTTAGCTTTGTCCTGATCACAGGATCCCCATGTCATTGCTAATCCCAAGGACCATGGGGCGATCGGCTCTTTGAGCCGATCCACAGGGGAAACCCGAGAGCCGATAAGGCTCGTATTTAATGTGCACGGTCTACCATGCAGGAACAATCGAAGCACTAACACCTTCCTGACCAGTCCATGTGGCACGCCCAGCAACCGCCAGACGCGCGCCGAAGATTTGCGGGACGACGCGAGGTGCCAGGGATTCACTAAGCGGCCCTAGGAGCCTCCCGGCTCTTCGTGTTACTTAACCAAAGCCCGTCGGGGGGTTTTGGAGGGTAACAGGTGGACGCCGAAATGGCCTGGCAGATGCTGGTGAAAGCCAAAGCCCAGGTAGTCATGCATGCATACTGGCCTCACAGAGGCCATGCTCTACATCAAGCAAGAGATGATCCTCGGCGTCTTTCCCCCGGCCTTGTCGGTGAGCTCGCTAAGTTCCTAGATGCGTCCTGGAATGCCTGTACCCTGTGTGCAGGTCCACACGGCGTCCAGGTTCCCGACCTCAGTTCCCGACCTCTCAACCGTACGCCGTGAAGCGGTGAATCGTGGCCAGCCACGACGCAAAAGACGCGAGCGGTGCCAGAGGAGAACATGATGGCGCCCCACTTCCTGTTTGAGGAAATGCCCCCATCTACCCGATGATGGACGATGTGATACGTTCGCTCTCATTGTTTCAGTTTGGAGTGTCCCATTCGTCTGACGTCCGGTGATTCGTAGGCCTATTGGACGGGACGTAGGGAGGGTGATATTTCGGCCATGATCTTCGGCGGTGGTTTCGTCTGCGAAGGCGGTGTCGGGACAGAGACGCGGGCTCCCTGCCCAGAGACGCGGGATCATTGGGCACACGTGCTAGATGTGGCAGACATCGATGGCAAACGGTTATTCTCCACCCAGCTGACGCAACAACCGTCTGTATCGATGCCGATGAGGATGCATTTGGGACTGACCAAACCCGGGCTGATGATGCCAAGAAGAAGGGGAGAGCCACAGGACCGGCTTCACCGACAACGAGAACAAATGTTTGTGTGAAGCGTGGCTCGCAACCATTCATGACTGCATAAACGGTGCCCAGCAAAACGCGAAGGTGTACTGGAGCAAGGTGGTCCAAGAGTACAATGAGAGAAAGCTCCACAAGCCCTACGAGATGCGCACTGATCGCGCGGAAGAGTCCATCAAAAAAAGATGGACCTACATCAAACATGAGAACTCCAAGTTTCGCGCCACCGTTGACCATGTTGTTAACCACCCTGAGAGCGGCATGGGCATGATGGCACTGGTAAGTAACGGACATCGTCATTCGATCGATCTACGTCACATTTAGCATATCACAAACCTAATTTTAGCTATTTTAGGTACCCAGGGCCTTGGAGATGTTTAAGTCAACACATAAGAAGAACTTCCATATTGTCCACTGTTGGGAGAAGCTAAAGGAGGCGACGAAGTGGAGGGTTGGCTATGAGGCCTACGTTGGTCGTCGACGGCGAAGACGACGATCTTGGGTAGAATGCCCTTCCTCTTGGTCCCCCGGGCCATAAGGCTAGCAAGGCTGATCTTGCCCTGGAGGCATCAGCCCTTGCGCTGAGCCAGGCCTTGGAGAAGATCATGGCCAAATCTCAAGTCGCCCTGGCCAAAAGGGACGAGAAGAGGCGCTTGAAAAAAGAGGCATTTATTGCCATCTGCCTCAACCTCATCAAAGACGCCATTGAGGTCCAAAGGATGAACGTCGAGGCTAAAAGGATGGATGCCGAAGCCAAGATTCGGACAGAGGACGCAAGGATCGTGTTGGCCGGCTTGGCCACCATGGACGACACCACCAGGGCATGGTTCCAGACGAAGCGCGCCGAAATCTGTGCACGAGATGCCTGATCTGCCGCGCCAATGTCAAGCACCATGGCCTCGTTCTGGACGCTTTTATTGATCATGGCCATGTTGTGCCCCTTTTAGACTATATTTTTGTGTCGTACCATGTGCACAATCTGCACGACTTGTACTTGAGACATTGATGGTTTTATTTTGGTGAAATTTACTTATTTATGCTGTGTTGGGTGATTTCAAAATAAAAATAACCCGGGCGGACAAAATGCCTCGGCCCCCTAGATACCCATTTTCATGTCCGCGGTCCGACCCAAACGGACTCGCACGATCAATTTAGCGTGCGAAGTGCGTCGGGCCATTGGAGATGCCCTTAGAACATCTCCACTCGTTGGCGCCCCTCAGACCGAAATCCGGCACTATTTAACGTCGGATGGATGAAACTTTCGCCTTGGGAGGCCCAGTTTCCCAGCGGCGAGCCCAGGGGGATGCGGCGTGCTAACGAAATTTGAAAGCAACGAAATTAGGATAAATTTATACTAAATTTGTAAATATTAGGCGAGTTGGAAGCTTTTTGGTCGAATTCTTACATATATATGAATTCGACATGGACACGAACGATAGATAAAAGCGAAAAATGGCGTCTACATGCCAAAATGGAACGTCATGTAGTCGCCCCCGCCATCGTCGTTATCATTCGGTGGCAACGTCTGCGGCTGGCGGCTGCTTCTCTGGTCTGGCCCCGACGCGTCGAGGCGGAGGCGACGACGCTCCTCCTTCATCGTCGGTGTCGTCGAGGACGACAACGCGACAGGCACGGTTGGCGCTGCCTCCTCGAGCAGCTACTTCTGGCGCGCCGCCTCCTCCTTCTCCCACTCCGCCTTCGACCAGGTGAGTGCCGTGTCAAGCTGCATCTGGAGGTCGGCGGGGTTGACGCCATTCATCGAACACGCCATCACCGCCTCGAGGATGGTGTGGTCCTCGGCGTCAGGGGAGGTCGCCGGCGTGGGCTCCTTCTTCAACTTCCGCATGCGCCTGCCAGAGTGGCCTCCTTCTTCCGCACGCTCGCGCTTGACGCGGACGAAACATCCGTGCGGAGGCAACTGGCGCCTCTCGCGGTTGACTATCCCTCCGTCGCAGTTGCGCGGCGGCGAGACGGGCTCCGACTTGACTTGGAGCAGGGTCGTCGGCGTCGTTGGCGGCGCAGAGCCCGTGGAGCGCGAGCGCGACGCCGACCCGGAGGATGAAGAAGTGGATGCCATCCGCCATGGCATCTACGAGAAGCTCTCGTGACGCCGGGAGATGGACACCAGAGTCCGCAGCGGCATCTGCAGGATGGGGGAATTCCCCGTCTGGATGTGGTCGAGGAAGGCGGCGAGGGTGCTCCACCAGCGGTGCCTTCCTTCAGAGTTATTCCTCGCTGGCGGCGGAGGAGGCCCCTCGAACGACGCCAGCTCCCGCTCGTAGCGCTCGCGGAAGTAGGCGTCCCACGCGGCGTGGTTTCCGGGTACCACTCCAGCAATGCCCGCTCCTCGTCCGACATGATGGCGAGAGTGACCTGGATCTCCTCCTCGAGCGCTGCGGTACCCACCGGCGGCGGAGGGATGTAGACACCGCCGACACTAAGCCGCCATGACAGCGGCCCGCGGAAATCGGATGCCGCCTGGTAGTTTGCCTCGTAGAGGAGGCGTGCCTCCCAGTCGTGTAGGGAATGGCTGCCGAACCCGTTCGCCGCCACGCCATCCCCGGGGAATCGTTCGGCCATCTTCGGCTTCTGGTGGTGGTGTGTGGAGGAAAAAGATGGGGGAAGAGGGGGAGAGGTGCTTGCGTTTTCGGCGGTGGTGCATGGAGGAATAAGAAGGGGAAAGAGAGGGGGATATACAGGCATGCGGCTCCGGCGAGTAATGCGCGCAGAAGCAGAGCAGACAGCGATGGACCGCCATGTGGCGACTCGCCTGCTGCGCGCCGTTACTCCACCGCGTGTCCTATGGCCCGCCGCTCCGGCGAGTAATGGTGCGTAGAAGCCGAGGAGGCAATGGTGGACCGCGCCGTGTGCGGCTGACCGAACGGGACCACTGGCAGGACAGGTTTCTCCGTGCGCCTTCTCGGCGTTTCACGCCCTTTCCTCTCCATCCGGCGCTCGCACTGGCTCTCCGGGTAGTTGGGTTCGGCCTGGGTCGCCGGATGAAAACACGGTCTAATCCATCAAATTTTGGACTCCTAAGACCGCGGCTGAAAGATTTAGGTCCATCCAGCGATAAAATTCGGCATCAAAAAGGGGTGCCGGGAGCCGAGTGGAGATGCTCTTGGCGCACATCACCTCTACGACTACAATATCCGGGGCGCACCCCGGCAGAGCAGGGGAGTGCTTTACACCGATCTGGTCGGTGGCGAGCGACGACCCGCACACCCGGCAGTTGTTGGGCCCGGCCCATGATTCCGTCCGGCTCTTTTTAGTTCGCTAGGAAGCAGTCACGAGTTCGATCTCCCACCGTAATGTTTCAGTTCTGAGCACTTTTCTGAATATACGTAGTAGTCACATAAATATATTTTCGTTTTTTAAAATCTAAAAATTTGAAAAGAATTTTTCGAGAAAAAATATTTCACAAAATTTGAACAGTTTTAAAATTTGAACATTTTCTTAACTGAACAGTTTCAAATTTGAACAGTTTTAAATTTTGAATAGTTTAAAATCCGAACAATTTTGAAATTTGAACTATTTTTTTAGATCAAACAATTTCCGAAATTAAACGTTTTTTGAATATGAATAAATTTAAAATTTAAACGATTTTCTGATTTGAACATTTTTAAAATTTGAACGATTTCCAGATTTGAACATTTTTTGAATTTGAACAAATTTAAGATTTGAACTTTTTAAATTCTAACAAAAAGAAAAGAAACAGAAAATAAACAAAAACAAAAAAAGAAACAGAAAAGAAACAAAAACAATAAAAGAAAGAAAAAAAGTAAAAAAGAAACAGAAAACAGAAAACAGAAATAAATAAACGTGAAATGGGCCGACCAGGCCGGCCCATTACCGCGCGCGGGGGGTGCGGCGCGCGGTAACCACCGACCTGGTCGGTGTATAGGAATTGCCGGCAGAGCATACCGTCGAGCACTACGAGCGCGTCTCGGACTGGGCCGCGCACACAGAGCGCGTGCATTAGTGGGTTGTAGGCATACGCGCCAGGGCGCGCCCTGCACGACCAGGTCGGTGCCTACCAGGCACCGCACACCCTGGTCGGGTATTGGGCCTGGCCCATTTTCATCTTTTTTTTTCGTCTTCGTTTTCGTTTTCTGTTTTCGTTTTCTGTTTTCTGTTTTTTCCCTTTTCTGTTTTCTTTTTTTTCTGTTTATTTTTATTTTTGTTCAAAATCGAAAATTTTCAAATTTGAAATAGTTCAAATTCGAAAAACTTTCAAATTTGAAAAGTGTTCAAAATAAAAATTGTTCAAAGCTAAAAATTGTTCGTATCCAAAAAATGTTCATAACCGAAAAATGTTCAAATTTCAAATATGTTCATTTTTGAAAAAAGTTCAAATTTTTGGAAAATCGATATTCGTTCAAATTTAGAAATTTGTTTAAATTTTGAAATCTGTTCAAAATCTAAAATTTGTTCACTTTTCAAATTTGTTCAAATTTTTAAAAATGTTCGGGATTTAAAATTATCTATATTTTGAAAATTATTTAAATTTTGAATTCGTTCAGATTTTAAAAACGTTCAAATATTTTTTAAGAAACCTCAAAAATTATTTTGGTTTTCCAAAAAACGTTGAGATTTAAAAATGAAAAAACAAAACAAAGAAAAGATACACCTGATGGGCCGCGGCCCATGAAACTGCTACCGTGCCCATGGGGTGTGCGGTGGCTTGCTTTCACCGACCAGGTCGGCAGAAAGCACCTCCCGTAACCACCGACCTGGTCGGTGTATAGGAATTGCCGGCAGAGCATACCGTCGAGCACTACGAGCGCGTCTCGGACTGGGCCGCGCACACAGAGCGCGTGCATTAGTGGGTTGTAGGCATACGCGCCAGGGCGCGCCCTGCACGACGCGGCTTGAGACGCCGAGCATACCCACGGGGGCCAGGCCGTGCCAGTGCAAGCAGGGCGATACCAGACAACGCGGAGGGGGGCTGGGCGACCCGGCGAGGTATACAAGCAGACGGCACGGTGGCGGAGTGCGGTCTGGATCCGCAGATCAATGCTTTTACCCCAAGATGAACATAAATACAGAGGAGGGCACAGAAATTCGACCAAGGGATTGCCTCACAAGAACTGTCAGATTGGGGTATTACATATGACGTTAAACAACCTTCCAGATTGAGGTTTTTCACCTGAGGCAGTTTTGGCCTTCTTATCTTCTTCATCAACACTAGTTATTTCAGAAATCTCTGCGATATCTCTGGCCATCCCATCATCACCCTTCAATTGTTCAAAAGGTGGGTATATTGCTTGAGGCAGGATTCAATGTAGATGCAGTCGCGTTATGTCGCTTGAGGCAGGTATCCCTTCATTACCAGTATCTCCAGCCTGCTTATTTTCCACATTTTCAGTCTGCTTCTCTTGAACAGTATCTGCATTCATGATCCAACAGGAAAAACTGTTGCAAACTTGTATGATCCAACAGACAATTTTAAAGAGTAACACTGACAATACATGAGTAGGGAAGGACAAAAATGTTGGGCGTGTTTGGTTTGTTACCACACACTGCCAAACCTAGTTTCCACAAGCTTGTCAGTTATAGATCTAACAAATTGATGGCCACACCTCAGGGAATGCTAGGCCAAAAAACTGAGTCAATGACATGTCAGTTATAGATCTAACAAACTGTGCCATGCCACAAGCTTGTCAATGGACAAAAAAACTGCCTAGGAAAGTCAGTTCTAAGTTCGACGTAAAAAAGTTGTGGCATCCAACTAAACATGCCCTAAAAATCTTTTCTAGCTTATAAGTAGTTTGCAGAAGAAATAGCCATGCCCACGAAAATATATTACTTGAAAAGATCAGAATTTAAAGTCTGCTTGCATCAAGCAAAGCAGTTCAGGCTATTGATGTGTCAAGTGTGTGAATATAGGTGAGGAAAGTAAGTGTAGAACTGCTGAATTTATCAACATTCAAGGCATCTTAAGATAGAATATCACTTGCAAGGAAAACACCTCAGAGTCACTTGCAAGGAGAATACATTGGATCATATATTCGCATGATGCTGTTCATACCTTTATATCAATCAACCCAAACTAGAAAGGACAATTAGATTTAGCTCAACATAGATGGACTTTCTCCCATGCTTAGTTTTTTTTATTGCTGTTAACTAAGGAGTGCGTTTTGATCTTGTTGAACTGTGAGTAATTCAAAACATTCAGAAATACGTATCACCATCTTAAAAAAAACACAATTAAAAGGATTAAAACCAGAATTCTGACCTTTAGCGTCATCAACCAAGCAATCCAAATCGAACAATAGCAAACACCTTTCTGAATAGAGAGAAACGACGTCTTCATAGACAGACAATGCACCAATCTGAGAAAATATTGTTTTATATCGATATGCATTAGCCTCTATCTTCCGATACTCGTCACGTGAAAAAATCTGAAAGAAACATAACTCAGTCCATTGCTAAAAAGACATGTTCCAGCATTCACATACTCAAAATACGTATAAAATATTATGATTCACCTTACGAGGGGGGTAGATTTCATATGATGATCTAGGGTAACAGATCATTTTCGGAACTGTTGCAAACTGGAATAACCTCCAATTCTTAGTGTCAATACCAGATTTAACAACAAAATCCTTTAAAAGAATTCGTAGGAACTTCAAATGCTCCATTTCACATAATTTGACATCAAGAAGGAGACGAGCTAACTTGGCAATAGATTCGCTAACCTGAATAAAAGGAGCATTTGTTTATCACTTTAAGTAACATGGAAGGCAAAAAAATTCTGGAAGACCTACATCGATGAATAAAACAAATTGAGATTCTATAGATGTCAATTTACAGTAGGATATGTCTATGAAAACTTCAATCATTGGCAATAAAGTATTATAAGCAGACAATCAGTTGGAGGGTACTAAAATTATATAACAAGAGTCGGACTTATTCAAGCTTGCTACAGCTTACAAATGCTGAAAGGAAGGACCAACATTTGCATGTCAATGTAGAAATAAAGTAGATAACATCACATGTAAGAAATTCTGAAGGATAAGTGGCAATCTCACCATCTCAGGCTTGACATCAAAGTCATGTTGACGTAAGAATTTTGTTAACTCTTCGACATCGAAGTCTCTCTTACCCGTCTTTGACTTTTCTTCAGGCAACAAAGTACCCACGTGATTCTTCGGACTGCATTGTATCACCTCACAATCAGGAACATCAACACACAGACAGGTTATTCCCTGAAAAGGCAAATGGTGATGATCAATACTGTTCACACGGACAGAAGCAACAAGAAAGCATACAAAATTATACTAACCAGTTTCTCTTCAATTATTGCTTTATGCTGAGCACTTCCTACAACTAGTTTCTTCTCAGAGCCACACAGCCTGGTGAGCTCCTCAGTCAGGTTTTCGTCAATAGCCTCACTAACAAGATCAATGGGGGTGGACACCCTGTCGTATTTTAGAAAAATTTCCAGAATCTGAGAAAGAAATGCAAACGGGAATTAAAAAGCCTATGAAATATAATGCAAGTGTCCAAATAGTGACAGGAGGCAGGGTATCAATCATAAAGAATATAGTGTTGCTTAAGTCTTTGTTTGTACAAATCTCTCTGGCATGGTTAAAAAAGGTGTGCCTGGGCACTAGACGAAAACAAAACGCCTAGCGCTTACTCATGCTATGCATGCGCTTAAGCTCGCTTAGGCTTGCGCTTAGGCAAGATATGTGCCAGGCAGAGGCAAAACTACGAATTAACGTCTGGCTCTTTTTTCAACCTTGCTAAGTGGTGCTCCCAAATGTTCACACGTAGAGCTAGATGTTAGTATTTTGACAACAGCCCATAGTGCCATTCGTGTTATAAGTCATTCATCCACAGTAAGGAAGATGCAACAACATAGTAGAAATTTGGGCAGCAGTACACTCTTAGGTTTCAGCCTGCGTTAATTGATCTTTTAAGAATCTATTAGCAGATATCTGGCCAATGAAGACAGTGCACCATGAGTCCATGACACCCTCTACGAATCAGTCACAACAGGAAACAGTTAAGGTGTTCTGGCCATCGGCATAGGCTGTTTTGGTTGTCAGCATAGGCTGTGCCGACGCTACAAGGTCTCGGCACAGGCTACTTTGGCCGTCGGCACAGAGGTTAACGGCCGTTTGTAAATTTTTCAAAAAAATCAATTTTTTATATTTTTTAATTATTTGAAAATTTAATTTTAAGCATGCTTAATATCAATTTGAATTACTTATTAATATTCGAACTTTCCACTCGGTCACCCATCCTCAAACTGCTTCCTTCGTAGCGCATTTAACTTTTTTGTTCCTTCTTGATGAGCTTTTCTTCCTACGTATACTTTGATGACAATATTACCCTATCAATCATATTAACCCTTGGGCCATGACACCACACTTATTTATTATTTTAATGTCACATAAACTATTTGACTAAACAACAATGAATAAGTAATAATAATAACCTTGAATTTGATTTTTTTAAAAAAAATCACCAAAATCTAAAATCAGAGAAAACTCATATTTCCTTTTTGATTTTGAGGATTGTAAAAAAATAGGTAAAAGGCCGACACGACCGATGAAATCGGATTTAAAATTCCGTAGATACACTATATAGAACACATTTTCGTCGGTGGTCGTATGCAACCAGAAAAGCAGTTTTACCGAAACATGACGCAATTTAGCATAATATATCAAAGTTCATATTTATTAATTTTCCTAACAAATAAAACACATAATACATAGTCGCCTCTAAGGATTTTATTTTTTGAAATTTCTAACGTTTTCTTATATTTTTTTGAAAACTAAAAAGGCGATTCCCAGAGGGGTGCGTGGAGCAAAAATATGAAAAATAAAAGCTATGCCAAAGGCGTCGGCATAGGGTTGGAGAGAGAGAAAAAAAACTTGTGCCGGCGGCTTTTCTGTGCCGATGGTTGCCGACGGCACATAGTGCCATACACCGACAACTTTGCTGTGACAACGGCCTATTTGTTGGGCGGCCCGGCTCGAGCCCTACGCCGACGGCCCCGGCCGTCAGTGTAGGATCGTCGGCACCTTGACAAATTCATGTAGTGAGTTCAACCCAGGATATACAATATGGCTGATCAGCTGATACCACTTCGAATGAGTTCAATAACAAATAATAACTACCTACTAATGATTTGGTGTTTATAGAGTATAGACACCCCTCTCGTTGCAACCAAAAATTGCAACCAAGAATGGTGAATGATTGCAGTCAATTTTGAAAAGCAATATTCTGATCACGTTGAGAAGGGTAAGAAAATAAGGCAGAAATACGAAGGAAAGAAAATGGCAGGGTACTAACAAGCTGTGGGATGTCTGCCCAGAAGTCCTGTAGAAAAAAAAAAAACCACAGAGAAATCGATTAGACTATATTGAATTCTTCATTGGTGACGAAGACAAAGCTAGGGAGCATCAACGGAAAACAAGTACCTTCACTGGATTGTTGAGGTAGGCCCCATCAAAAGAGAAAACTGCGATGCCAGATGGTGCTTCGTATAGCAGCATGGCCGATGCTTCATTGGTAATCTTAATGTTCTCTGCCAAGAAACCAAGCAAATTAAACAAATGCGATTAAATCTATCACGCATCAACCTATCTCTCCACTTCCGAAACAACTGTCAAAATCGAGAGAAAACAAACTGTCTTCTGGTGAAACAAAATTGGAAGAAAGAAAGTTCTTTTTTATTTTTATTTAAGAGCCACTTGAAGGAGGAGGGTTCTCGCCGGAATTTGCCCAATCCGACTGGCAGTGCGAAGAAAGAAACCAAAGACGTTACGGGATGGGGCCGCATTAACCATGGCGCGAGGCTCTCTAGGGTTTAGAGAGGGAGAGGAGCGGTAGCTGACTCACCTGCGCCGGAGGGCATCGCCGAGATCGATGCTTCCCGGCGATGCCGGCGCCGTCTAGCGAGAAGGGCTGAAGGGGTGCGACTTGCGTGGAGACCGGAAGAGTCGATGAGAATGTCTAGACTTCTTTTCTAGGGCAATTTTGAGTCGTTTGATTTATTATTACAGCATCTGATTTAAAAACCTCAAACACCGTATAAAGGACACCAAAAGCCGTTCTTATGGCACCCGGACAGACCACACACCCTAAATAGACCACATTTTCACGGCAGGGGGCCACCTAAGGAAATCTCTATTGTGTGCTCAAACTTGCCAAATCCTCTCGGTCTGTCAAACGTAGTAACCTCTGTCTGAGTTAATTAATTGCAAATTACCACAAGTTTTAGGGCTGTGACTTCAAAAGAAACTTTTCAAAAACTCACCGGTCTCTCCGCTAACTGTCATAACAGCTACTCACTTTTGGACGCTCTTCTTTATTAGCTGGCCCCACTAAATTAGATGACATGGCAACCACCGACGTGGTGCGGACACGGCCATTAACGGCGGTTGCAGGGTCCACCAATCAGCATGTGGACATGTCTATCCCCCCTCCCTACGTGCACTCGTCGACTTCTGTCTCACTCCACTCTCTTTTTTTTTGAATCTCAGCAGGAGAACTGCTGGTTTCATTTATAGGCGAAGAAAAGAACTGTACAAACAAGTCCGGTGGATTAAACCACCAAGGTACAAAGCCTACTCTCGCCTGACAAGGTGCCGCGCACCGGCAAGCACCCAACTATTGGCCTCGTCCGAGATGAGGTGGACAAGGCCGGACACACTCAGCTCCTTATTACAAAAAACACGCCTATTTCTCTCACGCCAAATCTCCCATGCTACAAGGGTGGTGAGAGAGGCGGCACACCTGTCCGCACCTGCCAGCTTGGACAGCACCCAAGAGAGGGCAAGATCGCCGCCGTCCGGATCCCTAATGGCTGGGCAGCGAAACAACGAGGCAGAGCGCTCCCACACCTGCCTCGCCCAGGGGCACTCCGCGAAGAGGTGCGCCGGAGTCTCAAGGTTTCGCCGGCACAGTGCGCAGAAGTACTGGTTGGGCATCCGAAAACGAAGCAGCCTATCCGCTGTGAAGACCCGTCGCTGCATAAGGAGCCACATGAAGAACTTGCATTTTGGCGGCGCCCAGGTGGGCCAAATGTGGCGCAGGGGGGACTGCTGGGTCCCGACAAACTGTAGCGCATAAGCGGATGACGCGGAGTATCCACCGGAGGGGGACTTCCAACGGAATGTGTCATTCGATTCTGGGTTAATGTTGCAGCTTCGCACCACCTGGCGCAGCGCAACAAAGTCTGGCAGCAGGGCAAGATTGATCCTTCCTCGCAGATCCAAGAGCCAGTGGTCATCCTCAATAGCGTCCGCCACCGTTCTGTTCTTGCGCCTAGACGCCTCAAAGAGCAAGGGCCATTGCTTCCTGAGCGGCTCCCCAGCCCAACTGTCAGACCAGAAGCTCGTCGCAAGCCCGTTCCCAATGGCAACCTCCGTCATCGAGGCGAACAGGGCCTGATCAGAAGGAGAAGGCGGCTCCAACAATCCTTTCCATGGCTTGCTCGCCCCTGTCTTCGCCTGCCAGATCCAACGCAAGCGCAGGGCATTATTGAACCGATGCAGGTCCAAAACCCCTAGGCCACCAAACTCGCGCGGGCGGCAGACCAGCTTCCAGGCTACCCTGCACTGGCCAGGGTTGCAGACGTCCTTCGCGGCCCAGAGCCAGGCCCGCCGCAGCCTGTCAATCTGCGCCACCGCCCACGCAGGCAGGGGGTGTGCCGTCATGAAGAAGACAGGCAACGCCGAGAGGACGGCCCGGAGAAGGGTGAGGCGGCCCGCTCTGGACATAAGTTTGCCCTGCCAGTGGCCAAGCCTTGCGGCAATTTTGTCGATGAGAGGCTGGATGTCGACTCTCCGCAGGCGACGGAGTGAGAGGGGCATACCCAGGTAGGTGCAAGGCAGCGAGGAGATCCTCGTTGTCGAACCGCCATTGCCCACTGCTCTCGGAGCTACGCCGTTGCAGATCTTGCGTCATCGTTCGCGCCGTAACCTTCCTCAACATGCCCAGCTGGGGAGATGGCTCATACACGAGCCTGGCGATGCTATGGGTAAGCTCAATATCGCCAACTTATTTCTAGGGTTAGGGTTTTCGACCGATTTGGGAATTTTCGGTTAGTGTCGATTCTCGTCGATTAAGCCCAGTTTGTTTGCAATTTCTGTCCACTTAGGATCACACGGACATCGAATATGCTCTAGAATGGATCGAGGACCCCACTTACCACGGCATAGTTGTTGATTGTCCAATGATTTGTCACGTCCACATGCTCGATCCGCATAAATGTTTTGCATTCCAAGGTACCCACACATGTCACGTCCTCTGCGAAGTGCAAAATGTAAATTTACGATTGTGATTTGTGGTTACAAATTAGTCCGGTGAATACTGTGGCCAACACAGGGCTCATATCTATTTATAAGTGATTGAATCAGGTTAATTACCTATGGCCAGTGTTATTGTTAATGCACACGTGTGATAGTTAGCAAATAAAGACTACTAGTTGTTAGCGGATTAAGTGAACATTGAAGATATATTGTTACAACTAGTTAGCAAACAAGTAGTAGTTAGCAGGTTAGTTCGTTGCAGATAAAGAAATTTACTAGCATAAATTATAGATGTAGATGTCACCATGTTTACAAATAAATTGCAGTGTGATTTCTAGTGAGATAAAGAAATATACTACCAGGTTCATTAATGATCTGATTTTTTGTTTGCAGCAATTCAACAACTATGGGTTTGTGACTTAGTTAGATGATGGGTATCCAGCGACAATGAAAACTGCATTAGCAAGGCCATGGGGAATGTACAATGACAGTACTAGTGCTAGGGTAGATGAGAGGATTAAGAATGCCAAGTTGCTGAAGAAGCTTGCTGACAAGAAGAACAAAATGGAGAAGAAATACACATCTTTATTTTCTGACGTGAAGAAAATCGTGGAGTGCATTGAGAAGCAGGTGATGGAGAATAATTTGGCCAAAATGAATAACAACACTGAGGCAGCAAAGTTGGCCCTCTCGGAGTTTGAATATTCAAGCTGAGAAGGATTTGTCTGTGATGGAGAAGGAGAGGGATAACCTTAAAGATAAACTTGCTTTGCCGATGCAAGAGCACAAGGAAAATAAGAGTATGATGAAGCTTATGGAGAAAAAAAAGGAATGATGAAAAGTAGTTTATGAAGGAGGAAAAGAGGATGAGTAAGTACGATATTTATGATCGTCTTATCAAAGTTAGTGAGTGCAGCAAGGGGAAGCTGAAAAGGTTCAAGGCGATATGTGATGAGCGAGATGTAGTATCCTGTCATTAGAGTTTGTTGTGTTGTTGAACTCTATGTTGGCATGTAAAGTGTGTTGAACTTTGTTGTGCTGGCATTTAATCTGTGTAAGTGTTGAATCTTTGAACCAATTAATGTGTTGAACTCTGTGTTGAACTATGTAAGTACGTGTTGAACTCTACTGAATCATGTTTATGGAGCAAGGGTGGTTAATTACTGGTGTGGTGGATCTTATTGAAGTATGGTATATAATTATTGTTGTGGTAATGTTTAGGGAGCAAGGGTAGATAATTCTTGTTGTGGTAATGTTATAGAGTAACAGTTTTAATGTTGTGGTTAGTAACAATTAAATGTTTTGGTACTCCCTCCGATCCTATAAAAATGTCGAAAGCCATACTGAATTAGCATTTTACAATAAACCCCCTCTAGATTAATCAAAAAACACGACCAGACTGTGCTCTTGTTGAGAACGAAGTCGGCAATCTCCTTGAGGATGCTGGCGTCCAAGGCGCAAATCAGCCCGCAGATCTCCTCCGCGATGATGCCGTCCACCATCCACGACCACCAGTAGGACTACACCGCCCACCGATTCTGCTCCATGGCGTTCCTTGACCGGAGGCGGCCGAAACCCTACGGGGAGGAGGGCTACCGCAGTGGCTGTGCGCTACCACCGAGGAGGTCGAGATCTGAGAGGGGTGAGGTTGAGATCTATTTTTGGGAAAGAGAGAGGTCGAGATCTGAGAGGGAGGAGCACCTCGCCCTGGTTCACGAGGGGAGTTGGGGGTCGGACCTCGGAGGAGGATGCTGGCGTTGACCCATGATACCTTATTCCAGTTGATTGATTTAGGGAGTGCGGGTTGAAGAAACAAAAAGCTCAAGGATTTGTTTGTAAAATCTCCCTCTCTGACACTTTTTCGGATCGGAGGGGGTATATAATTTTAAACCAAAAGCTGGTTCTCGAGGGTCGTCGATGACCATCGAGGGTTCTCAACAATCCTCAAGGGTTCTCCACAACCCTAGAGGGTCATCGAAAACCCTCAAGAGTTCTAAATTAAAACCAAATGATGGTATTTTTAGGACCTAGTTTTAGAAACATTTTAAGGGCCGTGTAAAAATCCTTTAGAATAGTACAAATCCTTAGAAACATTTTTTTAAGCCTTGTAAAAAATCTCTAAAATAGTACACAATTGAGAAACATTTTTATAGGCTTCTATAAAACCTAAAAAAATGGTACACAACTTAGAAACAATTTTTAGAGCCTTGTAAAAGTCATTTAAAATAGTCCTCCTTTTCGGTGTGGTGAATTTAGATCTTATGAAAATCACTCAAATAGAAAATGTTGAACACATTAAAGATATAGTGGTCTCATATAGCAATACATTAGATAAGGTTCAAATGGAACATAGTTCAAAGGATACCAACAATAGCAGGGTCATGTAGCAGTAGTCCTGATCCAACAAAATAAAATAGTAGTAACACAAGGTCTAAATAGTAGATAGTAACTAGTTCGTATACTAGTAGCAAATAGTAACATCAGATCAAAATGTTCATATCATCCATTGACTTCTCATGAATCTTGCTTGCATTCAGGTACTCCTTAAACCTATTAGTTTGCTTTGTGGCCCATTTTAGTCTTTCAGAAGCACTTGATGGTCCTTTAGCTTGCCTTGGAGTAGTCAAACCACCATCTTTGCCTCTTTTGTTTGAATTGCTTGCATATGGGCCTGAACCTGCTTGAGGATCAGATGTAGCAGCTTTTCTACGAACATCGGTTTCATCTATCCTAGGAACATAGCTTGTAGCAGCCCTTGGTGCATGTAGTGTAGCAGTTAGCTGGGGGTAGAGGATGCTCGTTGTGGCACTGCTCCTACTGCTGTTGTGGTAGATGAGCTGCCCTCAGTTTCATTGTTGGCCTAAAAAATTAATACAGATAAAATTAGATAGTGATGAGGAAAATAAATGATGGTGTTGTAGTAGAGGAGATCACCATGTGTTGATTTTATGATAGGCAGTAGTGGCAACAGAGGTGGTGAACAACTCGTGTATTTGTGTCCTTGGAGTTTGCAGTTTCTACACGTAATGGTTGCAATCCTAGCAAAGTCATATATTGAAAAAAAATCCATGGGCAGGCCAGGCTAATAGAAAGCACATAAAAGTTGTTCTGAACCTAGAAATTAGCTATTACTCAAATTTTTTGTTCCCATGGTTGTTGAAATTCGCAAAATTAAAGAATAAATTGCGAACAATCCACTTTGTTATCAAAATGTGTAACCATGTATTTGGGTAAACAAAGAAAAGTACATGGGTAAATTGGAGAAGATTAGGGGTTGAATTCAATCACGGCGTTGCTTGCAGGGCAGCTAGTGGACCTCTAGCCGGTGGCCATTCCCAAGCGGTGCAGCCACATATGCAGTTGCAGAGATATCCTAGCCACCCCATGACTGTGAATGGATGGGCGGTGTTGATGCCTTGTGTCGCTAGCTCCCCCTCCACCGATTTCATTGACCCTTGTTGTTTTTCAGTCTAAATTGTTAGACCTAGCGATAGTGAGGCTCTCCCATCCCCATGGGCGTAGACGAAACTGAGCAAGAGAGTTGAGCAAACGAAACACACAACTTAAAGGTGCGGTGCGTTCCGATTAGCGCGACCTTGTATGCATAGGATAAAATAACTTTTTAGCAGTAAACGTGAGTGGGCCATGGCCCAGTTTTACCCTTGGAAGCTCCGCCAGTGCATCGTAGAGGTGTCATTGGATTGTGGAACTTAAAATTGTCCTTTCCTCCTTCTTTGTCTAGTTCCTACTCGTCTCCATCTTGAACACAGTTGGATCTATGCCTGGTGTATCAATCTTTGTCCATTTATGTTCACTAGGTAGTGGATAGATGACAACATTATTGGCCTCAAGTGCATTGATTTTTTGAAGAAGTCATGAACAAAATATTTAGGTTGCTGCCTTGATTTGTAGACGAAAAATATGGCATGGTTGCATGGAATTCCACTTACATCCCACCTTCTACACCCACATGTTCTAGCTTCCAAATTGACAACATAAATACTTTCATTCCCTCTCACTTGCCACAGATTCTCCACATATTGCATGAACTTGTAATTCCTAGACCATTTCTTATTTTCCTCTAACATTTCACAATATGTGGGATTGATGTACCACCTAGAATATGAAACACCTATCTTTTTCCCTTCATTTGTGACCAAATGCTTTGTTCGCATGCCTTCAATCATTGTTTTGATAGGTATTCCTCTAACATCTAAAATTATTTTGTTGAAAACCTCACTAGGGTTGTTAACAACAAGGTCAGTCTTGCAATTTGTATCCATTAGATGTATTTCCCAACACTCCACTGGAATTTTGCTTAGCCATGCCCAAGCTTCCTCACACTCATCCTTTAGATTTTGCATTGGTATATCAAATAGGTGATTTGATGAGAGTAGCTAGCGACGTACATAAACTTCTTCAGTTCTTCTCCTCTGAACCCATCTGTTTGGAAACTGGCATAAATGTTTCTAAGACAATATCTTTGAACGGAGTTTGGAAATACAAAGTTAATATCACTAAGCAAACCCCGTTGAAAACAAGCAAGTTAACTGATAGTAACTTAATAAACAAGGAACTATTGGACAAAATATTTTCTTGCAAGTCAAAGTTTCCTAAAATAATATATCTAACTGATAATAACTTAGAAAACAAAGAATTAATGGAAAAACTATCTTCTTGCAACTTACATCTTTCTAGAATAATATATCTGCTCACATATTTTCCTAGGAAGATACACCTTGTCACTATTCTGAATTTTGCTCACTTATTTCCCTAGTAAGTATAAACTAGCCAAAATGGCAGAAACTAGTTTAACTAATTACCTTTCGCGTATCTGAAATTATAATGTATTTTTCAAAGTTTCCTTCTTGTCTAGCAATAGAATATTTCCACTAAGTAAGAAACCAACTCCAACTTGCAGTGTCATCCTTGTCAACAAATCCAAATGAAATAGGAAATATGTTACTGTTAATTTCCATCCCTTATAGTACTTGTAAGGATATTTTGTCTTGTGGTAAGCTTTACGAAGCATCCATCCTAACCTGATTAATTAAAGAAAATGTTAGATAATGAAATACACAAGTAATTAACAATACATATTTCAATTGCTAGTAATTTACGAATGAATGATCTACACCCTTTAAGAAATCCTTCTTTTGATGCATTTAGACAAATGGAATCTAGGATTAGGACTTCGATGTTCTCGTAGAACCTTGATAGTCACAGTGAACCTACTACCATGGCTAGTGTCAAGCACTACCTGAAAATAGTCTCTAAACCTAGTGCAATGTTTCACTTGATCACCAATCACAACTTATAGTGTTGCATTCCTAGCTCTGTAAGCCCTCGATCCCTATTCCTACCTCAACACCATAACTTTGCTTTGCAGTGTCCATTACTGTACCCACACTTTCCACATAATATGCAGGTCTATAGAACTCTTTGCATTGTGATGTGCATTTTATGTTGCACTATCCCACCGACGTACTCTCAAATGTCCAACCGCTAACCCTGGATCGCAATTAGCCTCGTCCAATTCCCAAACACAAGATGGTCTAAGAGAAGAAGACTGCGAGGATGTGCTCATCTTGGCCAGAATCGCTAATTCGGCGATTAATTCCGCTTGTCCACCACGTTCCCAACCCGTAGGTTAGGCTTCGTCTCATCTGCAGATCGCATTTTGTGTCGTTCTTCTTTCTTTTGTTTAATCGTTGCTCCGTCTCTTTCATATCCGATGCGATGTATGCACGCTTCCAACCCGCCACCGAACGAAGAGATGCTCAAAGACGCCAGTGGAGGACGAAGCCTTTCCACCTTCAAGCCTAGCCAAGATCTAAAATAATTGTAATTAGCGTAGGCTAGATAAACGAAGAGGGGTCATACCCTCCTAGACTAGTGCACAATTTTAGGACTGGTATAAATATGCACTAATCATCAAAATGTAATGTAGTAATGAGTTTTATATGTCTTAATGTAATGGAATTTATATCTTAATGAAGTTGGTACTATGTCAATGAATGAATAGATCACTTCATTATAAATTATTGATTCTGATTAATTTAGGTGCAATAAAAGATGTACCAAAGAAGGCATATTTTTGTGATGCACTTATCCGTATCTTGGCAGTAAGTTTTACGTCATCTGGTAATGTCACGAGGGGTTTCAATGTTGGTGTCACGGCCCGAGAAAAAAAAAACATCGGCTCTGCACTTCCCCTGACACAGTTTGTCCCTGGTAACTTCTATTTGTCGGGTCAACGCAAACGCAGCGCTTAGACGTGCACCTCGGTGTTTATAACCGTCGGGAGGCGCCTGTCGTGTTGTAGTGTCCAAACATGGAAACCGTCTCCTTCACATTGTACATCGAATCACTAATTGCATACCCCTCATTCTCAATCATAGCTGATCAGATTCATAAATGTGACATTAAACTTGTCTATCTGTCTCTGTAAATTGTCACGGACTTCAGAATGAATCATATATAGCATGCCACACATCATCGTCCAAACATCAGAAATTGCACAAATGAATTTGATTTCACTTTTCCTATTGCAGTACAAACTAAATCGGACCAAATCAAAATTTCAGAAGAGGGAATAGAGAGGGGAGAAAGTGGAGATGCATAATCTTACTCAGCGGCACCCAGAAATGAGGTCCATCGCAAGCTATATGAAGGATTCACCTTCCTGACCTTCGCTAGGGCCGCCGCCAGGTAAATCGAATATGTGGCAATTGTCGCCGCTGGGTTGGAGCTCCCATAGATATCCGCCTCGTCGCCCAGAAAAGACGAGGGATAGTTGCCGTCAACGCCCCATGGTCGATTCAGGGAAGTGGTCACAACGACCGGCCATCTAGGTCACGACAGCCGACACGACGTTAACAGCCGTTCGCACCTGGCCATAAGATGTGCTACGTCAGCCTGATAGTGGACCCGCCTGATCAAAAACAGCGGCAAACGATCTAAACAAACAGATTAGTGGCCATTGCAACATTTAGCAGAGAGACTGCTGAGTTTTTGAAAATTTCCTAAAAACCGGTTGGCTTTTAAAGTCCTAGCCTCAAAATTAGCGGGATTTTGCAATTTACTCCCTCACTCCAACAGACACGAGATGGCTTAGTTTTGGACTTGCTAGTGGTGGACTGGTGGTGGGGATCTTCAACTCTCAAACATACACGGCGCTCAATCGAGGAGTTCGATCTGAATCGGAGCCGTTCCCCGTGCTGGCGTCGCCGATCGAGCTCTCCAAACGTCTGTACCGGTGAATGCCGAAGGCATCACGGAGCCGTCGACGGCGGAGGCGTCCTCCGGCGAGCCATCCAAACCCACATGTCGGCTGCGGAGTGTGCGACTTGGCACTGGCAGAGCTTGATGACTTAGCTGTCACGCTGGCAGCCGCGCCGGTTCTGGGCGTCCTGACGGTCGGCGCCGTCTCACGGTGCAAGCTCCGCATGTTCGCCTTCATCCCGGCCTCCGCTGTGAAGGTCACGTCGACCTCCGGCCCCAAGAAGACGTCGACGGACAGCGTGCACCTGACCGTGAGGCTGTCGTCGCGGATGCAGGACGACGCCTCCAGCTCCGCCTTGCTGACGCTGAGGAAGCCGAAGCCCTCGTTCTTGTCGGGCTGAGTCACGTGGTGCTCGAAGACGGCGCGCTCACCGCGCTCGTCCAGGATGTCGATCGAGACCCTGGTTCTCGTGTTCTCCGGGGAGTTCCACCCGTGGTCGGCGACGATGGAGACGCTGACGGTGACAGTGTCCAGGCAGGCTGGACCGCCCACGGGTTTCAGGTCGACGCGCCAGCCCTGTCCCCGGAACTGGAACTTGTCCAGGGTCAGCGTGGAGCCGGGGGCCAGCAGCGCCGACTCGGAGAACTCGGTTATCTTGAAGAGGCGCGCGTCTCGGAGTACTCCATCTTGGCCATGGCGCGCGAGGTCGCCGGAGACGGCGGCGTCGTGGATGAGTGCTCCGCGTTGACGGTGGCGCGCGAGGCCGGCGGAGAGGACGACGAGCGGCTGGCTGTGGCACCCATGGACCGTGAAATCCAAACCTCGCTCTCAGTCTCAGGTCAGTACGCCCATGGCAAAACCTCTCTGCCTCTCTCCGTGTCTTTTCGTACATATAATAGGGAAACATCGATCGAGACGGAGTAGGAGCCGGATCGGGTTTGATTGTCGTCGTGAATGGAAGGTGTGCGTCACTTGTTGAATTCGAATAGGGTTCAGGGAAGAGGGGAAACCATGTATAAAAGGTACGAGAAATACTTCTGCTCTCCAAAACGCTATCTGGCATTCCATCAACTCTCCAATCCAAGACTCACCCCACCGCCATTGCTACTGGCGTTCATCCAAATCGCAACCATCTCCAGCACCAAGATTATGCCATGACGAGTATAAAGATCATCTTTCTTTTTTGAACGAGAAACAAGAAAAAAAGTGATACTAGCAACAATAACGTATTCATGCATATGTTCACGCTACAAATCAGAAATAATGTCATATTCATCAGATTTACAATCCAAGACAGATACTGCAGCTATCCATAAAGATTGCAATTACGACCAGCCAAAACTGCAGGATATAGGAGTAGACTCTACATAACGAACTGGAGAAAGAGACCTCGAGAACCAAGCTCTAAGCTACAATGTGGCTTAAACAAACATTAACTTACATATCACGATATGATACATTATGATACGGCGTTACCCGTGAAGTAACAGCTAGCTGTTTTTCAATTCGCGCACATACACTTTTTCAGCCAGTTGAATGTTGCCACGTATCTAGGTTGATTTAGTACTCACATGAACTCCCGTGCGGGAAATGAAACTGGCCCAGAAGCGTGGATACTGGGACATCACTGTTAAGTCTAATTTTTTTTGTTTAAAGTCTAAATGGGTGTCGAGTAGTGAGTCCATCCAAACAAAGGCCTCTCTCTTCCCTTCATTGTCTTTGGGCTGTAGCTGCAATCGGCCTGTGTTGTTTTTAGTGTAGAGTGTGTCCGACTTAATTTCCAAAAAAGAGGAAAACACACACGCCTCTGTGTGTAGCAGATGGAGAGATCGAGATCGACGAACGCGAGCAGAGAACACATAAAAATCCAGTTGAGCAAAAGAGAGGCAGGGCAGGGTGACATGAGATATGATGAAGACGAACACAAATAGATGATCCGCTTGGATGCTGACCTGAATCAGAATTTACAACCTCCATATCTACAGGTCAGTGAGAAAAATAATTCAGAAATCTTCTCACGTGCTGCCTCTGGGCTTTACTCGGTTCCGCTCAAGTTAATCAGGCAGTAGAACTCGCCTAGTGAATGTGCATCAAGAAATGGCTGGGGAAATTGAAAATTATCATCGAAATAAACCTGTGTATCAAGAGATGACTGTCACATGAAAAGGAAAGATGCAAGAAGTTTCATAACAAGTTTTAAATTGACTGAAAAGGGCAGTTGTTCACAACAGAACACATCGTAGCATTTGTTTTGCCAAACAACAGAAAAAGATGTCTGACATAATACATAATTTTAACACACACTTTGAAACACCAACAGAAAAGGATATCTGACATTGTACATAATTAAGAAACGCACTTTGAAACACCAACATATACATAGATAGATAGAGAACATTTTCTGAAATCCTGCCTCGAAGTCTACAAGACATCAAATCAGATGTTCACAAAGCCTCCATCCATGTGAACAAAAATCAGAACATCAGGACCAAACAACAGATCATTTTTGAGGGCAAACTCTTCCCACCTAGACCTGAACCGAATCCTCCCGTCAGTGGACGGTTAGCATGTTGCTTCCTTGTGGTTGTCATCTACGCCCATCATGAGAATCGCCAAGCCCTTTTGGTTGATGTTAAGTGCTGACGCAATTTCCTTTGGGATGCACTGTAAACAGTAAGAAACAAAGAAAACTTCAAAAAGAAAGAAACACAGAGATGCAAAGCCCTTGAGCTTTATAACATCTACATGTCCATGAAGTCATGTCATAAGGATTCAAGTGACAGAGGAAAATCAGGCGGAGCCCTACCTAGTGTTCTGGCGACGAATTACCCATGTAAAAGAGCACAAAACAAGGAATTATGTGGTCCAAGTAAGTTGTTGATGGGGACCAACAGCAAAGAAAGTGTATCTCCGCAAAGGCCCCAACAGAAATGTCACAACTCAAGGATAGTGCTTGAAAAAAATAAGGAGATGGCGTGAACAAAAATGCTGAAACAGAAAGCATGCAAGCATCTTCACTCATTGTAGATGCAGACAGGAAAAGAAGAAACAAAAAAAGCATGATTGCAAACAAATAGGCAGAAAAATCATGTGTAGAACAATATGATTTGCCATGTGTTGCTTTTTGTTGAAAACGGAATATTGTTAACTGTAGAACAATATTTTTTCGGATTACTAAGAAAAGAAATAGGAAAGACATGTAACACTGAGACGGACGAAATATAGACTGACCAATCTGAATCAACTATGATCTTGGACTAGGAAAGACTGACTAAACCAAAACTTAAAACAGACGACTAAAACTTATGATTGAAGACTAAGAATGACTTATAATAAATTACGAAAGAGAATAACTACTGACAATATAATATGTAGAGACTGACGAAATAGAAACCAACTGACTGAACAAAGGAACAATGAATGACAAGTGGAAGAATGCAAGGGACTGAGAAAAAAACTGAAGAATGAAAGAAGAATGAAAGGGACCGAGAATCAGAACTGAAGGGAAACAATGAGAATGACGAGTAGAAGAATTAAGATTTGAAAAAAAAAAATCAAAGGCTGATAAACCCCACAAAAGAATGAGTGAAGACTATCATAAACAAAAAAGATTGATAAAGAAAGTGAGGATCAAAGAAAGAAGAAAAGAAAATGAAGACATATAATGAAGATTCAAACTAAAGAAAGATACTTCAAAAAGAAGAATGAAACAAACAAATAGGCTAAATACCACTCGAAAAAAGGAAGGGACTGAAGAAAAAAATGACAAAGGGAGACTGAAAACAAGTAATGACAAAAAAAAGAAGAATCTAAGTAAAGAGCTAATGGAAAGAGAAATTGAAGTGAATGATAATTGAAGAAAGAAGAAACCTAATTCAAAATGTTTGAATCAAATAAACTACATATAGTAAAAGACATGCCAAGATGATGTAGTAATTCAAAATTGCCAGGTTGTACACATATCTGGAGGAGATAGTTGCACTGCAGCATATTCTGAACTTTTCAGAAAGACAAGCACCAGAGCGTGCTAGTCCTTTGATACAGAACATCATGTGAGCTGCAAGCCTGCAAGCATGAAAAATATATATTAGATATGATGAAAATCAAAAGAAATGGACTGAGAAAACTCTTGCTTTGTGTAGAATGACAGATTATCGCATTATAGATATGACAACGATCCATTGGGGCAAAACCTGTTTGAAGACCTGTACCTTGATGAGGTAAAAACTCTTTAAAAACCACTTGCCACATCACAAAATAATTCACCACAGTAAAAATAGTTTCCAAATTAAAAATGTGCAGGTATGTGTGCCCCAAGACAGCTCTCACAAGGATTCAGTTGATAAGCAGATCAATGTCGGAAGCATTTCATTCAGTCATACACACAAGTAGCACCACAATAATGCAAACTAACAAAAGTGACAGACAAACTGAAGAAGAGGATAGAAAATTTTGTGAGGACATAGAGAACTTTTTGGAGAATGACAAGGCAGCCGCGGAGGAGGAAAATGATTATACAATCGACAACAACGTAAAACCTGACATGCGATGGAATTTAAAACACGAGAAGAGGCTCACAACTTCTTCAACTTGCAGGCATTTGCATCAGGTTTCTCTGTTGCTATAGTGCAGCTTACCGAACTACCAATAAGAAGAGGCTGGAAGGAAATAAGTAGAGTGACTGTTAACTGCAGCAAGTTTGGCAAGCATGGGACTGCATATATGTAGAAAATGAACTTTGAACATCTAATTTCATCTAAGCACAAAATCTGACAAACATAGGACTTCATATCATAAATGAGTAGTGTTCAGAACATGAACTCTAAACGCCTACGTTCATCTAAGTAGTCTGACAAGCATAGGACTGCATATCCGAACCGATAAAAACCTCCCAAAACAATCACAGGCCAACCTCTCCGACCAAAACTACTTATCATGTGAACTGTAAGCAAAAACTAAAAACATAATACTGTGCTGAACAAAAAAATAAACATCCATACCTTGTTACTTGTTGAAACATTCCTGCAGAAATCTGAGAAATTCCGCTTCAATGACTTAACAGCCTACAGAAAAATACTAGATATATAAAAACACAGATTGCAGAATAAAAACTTCTGCTCGTTGCAATAACTCTCAGTGATTGGAGGCTAAGCTTCCAAAAATCCTCTAACCACATATTACTCCACCCCCTGCTGTGGAGTACCATGTCTTCAAAATGGGAATAAAACTAGCCCAGCTAATAAAGTGACATGTCCTAGTCTGAATTATGAAATAAGGAAGCTATAACTAAACTATAATATCTTTTTAGCAACATGTTTCAGCTAAACAGAGAACTTAGATAATGTGTTTCAGTTTACCAATGACTTGATGTTTCAGTAAACCAGAAGAAACTATACAACTATCATGCCAAAAAAAAAGATACTAGAACATACTGATAGTACTACTGAAAAGCACATACCTCTTCACTAAAGAACCCAAATAATGTATCATCTAATATTGTGTCTCTCTTTTCATATTCCAAACCCTGCACACAAAAGAAAAACATAACAAAACCTCAGACATGCACATTACACATAACAGGAAAAGGAAGGAAAATAATTGGTGCCAACTAAAAAATACACGAAAAGCTCACATCACTTCGCTACACACACTATCTCCTTCACTGTCCCCATCACCAGAATAATCATTCCCATAATCAGCTATGTCATGACAGAGGCTGCAAAAAGGTATTTTAGAACATTACACAAAAATATCCTAAAAATGCAGAGATGTTGAGAGCTAAAACTAGAGCATTATAGTACTCTTATAGGGAGCATTTCCCCTCTGGAACACCCAGAAATGAGAAGAGCAAGATATAATGTTATAATTTGGGAATTGATTTCTTGTTGTACTGGACGCAACAACCATGCAATGCAGAGATTTGATTACAACATGTTAAGAAAACGAGCAGAAAAACCACACATACCATTTAGAAAATACTACAACACTAGCTCACAAAAATGCCACAACCTCTAACACACATCATTCACAGGGAATCTGCTATTCTTACCGGATAGTCCACCTAGCACAGCAAAATCGGGAGTCAGAGAACCTTACAGGGGGGAATCCCCATCCCGCACATACACACACACACAGAGGAACGCTTCACAGACATAAAACATGGGGATCAAGCGGGGGACATGAAATTGCACGGAGACAAACACACCGCGTCCAAAACAAAGCCCCATCCTCAACTCCGGGACCCTATCGATTGCATCCGAGAACCTCAAACTAGCCTCAATCGGACATTAGATCCACAAAATCGCCCAACCACCAACACAAATCAAGAAACAATCAGGGACTCCCCGCGCGCCCCAAACAACAAAATCACAGGGCACGTACCCTCGGCGTCGAACCCGCCTGGATCCACCGTCTCTTCTTCTCGCCATACGACGAGGCTCTGGACGACGACGGGAGACGCCGCTCCTCTCTTCCCCCGCCTGTGCCTCCCTCTGTGACCCCACACAGACAATCAACGGATAAGTAAGACACGGAACCAAGCCCAAAAAAAATTCAAAATCAGAGAAGAAAACGGGTACCCAAATCACTAACGGCCTTGGGTCCAACTGCCTGACGGCCCGACAACTGTAAGCCCGCCAAAACAAACAGGTGCCTCGCGCACGAATCACAATGAAACATGAACGGTAAAAAAAAACGTGTGTAAACGAATTGTAAAACAGCTAGCTGCTGTTTAGCAGATATCTTCATGTATGCTTTACACAGCAAGATTACTCCTCAACTAACAGTGCCTCTGGAAAACAATCTGGCTTAGACGCTGGGTACAAAGCAGATCAAATAACACACAAAACCCACCGGCTGCAGGAATTATGTGGATGATCCCTGTAGAAAGAAGCCGCAATAAGAGCTAGAATATCCCCCTCTAATCCTCACACGGAATCATGCTGCAATAAGAGGTACAATATCCCCCTCCGATCCTCAAGGACAAGCACACAAACCGGCATTGATTTTCAACTCATACGCACCAATTTGGTCGCCAAAATCATCCTGGTGTTTGCCGTGCAGTTTCCTGGTAAGAAAAGGAGAACTAGCCCTGTAAATCAATCGTTTGCTTAAAATACAATGGTAGAAAAAGGGGCTTTAATCCCGGTTGGTAACTGCCATTAATCCCGGTTGCGCCGATTAATTATGACTAACCCCCCCCTTGTTGCGACTAAAGGTCCGTCCACGTGGGCGGCAGGCGTCCGTCGAGGCGGAGGACCTTTAGTCGCGGTTGGTCAGGCCAACCGCGACTAAAGGCCTCCGCAGGTTTAGGGTTTTAGCCCCCCTAAATCTGGTTTTTTGCTGCGTTTTATTTGTTTTATATTTTATTCTATGATTTATTTTAATTTCAAAGTAGTTTCAGTACACATATTCTACGCTAGTACATACATGTTACACGTTGATGCATATGAATGTACAATTTCAAATAAGTTTGAAATTTCAAACAAGAAGAATTCAAGAGGAATATACAATATTCAATCTCTCGGATGACCAAATACAACTTTGAAAAAGTTTCCATACACAATTTACGGCATCAGAAGTTCTTCGTCCTCGTAATAGTGTTCTCCTTTAGGATGGAGGACTTCCCTCATAAAAAATCCTGCTAATTCCTCTTGAATTGGTCGGAAGCGAGCTTCTGGACTAAGCTTCTTCCGCAAGATATTCATCCGCACGTTGCTATCCGCCGGCCTCCGCTCAGAGGTGTATCTTCGGATGAACTCACAAACATAGTATCCACATAGATTGGTCCCCGGTGGCTGAATATCCA
Source organism: Lolium multiflorum (assembly GCA_030979885.1). Classification (NCBI taxonomy): domain Eukaryota; kingdom Viridiplantae; phylum Streptophyta; class Magnoliopsida; order Poales; family Poaceae; genus Lolium; species Lolium multiflorum. The sequence continues at coordinate 224,463,710 of CM061748.1, forward strand.
CATTAACTAACCTTCTAAATTCTAGCTCATGTTTGAATTCACCGACGATTTTATCTGAGAACCGGCTCCAAACCCTACAGGGCAAAGAAAATTAAATGAACAAGGGTGTTATTAGTTATTTGATATCAGGAAATAAACGAAAGAGGCCGATATAGAGCGCAAATGATTGAAAAATAATTACTTTTGCAGCATATTTCTCATGTCGATCCAAAGCTGTGAATCCATATTCAGAGAGTCCATGATGAGAACTCTGGAGGTGTGAAATTCAATTATTAGCAGAATCCAGTGGAACCTGCGGACACGTTACATGCACAGTCATGCATAACTCATCGATTAGACATAACATACATGGAGTAAACAAAAGAGAATGTGCACAAGACAGAAACACTCACCCAAAATGGTAAGAAAATAGAATTTGACTTTTGAGTTGCTGCTTTTTAACTTTAAGAAACTGGTACAAGGCTCTCTCCACATCTTGGGGGTATCTTTCTAACACATATCCATTAACGATATGTGGATCAATGAACCAACATCATGGATGTTCCTTTTTTTGCATTCCTCAAGCTTCATTCTGCATAATAGCGTACACAACAATATAGTTAGGACAATATATATAGTGCATGCAATGAACGAGATGATGTAAGAAATAAATCACTTACAGAACGTAGCAACTCAGGATAGATTTGTCGAGCTCGCGCAGATTGAACGGCTGGAACAATTCATTCATATGAACTTGTACAGAGTACTGTTTGAAGTGATGCTCATATCTAACTTCCGCATAAATATATTCTTTGCCGGCCTTATTTTTTATGAAATCCTTGTACCAACGTTGCAGATTTCGCATTTCTGCTGGTAGACTCTCTTCCTGCGCAGGCTCGACGAGAGGCCCATTCGGCACATATGTAAATGCTAGCTCACTCGTTGGCGCATCCTCAAGGCCTAACACTGCACGAAGAGTCATACCGAACTCGGCCGCTTTTTCCTTACAGTCATTCTCTGTGCTGCCGCAGCTGCTATGATAGCGGGGTCCATTAGTTCAAAGTCCTTATCCATATCGACTCTGGAGGACAACGTCATAGCATCCGGACCGGCGGCTTTCACTATGAGCGGGGGGATCGATTGTTTTCTCTGTTCCTCGAGCTGGGCAACTTGTTTCCCGCATTTTTTACTTTCTTCTTTCTTCTCCTCCAAGGCTTTCTTCTCCTTCTCCTTTCTTCTGCTTCTTTCAATATTTCTTCTTGCCTACGAAATTCACGTACATAGTCGTCTGGCAGATTCCGCTCGACTTGGGACGGTGTCGTCAAAAAATCCTTAGCCCACTTCTTTTCCTTCTCACTAAATACCGGCTTGGGCTCAGGCAATCTTTTCTCCTTCATATTCGCCTTCCATTTCTCATGGTGAGCAGCCGCGGCCACTTTGTTTTCTTCCTCACTAAGTTCCCAAGGTCTCGGGAGGAGAGGCTTCAGTGATGGCATTGGTACCCTTGTGGTCTTAGGTACATAAGGCTCCGGGTTAATAGTCCAGGAGGGGGTTAACTTGCTGTCCCCCGTAACCGCCTGCTTCTGCTTCATCGCCGGAGGTGGACTGGGTGGCGTCGTACCCGCCGGAGGTAGACCGGGGGGCGACGGTTGCTTACCCGACGAAGGTGGATTGGGGGGCGGCGTTGGCTGATGTGAAGGAGGTGTACGTGAAGCACCACCACCACCGGAGGGTGGACTTGGGTGATTCCTCGGGGTCGGTAGCCTTGGCGCCTAGCCTGGAAACTTGACGTACTTCTTTTTCCATAGAATGAACTGGCGCTTGACATCTCGAAGTTTCACATCCCCTTCGGGTTTAGGATAGTCAATCTCCAGGTCCTCACACCCTTGGACTATGTCTTCCACCGTGACACGAGCATAGCCATTTGCAATGGGGTTGTTGTGGTGGAGTGCTCCAGGTGTACAAGGTAAAGCGGTGCCGATCGCTACCTTCATGGAAATGTTCCCCATTGGATAATGCAGCTCACATTCTTTCATCTCCTTTACATCGTCCACGGGTAGTAAGGAGGCTCCGGTGCAAGAATATCGATCGTCGGTGCATTAGCACCAGCCGGGGCCAGCAATGGTGCATTAGCACCAGCCGGCGGGGCCTCCGTGGAAGCCACGCCGCTTCTCCGCTGCTGGCTTCCGACATCCGGTACATGATCTTCATGCGGCCCTGCCGATGATCTTTCTTTTACTAGTTCATTCACAATCTGCTTCACCTCATAGAGTTCCGATGCCAACTGCCCCACAAGATCTGCATCCCGATCCGTCTTTCTCTTACGGCTTCTGTAACTGTACGGGTCATTGTCCTTGGAAAACCCTACTTTCCAGCGAATGGCGTCTTCGCCTCGTACACGTCCTCCGTGTTCAGGATTCCCGAGGGCTAATGTCAGCGCGTCGTTCTCTCTGTTGAACGTGATCTTCCCTTGTTGAGCTTTGGTCATTGTGTCAATAAGGGCTTGGGTGGGTTTAAACGCTTTCTTCCGGTGAACACACTCCCCTGTCGCCGGGTCTAGCGATCCCCCATGCACGTACCACCAGCTTTTGCCCCTTGGGTCCCATCCCTCTGTACCTAGAGGGATTCCTCGCTCCCTCAGGTCGTCCTCCTCCGAAAGGCGGTATCCTCCGGGCCCCATAATATGATTGTACGTTTTCTTAGCCGCATTTGCCGTATTTTTTTCCGATATGGCCTTGAAATGCTCCGATTTCTTTTGCCTCACAAATTCGGGCCAATCATCTTTCAGCTTCTCATATTGTCCACTGAAATCCGGAGTCTTGTTCTCGGAGACATAGTCACGGGCTAAAATTTTCTTGAAGGTCCAGAATGCTTCAACCATCTTCTGAAGAGCAAACTCTTTGACTAGCCTCCTCCTCTCACGTCCACCCGGAATCTCGTTCCCCTCTTCATCGTAGTTTTTGAATTCCCGAGTTAGAATGAAACACTCCATAAGCTTTCTCCAGCAATCCTTTTTCGTTCTCTTCTGGACAAAATTGAAACCAACACGTACCTTCTTTGGGTCATGCCATTCCTGGACGGTGATCGGGACGTTGTCTCTAACAACGACTCCGCCTTGGTTGATGAACTTTGTATAATGCTTTTTGGGCTTTAGCGGTCTGCCGATTGCACTGATAACATCGATGTTATATGTTTCTCCTTGTTTCATCGTCTTGGTTTTGCCACGCTTTGTCTTACTCGATTTTTTCGACGATCCGTCCGAGGGATAAAATAAGAAAGAGAGTCGCGTTAATACACATATTTATTCAAATCAGTAAATTTGTATCACCAGAGGCTCAATGTATATATATACCTCGCAGGAGGTGGTTGCTACTTGCAATTCGAGATCGTCGTTTGTCGACGGTTGACCTCCATCGACAATGTCCGTTCCTTCGTCATCACCTTGTTGACGACCTTCACCTTCACCGTCAAGATTCAGATAAGAAGAGACATCCTCTTCTTCATCTTCTTCGGCTGACACATAAGGAATATCGCCGTTTATGATGCCCATTATATGTTCTTCAGCTTCCGCATCATAGTTTCCCCTAATCGGGTCGGCTCTATCGTCCGCCATATGTCACTCCTGAAAACATGTAGTAAAAACTAATTAATTAAGTAAAGAAGGGGGGCGGTGGCGGTGGCGAAAGGGGCGGTGGCGGTGGTGAAAGGGCGGTGGCGGTGGCGAAAGGGCGGTGGCGAAAGGGGGGCGGCGGTGGCGAAAGGGCGGTGGCCCTCGCCACCCCCTCCGTATACGCGCGGGGTACCGATTAAGTTTAAATTTTTGTTAAGTTTAAATTTTTTGTTAAGTAAAAAAACTAATTCATTTCAAATTAAACTAATTCATTTTACTCTTTTTTGTTAATTAAGTTGTTTTTTTTCTTAATAAGTTAAATATTTGTTAAGTAAAAAAATTGAGAGAAAGGGCCGGGCGCGCGCCGCCGGCCGTGTACTGGTGGCCGGCGCCCCGGCCTCCTCTCTGTGTTTATGTGAATGGCGGCGTGATAACGCGTGAAGCACACGTCCGTTGGAAACCCCAAGAGGAAGGTGTGATGCGTATAGCAGCAAGTTTTCCCTCAGTAAGAAACCAAGGTTATCGAACCAGTAGGAGATGAAGGCCACGTGAAGGTTGTTGATGGAGGAGTGTAGTGCGGCGCAACACCAGTGATTCCGGCGCCAACGTGGAACCTGCACAACACAATCACGTACTTTGTCCCAACTTAACAGTGAGGTTGTCAATCTCACCGGCTTGCTGAAAACAAAGGATTAAACGTATGGTGTGGAGAATGATGTTTGTTTGCAAAGAACAACAAAGAACAGAGATTGCAGATTGTATTTCAGATGTAAAATAATGGACCGGGGTCCATAGTTCACTAGTGGTGTCTCTCCAATAAGATAAATAGCATGGGTGAACAAATTAGAGGTGGGCAATTGACAAATAAAGATTCATATACATATCATGATGATCACTATGAGATTTAATCATTACGACAAAGAACATAGACCGCCATCCAGCATGCATCTATGCCTAAAAAGTCCACCTTCAGTTAGCATCCGCACCCCTTCCGTATTAAGTTGCAAACAACAGACAATTGCATTAAGTATGGTGCGTAATGTAATCAACACAAATATCTTTAGACAAAGCATTGATGTTTTATCCCTAGTGGCAACAGCACATCCACAACCTTAGAACTTTCTCACACTCCCAGATTAAATGGAGGCATGAACCCACTATCGAGCATAAATACTCCCTCTTGGAGTTACAAGTATCAACTTGGCCAGAGCCTCTACTAGCAACGGAGAGCATGCAAAAACATAAACAACACATATATGATAGATCAATAATCAACTTGACATAGTATTCCGTATTCATCGGATCCCACCAAACACAACATGTAGCATTACAAATAGATGATCTTGATCATGTTAGGCAGCTCACAAGATCTAAACATAATAGCACAAGAGGAGAAGACAACCATCTAGCTACTGCTATGGACCCATAGTCCAAGGATGAACTACTCACGCATCAGTCCGGAGGCGGGCATGGTGATGTAGAGCCCTCCGGTGATGATTCCCCTCTCCGGCAGGGTGCCGGAGGTGATCTCCTGAATCCCCCGGGATGGGATTGGCGGTGGCGGCGTCTCTGGAACTTTTTCCGTTATCGTGGCTCTCGGTACTAGGGTTTTTGTGACGGAGAGTTTAAGTAGGCGGAAGGGCAGAGTCGGAGAGTTTAAGTAGGCGGAAGGGCAGAGTCAGAGGGATAATAGTGTCATAAAACTAGCATGGAACTCCTCTTTAATGCATAAGCATTCAACAATAGATAATATTCTCATAAGAGATTAAGGATGAATGTCCAAACTGAAAACTTCCACCATGATACATGGCTTTGGTTAGCGGCTCAATGTTCTTCTCTAACATATGGATACTCAAACCATTTGATCATGATAAATCACCCTTACTTCAGACAAGACGAGCATGCATAGCAACTCACATGATATTCAACAAAGGTGTAAAAAGTTGATGGCGTCCCCAGAAACATGGTTACCACTTGATACGTCTCAAATGTATCTATAATTTCTTATGTTCCATGCTACTTTTATGACAATACTTGAATGTTTTATACATACTTTACAGCATTATTATACATTTTCCAGCACTAACCTATTAACAAGATGCCGAAGCGCCAGCTGTTTTCTGCTGTTTTTGGTTTCAGAAATCCTAGTAAGAAAATATTCTCGGAATTAGACGAAATCAACGCCCAGGGTCCTATTTTTCCACGACGCTTCCAAGACCGAAGAGATAACGAAGTGGGGCACGAGGTGGCCAGACCACAGGGGCGCGCCTGCCCCGGTCGCGCGGCCCCGTGGTGTGGGCCCTCGTGAGCCCCCCGAACTACCCTTCCGCCTACATATAGCCTTCGCGAATAATACCCCGAGAGCCACGATACGGAAAACCTTCCAGAGACGCCGCCGCCGCCAATCCCATCTCGGGGATTCAGAAGATCGCCACCCTGCCGGAGAGGGGAATCATCACCGGAGGGGCTCTACATCATCATGCCCGCTACCGGATTGATGCGTGAGTAGTTCATCCTTGGACTATGGGTCCATAGCAGTAGCTAGATGGTTGTCTTCTCCGCATGTTCTATCATGTTTAGATCTTGTGAGCTGCCTAACATGATCAAGATCATCTATTTGTAATGCTACATGTTGTGTTTGGTGGGATCCGATGAATCTAGAATACTATGTTAAGTTGATTATCAATCTAACATATATGTGTTGTTTATGTTCTTGCATACTCTCCGTTGCTAGTAGAGGCTCTGCCAAGTTGATACTTGTAACTCCAAGAGGGGGTATTTATGCTCGATAGTGGGTTCATGCCTCCATTGAATCTGTCAGGATGAAAGTTCTAAGGTTGTGGATATGCTGTTGCTACTAGGGATAAAACATTGATGCTTTGTCTAAGGATATTTGTGTTGATTACATTACGCACCATACTTAATGCAATTATCTGTTGTTTACAACTTAATATGGAGGGGGTGCGGATGCTAACCCGAAGGTGGATTATTTAGGCATAGATGCATGCTGGATAGCGGTCTATGTACTTTGTCGTAATGCCCTGATTAAATCATATAGTAATCATCGTTGATATGTATTGAATCTTGATTTGTCAATTGCCCAGTAATTTGTTCACCCAGCATGTTAGTTATCTTATTGGAGAGACACCACTAGTGAACTTGGACCCCGGTCCATTCTTTTACATCTGAATACATTCTACTGCAATCATTGTTCTTTCTTGTTTGCAAACAAACACCATCTTCCACTCGATACGCTTAATCCTTTGTTTTCAGCAATCCGGTGAGATTGACAACCTCACTGTTACGTTGGGGCAAAGTATCTTGATTGTGTTGTGTAGGTTCCACGTTGGCGCCGGTTTCACCGGTGTTGCGCCGCACTACACTCCTCCACAACAACCTTCTTGGCTCCTACTGGTTCGATAACCTTGGTTTATTTCTGAGGGAAAACTTGCTGCTGTGCGCATCACACCTTCCTCTTGGGGTTCCCAACGGACGTGTACATCTACGCGCATCACCGCTCAACAAGCAACTTATAAGAACTAAGATACATAGCTACATATTCATCACCACAATAGTTTTTAAGCTATTTTCCCATGAGCTATATATTGCAAAGACAAAGGAATGAAATTTTAAAGGTAGCACTCAAGTAATTTACTTTGGAATGGCAGAAAAATACCACATAGTAGGTAGATATGGGGGACACAGATGGCATGGGTTTGGCTCAAGATGTTTGGATGCACGAGAAGCATTTCCTCTCAGTACAAGGCTTTGGCTAGCAAGGTTGTTTGAAGCAAACACAAGTATGAACAGGTACAGCAAAACTTACACAAGAACATATTGCAAGCATTATAAGACTCTACACTATCTTCCTTGTTGTTCAAACACTTTTACCAGAAAATATCTAGACCTTAGAGAGACCAATCATGCAAACCAAATTTCCACAAACTCTTCAGTAGTTCTCCACTAATAGATTTAAACTACATGATGCAAGAGCTTAAACAAGATCTATGAGAGCTCAAAACAATTGCCCAGTATCAAATTATTCAAAACCATATGAAGCATTTTCTTTTCCAACCAAATAGCAATCAACGAAGCAATTTTCAGCCTTCGCCATGAACATTAAAGCATAACTAAGAACACAAGTGTTCAATATGAAAAACCGGAGCGTTTATATCTCCAATACAAGGATTGTGGGATCCGAATTTATTCAAACAAAAACAAAAATAAAAGCAAACAGACGCTCCAAGTAAAGAACATAAGATGTGATGGAATAAAAATATAGTTTCACTAGAAGTGACCTGATAAGTTGTCGATGAAGAAGGGGATGCCTTGGGCATCCCCAAGCTTAGATGCTTGAGTCTTCTTGAAATATGCAGGGATGAACCACGGGGCATCCCCAAGCTTAGACTTTTCACTCTTCTTGATCATATTGTATCATCCTCTTCTCTTGACCCTTGAAAACTTCCTCCACACCAAACTTAAAGCAAACTCATTAGAGGGTTAGTGCATAATCAAAAATTCACATATTCAGAGGTGACATAATCATTCTTAACACTTCTGGACATTGCACAAAGCTACTGAAAGTTAATGGAACAAAGAAATTCATTCAACATAGCAAAAAAGGCAGAATCTGTCAAAACAGAACAGTCCGTAAAGACGAATTTTTCTGAGGCACTTAACTTGCTCAGATGGAAAAACTCGAAACTAATGAAAGTTGCGCACGTATCTGAGGATCACACACGTAAATTGGCAGATTTTTTTGATTCTTCTACAGAGAGAAGGACGTGAATTCGTAACAGACAGCAAATCTGTTTCTGCGCAGAAATCCAAATCTAGTATCAACCTTACTATAGAGACTTTACTTGGCACAAAAACATGATAAGGAGAGGTTGCTACAGTAGTAACAACTTCCAAGACTCAACAATACAGTAGTAAAATAAAACCATGGGTTATCTCCCAAGAAGTGCTTTTCTTTAACGCCTTTCAGCTAGGCGTAGAAAGTGCAAATCAAGTATTATCTAGAGAAGAAGCATCAACATTATTACCAAGGGATTTGGGAGTTTTCTCAACAATGCATTGTATCTTGTCTATGTAAGTAACTCCTCTTTCGTTGCTCTTAGGCTTACTATCCTCATCAAACAAATTTTCAGGAACAAGCCAAGCACAGTTATTTTCTAGAGCTTCATGCATCCCTAGGAGCTTACTAGGTATTGGCACTTTAATCTCCCCCTCACCATTGACGTTATTATTGTACTTTAATCTATCCATGTCCATCTTTTTAAGTGTTTTTGCAAAATCGGTATAAAAGCCAAGCCTCTTATGCTTAATAAAAACTTGTCTAGCTTCTTTAGCTACATCATCAAATTCTCTAAGAAGGACCTCTAAAACAAAATCCCTCTTTCCTCCCATTTCCATATCAGAGAGTGTAAGAAACATATGTTGCATTATTGGATTAATATTAACAAATCTAGCTTCCAACATGTGCACTAAAGAGGCAGTAGCAATTTCATAATTAGGAGCAAGTTCTACCAAGGATCTATCTTCAAAATCTTCAACTATACTAACATGAGTGAAAAATTCTTCTATATTATCTCTTCCAATGATAGACCCTTGACCTACCGGTATATATTTCAAAGTAAACTTAGGATGAAGCATGATGAAATAAACAAAAGGTAAATAAAGTAAATGCAAGTAACTAATTTTTTTTGTGTTTTGATATAGAGCAAACAAGACAGAAAATAAAATAAAGTAAAGCAAGACAATAAACAAAGTAAAGAGATTGGATGTGGGAGACTCCTCTTGCAGCGTGTCTTGATCTCCCGGCAACGGCGCCAGAAAAAGAGCTTGATAACGTGTGAAGCACACGTCCGTTGGGAACCCCAAGAGGAAGGTGTGATGCGTACAGCAAGTTTTCCTCAAAAGAAACCAAGGTTATCGAACCAGTAGGAGATGAAGGCCACGCGAATGTTGTTGGTGGAGGAGTGTAGTGCGGCGCAACACTAGTGATTCCGGCGCCAACGTGGAACCTGCACAACACAATCACAGTACTTTGCCCCAACTTAACAGTGAGGTTGTCAAACTCACCGGCTTGCTGAAAACAAAGGATTAAACATATGGTGTGGAGAATGATGTTTGTTTGCAAAGAACAACAAAGAACAGAGATTGCAGTAGATTGTATTTCAGATGTAAAAGAATAGACCGGGGTTCACAGTTCACTAGTGGTGTCTCCCAATAAGATAAATAGCATGGTGAACAAATTACAGGTGGGCAATTGACAAATAAAGATTCATATACATATCATGATGATCACTATGAGATTTAATCGGGGCATTACGACAAAGAACATAGACCGCCATCCAGCATGCATCTATGCCTAAAAAGTCCACCTTCAGTTAGCATCCACCCCTTCCAGTATTAAGTTGCAAACAACAGACAATTGCATTAAGTATGGTGCGTAATGTAATCAACACAAATATCCTTAGACAAAGCATTGATGTTTTATCCCTAGTGGCAACAGCACATCCACAACCTTAGAACTTTCTGTCACTGTCCCAGATTCAATGGAGGCATGAACCCACTATCGAGCATAAATACTCCCTCTTGGAGTTACAAGTATCAACTTGGCCAGAGCCTCTACTAGCAACGGAGAGCATGCAAAAACATAAACAACACATATATGATAGATCAATAATCAACTTGACATAGTATTCCATATTCATCGGATCCCACCAAACACAACATGTAGCACTACAAATAGATGATCTTGATCATGTTAGGCAGCTCACAAGATCTAAACATAATAGCACAAGAGGAGAAGACAACCATCTAGCTACTGCTATGGACCCATAGTCCAAGGATGAACTACTCACGCATCATCCGGAGGCGGGCATGGTGATGTAGAGCCCTCCTGATGATTCCCCTCTCCAGGATGCCGAGGCGATCTCCGAATCCCGAGATGGGATTGGCGGTGGCGGTGTCTCTGAACTTTTCCGTATCGTTGCTCTCGTTACTAGGGTTTCGTGACGGAGAGTTTAAGTAGGCAGAAGGTGAGGGGGGCACGAGGGCCCCACACCATAGGCGGCGCCCCACCCCCGTGCGGGGTATGGGCGCCTCGTCGCCCCACCTCGTATGCTCTTCGGTCTTCTGGAAGCTCCGTGGAAAAATAAGACCCTGGGCGTTTTTCGTCCAATTCGTAGAATATTTCCTTTGTAGGATTTCTGAAACCAAAAACAGAAAACAGAACCGGCGCTTCGGCATCTTGTTAATAGGTTAGTGCCGGAAAATGCATCAAAACATCATAAAGTGTGAACAAAACATGTAGGTATTGTCATAAAACTAGCATGGAACATAAGAAATTATAGATACGTTGGAGACGTATCACGCGGCGGTCTTCGGCTCGAGCGGCGCCGGTAGGTACGTACTCTGCGCGCGACGGCGGCGGTCTTCGGCCCAGCGGCGCGGCACGCACTCGCGCGCGGCGGGCGGTCTTTCGGCGGCGGCGGCCTCGGGCGCGGCGATGGTCGGCGAGATCGTTCGAGAGAGAGAGGGCCAGCACGGCGTCGCGCGGGCAAGGCGGGCGCCAGCGGCGACGGCAGGCGGGGCGGCGGTCGGGCAGCCGACGGCGAGCGAGGCAGCTCAGAATCTCGATCGGAGAAGACGAATGGGGCGCGGCCGTTCGCGCGAAGGAATTTATAGGGGCACACCTTTAGTCGCGGTTGGGGACACCAACCGCGACTAAAGTTACCCTTTAATCGCGGTTGGTGTCCCCAACCGCGACTAAAGGCTGTTTTTCGCCAGGATTTTGGGTTACCCGTGGAAACCACCTTTAGTCGAAACTAATTCATTTCAAAATCTTAAAAATACAAATAATATATCAAAAAAATTCACAAAAATAAAACTAATTCATTTCAAAATATTAAAAATATAAATAATATATCAAAAAATTCAGAAAAATAAAACTAATTCATTTCAAAATCAAAAAAACACAAATAATATATTTAAAAAATTAGAAAAATAAAACTAATTCATTTCAAAATCTTAAAATACAAATAATATATCAAAAAATTCAAAAGAATAAAATTAATTCATTTCAAAATCTTAAAAATACAAATAATATATCAAAAAATTCATATTAATAAAACTAATTCATTTAAAAATCTTAAAAATACAAATAATATATCAAAAAATTCAGAAAAATAAATTTCTTCCCGCCTCATGTCTTCCCGCCCCCCGCTTCCCACCAGTTCTTCCCGGTCGCTCGTCTTCCCGTCCCTCTTCCCGCCAGTTTTTCCGCCTCTGTTTTTCCGCCATTTCTTCCCGCTCTGCTTCCCGCCTGTTTTCACGGGCTTGCAGGAAAAATTCCGAGGTAACTTCCGAAGATGTCGTAGGGCGTGTGCACCAACGACATCTTCGAGAAGCGCCACGGGAGATTTTCCAACCCTTTACCCAACACTTAGACGAGATGGAGTCTTTCACGGCCAGAAAATTTTCCCGAGAAGCAACTTCTGAAGATGCCGTAGGGCGTGTGCACCGACAACATCTTCGAGAAGCTGCGCCACGGGAGATTTTCCAACCCTTTACTCCATCCATGGGGATGAAACTCTCCCTACCTGCTAGGTTGGCTTATTGGTATGCTTGCCAAGGCGTATCGATGCTACTTTTATAGGCACGGCGCCGCTTCTGCTTTGTCTTGTTCCTCCGACAGGGCGTCGTGCGCTACATGCTTTATCTCATCGAGCAGTGCGTCCACCCACGCGGTCCTTATCCAGCCGACAGCTTTAGTCACGGTGGCACCCTCCAGCCAGGACTAAAGCTTACCCAAACATTCTTATCCCACCGACAGTTTTCTTAGATGACACAAAAACCACCTTTAGTCCCGGTTGCACCCACCAACCGGGACTAAAGCTTACCCAGACGTCCTTATCCCACCGACAGTTTCGTTAGATGATACAAAACCACCTTTAGTCCTGGTTGCACCCACCAGCCGGGACTAAAGGTTAGATGACCAGCTCTGAATTCTTCTTCTTCCCGCCATTTCTTCCCTGTCTTCCCGCCTCTTTCTTCCCGCCTCCTGTCTTCCCGCTCCCATTTTTCCCCCCATTTCTCACTACATATATGTAGCCCGGCTTGGCCAGCATTATCACATCTCTACAATCTCTCATCACTCTCTCATGGCTTCCACCGTACCCACTCTAACCTACCAGCAGGTGGAGGAGCTTTGCACCTCAAACTACTTTGTGTCATGTTAAAAATGGCAAAGATATAAACATATTCTTCAGTTGTTTTTAATTTTTTGTAGAGAAAACAAACTGTCATATTTTTCATAACCTTTTGTATGTTTCTAATCCATAAGAAGCACTAAGTTCATCAACAGGCACACACACACAGTCCAACTACTTGATCCCTAGATTAGTCCTAGACAGTTAGCTATCGAAACAACTCAAAGAAAAATAACCCAATACAGGCAACTAAATTACTAGCCATTCAACCATATGTTTAATAGTATAAGTCTCAATTATCTTATTTTGTGGTTAAATGGTTTATTGCATTATGTTTCCATTCCAGGGCACACTGATATTTTGCTAAATATCCACGAAGAATGCAATTAAGACCAGCCAAAATTGCCAACATATTGGAGTACATTGTTACACAGCAATCTGAAGAAGATGGAGAACTAAGCTCTAAGCTACGATACAGCTAGAGAAGCAAAGAGAACTTACTTACCAACAAAACTGAAGCAGTATGTAAGCACTATCCTACCCCATTGCTATGACATGACACAGTCAAAACCCCAAGCTAGCCTTGATCTCATCATCGCTCAAGAAATATGAATATTTTGATCTAACAACAAACCATCGTTCTTGATCATACTGTCAATGAGAACATCTTTAGAACTCAACTTGCTTAACAATTCTCTTGCCTGCTTCATATAGCCCTCGTGTGCCAAGCCTTCGATGAGTATAATGTAAGTTGACTCATCAGGCATGCAACCATCAGACACCATATTAGCCAAAATATCAATACCATGATCTGTTTTGCCATTTCTACAAAGCCCTAATAGTATTGTATTGTAGAGAGCGGTGTGGGGTGATATGCCTTTATCTTGCAGTTTATGAACCATCTGAATTGCCTCCTCAATTTTAGCCTCGTCATGCAGATACTCAGCTAACAGCTTATAATTTATCTCCGAGTCGAATCCTTTGTTGCCCATTTCATTCAACAGCTCAAGGGACTGGTCCATATTGCCACTTTTGGCAAGCCCATCTATTAGTGTACTGTAAGTGGTTGAATCAGGAGGACAGCCTTTCTTGGGCATTTGCTTAAATACTTCAATGGCCTGCACCGTCAACCCTCTCTGACACAATAAACCAATTAGTGTACTGAATGGTGAAATCAGTTACAAGATCAATTCGTCCTGGCTCTTCACTGAGCAAATCCAAAGAGCCTAGCTTCACGTCTACCTTTTCCTTATTTCTGTCCAAGTGAAAGAAATTACGATAAAAGAAAAGCATGGCTATGTATCAGGGCTGCACAAACCCTCGGTATCGTCCCAACGATCAACACTGCACAAACCCTTCAGTAGAATTTCAAAGGTAAAGGTATTAGGCTCACAGCCGCAGGATTGCATCTTCCTCAGTAACTCCAAGGCATTAGCCACATGGCCTTGCTCGCATAGACCGCCGATGACGGCATTGTAAGTAGCAACACTTGCCGTGCACTCATGCTTCGACATCTTCTCGAGAAGCCGAACCGCCTGCTGGAGCAACCCTTCTTGACACAGCTAACTGATGACCACGCTGAGAGTCGCTTCACTCGGGGGACAGTTCTCGCCGAACATCTCGTCAATAAGCTCCTCAACATCCCCCCATCGCCCGGCGGTGCGCAACCCCTTCAAGACGGTGTTGTAGTTGACGGTGTTGGCCTTGCACCCGTAAGAAGGCAGGCTGTTGAGCAGCTGGCGGACGCCGTCGACGTCGCCTTCCCTGCACATCCCGTCCATGATGACATTGTAGGTGACGTTGGTGGGCGTGCACCCCTCGTCGCGCATGAGGTCGATCAGCTCCAGGTGTACTTCCGCGAAACCCAAGTCTACAACTTGTAGGCATTGACAAGTTAATACCTTGTCACCAGCTGTTTGGAAACTGGCATAAATGTTTCTAAGACAATATCTTTGAGTGGTGTTTGGAAAGACTAAGTTAATATCATTAAGCAAACCCCGTTGAAAATAAGCAAGTTAACTGATAGTAACTTAATAAACAAGGAACTAATGGACAAAATATTTTCTTGCAATTCAAGTTTCCTAAAATAATATATCTAACTGATAATAACTTAGAAAACAAATAAGTAATGGAGAAAATATCTTCTTGCAACTTAGATGTTTCTAAAATAATATATCTGGTCCCATATTTTCCTAGGAAGATACACCTAGTCACTATTCTGAACTTTGTTCACTTATTTCCCTAGTAAGTATAAACTAGCCAAAATGACATAAACTAGTTTAAATAATTACCTTCCGCGTATCTGAAATTATAATATATTTTTCAAAGTTTCCTTCTTGTCCACCAATAGCATATTTCCGCTAAGTAAGGAACCAACTCCAACTTGGAGTGTCATCCTTGTCAACAATGCCAAATGAAATAGGAAATATGTTATTGTTAATTTCCATCCCTTACAGAAGTTGTAAGGATTTTTTGTCTTGTGGTAAGCTTTACGAAGCATCCATCCAAACCTGATTAATTAAATAAAATTTTAGATAATGAAATACACAAGTAATTAACAACACATATTTCAATTTCTAGTAATTTACGAATGAATGATCTACACCCTTTAAGAGATCCTTCTTTTGATGCATTTAGACAAATGGAATCTAGGATTAGGACTTCGATGCTCTCATAGAACATTGATAGTCACAGAGAACCTACTACCATGGTGAGTGTCAAGCACTACCTGGAAATAGTCTCTAATCCTAGTGCACTGCTTCACTTGATCACCAATCACAACTTGTAGTGTTGCATTCCTAGCTCTGTAAACCATCACTATTCGTACATCAACACCGTAACTTTCCTTTGCACTGTACCCACACTTTCCCTAGGACCCACCTATATGTTCTTCTCAATTAGCTTGACAACCCATTTTCCAGTAACTTAGCAATCT
The DNA here is from genome assembly GCA_030979885.1 of Lolium multiflorum. Taxonomy (NCBI): domain Eukaryota; kingdom Viridiplantae; phylum Streptophyta; class Magnoliopsida; order Poales; family Poaceae; genus Lolium; species Lolium multiflorum. Next base: position 224,479,452 of record CM061748.1, read on the forward strand.
TCACCTGAAGTTGCACATGTCCCTTAGTTGCTACTCCATGTGTTTTCCAGAGAAGGAATTTTTTGACCTTAAATAGTTAGTACTACTCTTTTGCAGCATTTGTGAAATTACCCTCTATGTCAGGTTTTCTCTTTGTGTGTTATGCTACACTTTTGTTTTACTCTGAAACGGAATGTTGTATGCAAGAGTAATCTAGTCTTTTGTTTCACCAAACTTGATTTCGTTGTGGGTGAACATCTCAAGCATCACCAAGGTCAGTAGGTGTAAAATGATCGTTGCCAACACTGTGTCAGCCTCCTCGTAAGTTCGTGTGTCTATTCTTTCGTTGTGGGTGAACATCTCAAGCATCACCAAGGTCAGTAGGTGTAAAATGATCGTTGCCAACACTGTGTCAGCCTCCTCGTAAGTTCGTGTGTCTATTCTTTCCTTTGGCTGTAATACACTAGCATTTAAGTACACCACGTGAATTATTTATAATAGTATACTTCTCATTGATAGCTCATTTCATTTCTTATAATCGTATATTCATGTGCCTTGCATTAAATATTAGGCGTCAACACAATAACAAGTGATGTTGTATATGGAACATGTGCTGGTATTTATGGATCAAATAGGGATATTTTGATCATTGATTTCAGCATTAGGTAAGCATTGGTCATTGATCATTTCTTGATAAGTGAACACATCCTGCAAGTATCTATATTTCACTATATCATATGTTGAGAACCCCAAAGTATTTACTAGCATATTTTTTTACTACTCTTTTCCAATGTCTTTTGCAGGTTTTAGTGCACACTTCACACCGGGATGTGATCAAGGCAAGACTACAAGGTCAAGGATCAACAACTAGGTACATGGAAAATCTAATTATGTAACGAGTGAAAAGAGTTCTCCAGTGCAGCACCAGTGTCGTGAAGGTCTTCTTCCACTGCACTTGATACATCACCCAGCACAAACTCTGAAGCTATTTGCTTTCTTCTGTTGCTTCACAACTGTTTTTAGAGATTGAAGGTGCTTCATATTAGAATTAATCGTGTGCTTAGTCTCATACATTGGTTGATAATGTTGTAATAATTAGCCAATATCCGTGGCATGACCACTATTGCCCCCTTGAGTTGAAGTGATAACCAGATCACTGCTGCATATTGGATGCTTGAGCACTGTTGCTGATTGATGGAAATCTGATACTGTAAGTTGTAACTTGATGGTTCACTAGTCAGTACTGTTGTGCACTTGGTTTTATTCTATATCACCAAGTCCCTATATTTCCCATCGATCAGCTAGCAGTTCCCATCGACCAGCCAGCTAGCAAGTGCTCTAAAGCGTGCTAATGCAGATTGTCGCAGTGTCCGGCGCTACGTCTAGCGGTATGTAGTGGCAAGCTGCCAGCGTCCGCAAACCTTCCTCTGTCCCGCTCTGTTCTGTAGCGGCTAGCCACAACCCGCCCCGCCTGCAACCTGACCCCAGGGGACGCTCAGAGCTGCCCTTACCCGATGGGTTCGGGAATGGGCATGATTCATCACCCACGGGTAGAGTCATGGGCGAGAGCTCAACCTGATAAGGGTTCCAGGCATGGGTTTGGTTCAGGTTGACCCCAAAGAAGACAACAGACAGAATGATAGAATATACTACCTCCGGTCGATAATAATCGACACGCCCCGACGCACCCACATCCTAATCAACCTGCATACTCGTGAACAACTCCACATCAATTAAAAACGGACCAGAGTGAGAACTTATTTCTGAATATCTAACCGTAATTGGTAGGTTAGACTAGCCAACACGCATTTTTTATTGTTGCAGGAGAGATAATCGCAGGCACTTAGCCATGAGTAACCTCAGCCAACACCAGCTCTAGGTAAACTCTCGTGCAAACAAGGCAGGGTATATAGTCAAAAGGCTCGCAAGCAAATGGGTCACAAAATATTTACATCCCTTGTCACTAAATATGGAAAATATCACCAGCCAACTTTTGTATAAATTATCTCAACAATGCAGATAGTTCACGGCGATGAGAGGTAACACATTGATGGCGATGGCAGTAAGCAGTTATACATCTCCTTCAGACGTGAAAGAACAACCAGCCTGTTTGGCATGTGGCTTTGCTAGGTCAACAATGTCTTGTCTCACTCTGCAACAAAACAACTTATTTAGTACAAAGACCATACGTATGAAACGAATTGAGTCCAAGATTTTGAGATGAGACTGACCTTACCACTCGCGATGGCAATGGCGATGGCGATGGCAGTAAGCAGTAATACATCTGCTTCAGACGTGAAAGAACAACCAGCCTGTCTGGCATCCGCATATGAGGATTTGCTAGGTCAGCAATGTCTTGTCTCACTCTGCAACAAAACGAACTGATTTGGTACAAAGACCCTACATATAATTATCAATGAAACAAGTCAAAGATTTTGAGATGAGACTGACCTTGACCACTCGCCTGACTTTTTCGCATGGAACTGAACAACTTGGTATAATCTGTCAAGGTCGCACAACATCAACCCAAACTTGGAGTCTGCATTTTCCTTCTGTAAAGTACAAGCATTAGGAAATCACTATTTGGGTGTGTATAATCCGAGTATTCTGGAAATTTCTGGAAAACGGCTTTTTAATCAATGGAATTTCGTTTCAGATATAATCTTGAAAAAGGGCAGTTCTGGCTAGCCATCTCACAATGAACAAAGCCCTACACCTTGAAAGGAGCTAGCCCACATCTAAACAAACATGCCATGCTAGAAAGATCTAGTAGATAAATTTACCATTCCATTAGTCATGCATTCCTCGAACTCCATAAGCCTTAGCTCTGCATCACGAAGAAGCAGCCTTTGCGGAAGCCTTGACGTCTTGTCTCTTTCCTCTTCGTCTTGGTCCTAGTTATAAGTAATCCCAATGATAGTTAGAAATACTTGTCAAGTTTTCACAATTGTCCACGTGAACATTGCTAACAAGTCTAGACCTAGAACAAATAGTTCAAAATGCCCCAGTTGTGATACTGTAATCAACAAGATAATGCAAAGTCCATCTACATACATGAGAAACCGATGCTCGCAATAGGAGTAGTAGCAGAAGGCAAGGACCAAATGCAGGCCAGATGGCACAAAGGGCAAACTTCATCTCATTTCCCAGAAGAATCTGCATCAGCTCCAGCATTGCACTGTGCACAAATAAACAAATTATCTCTAGTTGGGAATATTATTATCCACGAAAAAATATCTATGCATATATACTAAGTAATCTAGCTAGGGGTGGGCATTCAGGTAATAGAGCATTTGTTTTCCTTCAATCAATTAGGGTTTCAAACAATCGGGTTTGTCAAAGTGAAAACCAAACTCACCCTTACAAAGCCTAATGGCCAAACAAACCCATACAGATCAAAACTACAGTTTGGTCTAATTGGTTACCCATAAAACCAAACCAGCTCAAAGACAATCAATTAACGCAGCTGAACAAACATACATATTTTCAATTCAACAGCAACAAAAATTAACAGACAAAGCAATAAGGACGAGAAATATCAGAACCATAAATTTATGTATGAAGCAACCATCATCAGCGATACACGTGAAAGAGACCAATAACAGAGACCTAGCATAGCTTATGCGACCCTGCAGTGCAATCCTTCCCTATGAATGCCAACATCATGGTGGAGGAGTTGAATGCAAATATTGGATACTCCGGTCTAATAGGACCGAGACAAAGACAGACCAACTTAATACCTCACAACCAAACCGGAAAACCATGTACCCAACAATTCGGTGAAGTCGGAGTTGTTCAGGTTCAATTTTCTATTGATGTGCCCACCCCTAAATCTAGCCAAGGCCACAAAATAGTATAACTTACTCCTGACCCAACTTCTTTTCCTTCAGCGTACGATCCAGTGCCAGTAATTTCCTGTGTAAGAACAGTCCAATTATCTCTGCTCAGGAATATTAGGCAGGAAAAATATATGTGTTTTTTAATCAATACTGTGATGCGACAATAGTTCTAACTCACTTCAGAAGATCATGTGCGAAGCCCTGGATCTGAAATTTCAAAGTTTAAAGTTCAGAAAATTGTAATTTACTTGAATAGAATGAGCACCCAAACACAGAAAATAACTGAACCTTGTCAGTAGGCATGGCAAGTGCTAATTCTCTACTGGGCGATTTTTGAGGTAGGTGCATCAACTCTTTTTGACATCTGCATTGCTCAAATAAGTAGATCCGATGAAATCCAATGGCCAATCATTTTGGATGATTAAAATCGGTAAATGCCAATTCAGCTTTAAATGAAAGATGCACCACCAATATTATTCCACCAACAAAGTTAGGCACCAACTAAGCAGATGTAAAAGCAGCAATGAAGATATCAATAACACGAGTAAACTGGATGCAGAGCAGGCTCAATACAGAACTGCCCTTATCCAGGTGCCATTGCAATGTATCAGATGGTAAATTCCTTGTTCTAGGAAAGGAGCACCATGTAATTGTCTAGAAGTAAGAATGAACGCAAGAAGCGTAGGCACTAGTCAATAAAGGGTGACCGCTAATCTGAGTTGTGGAAGCCAACATTCTATTGAACCGACAAGTCCATTTCTGAAACCAGGACAAACCATATGGCAACCGATTTCCAATATCTGGCAAAGCACCCACACCCAACTACAAAACTACACGCATATTCCTTTGAACCACTTCAATATTTTCCCCATCATACAACTTCAGAGAGAAGTCTCCCTTTGCACCGAAACCATCTTCCTCAGCTCAGTGCCACCCATCAGCGTTCTCTTCCACCGAAGGAAAATAATCGAATTCCTCACACTAGGAGCACCACCGGCACCAAGGACTCCATTCCAGCCATTTGTTTGGCCAACCAGCACTGTTTTGTGGATTCATAGGATTTGTATGGGAATAGTGTAGGATTTGGATCCTATGGGAAAATTTCCTACACAAGTTGTTTGAATCCTATAGGACTCTTTTAGTGCAAATCCTATGGGAAAAAAAACATTAGGTCATAACCTCATGGAAAATTTTCTTTGCTACAATCAAACACACTTCATCTTCCCATAGGATTCAAGTAGCCATGACATCTCAATCCTATGCTTTTCCTATTCCTATACTTTGCCTATCCTATGAATCAAAGGAGCCCTAAAAGGGCCCTCGCTGTTGCAGATACATTTGCATGTCCTCAAGATATCACTAAATAACTCAAGCATTGAAACCCCCAGTCCCCCACCACAAGTAGGAGTTCACATGTTCCCAAGATTCTGTTTCTTATATAGCAATCTTGAAATCAGAATATTAGCATCTATTCATATTATTTGGGTAAGCATGTGTAACTCAAGCTAATGCAATATATACTATGGTTAAGTAAGGATAATGTATATGGTAGAATAAAGAAAGAACCATGGGTAAAACGTATATTCGAGAGATAGACTTAGAGAATAACCTGTGCAAAGATGCTTCAGTCTGATGGACATCCTGTTTTGTCGATATAAGTTTATTTGTCCCCTTGAATGTCCTGTAGAGGCCATCTCTAATGGAAATGATCTAGTGATTGCAAAATTAGAAAAAAAAAATGTCAATGACAGTAAGCATATTATGTGTTTTGACGATATAAATTTAGTTGTTCGCTTGAATGTCTCGTAGAGCCCATATCTAATGGAAATGATCTACACATCTAGTGGTTGCAAAAAATAGAACAAATTGTCATGATGTAAGCATATTAATACAGATTAAAAATTTAAAGAAAGATAGAGGTGCTTGTAGTAATGGTGTTGCATGAAAAATGAACTATCTAGATCACTACTCTACGTCTGCAGGAGCACAATAACAGTTTCATGGAATATATATATTCATCAGCAGTTTAACGGTAAAAAGTGCGAGCACTTCAGTTAATATACATAGTTCACTTCTCTATGATATGCTAACTGTAACAAGAGGGGTTACATCTAGAATGCACAAAGCAACATGTAATTTTATTTTTTTTCGCATCTGGAACCTCACAAAGTAGGGAAGAAAATGTAGACATGGCCAGAGAGTCCATAGAATAGCTTCACTTCTAGTTACTTCAGAATCATCCAACACAAATAACATATGCAGGAAGTATCTTACTAGTTTCACAGCATGCTGGTCCCAATATCCAGTCACCACCTCCTTAGCATCTCCAATCGAGCCGTCCATGTCAGAACTACCCATGAAGCTACTATGGCGTAAAAGCCACAGAGAGCATGCAGAGAGGCCAATTGCTCCACACGTATAGGGTAGCCAGTATATCGTCTTATTTCTTGGTTTCTGATGGACTTCAAGCTACCAATGTAGAAAATTTTGCTTCAGATAAATTAAGCAGCTAACTGGTCGATACAGTGGAACCATACGGGACATGCAGTGAGATACATGCTTGAGTTTCAACATGTCATTACTAAGTTATCAATGTATTGGTATCGTAAAGCAATCACAGCAATGATTTATAGCAAGAAAGCTTGTTTGCAACAAACCCTTTTGTCCAAAGCAAGAAAGCTTCCTGCATGGAAAAATATTTGCGGATTTGCATATACGTATAAATATTTCTATGAGAAGCATATAATCAAGCAACCTTAGTATAAAATGGAGCCATTAATGCCCCCCTCTAGGAACACATTTGAACTGGCGAAAATTTTGCTTCAACATGTCATTACTAAGTTATCAATGTATTGGTATCGTAAAGCAATCACAGCAATGATTTATAGCAAGAAAGCTTGTTTGCAACAAACCCTTTTGTCCAAAGCAAGAAAGCTTCCTGCATGGAAAAATATTTGCGGATTTGCATATACGTATAAATATTTCTATGAGAAGCATATAATCAAGCAACCTTAGTATAAAATGGAGCCATTAATGCCCCCCTCTAGGAACACATTTGAACTGGCGAAAATTTTGCTTCAACATGTCATTACTAAGTTATCAATGTATTGGTATCGTAAAGCAATCACAGCAATGATTTATAGCAAGAAAGCTTGTCTGCAACAAACCCTTTTGTCCAAAGCAAGAAAGCTTCCTGCATGGAAAAATATTTGCGGATTTGCATATACGTATAAATATTTCTATGAGAAGCATATAATCAAGCAACCTTAGTATAAAATGGGGCCATTAATGCCCCCCTCTAGGAACACATTTGAACTGGCGCTACCTAGCGAACCTCTAAAAGGTGTTTACCCGTATATGATCAAAGGTAGTGATACTGAAAAGATAAGTAGAAGATTATCACATATGTCCTCAATGAAAGTAGAGTTGCTTACTTTATTGGAGATAAAAATATCTATCATCAAAAGGTTTTCATAGATATTCTTTACTGCACTTGGACCATCAAGATTAGCTCCTGGTAATGTTTGAAAGATAGGCTGAGTGAAGCTTGCCGTTTGCTTCTGAAAACATGTAAATATAACATCAAACAAGCAAGCATGTTACAATTACTATTGGATTTTTTGAAAAGTAAAGATGCATACCTCAACAAGAGTTCTGAGTGATAGCTCCAACTTGGAGAAGAGTGGGTTCAAAACAAATAATAGGCCACTCGGAGATTCCTCAGGCCATTCCTGTTTATCAACTTCTGAGTAAACCTATAGAAAATGCAAATTAGAGTTAAGTTCATAAGGGATCCATTATCAAGTAGCAAAAACAATGTTATTCAGACAACAAAGGTGTGCTTAGAATTTTGACTGTAGTAGTAGTAAGTACAGTAGCCTGTGTGGAAGAGTGCGACTACCAAGTTGATATCAGCAACCACTATAGGCAAAAGATTTGATGCTATTGAGAAACTTTTGCTCTACTTAGCAAAAGCACAGTATAAGCAGCATAGCATCGTTGCTACTTCGTCATGGTAAACACATTAGACTAGCATACCTCTGCGAGAAATGCAGCCAAGCAATCTTGCATACTTGTCAAGGCATCAAGTTTTGGCAAGACCATATTAGCGGCTGAGTCTAAAATGTACTGGGATGGACTTGTGCTGCGGAGTCCAGCAAGTGTTTGCCATGTTGTTTCAAGGAAGGCTCTTGGGCCTCTTTCAAAGATCATGAAATACATCTGCTGTAAATCTGTTCCCTAAAAAAGTTAGAAACAAAAACAGGTAAGTAGAATAAATAAAAAAGATAACACTCTATGCAGCAGTGTAAAAATAACTAACTAAATACCTCGGCTATGGACTCCCAGTAGAGCAAGCTTTTCTGAATATTGCGTAAAGTAGACAGAGTGTAATGAACAATATCATTCAAGATAATATGTACAAGTGAGAGGGCACGAGCATTCCTGCAAATGACATAGTCAAAATAATCCACAAGTAAATTTCCCTCATCACAGAACAATAGTCGAAAAACAAGACTTATTACATAATAGGGGTAAGTTGCCTGCATTACTACACACACTGACCAATTCCCGAACACATACGAGTTACGAGATATTCACCCAACACCACTCAACGTGTTAGCAAAAATCCGCACCAATTTAATTGTTTTGAACGAGGTCGGCAAAAGAGCGCTGCACGGTAATTCGAGAAGAGGTTTCTCACCGGTGAGAGAACGTGGTGGTGCAATCGATTGGCAGCGGGAGACCAGCGCGTCTGCAGCGTCTGCGACCACCAAAGAGACGGCGGCGGAGGTCGGAGGAGGCAGACATAGGATCCTCCATGGAGTACGGGGTAGATCGGGAGGGTTTTGGCCTTTGTGTATATCCGTGGAGGTCGGAGGTGTGATCTAGGGTACGAAGATCAAGTTCGCTGTCCAGATCAAGATCGATCTCCAGATCAACAGCGAGAGGCTGCGTATCAGGGCCGGAACCGCGATGCCCAGCCATAGCATCCGCCATGGAGTACGGGGTAGATCGGGGAGGCACTGCCAGATCTGGTCGCGTGAGCCCGGATTCTGCCCCCTGTGGGGGTTGGGGGTGGGGATAATCTGAAGTTTGCAGCGATGCCGGACACGGAGAGGGTTTTTTTTTTCACAAAGAAGGGGTCTTCTAGACCCCGGAAGAACCTTAATTAACACATGTGGCAGCTATAAATTTACAGACAGGCTCTTTTACAACATTCACCCTAAAGAACCAGAAATTTGAACAGCTGCAGATGATTCTTTGATCCTCATGAGAGCCGACTCTTGAAATGCTTCTAGTCTTCGACATGCCCTGGATAGATATTGTCAGGCGTCTGGCCAACTGGTTAGTGTTGCCAAATCGAGCATCTTTTTTAGCTCTTGCACTCATGTAGAGGTGAGGGAGGAAATCTGCACAGTTCTGCATATTCTTACTGAGGCGATCACGGATAAATACCTTCGTCTACCCCCAATTGTGGGGATTGACCGCACAGATTGTTTTCAACACCTTATTGATAAAATTTGCAAAAGGTTGATTGGATGGATCGAGAAAATATTATCTCTTGGAGGGAAAGAAGTGTTGCTCAAGGCGGTCTGTCAGGCAATCCCGTCTTATGCCATGTATATCTTCAAACTTCCTAAATAGATTATCAATGGGATAATTACTGTTATGTCCCGATACTGGTGGGGAGATGATGATCAACAGAAGCATATGCATTAGTTTGCTTGGTGGAAGATGTCGATTCCAAAATTTCAGGGCGGCATGGGTTTCAGAGACTTGCACTGTTTCAATTCGGCAATGCTCTCTAAACAATGCTGGCGTCTGATTTATGAACCTGAGTCCCTGTGCGCAAGGGTCCTGCGTGCTAAGTATTTTCCAGATGGTGATATTCTCAACTGCTCTCTAAAAAAAGGAAGCTCTTATACTTGGCAAAGTCTTTGGTCGGGGATCCAAACTTTTAAAAAGGGCCACATATGGCGTGTTGGTGATGGTTCGAATATTAGTATTTGGGATGTCCCCTGGATTCCCAGCTCACCCTCGAGGAAAGTTGCTACTCGGAGGGGACATATTGTTCTAAAAAAAGTCTCAGAATTGATTGATCACAATACAAGACAATGGGACGAGGAGTTGATTAGAGACATTTTTTGGCGGATTGATGTTGAGAGGATCCTGCAGATTCCTTTGGCTGTCGGTATGATGGATGACTTTGTTTCCTGGCACTATAACAGGAATGGCATTTTTCTGTCAAATCTGCTTATCATTTGGAATGGAATTATCAACATGGAAGGAAACTGGCCAAAACTAATATTATGGGTACGTCGGAAGCTCCCATTTGGAAGATTGTTTGGGGACTCAAAGTTCCAGCGAACATTAAAATCCACATCTGGAGATCCCTTCATGGAGCCACCCCATGCAATGGCATCCTCGCTAATAGACATGTTCCTATATCGGCTCAATGTCCACTTTGTTCCATTGATTGTGAGAGCATTAGGCATGTATTATTCCAGTGTCCGCGTGTTCAGCATATTTGGCAGGCCATGGGACTCCTTGGGGCCATCAATGAGGCTTGTTTTGAGGATCGACAGGGCTCTTCTTTCCTTGGCTCCCTCCTCCTTGATAAAACCTCACGTGATCCTTTTTTCCAAGACGTGTTTAGGAAGGACCTTATTGCAACTGCGTGTTGGTACATCTGGTGGGAACGTCGCAAGGCAACTCATGGGGAAGCTGTTCAAAACCCGTCTCGGTCTGCACAGAGTATCATGGCCCTTGCTTCTAACTATGCGAGAGCAAAAAAACATGGTGGCGGCGGCATCGCTCGTGCTGGCTGGTCGAAACCTCCAGAGAGTAAGGTGAAATTAAATGTTGATGCTGGTTTTGATCCTATTTCAGGTACTGGAGGTACTGGAAGTACTGGTGCTAGCATTCGCGACAGTCAATGTATCTTTCATTGCGGGTTGTAACCGAACCCTACCCCACATTGCTGATGCCCCTACAGCAGAAGCCATGGCCTTACGCGATGGTCTCTTACTTGCTGGACAGATTGGGTGTAACAAGGTCACTATCGAGTCTGACTGCTTGGAGGTGGTACAAACTATGCAAGATGGAGGCAACTCTAGTGGAGCACCAGCAGCTATTTACGAGGAGTGTTGTTTCCTTTGTCGTAGTTTTTCTTCTGTTACCTTTTGTCATTGTGCTAGGGAAGCCAATGATGCAGCTCTTAGTCTAGCCGCTAGAGCTGATCTGGCATGACCCCCCCCGATTTTCTCTTACATGTACTCACCATGGATGTAACTATACTGTGACTGCGGCAGCAGGTTCCAGACGCACTCTTTTCCTTCGAGGGTACCTAAGGGGGTTGGAAGGTTTTTAATGAGGCGGCATGATGTTTGCTTAATAGAGTGGGGTTTTATTTCAAAAAGAACCAGAAATTTGAAAATAAAACATGCATTCTTACAAAAAAAAAACACACCATAGAACTTAAAATCGGAACGCAATCAAGTCCCTGGGTGCCTCCACCACAAGCCGTCGGCGTCCTCCAGGCGTCGCCGCCGAGGAACAGGGCGCAGATGCCGAACACCCATTTCAGGCGAAGATCCGCCGCTGCTAGATGCCTTGAAGCCATCGGGGACGCACCACTTGGTAGCAGCAACGCGCCGAGCTCTAGCGGGAAGGATGATGCGGGGCCTCCGATCTGGAGGTTGACGAAGCAAGGCCACCATGCTGGCCATGGATAGCAGAGGCAGATATACCTCTAGCTTTGAAGCTCAAGTCGAAGCAGAACCACCACCACCAGTGAAGACGTCGCTAGAAGAAGCGGGGAAACCCTCTCTACCATCTCCCCTCGCCACCACGGCAGGACAGGGACAGCAAGAGAGCAGAGCTCCTCCTTCTCTGACCTCCTCCACCACAAACACCGACTTTATTGAAGGAGAAGGTGCTCCTCATCCTCTCGAGCAACTCCGACCACCGGAGCAAGCAGGGAAGAAGAAGGAACCCTAAACTACCACGGATCAGGCCGGACAGATCCAACAAACTTCTCCAAACTAATGGCATGACGCCAGGCTCCACATGGGTAGACCATCTAAACCTACTACTGTACAGGAGAGAGGCCCGAACTCTCCTCCCCCCACCCACTCTGGTCGGTTGAGCCACCGGAGGAGAGGGGGAGGAGCATCGGGGCGACGAGGAGCGCTCTCAGACAAGAGGGGTGGAGAGAGGAGGAGGGGGAATGAGAGCGCCCTCTCCCGGACCACACGGAGAGGTTGTCGGGCACGATAATCCCATGACGTGGAGTCCGAGCATCTTCATGGATTGTGTTTAGGATATGTACAATGGTTGATAAGAGTTGTCTTATCTTAACCTGCCACATAATCTAGATATAACAGCACAATATGATATACAATATATATTTTTAGTCTTATCTCTTCTAACCAGCACATCCTAAATATGTGGCGAGAGAGATTGTGCTAAGAGATCATCTCTTAATTAAGAGAAGACACCCTTTTTTAACCTTCTCTTTCCTCCACCTAAGTATTTATCCTACGTGGCATTGCTAAGATATCACAATTGTACATGCCTTTAGTGGCCTTCACAAAGTCTAGCCACGTCTTTGGATGTAAATTCCCATCTCCACCGGGCCGACTGATACGTCTCCAACGTATCTATAATTCTTGATGTTCCATGCTAGTTTTATGACAATACCTACATGTTTTGATCACACTTTATAATGTTTTTATGCATTTTCCGGGACTAACCTATTAACAAGATGTCGAAGTGCCAGATCCTGTTTTCTTTTTGGTTCCAAAACTGTTCGCAATATTCTCGAATTCGACGAAACAAAAGCCAAACCTCTTATTTTTTTCGAGGGACACACGGAGCCGCAAGGGGAGGCCCATGGCCTCCAGACCATAGGGCGGGCGCCGGGCCCACGGCGGCCGTGTGGAAGCACCTCGGGACTCCACCGACATCGCCCCTTTGCCTATTTATTCCCCCACGAGGCGAAAACCCGGAATCAATCAATCATACTCCAGAAAGACTCCCGGAGCGCCGCCGCCATCGCAAAACCTAGTTTCGGGGGTCATAAGTTCTGCTGCACCCGGGACGGGGATCGACCCGAGGCCTTCTCCATCGACGCCACCGCCGAAATTCATTTCGTAACCAACCTTTTCAAACTGTTTCTTTTAACAAAAAAACTTATGCCAAAATAACGGATGCGAAGAAGAACAAAAGGCCTTGGACGCGTAATGGATCCTGAAGCACTATTTCTGCATCCCCCTGACCAAAACCTCCCACATTAGGATTGCTTGTTAATGGTTGATCAAGCTTGATGGATTCCCCCTCTGAAACAAGAAGTTGGCCCGGGAGGTGTAGTATCAATCACTTGGCGTCCATCTGATGCATCAACTATGGATATTTCATACCCCCCTTTTTCTTTACGTAGTATTTTTTTACTATACCTGTTGAGGTAGCATTATAGACCGTATTGTTACTCTTGCTACCATCAGGATAGATCTGTCCTCCATCATGCTCCGTGAGTAGTTCCCCCATGGACTACGGGTTCTAGCAGTAGCTAGTTGGTACTCTCTCTCCCATGTACTTCAATACAATGATCTCATGAGCTGCCTTACATGATTGAGATCCATCCGATGTAATCGGTGTTGTGTTTGTTGGGATCCGATGAATTGTTACATTATGATCGGTATCTATAAAGTTTGTGAAGTTATTGTTGCTGCAATCTTGTTGTGTTTAATGCTTGTCACTAGTGCACGAGTGGCATGATATTAGATTTAAGCTCTATAATTATTGCTTAGATTGTACGTACAAGTTGTTTGCACATGTCTATGTCCGGAACCCGAGGCCCCAGAGTGACAGCACTGGGATAACTGGAGGGGATGGCTTAGATATGAGGATCACATGTTTTCACCAAGTGTTAATGCTTTGCTCGGTGCTCTATTAAAAGGAGTACCTTAATTACCACTAGATTCCCTTGAGGCCCCTGCCACCGGCTGGTAGGACAAAAGATGTTATGCAAGTTTCTCATTGCGAGCACGTATGACTATATATGGAAAACATGCCTACATGATTAGTAGACTTGATGTTCTGTCTTAATGCTATTTCAATCCTATCAATTGCCCAACCTGTAATTTGTTCACCCAACACTTGTTATTGGAGAGTTACCACTAGTGTAGATAGCTGGGAACCCGGTCCATCTTTCATCATCAAATACTCACTCGGTCCTATATGCCATTAGAAGTAGTATCAACTATTTTCCGTGCCATTCTCGTGTACCGCATGTGTTACATTATTGCTCATATTATCGCCTGCTTTCACATCACCCCCGTTACTAGTGCTTTTCCAGGTGCTGAATTGACAACTCATTGTTGATACGCCTCAACGTATCGATAATTTCTTATGTTTCATGCTACATTATTGATGATATCTACATGTTTTATGCACATTATATGTCGTATTTACGCATTTTCTGAACTAACCTATTAACAAGATGCCGAAGAGCCAGTTGCTATTGTTTTTGGTTTCAGAAATCCTAGTAACGAAATATTCTCGGAATTGGACGAAATCAACGTCCAGGGTCCTATTTTTGCACGAAGCTTCTTAAGACCGAAAGGATAACGAAGTGGGACGACGAGGCCGCCACGCCAGGGCGCGGCCGGGCCGGGCCGCGCGCCTGTGGGGCCCCTGTCGCCCCTTGACCTACCCTTTCGCCTACTTAAAGCCTCCGTCGCTGACATAGGTATACCCTTCGGGTACCCATTATTGGTATACCTGGATCGGCTCGGCCCAATATGGAGAAGGCCCAACAAGGCAACCCGAAGAAGTAGTCGACTAGACTCTTGTAAAACCCTAGGCTGGTTGCATATATAAAGCTAGCCAGGGTACCCGATAGGGAGGAGGCCAACAGATAGACACCATAGCTCCGCTACGGCGGCACCATGTAAACATACTTATGATCATATAGAGGATTGCTAGCAGCACGTAGGGATCCTCCACCGAGGGGACCCGAAGCTGGGTAGGTCGTGTGCCTAATCTCGCTCCCGGAATCTCCATCGTCGCTCTCTCCTGAAACCCAAGTCTACAATCCGTAGGCATTGGCGAGGTGATCCCTCGTCAATTGGCGCCGTCTGTGGGAATTGCGCCGACTAGATTTTGTCATCCGGGCGGGATCTTTGGTCATCAACAAAGTTCAGATCGCATCCGAATAGAAGATCGTGAAATTCGTCGTCACCAACTTCATCTGTTGGCCGGCCGAAATTTTTCACGCTGTTGAAAACATAGTATACACGTGCGAGGCTGTTTCCGCGTGTTCGTGTGCAGAGCAGATCTCACGTGGAAGCAAAAAGCAAAGTGCTCCCTTCAGATGTTCCAAATTTCAATCAGTTTGGTTTCGTGTGGGGTCCAGATTCTCCCATAGACAAGCCAAATCGATCAATTCAAGAGCAAGAGCAAGTTCTTGATTTAATCAGTGTGCTTCAGTATTACAGCGTCATGGATCCGGGAAAAAAATTGAAGAGAACACGCTACATCTGCCAAGCAGCCATGGATCATAATACATCTAAAAGAAGCAAGACCAGGAATTCAACATAAGTTTGACCTGAAGCGCGCGGTTAACAATCAGTGTTAGAGACAAGGAATCGTGCATGGATCTTCTGCCGGCGTACATACACGCGATCATCCGACAAAGATGACGAGTCAGTACAACTCAACTAGGTATAGTTTCATCATCACCGAGTTCGGAGGACCCTACATAGTTATCGGCTTTGGAGAAGCCGGCATCGCAATCAACTAGCGCACCCAGTGCGCCCTCACCATCACGAACTAGTCAACCGATAAAAAGATCATCAATTCGCCGTTGTGCACTCGCTATGTTCGGGGGCTCACCTGTCGCGGATCTGCCACATCGACCGCGTCCTCTTCATCGACTGCGTCCACCACATCTACTACTTCTGGCGAGGTGCCACGCAACTACAGACTGCGTCCATCGCACGACCTGCTTCCTCGACAACTTCGCCGCACCCGATTAAAAAGCTAAGTGTTCCTCTTCTAAGAGTCAATTATTATTTACTTTCGCCACACCCGATACTCGGGGGTTGTGTCATTACTTCGTTACCACAAATATACTCAGTTACTTGGTGAATTTCTCTTCTTCGGCTTAGTGGAATTATCTTCTCCGAAATATATTTTTTTCGGCTCAGTGGAATTATCTTCTCCGGCGCAGTGGAATTATTTTTTCCGGCTTAATGGATTTATTTTCTTCGGCTTAAGTGGATTTATCTTATTCGGCTCGGTGGATTTATTTTCTTCGGCTTACTAGACTGGTTTTCTTCGGGTTATCATAGTTTCTTCTAATATAATACTACCTGACGCATTTCCGGGTTACATGGATTTATCATCTATAACCATTACTGGAACTATTTTCTCCGGCTCAATGGATTCATCCTCTATGATATCAACGGATTCATGTTTTATGGTTATTACTGGATTCTTCGGGTCAATGGATTCATCCTCTATGATATCAGCGGATTCATCTTCTATGGTTATTCTTTGGATTCTTCGGGTCATTCATCTTCTGATATCGACGGATTCATCTTCAATATATGCTCTATATTTAATGGCGTAATCCTTAATATGGATTCATCTAAAATACTTCATCTGGGATTCATCTTCGTATATTATTGTCTATGGCTTCATCCTAAATGGTTTCACCGTATATGACGCCGCGACTCCATCAATTTCTTTCGATATCATAGTAAACATTCGGGGGCTCGACCATGATTTCGCCTCGAGTAACAACTGTGACACGGTGTCTAAGCAACAATAATGACATCACCCCAGCAGCGCTCGGGCTCGGCTAGTTCTTCCTCACAAAATATGGCGGCATTTATTTTCGCTATTTGGTGGTTTCTACTTCGGCTCGATTTCTTCTCCGCACTCGAAGACTTCATCGCACCCGTCGTGCCCAATAAGCTAAGTGATTCCTTTGTTTTACATAAAGTTAATTATCATTTACTTTCGTCGTACCCCACACTCGGGGGCTGCGCCATATTTCTTCACTCTACATCTCAGGTTGGCAAAAGAAGAACTGTGCCTACAAAAATTGTCTTCAAGAGAGAACCCGACGAAATCCTCAGAGAGGACCCGAGGAAATCTTTTTCAAGAGAGAACCCGACGAAATCAAGAGAGAACCCGACGAAATCTTCTTCAGGGAGAAACCCGACGAATTTGCCTGAAGAAGGACCCGACGAATTTGCCTGAAAAAGGACCCGAAGAATTTGCCTGAAGAAGGACCCGAACAATTTGCCTCAAGAAGGACCCGAATAATTATCTTCAAGGAGGTCCCGAAAAATTATCTTCAAGGAGGTGTCGAAAAATTATCTTCAAGGAGGTGTCGAAAAATTATCTTCAAGGAGGTCCCGAAAAATTATCTTCAAGGAGGTGCCGAAAAATTATCCTCAAGGAGGTCTCGAAGAATTATCTTCAAAGAGAACCCGAAGAATTGTCCTCAGGGAGGACCCGAAGAATTGTCCTCAAAGAGGACCCGAAGAAATTTTCTGAAGGAGGAACTCGACGAAATTATCATCAAGGTGGAACCAAAAAAAAAAAAGAGGATGGACAAATATTCAGGTCCACTTGACTCATCATATCGTTCCGAGCGAGAGCATCGGTGTACCCGACAATATAGAAGAACGCAATATATTCGGCTGTCTCATTACACCCGAGAAAAATATAGAAGAGCCCGCAAAATGGGTCATTGCATCAGCCGAACAAGGCACTCGACAATATATTCTCGGAGCGCTAAAAGTCGCGAATAATCTCTGAATGCCGCAAAACTTTGCGAAGGTAAGACCCGGATCCGTTCGTGTGGCGTGGCATCGCCAAAGACTGCGCTCTGCTACTTTTTTCCACATCAACAGATGTGAAGAAATATCCCAGCGGACGCGCTGTGGAGCCGATAAAACATGACTGGGGCTCGACATATGGTAAGACCTTAAGCGGCACCTGTCGAGTTAGCACCAGTATCCCGAGATCATGTCCATGGACGTGATCTTGAAGTAGGTTTTTGCGATTGCCACTAGAGCAGTTAACTAGTACCGATCCGTCGATGAACTAGCCCCAATTACCATTATCCCCGTACAATATAGATATGGATGTCAAGTAAAAATAGCAACGGCCTGGAGTCGATAAAAGAGGGGCTGCGCCAAGTTCTTTATCGAGTAGTATAACTCGAGCCAGTGCCTAGGTGCAAGCACCTGCATAGGCTCACACTCTCTTATCGAGAGTATTGTTCACCCTCCCGATAAGATACAAGAAAGAGGAAAATTGTGGTGTCGATTAGCATGTTGAGCCTACACCCAAGTGCAAACACTTGGCTGTAGCCTCGGGGGCTACTCCCATCGGGAGTGCTGATCGCGCACCCGATAGGAAAATAACCTTGACAGCATCTACGGCAATCAAGGTTTGTAGACTCAACTCGATTCTACGACTCGAGTGGAGCCTACTCCCATCGGGAGCACATGGATTTCATCAAGTCCTCCAGAAATATAGTTAAGTTCTTCATAGAGTAGTACAACTTGAGTCTATGCCTAAGTGCAAACACTTACCCATAGACTCTCCCATCGGGCCGTCGCGCACCCGATAGAAAAATAACTTCGAGAATCGTCGACATCATTTATGCTACACATTATCTACGACATGGACCTCGCCTTTGGGGACGATTATGCTTGGAGTCTCTACGCAAGTCTTCGACTTCCCTAGATACTCGGGGGCTACTGACATAGGTATACCCTTCGGGTACCCATTATTGGTATACGGATCGGCTCGGCCCAATATGGAGAAGGCCCAACAAGGCAACCCGAAGAAGTAGTCGACTAGGACTCTTGTAAAACCCTAGGCTGGTTGCATATATAAAGCTAGCCAGGCCCGATAGGGAGGAGGCCAACAGATAGACACCATAGCTCCGCTACGGCGGCACCATGTAAACATACTTATGATCATATAGAGGATTGCTAGCAGCACGTAGGGATCCTCCACCGAGGGGACCCGAAGCTGGGTAGGTCGTGTGCCTAATCTCGCTCCCGGAATCTCCATCGTCGCTCTCTCCCCGAAACCCAAGTCTACAATCCGTAGGCATTGGCGAGGTGATCCCTCGTCGGGGCGAACCCCGACCGAGAGCCACGATACGGAAAACCTTCGAGACGCCGCGCCGCCGCGAATCCCATCTCTGGGATTCAGGAGATCGCCTCCGCACCCTGCCGGAGAGGGGATTCATCTCCCGAGGACTCTTCATCGCCATGATCGCCTCCGAGTGATGAGTGAGTAGTTCACCCTGGGACTATGGGTCCATAGCAGCTAGATGGTCGTCTTCTCCTAATTGTGCTTCATTGTCGATCTTGTGAGCTGCCTAACATGATCAAGATCATCTATCTGTAATTCTATATGTTGTGTTTGTCGGATCCGATGAATAGAGAATACTATGTTATGGTGATTATCAATCTATTTTTTATGTGTTGTTTATGATCTTGCATGCTCTTCGTTATTAGTAGAGGCTCTGGCCAAGTTTTTACTCTTAACTCCAAGAGGGAGTATTTATGCTCGATAGTGGGTTCATGCCTTCATTGATACCTGGGACAGTGACAGAAAGTTCTAAGGTTGTGTTGTGTTGTTGCCACTAGGGATAAAACATTGATTCTATGTCTAAGGATGTAGTTGTCGATTACATTACGCACCATACTTAATGCAATTGTCTGTTGCTTTGCAACTTAATACCGAAAGGGGTTCGGATGATAACCTGAAGGTGGACTTTTTAGGCATAGATGCGGTGGATGGCGGTCATGTACTTTGTCGTAATGCCCAATTAAATCTCACTATATTTATCATATCATGTATATGCATTGTTATGCCCTTTTCTATTTGTCAATTGTCCGACTGTAATTTGTTCACCCAACATGCTTTTATCTTATGGGAGAGACACTTAGTGAACTGTGGACCCCGGTCCTATTCTTTACATCGCATACAATCTACTGCAATTGTTCTTTACTGTTTTCTTCGCAAACAATCATCTTCCACACAATACGGTTAATCCTTTGTTACAGCAAGCCGGTGAGATTGACAACCTCGCTTCGTTGGGCAAAGTACTTGGTTGTGTTGTGTGGTTCCACGTTGGCGCCAATCCCTGTGTTGCGCCGCATCACATTTCGCCACCATCAACCTTCAACGTGCTTCTTGGCTCCTGGTTCGATAAACCTTGGTTTCATACGGGAAACTTGCTTCTATACGCATCATACCTTCCACTTGGGGTTCCCAACGGACGTGTGCATCTACGCGTCACTAAATTCGCCGCCGGGGAGATCAAGACACGCTGCAAGGGGAGTCTCCACTTCCCAATCTCTTTACTTTGTTTTTGTCTTGCTTTATTTTAGTTACTACTTTGTTTGCTGCACTTTATCAAAAACACAAAAAATTAGTTACTTGCATTTACTTTATCTAGTTTGTTTTATTTACCGTTGCTAAAATGAATACCCCTGAAAATACTAAGTTGTGTGACTTCACAACTACAAATAATAATGATTTCCTATGCACACCTATTGCTTCACCTGCTACTATAGCAGAATTCTTTGAAATTAAACCTGCTTTACTAAATCTTGTCATGAGAGATCAATTTTCTGGTGTTAGTTCTGATGATGCAGCTGCCCATCTTAATAATTTTGTTGAACTATGTGAAATGCAAAAATACAAGGATGTAGATGGTGATATTATTAAATTGAAATTATTTCCTTTCTCATTAAGAGGAAGAGCTAAAGATTGTGTTGCTATCTTTGCCTAAGAATAGTATTGATTCATGGACTAAATGTAAGGATGCTTTTATTGGTAGATATTATCCTCCCGCTAAAATTATATCTTTGAGAAGTAGCATAATGAATTTTAATCAATTAGATACTGAACATGTTGCTCAAGCATGGAGAGAATGAAATCATTGGTAAAGAATTGCCCAACCCATGGACTGACTACTTGGATGATCATCCAAACCTTCTATGCAGACTAAATTTTTCTTCGCGAATTTATTGGATTCAAATGCTGAGGTACCTTTATGTCCATCACTTTGGGGGCGGCTACAAAACTTCTTGATGATATGATGATAAATTACTCTGAATGGCACACGGAAAGAGCTCCACAAGGTAAGAATGTAAATTCTGTTGAAGAAACCTCTTCCTTGAATGATAAGATTGATGTGATTATGTCTATGCTTGTGAATGGTAGATCTAATGTTGATCCTAATAATGTTCCTTTAGCTTCATTGGTTGCTCAAGAAGAAAATGTTGATGTGAATTTCATTAAAACAATAATTTCAACAACAATGCTTATAGGAACAACTCTGGTAATAACTATAGGCCATATCCTTCTGCTAGTGGTAATGATTATGGTAATTCTTATGGTAGATATGAGGAAAAGATGCTAGAAATTGAAAGATCCACTAAAACTTTATGCAATCACAATATGAGCAAAATCAATTGTTTACTAAAACTATGAATGAACAATCTACCTTGTTGAAAAATATAGGAAATCAACTTAAAAACTTGAATAGGGAGATTTCTGGTCTGCAAACTAAAATTTCAAATGCTGAAACCCGAATCTCATACATGTCCGCATCACAATATTCTTTAATTAATAAAATGGCTGCTAAACCTGATGATATTGATAATAAGATTACTACTACAGCAAATGCCATCCAAGTTAGAATTAATGAGAATATAAGATTATTGGATGAATTGCGTGCTAGGTGGGATAGAGAAGAAAATGAAAAACTAGCTAAAGAGAATAATGTAGCTAAAGTTTGGACTATTACCACCATTAGTAATGATAATGATTCACATGTTGCTGCACCTCCTACTATCAATGGTAAAATAATTGGTGTTGGCAATGTTTCTACTCCTAGTGCAAAGCGTACAAAACTGCCTGAAATTGCTAAAACTGAAACTGCTTGTGATAAAACTGCTGAAATTTTTTCCAACCTTGGGAACAATGATCCATTGCTGTAGCTCATAATGATTTAGACTTTGATGATTGTCACATCTCTGAAGTTATAAAGTTCTTACAAAAACTTGCTAAAAGTCCTAATGCTAGTGCTATAAATTTAGCCTTTACAAAACATATTACAAATGCTCTCATAAAAGCTAGAGAAGAGAAACTAAAACTTGAAACTTCTATTCCTAGAAAGTTAGAAGATGGTTGGGAGCCCATCATTAAAATGAAATTCAATGACTTTGAATGTAATGCTTTATGTGATCTTGGTGCAAGTATTTCTGTTATGCCTAAGAAAGTTTATGATATGCTTGACTTGCCACCATTGAAGAATTGTTATTTGGATGTTAATCTTGGCGATAATGTTAAAAAGAAACCTTTGGGGAGGATTGATAATGTGCACGACGGTAACAATAACCTTGTCCCCGTTGATTTTGTTGTCTTGGATATCGAATGCAATGCATCTTGTCCTATTGTGTTGGGAAGACCTTTTCTTCGAACCGTTGGTGCGTTATTGATATGAGGGAAGGTAATATTAAATATCAATTTCCTCTCAAGAAAGGTATGGAACACTTCCCTAGAAAGAGAATGAAGTTGCCTTTTGATTCTATTATTAGAACAAGTTATGATGTTGATGCTTCTACTCTTGATGTTACTTGATTTGCACTTTCGCCTAGCTGAAAGGCGTTAAAGAAAAGCGCTTATGGGAGACAACCCATGTTTTTACTACAGTACTTTGTTTTATATTTGAGTCTTGGAAGTTGTTTACTACTGTAGCAACCTCTCTTATCATGTTTTTGTGCCAAGTAAAGTTTCTATGTTAAAGTTGATGTTATATTTGGGATCGCTGCGCAAAACAACATTGTCTGTCACGAATCTGGGCACAAGTCTCTGTAGAAAATTCGAAAACATCTGCCAATTACGAACGTGATCCTCATATGTACGCAACTTTCATTAGTTTTGAGTTTTTCCGTTTGAGCAAGTCTGGTGCCATTTTAAAATTCGTCTTTACGAACTGTTCTGTTTTTGACAGATTCTGCCTTTTATTTCGCATTGCCTCTTTTGCTATGTTGGATGAATTTCTTTGATCCATTAATGTCCAGTAGCTTTATGCAATGTCCAGAAGTGTAAAGAATGATTGTGCCACCTCTGAACATGTAAATTTTATTGTGCACTAACCCTCTAATGAGTTTGCTTGAAGTTTGGTGTGAAGGAAGTTTTCAAGGGTCAAGAGAGGAGTATGATATACTATGATCAAGAGGAGTGAAAGCTCTAAGCTTGGGGATGCCCCGTGGTTCACCCCTGCATATTTTAAGAAGACTCAAGTTAAGCTTGGGATGCCCAAGGCATCCCCTTCTTCATCGACAACATCATCGGGTTCCTCCCGAAACTATATTTTTATTCAGTCACATCTTGTGTTCTTTACTTGGAGCGTCGGTTTGTTTTTGTTTTGTTTGAATAAAATGGATCCTAGCATTCACTTTGTGGGAGAGAGACACGCTCCGCTATTGCATATGGACAAATATGTCCTTAGGCTTTACTCATAATGTTCATGGCGAAGTTTCTTCTTCGTTAAATTGTTATATGGTTGGAATTGGAAAATGCTACATGTAGTAATTCTAAAATGTCTTGGATAATGTGATACTTGGCAATTGTTGTGCTCATGTTTAAGCTCTTGCATCATATACTTTGCACCCATTAATGAAGAAATACATAGAGCTTGCTAAAATTTGGTTTGCATATTTGGTCTCTCTAAGGTCTAGATAATATCTAGTATTGAGTTTTGAACAACAAGGAAGACGGTGTAGAGTCTTATAATGTTTACAATATGTCTTTTATGTGAGTTTTGCTGCACCGGTTCATCCTTGAGTTTGCTTCAAATAACCTTGCTAGCCTAAACCTTGTATCGAGAGGGAATACTTCTCATACATCCAAAATCCTTGAGCCAACCACTATGCCATTTGTGTCCACCATACCTACCTACTACATGGTATTTCTCAGCCATTCCAAAGTAAATTGCTTGAGTGCTACCTTTAAAATTCCATCATTCACCTTTGCAATATATAGCTCATGGGACAAAATAGCCTTAAAAATTATCGTAGTATTGAATATGTACTTATGCACTTTATTTCTTATTAAGTTGCTTGTTGTGCGATAACCATGCTTCTGGGGACGCCATCAACTATTCTTTGTTGAATATCATGTGAGTTGCTATGCATGTTCGTCTTGTCTGAAGTAAGAGGGATCTACCACCTTAATGGTTGGAGCATGCATATTGTTAGAGAAGAACATTGGGCCGCTAACTAAAGCCATGAATCATGGTGGAAGTTTCAGTTTGGACATATATCCTCAATCTCATATGAGAATAATAATTGTTGCTACATGCTTATGCATTAAAGAGGAGTCCATTATCTGTTGTCCATGTTGTCCCGGTATGGATGTCTAAGTTGAGAATAATCAAAAGCGAGAAATCCAAAATGCGAGCTTTCTCCTTAGACCTTTGTACAAGCGGCATGGAGGTACCCCTTTGTGACACTTGGTTGAAACATGTGCATTGCGAAGATCCGGTAGTCCAAGCTAAGTAGGACAAGGTGCGGGCACTATTAGTATACTATGCATGAGGCTTGCAACTTGTAAGATATAATTTACATAACTCATATGCTTTATTACTACCGTTGACAAAATTGTTTCATGTTTTCAAAATAAAAGCTCTAGCACAAATACAACAATCGATGCTTTCCTCTTTGAAGGACCTTTCTTTTACTTTTATGTTGAGTCAGTTTACCTATCTCTCTCCACCTTAAGAAGCAAACACTTGTGTGAACTGTGCATTGATTCCTACATACTTGCATATTGCATTTGTTATATTACTCTATGTTGACAATATCCATGAGATATACATGTTATAAGTTGAAAGCAACCGAAACTTAATCTTCTTTTGTGTTGCTTCAATACCTTTACTTTGATTTATTGCTTTATGAGTTAACTCTTATGCAAGACTTATTGATGCTTGTCTTGAAGTACTATTCATGAAAAGTCTTTGCTTTATGATTCACTTGTTTACTCATGTCATTACCATTGTTTTGATCGCTGCATTCATTACATATGTTTAAAAATATTATGATCAAGAATATGATGGCATGTCACTTCAAAATTATCTTTGTTATCGTTTTACCTGCTCGGACGAGCAGAACTAAGCTTGGGGATGCTGATACGTCTCCAACGTATCGATAATTTCTTATGTTCCATGCTACATTATTGATGATATCTACATGTTTTATGCACATTATATGTCGTATTTACGCATTTTCTGAACTAACCTATTAACAAGATGCCGAAGAGCCAGCTTGTTTTTTGCTGTTTTTGGTTTCGTAAATCCTAGTAACGAAATATTCTCGGAATTGGACGAAATCAACGCCTGTGGTCCTATTTTTGCACGAAGCTTCCAGAAGACCGAAAGGATAACGGGTGCGGCGACGAGGCGCCGCCACGCTGGGCCGCGCGGCCAGGCTGGCCCGCGCCGCCTGGGTGTGTGGGGCCCTCGTGCCGCCCTTGACCTACCCTTCCGCCTACTTAAAGCCTCCGTCGCGAAACCCCCAGTACCGAGAGCCACGATACGGAAAACCTTCCAGAGACGCGCCGCCGCGAATCCCATCTCGGGATTCAGGAGATCGCCCCGCACCCGAGGGGATTCATCTCCGGAGGACTTTCATCGCCATGATCGCCTCCCGGAGTGATGAGTGAGTAGTTCACCCCTAGACTATGGGTCCATAGCGGTAGCTAGATGGTCGTCTTCTCCTAATTGTGCTTCATTGTGGATCTTGTGAGCTGCCTAACATGATCAAGATCATCTATCGTAATTCTATATGTTGTGTTTGTCGGGATCCGATGAATAGAGAATACTATGTTATGGTGATTATCAATCTATTGTTTATGTGTTGTTTATGATCTTGCATGCTCTCCGTTATTAGTAAAGGCTCTGGCCAAGTTTTTACTCTTAACTCCAAGAGGGAGTATTTATGCTCGATAGTGGGTTCATGCCTTCATTGATACTGGGACAAGTGACATAAAGTTCTAAGGTTGTGTTGTGCTATTGCCACTAGGGATAAAACATTGATTCTATGTCTAAGGATGTAGTTGTCGATTACATTACGCACCATACTTAATGCAATTGTCTCTGCTTTGCAACTTAATACCGCAAGGGGTTCGGATGATAACCCGAAGGTGGACTTTTTAGGCATATATGCATTGGATGGCGGTCTATGTACTTTGTCGTAATGCCCAATTAAATCTCACTATATTTATCATATCATGTATATGCATTGTTATGCCCTTTTCTATTTGTCAATTGCCCGACGTAATTTGTTCACCCAACATGCTTTGATCTTATGGGAGAGACACTCTAGTGAACGTGGACCCCGGTCCTATTCTTTACAACGCATACACCTACTGCAATTGTTCTTTACTGTTTTCTTCGCAAACAATCATCTTCCACACAATGTTAATCTTCTTACATAAGAAGTGAGATTGACAACCTCAAGCGTTGCTGAAGTACTTTGGTTGTGTTGTGCAGGTTCCACGTTGGCGCCGGAATCCCTGGTGTTGCGTCGCATCACATTTCGCCACCATCAACCTTCAACGTGCTTCTTGGCTCCTACCGGTTCGATAAACCTTGGTTTCATACTGAGGGAAACTTGCTTCTATACGCATCATACCTTCCACTTGGGGTTCCCAACGGACGTGTGCATCTACGCGTATCGCTTGTTAAGGCTTATAAGTATTCTTTGTCTCCCTTGTGTCGAATCAATAAATTTGGGTTTTACTTCCCTCGAAGACTGTTGCGATCCCCTATACTTGTGGGTTATCAAGACCATTTTCTGGTGCCGTTGCCGGGGAGCATAGCTCTACTCATAAGTTTACTTGGGGAGTACACTCTATCTCTCTCTCTTTGTTTTTATTTTATTTTGTTTTGCTTAGTTTACTTTTGTCTAGTTTATTTGTGCTTAGTTTATTTCTGTCTAGTATTATTTTGCTTAGTTTACTTTTGTCTAGTTTGTTTTTGTCTTGTTTTATTTTTCTTATATACCCGAAAATCCATAAAAATTTGAAAAACCAAAAAAATTGAAAACTGTTGTTATGGAAGAACCCACAACCTTTATGGAGCTTATAGAATTATATATAAATTATAGATAATCAAGAAAGGGTAAAGTCATGAGTGCCGTTATAGAAAAATTGAATACAATTGCTAAAATCTTGCTTAAACGCCATGATATAAATTGTTGCTCTAAACGATACTAAACATCTTAAATTCCAATGTGGCTTTAGTGAAGAAGTTTTAATTGTGAATTATCATTGGAATAACTATATTCATCTTGGGTTCGAAGAAGTAGAACAATTTGTTTTATTTATGGGAGCTTCTGAAATAGAATCCTTCATGTCTAAAAATTATGAAACCTGTGTTGCTTGTAAGGATCTTAAAGATTATGTCTCCTCTATCCTTGATTTTTGCATAGAACATTATAGCAATAATCCTTATATCATTGATTATAAAGAGAGACTCATTCATGCACAAGAATGCACTCACAATTTGCAGGAACCTGTGGAAGAGGAAATTGATGAACCTGAAAGCTCATTGGATGAAAAAGAGGAGGAGAGTGATGAACAAAAGGAGGAAGAATGGATTAGCTACCCATGCCAACCTTCTAATGAGAGTAACTCTTTATCTCTTACACTATTTGATTGTCCTCCATGCTTACCAAAGGAGGATGAATGTTATGTTCATGTGGATTCTCTTGAAATATTCCCTATGAGTAAAACTTGTGAGAATAATTATGCTACTGTTATCTATGATAATCCATGCTATTTTGATAAATCTTATGATGCTGCTTTGTTTGTGCCTGATATCGAAATGCATGGTACTAAAGAGTTTTGCTTAGCTAATGTTTATGATAAAGCTCTAGATGATGGTCCTATGTTGCTTGATAATAATATTAATTGTACTACTAATGAAAATGGGATTGGAGAGGTCTTGACTTTATCTAGGAGTCCCATATCTATTGAGAATGATCAATCATCTTGTTATAGATTTTTAAAAGTGGGTTTGAAAGTTTTGATCCCACTATTTTTGAGCTTGATAAAAATTATGTGTTTGTAGATCATGAAAAACATGATGTATGTGATAGTTATATTGTTGAGTTTGTTCATGATGCTACTGGAAATTATTATGAGAGAGGAAAATATGGTTGTAGAAATTTTCATGGTACTAAAGCACCTCTCTACATGCTGAAAATTTTGAAGTTACTCGTGTTTTATCTTCTACGCGCTTTTGCAAGCGGCAAGTGATCGACTACATCCACCACGAGATGTAATCTCGCTAACGCTTAGCGATCTTCAAGGGTATGTTGATCTTCACCTCGTTGCTACCATCTACTAGATTGGATCTTGGCTTGTTGTTCGTTCTTGCGGTAGGAAATTTTTTGTTTTCTATGCTACGAATCCCATCAGTGGTATCAGAGCCGTGTCTATGCATAGATTGGTTGCACGAGTAGAACACAATTATTTTGTGGCGTTGATGCTTTGTTGTCTTTAGTTCGTGTACTTTGCATCTTGCGGGATGGTGGGATGAAGCGCTCGGGCTAACTTTACATGACCGCGTTCATGAGATTTGCTCCACGCTCGACATGCAACTTGTATTGCATAAGTGGCTTTGCGGGTGTCTGTCTCTCCCACCATAGTGAAGATTCAATTTACTCTTTCTATTGACAACACTAGTATCACCTTTGTGGTTCATGTTCGTAGGTAGATTGGATCTTACTCGAAAACCTAAAACCACGTAAAATATGCAAACCAAATTAGAGGCGTCTAACTTGTTTTTGCGGGGTTTTGTGATATGGCCATGATGTGAGGATGAATATGTATGAGATGATCATTATTGTATTGTGGCAACCGGCAGGAGCCTTATGGTTGTCTTTAAATTTCATGTTGATGTATTATTTCAAAGTAGTTGTAATAGTTGCTACATGGGGGAAAAACCATGAAGACGACGCCATTCACTACAAGAAAAGTTGCCATGGCCGACGAAGTTGAAGTCGCGCCGTGGTTGGTGGTGCACCAAGGCCGACGATTTTTTGTCCCTCCGTGGTTCATGTCAAAACTTTTTTTCGTTTTTGAGGCCACCTAGCCCGACGAAAGCGGCCAAAACGTCGCGTATGGTGGCCCGGACGTGGTGCATCGCGAATCTCGGTTCGCCGGCCGAGTCAACGCAAATCCGCACCGCCCAGGGATGTAGGGCCCACATGGCAGCCTCTCTACATTGTTTTTTTCTCGATCGCGCCATCTCGTTCAACGCTCTCCGATCGAGCCGTTTATGCAGGATCATGGGTCCCGCTTGTCATCCTCTATGAACCAAATTTCTTTCTTTCTTGGATTTTTTTTGACCCCCGATTTCGCTACTTCCTTTTTCTTGTGATCCCTTGCCGCCTTGGAAACGTTGAGACCGCTGCAGCTAAATGGGACCCGCATGTCATCCTCTATGAGCTATCAACTTTCTTTTCTTGGAGTTTTTTTGGCACCTCATATTTGGTCACTTGCCTTTTTCTTTCGATCCCCGCCTCCTCAAACGGTGATACCGCCGATGCTAAATGGGACCCGCATGTCATCCTCTATGTACTATAAAACTTTCTTTTCTTGGATTATTTTTGGCTCCGATATTTCGTTATTTGCATTTTTCTTTATCCCTGCGCCTCTCAAACGGATACCGTCGCGCTAAATGGGACCCGCATGTCATCCTCTATGTAAAACTTTCTTTTCTTGGATTATTTTTGGCCCCCGATATTTGGTCACTTGCCTTTTTTCTTTCGATCTCATGCCACGTTTGGAAACGTTGAGGAACCTGCAAAATGGGACCCGCATGTCATCCTCTATGTACTATAAAACTTTCTTCTTGGATTATTTTTGGCACCTCATATTTGGTCACTTGACTTTTTCTTTCGATCCCCGTCGCTCTCAAACGGTGATACCGTCACTAAATGGGACCCGTATGTCATCCTCTATGTAAATCATGTTTCTTTTCTTGAATTATTTTGGCTCCCGATATTTGGTCACTTGCCTTTTTCTTTCGATCTCATGCCACGTTTGAAACGTTGAGGAACCTGCTGGCTCATGGGACCCGCATGTCATCCTCTGTGCTATAAAAGTTTCCTTTGTTGGATTTTTTTTCACCCTGATTTTTGGCTTGCCTTTTTCTTTTGATCCCCCGCCCCCTTTGAAACGTTGAGTAAGCTGCTGGCTCAAGGGACCCGCATGTCATCGTCTATGTCCATCAACTTTCTTTTCTTGGATTTTTTTGACCCCCTAATTACTAGCTACTTTCTTTTTCTTTTGATCTCAAGCCGCATTTCAAACATTGAGACCGTTGCTGCAAAATGGGACCCACGTGTCATCCTCTATGTACAATAAATCTTGGATTATTTTTGGCTCCTGATATTTGGTCACTTGCCTTTTTCTTTCGATATCATGGCACGTTTGAAACGTTGAGGAACCTGCTGGCTCATGGGACCCGCATGTCATCCTCTATGCTATAAAAGTTTCCTTTGTTGGATTTTTTTCACCCTCTGATTTTTGGCTTGCCTTTTTCTTTTGATCCCTGCCCCCTTTGAAACGTTGAGTAAGCTGCTGGTTCAAGGGACCCGCATGTCATCCTCTATGTCCATCAACTTTCTTTTATTGGATTTTTTTGACCCCCTAATTACTAGGTACTTTCTTTTTCTTTTGATCTCAAGCCGCATTTCAAACATTGAGACCTGTAAAATGGGACCCACATGTCATCCTCTATGTACAATAAATCTTGGATTATTTTTGGCTCCTAATATTTGGTCACTTGCCTTTTTCTTTCGATCTCATGCCACGTTTGAAACGTTGAGGAACCTGCTGCTCATGGGACCCGCATGTCATCCTCTGTGCTATAAAACTTTCCTTTGTTGGATTTTTTCACCCTCTGATTTTTGGCTTGCCTTTTTCTTTTGATCCTTGCCCCCTTGAAACGTTGAGTAAGCTGGCTCAAGGGACCCGCATGTCATCCTCTATGTCCACGCCTTTCTTTTTTGATTTTACCCCCTAATTACTAGCTACTTTCTTTTTCTTTCGATCTCAAGCCGCATTTCAAACATTGAGACCGCGCTGCAAAATGGGACCCACATGTCCTCTATGTACACTAAATCTTGGATTATTTTTGGCTCGTGATATTGGGTCACTTGCCTTTTCTTTCGATCTCATGCCGCCTTTGAAACGTTGAGTTGCCGGCTCATGGGTCCCGCATGTCATCCTCTACGACCAATAAAAGTTTCCTTTCTCTGGATTTATTTTTGACCCTAATTTCGGCTATTTGCCTTTTCTTTTCATCCCCCGCCCTTGAAACGATGAGGACGTCGTTAGTGTCGGTCCCATGTCATCCTCTATGAACAATAAAAGTTTTCTTTGGTGGATTTATTTTTGACCCCTAATTAATTTCTCGGCTATTTCCTTTTTTACTTTTGATCCCCGCGCCTTGGAATCGTTGAGGATGTTGCGCTTCTCATGGGTCCCGCATGTCATCCTCTCGTAAAGGTTAATGTTTCTTTTCTTAGATTTTGTTTACCAACCGATTTTTGGCTTTTTTTCTTCTTCGATCTCCCCGCCTTAAAACGTTGACACGCTCGGCTCACGGGTCCCACATGTCACCCTCTATAAACAATAAACGTTGAGGATGTCATGGCCTCATGGGTCCCGCAGGTCATCCTCTCGTAATGATAAATGTTTTCTTTTCTTGGATTTTTTTACCAACTTATTTTTGGTTTTTTTTATTTTCGATCCCCGCGCCTTTGAAACGTTGACGACGCTGCTTGGCTCATGGGTCCCCGATGTCAGCCTCCCGTACAAGAAACATGTGATATCTTATTTTGCACAATAAACATTGTATTTCGCTCTGAGCTATTGCAAACTGATAAATTAAATCTTTATATTTACATAAACAAACTTATATGTTGAATCTCCTTGTTTTTTGTTTTTGCGAAGCATAGGACTTTCCTGTTTTTTTTAGAAAAATCCGAACTTTCCTGTTTTGGAGTGGGCTGAAATTGTACGAGCCGGTGGCTGCCCGAAAGATAGTTCGAAGACGGATGTCCGATGCAGCCCAATTGAAATCTTTCTTTTCTTGGATTTTTTCAACCGATTTCTGGCTACTTCATTTTTCTTTTGGTCCTGCGCCGCCTTGGAAGCGTTGAGACCGCTGCTACAAAATGGGACCCGTATGTCATCCTCTATGTACTATAAAACTTTCTTTTATTGGAATTTTTTTGGCACCTCATATTTGGTCACTTGCCTTTTTCTTTCGACGTCGCCTCTCAAACGTTGATCAATGTCGTAAATGGGACCCGCATGTCATCCTCTATGTACATTCAAGTTTTTCTTGGATTATTTTTGGCTCTTGATATTTGGTCACTTGCCTTTTTCTTTCGATCTCATGTCACGTTTGAAATGTTGAGGAACATGCTGCTAAATGGGACCCTTATGTCATCCTCTATGTCCATCAACTTTCTTTTCTTGGATTTTTTTGAGCCCCTAATTTCTAGCTACTTTCTTTTTCTCTTTTGATCTCAAGACGCATTTGAAACATTGAGACCGCTGCTGCAAAATGGGACCCGTATGTCATCCTCTATGTACAATAAATCTTGGATTATTTTTGCCCTGATATTTGGTCACTTGCCTTTTCTTTTGATCCCCCTGCCGCCTTTGAAACGTTGAGGATTCTGCTGCTCATGGGTCCCACATGTCACCTCTATGAACAATAAAGTTTCTTTCTTGGATTATCTTTGGCTCCTGATATTTTGTCACTTGCCTTTTTCTTCGATCTCATGCCGCCCGAAACATTGAGTAACCTGCTGGCTCATGGGTCCCGCATGTCATCCTCTAGAACAATAAAAGTTTCCTTTCTTGGAGTTATTTTTACCCCTAATTTCTGGATATTTGCCTTTTTCTTTTGATCCGCCTTTTGAAACGATGAGGACGCTGTTGTCGGTCCCACATGTCATCCTCTATGAACAATAAAAGTTTCCTTTGGTGCATTTATTTTTGACCCCTAATTAATGCTATTTCCTTTTTTTCTTTTGATCCCCTGCCAACTATGATACCGCTGATGCTAAATAGGACCCGCATGTCATCCTCTATGTACTATAAACTTTCTTTCTTGGATTTTTTGGCACCTCATATTTGGTCACTTGCCTTTTTCTTTCGATCCCTGCCGCCTCTCAAACAATACAGCTGCGCTAAATGGGACCCGCATGTCATCCTCTATGTACAATAAAGTTTCTTTTCTTTGGATTATCTTTGGCTCCTGATATTTGGTCACTTTCCTTTTTCTTTCGATCTCATGCCAACTTTGAAACGTTGAGGCTGCTGGCTCATGGGTGCCGCATGTCATCCTCCATGAACAATAAAAGTTTCCTTTGTTGGATTTATTTTTTACCCTTTGATTTTCGGCTATTTCCTTTTTCTTTTGATCCCCTGCCGCCTGAATAGTTGAGGATGTTGTTGCCTCATGGGTCCCGCATGTCATCCCCTCAGAAAGGTAAATGTTTCTTTTCTTGGTTTTGTTTACCAACTGATTTTTGGCTTATTTTTTCTTTCGATCTCCTGCCGCCTTGAAAACGTTGACGACGCTGCTGGCTCATGGGTCCCCAATGTCAGCCTCCCCATACGCAAATCCTCTTTATGCAAAGGTTGAGATCTCACGTCAAGGGTCCCGCATGTCATCCTCTTAGAACGATAAATGTTTATTTTCTTGGATTTTTACCATCTGATTTTTGGTTTATTTTTTCTTTCGATCCCTGCCGCCTTTAAAACGTTGACGACGCTGTTGGCTCATGGGTCCCCGATGTCACCCTCCCGTACAAGAAACATGTGATATCTTGATTATTTTGCAGACAATAAACGTTGTATTTTGCCTGAGGTATTGCAAAGGGATAAATTAAATCTTTGTTTTTACATAAACAAACTTATATGTTGAATCTCCTTGTTTTTTATTTTTGCCAAGCATAGGACTTTCCTGTTTTGGAGTGGGCTTAAATTGTATGAGTCAGCAGGCCAGACGATAGTTCGAAGGCCCAGATGTCCGGATGCAGCCCAATTGAAATCTTTCTTTTCATGGATTTTTTGACACCCTGATTTCGGCTACTTCCTTTTTCTTTTGATCCACTGCCCTGGAAACTATGAGACCGCTATTGCAAAATGGGACCCACATGTCATCCTCTATGTACAATAAAAGTTTCTTTTCGTGGATTATTTTTGGCTCCTGATATTTGGTCACTTGCCTTTTTTCTTTTCGATCCCGTGCAAAATGGGACCCGCATGTCGTCCTCTATTTACAAAAGAAGTTTCCTTTCTTGGAGTTATTTTTACCCTAATTTGTGGCTACTTCCTTTTTTTTGATTCCCCGCCTTTGAAACGTTGAGGACTCTGCTGGCTCATGGGCCCCACATGTCAGCCTCTGTGAACAATAAACCTTTCCTCTGTGAACACTAGCATTGACGAACTGAATGTGAACATGCGTTACAGGCTTTTTTTAGTAAATTTTGTCAACCAATTGCTAGCTTCTGTAAATATCACTAGTAGTACATACATCGCGAAAGCATTAGAATATTAGACCATGTTCACAAGAATAACATCAAGTCTGAACTACATTAACAGAGTGATAAAATATATTGTTTAGACTAGTACAAAATATAGGGAGTTAAACTAACACTATGCAGAAATTGGCCCTTCTCTTGCATATATCCCTCTAGCAAAGGGATCAGCCACTGACAAGTCATGTACCAACCAGCTAAGAACACCGTCCGAGCTGAACTTATCTAAGGATGGTAAATATCCAAACTGAAAATCAACATCTCTATAAGGTTCTTCAGGTCTAGCTGCTTGAACTGGGTATCCCACGTCTTTCTTGGTGATGATATCTTACACCAAAATTCATTACTTTGAGCATTCTAGTGTTCATGTAAAGAACCTGGAGACAATAACATCATTTCTCCTTTTCGGTAGTCAGAAATCGAAATTTCTTTGAGGTGGAGATCAAGGCATTCAATGGGACAGGCTGGCTCATTATGCAGCACATGAACCTTATTGTCGGTTCTATAAAACTGCAAAGAAGTCAAATTAAGTAGTCAGTACAATAACAAAGTACTTCATAGCTATCAACTAATGAATATCTCAGGTGAGTTGAATCATGTGTTAATTGAGGACCGTGGAACAACATAATCCCCTGACACGTTCCAATTTGATAGATGCACTTTTTTACATCTGTTATTGTCATTGTAAAGTTGGGGAAAGGTTACCAACATGGGAAACTCCAATCCGCAACTAGTTGCGGGTGCACCCCATTTTTCTTTTGACACTTCCAAGTTTCCAAAAAAAATGTAAACTAAAAGTCTGACATACATTGTGTTCTATCATGTGCTTCTGTGAAGTTTCATCCAAAAATATGATAATATGTGATCTACACAAAAAAAGAACAAATGATGTGTAAATAGTAAGTCACACTATTTACATATGTCTTCTCTTTTTTACACAGATCACATATTATCATGTGTTTATATGAAACTTCACAGATGCACAATATACAACACATTGTATGACAAGAAGTTTAGTTTTGAACCAACATAATATAACTCCATTGTGTATGTTCTTCTAGTACAATTGTTCACTGATCTAGGCTAATAAGTAATAACAGGTTAACTCCATGTAACTCTACAGTTTTGCTCATAGTGGTAAACAGTTAACAACAACGAATTTACCTGGATATATAGCTTCTCCGTGCAGGGAAAGCATCTAAGAAATGCAAGTAGTTGATCCTGACGAGGGCCGTCAGATTTTAGAACCAAGTTCTTCACTGTGCACAGAGAATTTTCCAAATGGGCATCATCCTCTACAGGACAATGGTACATATGTCAAAAAAAATAACAAAAATGTGAGTTAATTCAACAAGAAGAAGGCTGTTCTACCAAAAAAGTTTATGCCTCCAATAACAAGTTGGCAGCCAGGGTACGACGCAAAGCCCAACACCATCAACTTTGGTGCATTGGCGACCTGGATTAGTGGAACATCATCAACGCATATGACCAATCTCTCGAGGCAAGATGCATCCATAATTTGCACCGTGTCTAACTGAATAAGTTCGGTGGTGTTGCGTTTCCAATAGCAGCCACACTAATTGTACGAAGATTTGGCATTTGAATGTTGATGGGTGAACCCGTGGACACCCTCAAGGTGAAGTGCCTCGAGCACAATATGGGTGAACAGGCGGTCGATGTTCGTCGCCTTACAGAGAGATGCAGACGTCATAGAGCAAGAGCTTTTTGAGTTGGGGAGAAAAGAAGCATGGAGTTGGCATGAATCTCCGGCAAATAGCAAGTAGAAATGCTGACAATGCGCAGCGTGGGCGGCAGCGGAACGCAGACAGCGGGAAGGAGCGCATCACAGTTCCAACATCGAATCTGAGTTCTCGACGCAAGATAGGGTGCTGGACCGGAACCAGTTGGGCGAGCGTGGTGTCGACCTTGCAAGTGGTTCGGAAGGGGTCGATTGACACGCTGCGGGGCTAGGGTGAGCGGCGAGGATACTGGAGACCGCGGCAATGCGTTTGTGGTTTTGCTTGGCGAGTTCATCGTCGATCTCGAGGCTAAGGGGAATGAGTGCCAGTGGTGGCGCCACCGTTTGGAGACCAAGGCTGTGCTTACAGCGGATACAGTGGGCAGGTGGGAGATGATGATGTGGAGAATCTGGTCCGGTAGGCGGCTGATGAGGTTGTCGCGACGAGGAGGTTGCCGGACGGAGCGCCGCAGGTGGTGCCACCGTTTGGAGAGCAATGGTCCTTACAACGGATATCATGGGCAAGAGGGAGATGATGATGTGCAGCATCTCGTTGGAGAGGGCGTCGAAGGAGGTCGCAGGTCGACGGAGGCTCTTCCCGATCTGCTCGACCCGCCTTCGGGAGCTGAGCGGCTCCGCTCCATCTGACACGGCTGCGACACACGCAACGCCGCAGCTCATCTCCCCGATAGTGGGAATATGCGTAGCGGCGGGGCGAGGACAGAAGGCACTCTCACAAGGATTTAGGTGGATGGCGATGTAAGTGCGTGGGGGTTTTTGGAGGAGACGGCAAGCGCTATGCAAGGAACTATTGCGGCGGGCGGCCAGCCGGGGTGCCTGAGGAGAGAAAGGTATACTACTGTACTACTAATGATGCGGTGCGGCGTTTGCGTCTCCCTTCCCCACGCGTGCAGCCTTCACATTTCACAAGACGTGCGAGTTTTTCAACAGAGATTATCAAGTGGAGAGACTTTCCCAATGCAATTGTCTCTCCACTTGATAATCACTCTTGAAAACACCGAGAAGATGGCGGTGAAGAAGACGGAGAGGCAAGGAAAAAAACAATATGAATTGAAATCAAATATAATACGGGCGTTCCTTCTCTCTCTGGTCTCTGCTGCACTTACTGCACCTGTGGTGCAGGCGTGTGACCCGAGAAGAAGCTAATGTACTGTATACCGTCCCTTGCACGCCGTGGTAGCTGTATTTTGTCTCACAAATCAGCTCGGACAGTTTCAGCAGAGAAAACATCATTTTTTCTTGCCATCATCATAATAGGCGAACATTACCACGGGCACACGGTAGTGCACATCCAACTTGTACTACTCAATCCTCCATATGCTGCACAAACCACCACTTTAACTTTTTCTTCGCAGTTTTCATGATTTTTAGCAGTTTCCACCATGTGGTGGTCTAATCTGTTGCAATTTTTACCACTTGGTCATCTGATCAGTTATTTTGTCATGTCGATAGCAAAATCAACAAGTGGATGCCAACTTTTTTGAAGGGCTACTCTCTAAAACACAGTTTGCATTATGGCATGTTTGGTATTTTCCCTAGGTAGTACATCCAAAAAAATTGACTACATGCTTTTATTTGCCTATTTTAAGCACCTTTTACCATGATTTCAAATTTAGGTCAAACTCACGGGGGCCATAGGATGCACGGCATTTATTTGGCAATTGTTTCAGTATGGCCAACTAGTTAGGCCTCCTTTGGTTCATAGGAAATGGAAAGTATAGGAAAAGGAAAATCATAGAATTGGGATGTCATGTCTACTTGAATCCTATGGGAATCGTGCTCCTTTGATTCATATGATTGTCATAGGAATTATGTTGGATTCGGTTCTTATGGGAAAAATTCCTATACAAGTCATTTGATTCATAGGAACTATTCATATAGGAATCTTGTAGTGCAAATCTTATAGGAAAAAACCATTAGCTAATACCTCATGGAAAAGTTCCTTTGCCACAATCAAAGACACATCATGTTCCTATAGGATTCAACTTGGCATAACATTCCAATCATGCACCTTTCATATTCCTACGCCCTCCATATTCCTTTGAATAAAAGGAGCCCGAAGTTTATTTGATTGTAGCAAAGGAATTTTCCATGTATCGACAGTTTGACATGGTATTTTAATAACCAATCAAGAAGGCATGCAAACGTACTTAAAAACACACATGGTGCCAAAATCGGTGAAAGGGAATATTCTCAAGAACATAGGTAGGTCATGTTTGGCATTGTTCCTAGGTATTTCATCACAAATGATGAATCCATGATAAATTACTAACATTCGGAAGTTTGCCATGGTTCTAGCATTAACCAACTCACCTCTCACTTCGGAAGAGAGCCATGCGAACTCCAAGATGGATTCTGTCAAAAAAAAACTCCAACATGCATGGTGCCAAAATCTGGTAAGTTCTTCTAAAAAATATTTTGGTGTGCCATGTTTGGTATTTTGATATATATGTAGATTACTTACATCACAAACAACTACTCAATGCTTTCGTTTGCCATATGGGTGTTACGTACTTGGATGCAACGCATATGTTTGGTCATTTTTTGGGGGGTACCACACATTTAGTGCACATCACGTATATATAGTTTCCCCTTTTTTAATTGTACTTCGTGTACTTCGCGTTGAAATTTCAAATTAAATGGAAATGAGCCCAGAACTAATTTAATATATGGTCACAAACCGAAATAATTCGTGAAATTTTGAAATGTCCATCCTACCATATCAACCACATGAAAAAATTGCATTGGCGGCAATCTGCCACTACAAATTTTAACCATTTCACGCAAAACACTCATGTAGTAATTTGTTCCCTTCTAGCACTTCATAAATCTCCCCGGTCTTGTTTGAAAAGGAGCCCCCGTCCGAAGAGTCCCTGTTTATAACTAAAACTAATTATTTCAGTACCGCATAAATTGCAATTACCATTAGATAAACAAGATTAAGATAGAGCATGTACCACCTGTCAATTACCGGTTCGCAATCTCCATATGCTCGCAATGACCGGTTCCACATTATACTTGGTCGAATTCAATTAAACATACAAGTACATCATGCCGAAGTTTTGTTCTAGGACATGGACACGTTCAAACTAATCACGGTAATAGATGATACAACATCGCACACATAAATAGACGACATGTCTAAAATCATACATTTTTTGAACACAGAAATGTCCCGAAGGACCTCGCGACACTGCTTTTATATTATGATGACGGTGGGATTACAGACTGCAAGCTAGGAGGACCCTCCAAGTAAAAGGAAACTACAGACAAGACATCCAAAAGTACAAAAAGAACTCTAGTTCTAGAAAAGGAAACTCCATCCGGTCCTTCTCCACCGAGCTCAGATTAGCCTCAAAGCGCGATCATCTTCTCCATCGAGACCGGCAAGATCAACCACCTACCGTCTCGTTGGCGCATGCGGGCACGTCGCCTCATGTTGAAAGTA
The DNA here is from genome assembly GCA_030979885.1 of Lolium multiflorum. NCBI lineage: Eukaryota > Viridiplantae > Streptophyta > Magnoliopsida > Poales > Poaceae > Lolium > Lolium multiflorum. Next base: position 224,519,169 of record CM061748.1, read on the forward strand.
TTCGAGCAAGTCGCCGCTCATGTCGCAACCATCGTTGCTGCAATCCACCTTAAACAAGGAGGCAAATCTACTTAAATCCTCATCCTCTTCGTAGATGCCGTCGCAGTTCGGGCACACGAGACTGGGCAGGTTTCTTAAGCAGCTTCCGCATGCAATGTGATGTCCCTCCCCCATGCGAATGCACTGCTTAATACAAGGAAATTTACATGACTGTTGGCCCAAAGAAAAATACAGTTGGGTGGAACCTAGTGAAGAAAGTACTAACCCGTTATAGTGGACGTCGTGCGATTTGAGAGCACAAACCGCAGATGAACGTTCTTCTCACCACATTCTTTTCCATAACACATTCACGGGAAAAGTACATGCTTTCAGATGGAGGACTTTCACCTTGGAAGACGCCCTGGCATCCCGGGCACGCGCCACCGGGCAGGTTCCTAGCGCAGCTGTCGCATGCAACCTTCTTGCACGAACAACACTGCTTAATACAAGGAAATTAACACGACTGTTAGCCCAAATTAAAATACATCTTGATGAACCTAGTGAAGAAAGTACTAACCCGCCAAAATGGAGGTTGTGCGGATTGAGAGCACAAACCGTAGGTGAGCAGTCTTCTCAAATTAGCATCGTCGACAAAAGCTCTAAAGCTAACAGGGGGAACCTCCACTACAAGAAAAGTTGCCATGGCCGACGAAGTTGAAGTCGCGCCGTGGTTGCTGGTGTACCATGGCCGACGATTTTGGTCCCTCCGTGGTGCATGTCAAAACTTTTTTTTCTCGTTTTTGAGGCCACCTAGCCCGACGAAAGCGGCCAAAACGTGGCGTATGGTGGCCCGGGACGTGGTGCATCTCAAATCTCGGGTTCGCCGGCCGAGTCAACGCAAATCCGCACCGCCGAGGGATGTAGGGCCCAGATGGCAGCCTCTCTGGCATTGTTTTTTCTAGATCGCGCCATCTCGTTCAACGTTCTCCGATCGAGCCGTTTACGATGCAGGATCATGGGTCCCGCATGTCATCCTCTATGAACCAAAATTCTTTCTATTCTTGGATTTTTTGACCCCCTGATTTCTGGCTACTTCCTTTTTCTTTTGATCCCTTGCCGCCTTGGAAACGTTGAGACCGCTGCTGCTAAATGGGACCCGCATGTCATCCTCTATGTGCAATCAACTTTCTTTTCTTGGAGTTTTTTGGCACCTCAAATTTGGTCACTTGCCTTTTTCTTTCGATCCCCCGCGGCCTCTCAAACGGTGATACCTCACTGGTACCGGCATGTCATCCTCTATGTACTATAAAACTTTCTTTTCCTGAATTATTTTGGCACCTCATATTTGGTCACTTACCTTTTTCTTTCGATCCCCCGCCTCCTCTCAAACGGTGCTGCTGCTAAATGGACCCGCATGTCATCCTCTATGTACTATAAAACTTTCTTTTCTTGGATTTTTTTGGCACCTCATATTTGGTCACTTGACTTTTTCTTTCGATCACCTGCTGCCTCTCAAACAGTGATACCGCTGCTGCTAAATGGGACCCGCATGTCATCCTCTATGTACTATAAAACTTTCTTTTCTTGGATTTTTTTTGGCACCTCATATTTGGTCACTTGACTTTTTCTTTTGATCCCGCCGCCTCTCAAACGTTGATACAGCTGCTGCTAAATGGGACCCGCATGTCATCCTCTATGTACTATAAAACTTTCTTTTCTTGGATTTTTTGGCACCTCATATTTGGTCACTTACCTTTTTCTTCGATCCGCCTCTCTCAAACGGTGATACCGCTGCTAAATGGGTCCGCATGTCATCCTCTATGTACTATAAAACTTTCTTTTCTTGAATTATTTTTGGCTCCTCATATTTTTTCACTTGCCTTTTCTTTCGATCCCTCGCCGCCTCTCAAACGGGTGATACCGCTGCTGCTAAATGGGACCCGCATGTCATCCTCTATGTACTATAAAACTTTCTTTTGAATTATTTACAGCCTGATATTTTTTCACTTGCCTTTTTCTTTCGATCTCATGCCACGTTTGAAACGTTGAGGAACCTGCTAGCTCATGGGACCCGCATGTCATCCTCTATGTACTATAAAAAAAGTTCTTTTTCTTGGTTTTTGCACCATCCGATTTTTGGCAATTTCTTTTTTCTTGATCCCCTGCCACCTCTCAAACGCTGATATCGCTGCTTAAATGGGACCCGCATGTCATCCTCTATGTTATTAAACTTTCTTTTCTTGAATTATTTTTGGCTCCTCATATTTGGGCACTTGCCTTTTTCTTTCGATCTCATGCCACGTTTGAAACATTGAGGAACCTGTGGCTCATGGGACCCGCATGTCATCCTCTATGTGCTATAAAAGTTTCCTTTGTTGGATTTTTTCACCCCGATTTTTGGCTTGCCTTTTTCTTTTGATCCCCCGCCTTTGAAACGGAGTAAGCTCTGGCTCAAGGGACACGCATGTCATCCTCTATGTCCATCAACTTTCCTTTCTTGGATTTTTTTTCACCCCTAATTACTAGCTACTTTCTTTTTCTTTTGATCTCAAGCCGCATTACAAACATTGAGACCGCTGCTGCAAAATGGGACCCACATGTCATCCTCTATGTACAATAAAGTTTCTTTTCTTGGATTATCTTTTGCTCCTGATATTTTGTCACTTGCCTTTTTCTTTCGATCTCATGCCGCCTTTGAAACGTTGAGTAAGCTGCTGCTCATGGGTCCCGCATGTCATCCTCTACAAACAATAAAAGTTTCCTTTCTTGGAGTTATTTTTGACCCCTAATTTCTCGCTATTTGCCTTTTCTTTGGATCTCCTGCCCCTTTGAAACGATGAGGACGCTGTTGGCAGGTCGGTCCCACAAGTCATCCTCTATGAACAATAAAAGTTTCCTTTGATGGATTTTTTTTGAACCCCTAATTAATTTCTGGATATTTCCTTTTTTTTCTTTGATCCCCTGCCGCCTTGGAATCGTTGAGGATGCTGCTGCCTCATGGGTCCCGCATGTCATCCTCTCAGAACGGTAAATGTTTCTTTTCTTGGATATTGTTTACCAAATGATTTTTGGCTTATTTTTTCTTTCGATATCCTGCCGCCTTTAAAACGTTGAGGACGCTGCTGGCTCACGGGTCCCACATGTCAGCCCTATGAACAATAAGCGCTGAGGACGCTGCTGCCTCATGGGTCCCGCATGTCATCCTCTCAGAACGAAATGTTTCTTTTCTTGGATTTTTTACCAACTGATTTTTGGTTTATTTTTTCTTTCCATCCCCTGCCGCCTTTAAAACGTTCACACTATGGGTCCATGAGTCAGCCCTCCCCGTACAAGAAACATGTGATATCTTGATTATTTTGCAGACAATAAAAAGGTATTGCGCTCTGAGCTATTGCAAACGGATAAATTAAATCTTTATTTTTACAACATATATCTTGAATCTCCTTGTTTTTTGTTTTGGCGAAGCATAGACTATTGTTTTTTTTTTTGAGAAAATCCGAACTATCATGTTCTGGAGTGGGCTGAAATTGTACGTGTCAAAAGGCCCAGAAGGATAGTTCGAAGGCCCAGATGTCTAGATGCAGCCCAATTGAAATCTTTCTTTTCTTGGATTTTTTCACCCCCTGATTTCTGGCTACTTCATTTTTCTTTTGGTCCTGTGCCGCCTTGGAAACGTTCAGACCGCTGCTGCAAAATGGGAGCATGTCATCCTCTATGTACAATAAAGTTTCTTATTATTTTTGGCCCTGATATTTGGTCACTTGCCTTTTTCTTTCGATCTCATGCCACGTTTGAAACGTTGAGGAACCTGCTGTGGACCCGCATGTCATCCTCTATGTACAATAAAAGTTTGATTTCTTGGATTTTTTTTTTCTCCTCGATTTTTGGCTATTTCCTTTTTCTTTTGATCCCTCGTCGCCTTTGAAACGTTCAGAGCTGCTGGCTCATAGGTCCCACATGTCGCCTGTATGAACGATAAAGCTTTCCTTTCTTGGAGTTTTTTGACCCCTAATTTCCGCTACTTTCTTTTTCTTTTGATCTCGTCGCATTTGAAACGTTAACCGCTGCTGCAAAATGGGACCCGATGTCATCCTCTATGTACAATAAAGTTTCTTTTCTTGGATTATTTTTGGCTCCGATATTTGGTCACTTGCCTTTTTCCTTCGATCCCATGCCACGTTTGAAACGTTGAGGAACCTGCGCCGCTCATGGGACCCGCATGTCATCCTCTATGTACTACAAAAGTTTATTTTCTTGGGTTTTTTTCACTCTCGGATTTTTGGCTATTTCCTTTTTCTGATCCCCCGCCTCTTGGAAACGTTGAGTAAGCTGCAAACTCGTAGGATGTCATCCTCTATGTACAATCAATTTTCTTCTTGGGAGTTTTTACCCCCTAATTTCTGGCTACTTTCTTTTTCTTTTGATCTCAAACCGCATTTGAAACGTTGGGACAGCATGTCATCCTCTATGTACAATAAAAGTTTCTTTTTTTGGATTATTTTTCACCCTCTGATTTTTGGTCACTTGCCTTTTTCTTTCGATCTCATGCCGCCCTTGAAAACGTTGAGGAACCTGCTGGCCCATGGGACCCACATGTCATCCTCTATGTACTATAAAAGTTTCTTTTCTTTGATTTTTTTCACCCTCTGATCTTTGGCTATTTCCTTTTTCTTTTCATCCCCTGCCGCCTTGGAAACGTTAGTAAGCGCTGACTGTGGGACCCGCATGTCATCCTCTATGTACAATCAAGTCTCTTTTCTTGGATTTTTTTTACCCCCTTATTTTTGGTCACTTGCCTTTTCTTTCGATCTCATGCCAAACGTTGAGAAGCTGCTTCATGGGACCCACATGTCATCCTCGATATAAAAGTTTCTTTTCTTGGATTTTTTCACTCTTATTTTTTCGTTTCTTTTCTTTGATCCCCTGCCGCCTTGAAACATTGATTAAGCCGCCGGACACAAGGCCCGCATGTCATCCTCTATGTACAATCAACTTGCAAGATCTTGGGGCGGAAGAGCTTGTATAAGTGGGACCCATATGTCATCCTCTATGTACAATAAAAGTTTCTTTTTCTTGGTTTTTTGCCTCGGTATTTGGTCTCTTTTTTTTTCTTTCGATCTCATGCCGCTCTCAACGTTGAAGGTGCTGGGTCATGGGACCCGCATGCCATCCTCTATGTACAATCAACTTTCTTCTCGGGAGTTTTTTTACCCCAATTTCTGGCTACTCTTTTTCTTTTGATCTCAAGCCGCATTTGAAACGTTGACACCGCTGCTGCAAAATGGGACCCGCATGTCATCTTTTATGTACAATAAAGTTTCTTTTCTTGGATTATTTTTGGCTCCTGATATTTGGTCACTTGTCTTTTTCTTTCGATCTCATGCCCCCTTTGAAACGTTGAGGAAGCAACTAGCGCATGGGTCCCGCATGTCATACTCTATGAACAATAAAAGTTTCCTTCCTTGGAGTTATTGTTTACCGCTAATTTCTGGCTACTTCCTTTTTTCTTTTGATCCCCTGCCGCCTTGGAAACGTTGAGTAAGCTGCTGACACAAGGGGCCCGCATGTCATCCTCTATGTACAATCAACTTGCAAGATCTTCGAGCGAAAGAGCTTGTATAAGTGGGACCCATATGTCATCATCTATGTACAATAAAAGTTTCTTTTCTTGGATTATTTTTTGCTCCTGATATTTGGTCACTTTCCTTTTTCTTTCTATCTCATGCCGCCACTGAAACGTTGAGTAAGGTGCTGGCTCATGGGACTGTACAATAAAGTTTCATTTCTTAGATTTTTTTTACCCACTGATTTTTGCTAACTTGCCTTTTTCTTTTCGATCATATGCCGCCTTTGAAATTGAGGTCGCCGCTGGCTCATGGGTCCCACAAGTCAGCCTCTATGAACAATAAACCTTTCCTTTGTTGTATTTTTTTTACCCCTAATTTCTGGCTATTTGCCTTTTTCTTTTGATCCCCTGCGGCCTTTGAAACGATGAGGACGCTGCTGGCAGGTCGGTCCCACATGTCATCCTCTATGAAGAATAAGTTTCCTTTTGATTTATTTTTGACTCCTAATTTCTGCTATTTGCCTTTTTCTTCTGATCTCCTTTCGACTAAAATGATGAGGATGCAACTGGTGATCGGTCCCACATGTCAGCTTATGAACATAAATATCCTCCATGTGTTGCTCATTACAAGTTTATATCCCGAAACATCTTGATTTGCATCCCCTTCACTATAAGTTCAGGAGTATTATTTAGTTCACGGCCAAAATGAAGTAATTGCACTTGGCACATGTTGGTTCACATTCCCTCCTCTTTAGCTTTTGCCATCGTAACTTCTATTTTTGGTTTACATTCCCTGCTCTGTAGATGTAGCCATCATAACTTCATCTTGCTCAGTCGTTGTTACAAAATTTATAGCCTGCTACTATGTTGTTCATGCCAATTTTGTACCCCCTGAACATGTTGGTTTGCATGGGACTCGACAGTAGTAAGTCTGCTGTTTCATTCTAACATGCTCTGTTATATTGGCTGTTGGTATGCGGCATGCACTCTTTGTTTGCTTATTGTGCGCATTACAATGATCTTGTTATAACGACGAAATGATGAGTTCCAAATTCTTTGCCAAACAATATTGTAGTGTCTTTGCCTTTCCATTGTTGTTGTCTTAACTTGTAATGTCTTTGTTTCAGATATAGGTGCTGCATGGACAACTTAAAAGATTGCCATCGCTTCATTGTATTGCTAGGTTTAATTACCATTCAATTTCTCTGGGTTCTGTATTATTTTCAATGCCTTGCAGCTGATGTAATATTTAGTTAGTTTTTATAGTTCTTTCGCGCATTTTTTCTTTGGTGCTTGTGGTAAGTGAGGCTATCCGACAGAAATCAATGCTGCGTAAATATTCTCAGTATCTAAATCACGAATTCCCATCCCTTAAACGGCCCAATTAAGCGAAATCACATATGTGCCTCCCGCCAAATCCTAAAGCGCATATTATGCCTGCATATAAACAACAACTAAACGGGCTGGCCCACTTACTGGGCCAGCCCATTTGATTTACTATGGACCCTACACACTAATTGGGCGTCCACTCGCTTTAAGGTGGACTCCCACCAACTACTGGGCCGGCCCACCAATTAGTTGGGCCAGCCCATTTGCTTTTTTTGGACCCCACATAATAAATGGGCCGGCTAAGAGGAAAGTGGGACCCACCGTGTTTTTTGCCCGACCACTATCTTGTTGGGCCGCCACTTGCTATGGTGGACCCCATATCTCTAGTTGGGTCGCTTAACAGAAAGTGGGACCCACATGTGTTTTTGGGCCGCCCACTATCTTGTTGGGCCGCCCACTTGCTATATGGTGGTCCCACATACTAAATGGGCCGTCCTTTAAGAGGAAAGTGGGACCCATGTGCCAGTCCGCCCACTATCTTGTTGGGCCGCCCACCGCTATATGGTGGACCCCACATACTAATTTGTCGCCTCTTCAGAAAGTGGGACCCACTGTGTTTTTTCGCCCCACATTCGCGTCACCACTTGCTATATGGTGGACCCCATACTAAATGGGCCGCCTCTTAACAGAAAGTGGGACACACTGTGTTTTTGGCCCGCCCATTATTTTGTTGGCCTGCCACATTGCATGTGGACCCCACAAACGAAATGGGCAGCGACCTTTAACCGGAAAGGGACCCACTGTGTTTTTGGCCCGGCCCACTAGCTTGTTGGGCCGGCCCACTTGCTATACGGTGACCCACACACTAAATGGGCCGCCCTTTAACGGGAAAGTGGCCCACCTGTGTTTTTGGCCCGGTCCACTTGCTTCGGGGCCCCGGTCAGGCAGACTCCCACATGTGTAAATGGGCCGCCCCATTTAAGTTTGACCAATCAACCTTAGAGGTTAGGCCCGGCCCACGAACTAATGGACCAGCCCACTATATAGTTGACCGGCCAAATGTCATCGTCCGCCCGCTAAGACGTGGCAGGCCTCGTGTGGGCCTACCATCTACCACGGGGAGCCGGTTAACGCCGTTAATCGGCCAACTATCGCCACGTGTCGCTTGAATGACGTCGCAGTCAACGGGCTCCCGAAAACACTTCCGCAACGGTCCGATTTTCCGTGGCGGAAGGGCGCCCAAGCGCGACGGACCGAAAAAATCGTCGTTGGACTTTGCCTGACGCAGTTTCCACAACGGAACCCATATCGTCGGGTTAGGCCCATAGGCGACGAAAAATACCCCTTAGCGGACGATTTTGAGACGTTGTCTATCAGAACTTTTCTTGTAGTGCTCCATGCCCAACGATTCTAAATGGGAATATGAATTTAGAGGATGTGAAGGAGATAGGGATAGAGGGTCGTAGTCTTCGACTTGTATAGTATATATAGGCGAGGGAATTGCAGATTCCACCAAGGAACGAGATCCAGTGACTTCACTGGCGACTTGTACGTGAGTCATTCGATCAAGATCCAACGCACATGGTTGATCCAAATTTTAAACTTAAAATTAAACTCAATTTTCAAATGAAGTAAAACTTTACCAGAATACTTAAGAAAGATATATATCTTACTGTAATGTTTTCGATTTTTTTCGAGCAACTTAAAATGTGACTACAAATTCTGGATCAACTGTGTCCGTTGGATCTTGATCCGATGGCTCATGTACGTAAAGTTGCATTTTGGAGTAAGTAAAGTCACTGGCCTCAAGTTCCACCACCTCATACTTCGTATGTTGCACAAAAACACCATTTGGAAGGATATTTTGCGGTTTCCACCATGTACTGCTCCAATCTGTTGTGATTTCACCACTTAATCTTCTAATCAACCAATTATACTGGTAAATATTCTCTTACTTTGCATCTCAAACATTTCCCTGACTTTGAGTCCCTGAGGCTGGCCATAGTGCTAGTATCATAGGTAGTATCATGCATCTTAGGCCCACAAAAATGCTGATGTGGCATCTAATTAATGAGGAGAGATAAGATTAGAGTAACATAGCTGGATACTGTATCATAATGCACGTTACGAGAAAAGCTAATGCTAAATAGATCTTGTACACATATTTTGTATTGAGATTCTACAAAACAATAAATTTAGAAGATTATGATACTACTCTATAATACCACCCACTATAGTAATAGTATCATAGACAAGTATCATATGCATGATATTACAATATGATACTATGCACTATAATCAGCCTGAACGCGTGCTAGTAAGACAGAGAGAGAGGAGAGACGCTGAGGAGGACTTTGAGTTCTAGTACCTCACCTGCCCGGAATAAGTACGCTGGCAGCCTGACCTGCCCTAAGTACGTCCGGTCAAATCGATGCCTTGCCTTGCACGCCGTCTGCGCGCATCCATGTCTTCCCGATGAAATTGTCAGTCCAAAAAAATCGGAAATTTAATTCGGCTATTGGGCGGATATGCTACCTCGACCCAAAAAAACATATTTTTAATTTTCAAAAAATTCTAACAAAAAAATCCGCATGTACTTCTCGATAATCTATGTGTGTTCGTGTAGTTTCGTGAAAAGCCGATATTTTTTGTGGTTGATGTAAGAAGACAAAAGCAAGTACTCCGTATTACAAACAGCTTTATTTTTAGCAATAAATTTTATCTTTTTTACATAGCCCAAACGACAATTTAGTTTTTTATGGAAAGACTTTATGCGCTCTTAGCATGTGAAGATGAAAAGATTAATTTTTTGTTTGGATTTTTTTACATTTCAAAATATATAGATGTTGCAGTTCAAACTAAAGGGAGCATACGCAACCAGGAGCCAAAACATCCTCCCCCAAAAAATATGATTTGTTTTCTATTTGCGACGCTTCCGCGATGCCTATCACATGTCTGTATAGCCGCAGCTAGCACCATCGAGCACGCCCCAATGCTCTGTGTATTGTCTTGTCAATTCAATGGTCAAGGTAATCTGACCAAAAGATACGTCTTGGAGTACGCGTGCGCCTTATTCCTTGAAATGGAGGTAGTACTTTATATTTGGCCCAAATGCGAAAAGTGTTACTCCTCCTATTCTAGTATACCATACTACGTATTACTCAAAACAAGTTAGAAGTTATGTCAAGTATGACTAGTGCAAATAAACCCTCTGGCATTAAGAGTATGAGAAGTTCGGATCATGATGAACAAGTTAATCTTCAAAACGTACAGCTATGTCAAGTATGACTAGTGCAAATAAACCCTCTGGCATTAAGAGAAACATCAAATAGTACAAAACACCTGAAAAAAAACGAAATTACAACAAAATCCTTGAGATGCCCTTCGTCTTCAACCTCCAGACCGTGTCGACAGCACCATGGCCGACACTAATCCAACCCAGGAAGCCAGAATCCTAGGATAAGCAAGCTCGAAAGGTAGGTGGCCACGGAAGCTCTAGCACGTACCAATTCAGCACGCGCGAGGGCCCGCCCAGCATCTCAATCGGCACGGTGTGAAGCCAGTCCTCGTCTCGAGCTCTCTCGAAGCGTGAGAGCTCGCCGGATTCTCTGTCGAGAGCAAGAATGAAGTTTCCGAGCCCACCGAACACGTACCACTGGAAGAAACGGGCGTTGCACCCCACAAAGAGGATATCCGAGGCCTGTGTGCGTGGCGTGGAGAGGCACGATGGCGCCGGAGGAGGTCCAAGCGTGGCCACCGGGGCGCCTCCGACGTATCGATAATTTCTTATGTTCCATGCTACTTTATTGATGATACTACATGTTTTATGCACATTATATGTCGTATTTATGCATTTTCTTAACCAACCTATTAACAAGATGCGGTGCCAGTCTTTTTCGCTGTTTTTGGTTTCAGAAATCCTAGTAACGAAATATTCTCGAATCTAATAAATCACCGCCCAAGTTCCTATTTTCCTGGAGTTTCGGATCACCGAAGAGGGCCAGAGATGGGCCGTGGGGCCCCACACCACACCTGGGCGCGGGCCCAGGCCTGGCCGCGCCACCTGGTGGTGAGGGCACCCCGGTGCCCCCCTCCGAGGCTCCCCTTTCGCCTATTTATAAGGTCCCGACCTAAAACCCCGACACGAAACACGGTACGCAAAACCTTCCAGGGCCGCCGCCATCGCGAAGCCAAGATCCGGGGACAGGAGTCTCTGCTCCGCACTCGCCGGGACGGGGAAGTGCCCCGGAAGGCTTCTCCATCGACACCGCTGCCATCTCCACCATCTTCATCAACGCTGCGCTCCCATGAGGAGGAGCAGCTTCATCGAGGCTCGGGTCACCGGTAGCTATGTGGTTCATCTCTCTCCTATGTAATTCAATACAATGATCTCATGAGCTGCTTTACATGATTGAGATTCATATGAGTTTTGTATCACTATTCATCTATGTGCTACTCTAGTGATGTTATTAAAGTACTCTATTCCTCCCGCACGTGTGTAATGGTGACAAGTAGCACTGTGAGTACTTGGCGTAGGCTATGATTATGATCTCTTGTAGATTGTGAAGTTAATTATTGCTATGATGGTATTGATGTGTATTATTCCTCCTACATAAGCATGAAGGTGACAGTGTGCATGCTATGTTAGTACTTGGTTTATCTTGTTGATCTTTCTTGCACTCTAAGGTTATTTAAATATGAACATCTAATTGTGGATTGTTAACCCGGCATTGAGGGTTCGTGTAATCCTACGCAATGTGTTCATCATCCAACAAGAGAGTGTAGAGTATGCATTTATCTATTCTCTATGTGATCAATGTTGAGAGTGTCCACTAGTGAAAGTGTAATCCCTAGGCCTTGTTCTCTAAATATCGCTATCGCCGCTACATCGTTTTACGCACATGCTGCGTTACTACTGCATGTTTACTCCCCGCAATATTACTACCATCAACCGCACGCCAGCTGAAGCTATTTTCTGCGCCGTACTACCGCTCATATTCATTCATACCACTTGTATTTCACTATCTCTTCGCGAACTAGTGCACCTATTAGGTGTGTTGTGACACAAGAGACTTCTTGCTTTGTGGTTGCAGGGGTTGCTTGAGGGATATCTTTGACCTCTTCCTCCCCGAGTTCGATAAACCTTGGGTAATCCACTTAAGGGAAACTTCTGCTGTTCTACAAACCTCTGCTAGGCCCAACACTGTCTACAAGAATAGAAGCACCCGTAGACATCAAGCACTTTTCTGGCGCCGTTGCTTGGGAGGGGGTAAACGACACTCACACATTGGCAAGCCCGGCAACTAAGCACTTTTCCTCCCTCGTCAACTACGCGCCAAGCACTTTTCCGCGCCGTTGTCGGGGAGGAAAGGTAAAGGCACTCATACTCCGGTTCCAGGTAACAACTTCTTTTCTCGCGCCATTGTGTGTGTGCTCGAAGCTATTTCCTTTAGACTCTGCAATTGCGACATTTGGTTTCTTGTTTACACTAGTTAGGCATAATGGACAACAATGACCTTTTTATTCTATTTCCTGATTTAAGACATGGATGGTTTGATGCGAAAATTAAAAACCCATGGAACATATTAATATGAATGCTTTGAACACTATTGTTGCTAATGCTATGGAAAATTCTAAGCTTGGGGAAGCTGGCTTTGATGAGCATGATATTTTTAGTTCCCCAAGCATTGAGGAGAAAATTTACTTTGATGATACTTTGCCTCCCATTTATGATGATTATAATGATAGTAGTCTTTTGTTACCACCTGTTATGGAGGATAAATTTTATTATGATTACAATATACCTCCTATATTTGATAGCTACTTTGTTGAATTTGCTCCCACCACTACAAGAAAAGTTGCCATGGCCGACGAAGTTGAAGTCGCGCCGTGGTTGCTGGTGTACCATGGCCGACGATTTTGGTCCCTCCGTGGTGCATGTCAAAACTTTTTTTTTCTCGTTTTTGAGGCCACCTAGCCCGACGAAAGCGGCCAAAACGTGGCGTATGGTGGCCCGGGACGTGGTGCATCTCGAAATCTCGGGTTCGCCGGCCGAGTCAACGCAAATCCGCACCGCCGAGGGATGTAGGGCCCAGATGGCAGCCTCTCTGGCATTGTTTTTTTCTAGATCGCGCCATCTCGTTCAACGTTCTCCGATCGAGCCGTTTACGATGCAGGATCATGGGTCCCGCATGTCATCCTCTATGAACCAAAATTCTTTCTATTCTTGGATTTTTTTGATTTCTGGCTACTTCCTTTTTCTTTTGATCCCTTGCCGCCTTGGAAACGTTGAGACCGCTGCGCTAAATGGGACCCGCATGTCATCCTCTATGTGCAATCAACTTTCTTTTCTTGGAGTTTTTTTGGCACTCAAATTTGGTCACTTGCTTTTTCTTCGATCCCCTCGCCGCTTCTCAACGGATACCGCTGCTGCTAACTGACCCGCATGTCATCCTCTATGTACTATAAAACTTTCTTTTCTTGAATTATTTTGCACCTCATATTTGGTCACTTACCTTTTTCTTTCGATCCTCTGCCGCCTCTCAAACGGATAATACCGCTAAATGGGACCCGCATGTCATCCTCTATGTGTGATAAAACTTTCTTTTCTTGGATTTTTTTGGCACCTCATATTTGGTCACTTGACTTTTTGTTTCGATCACCTGTTGCCTCTCAAACAAGTGATACCGTTAAGCTAAATGGGACCCGCATGTCATCCTCTATGTACTATAAAACTTTCTTTTCTTGATTTTTTGGCACCTCATATTTGGTCACTTGACTTTTTCTTTCGATCACTGCTGCCTCTCAAAATGGTGATACCGCTGCTGCTAAATGGGACCCGCATGTCATCCTCTATGTACTATAAAACTTTCTTTTCTTGGATTTTTTTGGCACCTCATATTTGGTCACTTGACTTTTTCTTTCGATCCCCTGCTGCCTCTCAAACGGTGCTAAATGGGACGCATGTCATCCACTATGTACTTAAAACTTTCTTTTCTTGGATTTTTTTGGCACCTCATATTTGGTAACTTGACTTTTTCTTTCGATCCCCTGCTTCCTCAAACGTTGATAATGGCTATGCTAAATGGGACCATGTCATCCTCTATGTACTATAAAACTTTCATTTTTTGATTATTTTTGGCACCTCATATTTGGTCACTTGACTTTTCTTTCGATCTGCCGCCTCTCAAACGGTGAGACCGCTGCAATAAATGACCCGCATGTCATCCTCTATGAGCAATCAACTTTCTTTTCTCGAGTTTTTTTGGCACCTCATATTTGGTAACTTGACTTTTTCTTTCGATCTCATGCCACGTTTGAAACGTTGAGGTACCTGCTGGCTCATGGACCCGCATGTCATCCTCTGTGTGCTATAAAAGTTTCCTTTGTTGGATTTTTTCACCCTCTGATTTTGGCTTGCCTTTTTATTTTGATCCCCTGCCCCCTTTGAAACGTTGAGTAAGCTGTTGGTTCAAGGGACCCACATGTCATCCTCTATGTCCACAATTTTTCTTGGATTTTTTCCCTAATTACTAGCTACTTTCTTTTTCTTTTGATCTCAAGCCGCATTACAAACATTGAGACCGCTGCAAAATGGGACCCACATGTCATCCTCTATGTACAATAAATCTTGGATTATTTTTGGCCTGATATTTGGTCACTTGCCTTTTTCGATCTCATGCCGCCTTTGAAACGTTGAGTAAGCTTGCTCATGGGTCCCGCATGTCATCCTCTACGAACAATAAAAGTTTCCTTTCTTGGAGTTATTTTTTACCCCTAATTCCTGGCTATTTGCCTTTTTCTTTGATCCCCTGCCCCCTTTGAAACGATGAGGACGATGTTGGCAGGTCGGTCCCACATGTCATCCTCTATGAACAATAAAAGTTTCCTTTGGTGGATTTATTTTTGACCCCTAATTAATTTCTGGCTATTTCCTTTATTTTTCTTTGATCCCCTGCCGCCTTGGAATTGTTGAGAATGCTGCTGCCTCATTTTTCTTTTGGTCCTGTGCCGCCTTGGAAACGTTGAGACCGCTGCTACAAAATGGGACCCGCATGTCATCCTCTATGTACAATAAAGTTTCTTTTCTTGGATTATTTTTGGCTCCTGATATTATGTCACTTGCCGTTTTCTTCGATCTCATGCCGACTTTGAAACGTTGAGGATGCTGCTGCCTCATGGGTCCCGCATGTCATCCTCTCGGAACGATAAATGTTTTCTTTTCTTGTATTTTTTTACCAACTGATTTTTGGCTTTTTTTATTTTCGATCCCCTGCCGCCTTTGAAACGTTGACTCCGCTGCTGGCTCATGGGTCCCCGATGTCAGCCTCCCCGTACAAGAAACATGTGATATTTTATTTTGCAGACAATAAACGTTGTATTTCGCTCTGAGCTATTGCAAACGGATAAATTAAATCTTTATATCTACATAAACAAACTTATATGTTGAATCTCCTTGTTTTTTGTTTTTGCGAAGCATAGGACTTTCCTGTTTTTTTTTTGAGAAAAATCCGACCTTTCCTGTTTTGGAGTGGGCTGAAATTGTACGAGTCAAAAGGCCCAGCAGATAGTTCGAAGGCCCAGATGTCCAGATGCAGCCCAATTAAAATCTTTCTTTTCTTGGATTTTTTTCACACTCTGATTTCTTTTCATTTTCTTTCGGTCCTGTGCCGCCTTGGAAGCGTTGAGACCGCTGCTACAAAATGGGACCCGCATGTCATCCTCTATGTACAATAATTTTCTTTTCTTGGATTATTTTTGGCTCCTGATATTATGTCACTTGACTTTTTCTTTCAATCTCATGCCGACTTTGAAACGTTGAGGAAGCTGCTGGCTCATGGGTCCCGCATGTCATCCTCTATGAACAATAAAAGTTTTCTTTGTTGGATTTATTTTTTCCCCTAATTTCTGGCTATTTGTCTTTTTCTTTTGATCCCCTGCCCCCTTTGAAACGATGACGACGCAGCTGGCAAGTCGGTCCCACATGTCATCCTCTATGAACAATAAAAGTTTCCTTTGATGGATTTATTTTTTACCCTAATTAATTTCTGGCTATTTCCTTTTTTATTTTGATCCCCTGCCGCCTTGAAATAGTTGAGGATGCTGCTGCCTCATGGGTCCCGCATGTCATCCTCTCAGAAAGGTAAATGTTTCTTTTCTTGAATTTGTTTACCAACTGATTTTTGGCTTATTTTTTCTTTCGATCTCCTGCCACCTTTAAAACGTTGACGACGCTGCTGGCTCATGGGTCCCCAATGTCAGCCTCCCCATACTGCAAATCCTCTTTCTGCAAAGGTTGTATTTCTAGATAGATAAGGTGGATTCGAATCTGCCATGGTTCAGGCAGCTCAGGTAAGCCTTCTTGCACTAATTAATGGAAGTAGTGTATCGCAAGGTCAAGACATGTGGCTCGGTGTAATGAATCTATATGAATCATGTTGTGGGTTCAATCTGATAGTTCTCTAACAGGTCAGCCAAAATAGAAATTAAGTTTTTTTCTAAAAGGGAAATGCAAATTAAGATGAACACAAACATTAGTTATCATAATAGCTGATCATACATACATACTTGCTAAGAGCAAAAGCTTGCCAGAGTTTTACCACCCATACAATTAATTAGCAGTTCAGATAAGATAACCTTATATAAGTATAACTACAAATGCATTTGCTAAGGGCTCATGGGACAACAGAACTAGACAACCGCGAACTTTATGACCAGCATGTCACAGCGGCATCGAAAGATCTTGACCTTCAACTTTGATCCAATGCGAAGTTTGGCACCGTCAATGAACTTTTTCCACCTGGAAGTAACAGCCAAGCGGCCATCTGTGGGACTGACAGAGTACCGTCCCTCCACGGTGAGACCTTCACTCTCCATGACGAGGGATATCTTGCCCCTTCGGCCAGCATTGAGATCCTTGGAGATACTTTTAGGCAATTTCTGATTCAAAGCAAGAGATACCACCAAAAATTAGTCAATGGCACCAATGCACTGAACCATGTGAGACTTTGAGCAGAGAAGACATCAAGATAAGAGCAGTTATGCTGTCATATACTCACGAACATAGCCTTCAGATGCGTCCTGGTCACCACACGGGTGGCCACAGCAATGAGCTGAGACCTCGGTGATCTGGCTGGGGCAGGTGCATGAGCCTGGGCTGGTACACGAGCTGGTGCTGATGCAGGAGACTGCTGGGCAGGTGCAGTAAACGGTGCCTCTAGAGGAACCGGTGCTGATGCAGGAGACTGTTGGGCAGGTGCAGTAAACGGTGCAGCTAGAGGAACCAGTGCTGATGCAGGAGCCTGCTGGGCATGTGTAGTATATGGGGCCTCTACAGGAACCAATGCTGATGTAGGGGACTGCTGGGTAGATGCAGTAAACGGAGCTGGTACAGGAACCGGTGCTGATGCAGGAGAGTGGGAAGCCGGTGCCGGTGCTGGTGTGGTTGCCCTTTGTGACATCCGCTCCTGTTCCGTCAGGGGATCTGCAGCTTTGATCATGTTAAACCCAGCAAGCTAGAACAGAGGGAATGGTTTAGAACAACTGCTCAGAATGCAGTTATCAAAAGATATGAGTAGAAAAAAGTTACATATTATATATTTGGAAGTGTCTCCAACTCTGTAAGCAGTTACGTATATCTGCCCGTTTGAGTTTCTGATCCTCAGCTCGTCGCCCTTCTTCAGACCGTAGTCAAAAGCAAACTTTCTCCAATCATGTCCATACAAATATGTGATGGCCTGCGTCTTGTAGACATACACCTCATAGACCGTGTAGGTGTTCATCAATTTGCCATTGCCATGCATAGTGAAAGATCCTTCATGCGGACACATCTGGTTAATCATTGGACGAAGTTCACAAGGTACAGTCTGCATGTGAAAATTGATACAAATGTAAGAAGCAGGAAGACTAAAAACAAGACTTTACTATATGCCAATTCATGCTAAACCACTGAGAATACATACCTGTAACTCTGTGAAGGAGCTACTAGAAAGGTAGATAGAGCCATAGGAGGTGTTATATGCGGGGTATGTACATGGGCCCGCCATATTCCCGCAAGCTCGGCATCGGGATGGTGAAGGAAACATGGGAGGTACTACTGGTGCGTAGCGCTGAACGTAAGTGGAAGAATTAGGTTGTGTAAAGTGCATAGTTCAGAGCAATGCAAATGTTGACAAGCAAGTGCATAACACTATGTTACAAACTGAACAGTGAAAAATTAGTGTATGATGAATATAAGCATGCTAATTTGGTGTTTCCGAATTCCAAAAAGCATTAGACAGAGCCGGTGATAATATCAGACATAAATCATGGCATGTATATGTGGCTTAAGAAAATATACCCGAACCCTTGGATGGTTACGGCCCGGCTGATCCTTGGACTTGAGCTTATATAAGCATCCAGAAGGTGGGGCTGACAGTAACTTGGTGGCAGCCTCTGCAGATGCCTCATCAGCAGCAGTTGCAATCCTTTTGACCAATGAAGGCTTAGCAGTTTCAGTCTGCATATAAAAATTGAAGAGCAACAGACATCAGCAGTGATATATAAAATGAATCTATGAGACACTGATGCATATAGTGCTGGATGTAAGTGGAAGAATAGGTGTGTGTTTCTGAACTATTGGTAAGCATTAGACAAAGCCGGCAATAAACAGACAAAAATCAAATCATGTATGAGGATTAAGAAAATATACCTGCTTAAAAAGGATACCACCCAGCTGGCCCGTGGCCTTGTGCTTGAGGAGGTTTTCAGAAGATGGTGGCAGCACCATCGTCTTCACAGCAGCCTCATCAGGATCATTTTTTATCCATTTGAGTAGAGGAACAGAAGTTTCATCCTGCATATGAATAGCAACAGAACTCATCATTGATATTTAATAAATCTATGAGATAGACTGATGCAAATAGTGCGGGGTGTAAGTGGAAGAATAGGGTTGTGCATAGAGAACAGTTGACAACAATGCAAATGATTACAAAAGAAGCCAATGGAAATCAACAGTTTATATACTGGATGAGACAGACTGAAAAGTGAAAAATTAGTGTATGATGATTGTAAGCAAACGCAGTGTTTCTGAACTTTTGGTAAGCATTAGACAAAGCCAACAGTAATTAAACAGATAATAATGAAATCATGTATGTGGATTAAGAAAATATACCAGATTCATTAAAAGGTCACCACCCAGCTGGCCCATGGCCTCGTGCTTGTAGAGGTTTTCGGAAGATGGTGCCGGCACCATCGTCCTCACAGCAGCCTCATTAGCCCCATTTTGCATCCACTTGAGTAAAGGCGCAGCAGTTTCAGCCTGCATAAGAATGGGAACAGATCTCAGCAGTGATATTGAATGACTCTGAGACAGACTGATGCATATAGTGCTAGATGTAAGTGGAAGGGTATGGCCGTGTATGGACAACAGTTCACAACAATGCAAGGGTGTGTTCGGTTCTGAAACAACGTGGAATGGAATGGAATGGTTCCATTTCAGAGGAATGGAATGGTTACATTTTTGTTCGGTTGGGAAAAATGGAGAGCAGAAGAGATCGAGGTTAAACTAACCAATTGTCTCAAAATTGTAATTAACAATTGCAAATGACATTTTAATCTCAAAGTCGTAATTAACAGCGCCTAATGGTGCTCTTTTAATCTAAAAATCGAAATTAACATCATTTTATGTTGGGTTAGGGGAACTGGAGTAGATGAACATTACTGTATGATGATTGTAAGCAAACGAATTTGGTGTTTCTAAACTTTTGGCTTCGAGATCTTATGGGTTTCAACTCTAGCCTACCCCAACTTGTTTGGGACTGAAAGGCTTGGTTGTTGTTGTTGTTGTAAACTTTTGGCAAGCATAGAAAAAACCGACAATAAACAGAGAAAAATCAAGGCATGTTTTGTGGATTAAGAAAATATACCATATTCATTAAAAGATCACCACCCAGCTGGTGCGTGGCCTTGTGCTTGTAGAGGCATTTAGAAGATGGGGGCGGCATCAACATACTGGCAGCCTGATCAGCCGCAGTTTTGATCTTCCTTTTGAGTAAAGGCCCTAAAGTTTCAGTCTGCATATGAATAGCAAAACAAAAGGCAGACCTCAGCAGTGATATTGAATTACTGTATGAGATAGACTGATGCATATAGTGGATGCTCTTAGCCTTTTGCAGCGTGAACACTAGCTATGGACAGACAAAAAAACTAGTTAACTCAGCTTTGTCTAGATATGAATGTACTACCACCATCCAAAAGCTTAAGCCTTATTTATTTTTGAGAAATCAAAACAAGCAAAGTTTGACCAAAATTTTAGAACATTCTATCAACAAATATAATACTGTGTAGATACCGTAGGAAAATATATTTTATTATCTATTTAATGATATTAATTTTGTATTTTGCATGTTACTGATTTTTGGTAAAAGCTTAGTCAAACATGGTATAGTTTGACTTTCTAAAAATAATATAAGCCCAAAGCTTTGGGATGGAGGCAGTAGTATCTAGAGCTAAAACACATCTAGATACATCCGTATCTACAGATAGTTGAGTCAATTAATTTGGATCTGAGGGAGTATCAGATTCAGACTACATCATGGTAAGTTGGTTAAAAAAAATTACCCCTGGGCGGTCCCTGCCCAGCTCGGCAGTGGCATTTCGCTTCTTGTGCTGCAGATCGGGCCATGCTCCTGCAGCAGGTGGGGCGCTATTCTCGTTCCCCATAGCCTCAGCACGGAACCTGGAGGTACCAACCTGATACAGAGAATATAGAGCATGGTGTCACAGAGGCTTTACGCACAAACAACTGAAGACATGTGCTACTTTAAGCATATTCCAGAACAGGAACAGATTGAGGATGCAGAGACCAGAGAGACACTTAAAAGGTAAAGAGTGGATAAGCAAACGGAGTACCTGCTTCGCGGGGCTGGGGACGCAGCTCAGGCTCAGCCAACTGCCCACATGCGTGGTGGCCTTACGCTCCATTGCCCCCACCGCCGAGGTCTTACCTTTCCTGTACAAGCTGACAAAAGATACAGTGAGGATCAGCAGAAACTACAAAGGTTGCAAATGTCGACAAATAAAGGAAGAACACCCCAATCCAAGCAAAGGTAGCCCCCGCCCCCACCCCCATCAATCACTCCCAGCTCGAGGGTGACCAGAAAGACACCCCTTTGCCCAGAATAGGAAAGAGATGCGCAAGATATCGAGGAGAGGAAAAAAGAACCGATCTCGAGAAAGGAGAGAACATTACTAGTCCTACCTAATCCGCTTGGGCTAGATGCAGCTTGCCCCTCCAAGCTGGATGCCTGGACGGTGGAGGCGAAAGGAGGGGATCGAGCTAGCGGCTTGCATCCGTCGGCAATCGGCACTCGATCGGGAGAGAAGGGGTGCTACATAAAGGGGAGGGGTAACATATTTTATTACACAGTGAACTTACTGATGTGACTAGTCATTACATGTCTCACTGAAACTAGGGCCCATAGTGTGGCACCCCAAATTTACTTGAAGCTGCCCGGCGGGACGCATTGGCGCGTCAAGAAACCCCCGAATTGTAGCGGGGAAATGAAACATTTCACAAAAATTCGAAATTCAAGCACACCGCCACGCGCCAAGCACGCGGCTGTTCCTTCCTCTTCCTCGGTTCCTCCTCCCCTATCCGAAAAACCCCAAATCCCAAGCTCAAACCAAAAAAAAACAAAAAACAAATCCCCTGGCCGCCATGCATGTCCTCGTTAACCCGCTGGAGATCGTTCCCGGACGATGCGGACCACCCGCCCTGAGATCCAGAATTCCGTCCACCTCGAGGCACTGCGTGCTGTCTCGCAGCAGCGGCTTGAGGGCGCTGAAGAGGAAGTTCCGCCGGAAAGTGCTCATGGCAACCGTGCAAGCTCACCGGCGTGTTGTATCCCGAGAGGAACTGGTCAAAGCTTTGCTATTCGCCACACACAAAAAATTGCGGGCCAAGATCTGGTCAAAGCTTCGTCGATGGCTTGCCGCGAGAGGCTTGGAGTCCAGAGTCAATAAACTAGCTGCTCGAGGACTTGGGCGGTTTACACGGATTCATATTAACTGACTCAAGTTTGTTAGTCTAGTTAACAAATGCATCTAGATACATCCATATCTAGACAGAATTGAGTCAATTAATATGAATCAGAGGGGAGTACCTGAAAGTGTTTCATGCTACCAACTAATGCGCTGGCAGGAATCGCTGTAGAAGTAATTGTGCTACTACTTGTACGATGAACTGATTGTGTGGGTGTCGAATTTTGCAACGCGATCATCCACTGAATGCTTAATCTAGCGCCAAAGGCGTACAAATCATAACATACTACAGCACCAGAACATAAGAGTACGAATCATAAAGTAGCTCAACATTTTGCATCAGGGCTGGGTGGTCCTGAGACTACCGGGACGCCCCTGATGATCTCCGGGTGTGCATCCTCTTCAACGCAAAGCTGTGTACTCGGTCCACGGCCTCCTTCTGTAGGCTGGATAATCTCAGGTGCAGGACCTTCGTCTATGAGAGGCTCGTCATCAGTACCATCCACAGGTGCATCAGGGCTGGGTGGTCTTGAGACTACCCGGACGCCCGTGATGATCTCCGGGCGTGCATCCACTTCAACGCAAAGCTGTGTACTCGGTCCACGGCCTCCTTCTGTAGACTGGATAATCTCAGGTGCAGGACCTTCGTCTATGAAAGGCTCGTCATCAGTACCATCCACAGGTGCATCAAACTGAGATTCATCTCACTACAAGAAAAGTTGCCATGGCCGACGAAGTTGAAGTCGCGCCGTGGTTGCTGGTGTACCATGGCCGACGATTTTGGTCCCTCCGTGGTGCATGTCAAAACTTTTTTTCTCGTTTTTGAGGCCACCTAGCCCGACGAAAGCGGCCAAAACGTGGCGTATGGTGGCCCGGGACGTGGTGCATCTCGAAATCTCGGGTTCGCCGGCCGAGTCAACGCAAATCCGCACCGCCGAGGGATGTAGGGCCCAGATGGCAGCCTCTCTGGCATTGTTTTTTTCTAGATCGCGCCATCTCGTTCAACGTTCTCCGATCGAGCCGTTTACGATGCAGGATCATGGGTCCCGCATGTCATCCTCTATGAACCAAAATTCTTTCTATTCTTGGATTTTTTTTGACCCCCGATTTCTGGCTACTTTTTTTCTTGATCCCTTGCCGCCTTGAAACGTTGAGACTGCCTAAATGGGACCCCCATGTCATCCTCTATGTACTATAAAACTTTCTTTTCTGGATTATTTTTGGCACCTCAAATTTGGTCACTTGCCTTTTCTTTCGATCCCCCGCCGCCTCTCAAACGGTGATACCGCTAAATTGGACCCGCATGTCATCCTCTATGTACTATAAAACTTTCTTTTCTTGAATTATTTTTGGCACCTCATATTTGGTCACTTACCTTTTTTTTCGATCCCTCGCCGCCTCTCAAACGGTGATACCGCTGCTGCTAAATGGGACCCGCATGTCATCCTCTATGTACTATAAAACTTTCTTTCTTGGATTTTTTTTGCACCTCATATTTGGTCACTTGACTTTTCTTTCGATCACCTGCTGCCTCTCAAATGCTGATACCGCTGCAAGTAAATGGGACCCGCATGTCATCCTCTATGTACTATAAAACTTTCTTTTCTTGGATTTTTTTGGCACCTCATATTTGGTCACTTGACTTTTTCTTTCGATCACTTGCTGCCTCAAACAGTGATACCGCTGCTGCTAAATGGGACCCGCATGTCATCCTCTATGTACTATAAAACTTGTCACATCCCAAAATTTTCTAAATTTTGGAATGTAAAATAAAAATAAAATTTAAGCTCGGTTGCTTATCTTGATTTAAATTTTACAATGAAATAAAACTTTTGGTGCTACTTAAACTATTTTCCAAAAATGGAGTTTTCAAAACATGCATTGCATTCATAAGCATCATGGCATCTTTGCATTCCCTAGGAAATTTGAGTGAAATTCAAATTTAGAAAGAAACCTTAAACCCGAAGAAATGCAAATAAAGCCACGTAGGCCTCTGTGTCAAATTCGAAGTTATCAGAAAATTTTAAAATGGTTTCAAAATATTCTTTATTGAATAAGGAATCCGCTGATATTTTATATGAATTTTTTTTCTGACTTAGTTTGAGTCACTTTTGATCAAATTCGATTTGTCAAATTATTTTTCCAAATACTAAAACAAGAAAAAGAAAAGAAAATTTGTAAAAAAAAAAAGAAGCCAGCGGGACTTGGCCAAGCCAACTCTTTTGAGTCAGCCCAGGAGAAGCCTCGCACGCGAGGACGTGCAGCAGCATCCCAACGCTGCTCCTTTCCTCAATTTTTATTCCTTGATGACGTATGGGCCCCGCTGCCACTTAGGATCACCATCAAGCTCCAGCACAGGAACAGACAGTCGCACGACGCTACGTTTTTCAGTTTTTGTGCATTTCCTCTTCAATTGATTCCGGGCGTTTTAAGCCTCCATTTGATGCACCGTTTGTTGCTACTTAAGCTCCACACCGTCCTCTTTATTTCCCCTCAAATCTCACAGACCGAGAGCCTCCAGGCTGCTCGAATTTTTCCTCGCAATTCCGCGGTACCGTCGCAGTAAATCGTCGATTGCGGTGAGCACGGTCCATCTTTTGATCTCTAGTTTCTTCCAAACTTCCTATTTCTTCATTGCGCATCTCTGAGGCTTTGTTTCGCAAATTTTGATGCACCACAACGACGGCGGCAATTTCATCTGCGAGGGCCGTTCGCGGGAAGAATTTTTGGCGAGCGATTCCGGCGAGAGACTCCGGCGAACCAGTGCGCCTCGTCGTCCACATCTTCGTCAATTCCTGTACCCTCAGCATCGTTCCCGATATCATCGTCGTTTGCCTGTGTCGTTTTTGGTATCGTGTTCTTCTCTTGTTTCTTCTCTGTAATGGTATCCTTAGTACTAGAATAGGAAAGTGTAGTCTCAATCAGTAATGGACACGGTAGGTTTTAGTTGGAATCTCCTTGCCTGCTAATTCGCGCACAAAAGGTTTGCTTTAATCGAAACACACTACACTGCTATTTTAGATTTTATTACGCGAGTTAGACAGTTTAGTCTGAACATATAGATAGTTTCAGTAAAATTCGTTTTGGGTTAGTTTATACGTGTAACTTCAAAAGTGCATATCTTGTGTTCTGTTCATCCGAATTATGCAAATTAGATATCGTTGGAATTCCTAGAAAATATAGAATCCAGTGGAACTGTAATATTGCACTTTTGTATCATTTTTTTACACAGTTTTTGCAGAAACTCAAATAGAGTATTTTGACTATACAAATAGTTCTACAAATTATTTTTAAGTGATTTCTTTTGAGATTAGCAGAAAATGGAACCCTCTGTACAGTAACATTATAACAAGAAAGACGTGGCCCTGCTTATTTTATTTGTAGTATTTGTTTAGTGGTATATACCTTTTCTAGTGACAGAAAATGTTTTCAATAGTTTAAACAACATTAAAATTGTACCATGGCATCATGCATATAGTTGAAACCAGAGAATATATTAAGTGTGTTATTCATGTTTAATCCACATATTGCATCCATATTATTTGTGCTTGTCTATATGTTGCTATGTGTTTATGGAGTGAAAATTTTGTTTGTAGATTGTGGTTGCGCTGATTGTAACGAATGTTTCTGCGAAGAGTGTACCAACTCCTCCTCTCACCAAGGCAAGTGACACACCCTCACAAATGTCCTAGATTTTATTCATGCACCGTAGTGATTTTTGTAGTAAGTCTAGGGATATGCTTTGCTTTTGTAATCCCAGTAGATAGCTACTTCCACCTGACCATATTTTGTCGCCATTAAATTTAGTTGATGCTTAGCTATGCTATGAAAATGTTTTGCTAGTGGTTAAAGAAAAACAACTAAGTTTAATGAACTACCTGGGTGAATGGTGGAGCTTTGGAGCGGGTGGCTGCATCAGGGGGCCCTGTCAACGGCGATACCCTGGTGTGAGTACACATTTGCGGAAAGTCACCCAGGATTAAAGAGATTGTAGACAACCTTGCTCATTAGCTTACCGTACAACCACATGCTATATGGGCTCTGGCTTGACGGAGTATGTTGTGAGAACCCGGATCCTACGTGACAGATGATGTAGGGGATTGTAGGTTGGTACGGGTCCGTAGAGGATGGTCTGGGTGATCACTTCGGAAAAGTCTCGTCCTAGTCAACATCTGTCCATTTGAGCAAAATGTGCATCATGGAAGAAGAACAGACTAGGTCATGTGGGTAAATTTGTACAACCTCTGCAGAGTGTTAAATCTAAGTACTTAGCCGTGTCCCCGGTTACGGACAATTTGAGCGAACTGACAAGGATCCTGTTCGAAAGTCTCCTCATCCCAATTTCTTAAATTAAAACTTGATGGGTGAACAAGGGTAGGAGGAATTCACTGGTTTCCATCAGTGGTATTCCAGGTCCATTGGTTTCTATCAATGGTACCGCTTAATAGAAGAAAAAAATGTTTTGTGAAATGATAGGTGAAAACTTGCTTTACGCAAAATTGCCTGAGCTCTACCAGCCAAATGTACACTTAAGTGTTAGGTTGCCATGTGAGTCCACTATAGTGTCATCTTGCCAATACATTCAAAGTATTGACCAAATGTTTTTGGCTGTAACTTTACCTGTTGCAGATATTTTGATAGACGAGTGAGTTACGATGATTAGGGTTACGAGTCTATCCTCAACATGCTCGCCTGTGGCACATGAAGACGAAGGACTCCATGCTGTCTATGTTTATTCGTTGTGAAACTCTGATGATATGCTAGCCTTGTGCTATGCAATTTGTAATCCTTTATGTAAATTCTGGATCATACGATGTAATAAAGACCTTTGTTTCTTGGTATTACATCTTGTACTGTGTGTGCTAGCGATTGATCCAGGGACTAGCACAGATACGCACAGAGATCGGCACCCTAAAAGGTGAGGTCGCTACACTTTCTTTTCTTGGATTTTTTTTGGCACCTCATATTTGGTCACTTGACTTTTTCTTTCGATCACCTGCTGCCTCTCAAACGGTGATACCGCTGCCGCTAAATGGGACCCGCATGTCATCCTCTATGTAAATCATGTTTCTTTTCTTGAATTATTTTTGGCTCCGATATTTGGTCACTTGCCTTTTCTTTCGATCTCATGCCACGTTTGAAACGTTGAGGAACCCTGCTCATGGGACCCGCATGTCATCCTCTATGTACTATAAAAGTTCATTTTCTTGGTTTTTTTTCACCCTCTGATTTTTGGCAATTTTTTTTCTTTCGATCCTGCCGCCTCTCAAACGCCGATACGCTGCGCTAACCCCTCATGTCATCCTCTATGTACTATAAAACTTTCTTTTCTTGAATTATTTTTGGCTCCTCATATTTGGTCACTTGCCTTTTTCTTTCGATCTCATGCCAAGTTTGAAACGTTGAGGAACCTGCTGGCTCATGGGACCCGCATGTCATCCTCTATGTACTATAAAAGTTTATTTTCTTTATTTTTTTCACCCTCTGATTTTTGGCTATTTCCTTTTTCTTTTGATCCCCTGCCGCCTTGGAAACGTTGGGTAAGCTGCTGACTCATGGGACCCGCATGTCATCCTCTATGTACAATCAACTTTCTTTTTCTTTTGATCTCAAGCCGCATTTGAAACGTTGAGACCGCTGCTGCTAAATGGGACCCGCATGTCATCCTCTATGTACAATAAAGTTTTTTCTTGGATTATCTTTGGCTCCTGATATTTTGGCACTTGCCTTTTTCTTTCGATCTCATGCCGCCTTTGAAACGTTGACCAAGCTGCTGGCTCATGGGTCTCGCATGTCATCCTCTACGACAATAAAAGTTTTCTTTCTTGGAGTTATTTTTGACCCCTAATTTCTGGCTATTTGCCTTTTTCTTTTGATCTCCTGCCCCCTCTGAAACGATGAGGACGCTGTTGGGAGGTCGGTCCCACATGTCATCCTCTATGAACAATAAAAGTTTCCTTTGATTGATTTATTTTGAACCCCTAATCAATTTCTGGATATTTCCTTTTTTTCTTTTGATCCCCTGCCGCCTTGAAATCGCTGAGGATGCTGCTGCCTCATGGGTCCCGCATGTCATCCTCTCAGAACGGTAAATGTTTCTTTTCTTGGATTTTGTTTACCAAATGATTTTTGGCTTATTTTTTCTTTCGATCTCCTGCAGCCTTTAAAACGTTGAGGACGCTGCTGGCTCACGGGTCCCACATGTCAGCCTCTATGAACAATAAACGCTGAGGATGCTGCTGCCTCATGGGTCCCGCATGTCATCCTCTTAGAACGAAAATGTTTCTTTTCTTGGATTTTTTACCAACAGATTTTTTGGTTTATTTTTTTCTTTCCATCCCCTGCCGCCTTTAAAACGTTGACGACGCTGCTGGCTCATGGGTCCCCGATGTCAGCCTCCCCGTAGAACAAACATGTGATATCTTGATTATTTTGCAGACAATAAACAGTGTATTGCGCTCTGAGCTATTTCAAACGGATAAATTAAATCTTTATTTTTACATAAACAAACTTATATGTTGAATCTCCTTGTTTTTTTGTTTTTGCGAAGCATAGGACTTTCCTGTTTTGTTTAGAAAATTCGAACTTTCCTGTTTTGGAGTGGGCTGAAATTGTACGAGTCAAAAGGCCAAGCACGATAGTTCGAAGGCCCAGATGTCCAGATGCAGCCCAATTGAAATCTTTCTTCTTGGAATTTTTTTCACCCCCTGATTTCTGGCTACTACATTTTTCTTTTGGTCCTGTGCCGCCTTGGAAACATTGAGACCGCTGCTGCAAAATGGGACCCGCATATCATCCTCTATGTACTATAAAACTTTCTTTCTTGAATTATTTTTGGCTCCTGATATTTGGTCAATTGCCTTTCTCTTTCGATCCCATGCAGCCTCTCAACGGTGATACCGCTGTGCTAAATGGGACCCGCATGTCATCCTCTATGTACAATCAAGTTTCTTTTCTTGAATTATTTTTGGCTCCTGATATTTGGTCACTTACCTTTTTCTTTCGATCTCATGCCACGTTTGAAACGTTGAGGAACCTGCTGGCTCATGGGACCCGCATGTCATCCTCTATGTGCTATAAAAGTTTATTTTCTTGGATTTTTTTCACCCTCTGATTTTTGGCTATTTCCTTTTCTTTTGATCCTGCCGCCTTGAAACGTTGAGTAAGCTGCTGACTCATGGGACCCGCATGTCATCCTCTATGTACAATCAAGTTTCTTTTCTTGAATTATTTTTGGCTCCTGATATTTGGTCACTTGCCTTTTTGTTTCGATCTCATGCCACGTTTGAAACGTTGAGGAACCTGCTGGCTCATGGGATCCGCATGTCATCCTCTATGTGCTATAAAAGTTTATTTTCTTGGATTTTTTTCACCTTCTGATTTTGGCTATTTCCTTTTTCTTTTGATCCCCGCCGCCTTGGAAACGTTGAGTAAGCTGCTGACTCACACCCGCATGTCATCCTCTATGTACAATGAAGTTTCTTTTCTTGAATTACTTTTGGATCCTGATATTTGGTCACTTGCCTTTTTGTTTCGATCTCATGCCACGTTTGAAACGTTGAGGAACCTGCTGGCTCATGGGACCCGCATGTCATCCTCTATGTGCTATAAAAGTTTATTTTCTTTGTTTTTTTCACCCTCCGATTTTTGGCTATTTCCTTTTCTTTTGATCCTCGCCGCCTTGGAAACGTTGGGTAAGCTGCTGACTCATGGGATCCGCATGTCATCCTCTATGTACAATCAACTTTATTTTTCTTTTGATCTCAAGACGCATTTGAAACGTTAAGACCGCTGCTGCTAAATGGGACCCGCATGTCATCCTCTATGTACAATATGGATTATTTTGGATCCTGATATTTGGTCACTTGCCTATTTCTTTCGATCTCATGCCACGTTTGAAACGTTGAGGAACCTGCTGGCTCATGGGACCCGCATGTCATCCTCTATGTACTACAAAAGTTCATTTTCTTGGGTTTTTTTCACCTCTGATTTTTGGCTATTTCCTTTTCTTTTGATCCCCTGCGGCCTTTGAAAGTTGAGGACTCTGCTGCCTCATAGGTCCCACATGTCAGCCTGTATGAACGATAAAGCTTTCCTTTCTTGGAGTTTTTTACCCCCTAATTTCTGGCTACTTTCTTTTTCTTTTGATCTCAAGCCGCATTTGAAACGTTGGGACCGCTGCTGCAAAATGGGACCCGCATGCAATTCTCCATGTACAATAAAAGTTTCTTTTCTTGGATTATTTTTCACCCTCATTTTTGGTCACTTGCCTTTTTCTTTTGATCCCCTACCGCCTTGGAAACGTTGAGTAAGCTGCTGACTCGTGGGACCCGCATGTCATCCTCTATGTACAATCAACTTTTTTTTCTTTTGATCTCAAGCCGCATTTGAAACGTTGAGACCGCTGCTGCTAAATGGGACCCGCATGTCATCCTCTATGCACAATAAAGTTTCTTTTCTTGGATTATCTTTGGCTCCTGATATTTTGTCACTTGCCTTTTGCTTTCGATCTCATGCCGCCTTTGAAACGTTGAGTAAGCTGCTGGCTCATGGGTCCCGCATGTCATCATCTACGAACAATAAAAGTTTCCTATCTTCGAATTATTTTTACCCCTAATTTTTGGCTACTTCCTTTTTTCTTTTGATCACCTGCAGCCTTAGAGGATTCTGCTGGCTCATGGGTCCCACATGTCAGCCTCTATGAACAATAAACCTTTCCTTTCTTGGAGTTATTTTGACCTCTAATTTCTGGCTATTTCGCCTTTTTTAAAATCCTGTGTCGCCTTGGAAACGTTGAGAATGCTGCTGCCTCATGGGTCCCGCATGTCATCCTCTCAAAACGATAAATGTTTCTTTTTTTTTGGATTTTTTTACCAACTGATTTTTTTCCGATCCTCTGCCGTCTTTAAAAACGTTGACGACGCTGCTAATACAAGCTCTTTCGCTCCAAGATCTTGCAAGTTAATAGAATAAATCATGGAATTATTAGGATATGTTTTAAATTTCAAATCCACTTTATGAATTTTTTAAAAATACCGTGATCCGTGTGGGTATGGAGCGATCAAGGATTTTCATATTGGCCATGAGCAGTTTCAAAAATTGCAACCGGATAATTCTAAATAAATAAAAACAACTTTTATGCAGAATCTCCGTGTTTTTGTTTTTTGCCATCATAGGATCTATGGTTCATTAGAAAAGGGCCGAAATTGCATGAGCAGAAAAGCCCATTTCTAGTTATTGGGCTTCAACAGCCTGAGCAAGTAGGCCTATAGCAAATACCATGTAGATGGCCGTTGAAACCCAAAAGTATTTGTTGCCTAGACTTGACATGAACCTTGCTATGCACACGACAATTTCAGTCCGATCCGTGTACGCAACACAAGATCAAACCCAACGTGTGAGGAAGCAGGTGGCAGCACACCTCCAGATGCTCAATCGTACACATATCATATAGGAGTTGTCGTATGTACATTAGTTCCGTATTGACATGTTTGTTTCTTTGGTTAACATGTGGGGTCCGCACAGTCACCTAGGTCGCACATCAACTTCTTTGCTCATAGTTGATGCATGTTTAGTGGCCTGCAGCAAGAATCGCTGCCCCCAGGGATGTACTTTACCCTTTAGCGGCGAAAAAAATAGGAATGGTCCTCTCATGACTATGATCAACAAGAGGTGGCTATATTATAGTGCTGAAATAAAGTCAATCCTAAAACAGCCATGCATGGGTTATAATATGAAGGCAACACGAAATACAAAAGCAGGGCAGTGTTCAAATAAACTGATTCAAACTAGTACATACTAAAAACAGTGTACTACTTCTCAACACTTCAAGCATAATAAAAAAGTGTGTCAGTGTTTTTTTAAAGGTAACACCGAACGGGCAATGTTTAAAGCAGGCTTAAACCACATAGCCGCTTGTCGGACACTACCCCAACTAACTCTGGGAAGGCTGATAACTCCCACAGTCTCACCTTCATCTGGCTGGAGGTTGCAGCGCAAAATTTTAGGGTATTGATTATGAAGATACTTCCGGTATGCTGTGTAGACGCAGTTTTTCCTCATGAATGGAACCAATGTGCCATCAGGAGCTTTGGATTCACGCTTCTTCAGGTTGGCAATGATCGGGTAATTGAGTCCGAGGAACAGAGAGTGGTCGCCGAGGCTGTTAACCTGCCTCCAATGAAAGTCCCCTGCACGTGCTGCAACGAACAGAGATATGGGATCCTGCTCAAAGACGTAGGTGGCAACAGGAGGATACTGCCGTAGCTGAAGCCCATTAGCAGCATAGGGAATGTCATGAGGTACTTCAGCATTGGCAATCCCAATGTTGTTTACTGTAAGGATGATCATCAATCGCTTGCCATCAGCAGTTGGAGCGAGGAACCACGCGTACTGCTGATCATCCACCACCGGTGGCGGGATTACGAACATGGACATCGGGTTTTCTGCAATATTAGAAATGGAGACGAATAGGGTGTTACTGGCAACCATATTCAAACAGCAGCACTGTTCATCGTTCATGCTCACAGTATAAATACGACTATGTAAGCTAAGGACATTGGTCATTCATGTGTTCAAATCGAGTGTCCAATATATCAGTTATACTGCATGCATCCCACGAAACAAGTCTTAACTTCGCCAAAACTAGACACTAGTTAGTGTATACACAGTTATATACTACCTCTGTCCCACCGAAAGTGTCTGAGATTTGTCCAAATTCAGATGTATCTAGACAGTGAAAGCATATAGATACATTCAAATTTTGACAAATATATCATCTTAAGTTTAAGTCCTGTGTTGTAGTTAATTCCCTTTGTCTTAAGTGATCCAACGGTGTATATGATTAGATATTTGTATACAATATAGGAGTACAGACAATCTACCAGTTGGTCCAGTTTTAAACTGAGTATAGAGCTTCAATCATGACCCTTGGAGTGCTAAATCTAACGGTGCACAACAGCAGGATTCTCTGTGAAGAGTGCACATAGCTAACTCTACAATATTTTAGAACCATCACGTGAGCCTTGGGTCTACCCCAAAAAATGACCAAATATCTGAAACCCCTGAAGCATATGAATAACCCCATCAAAGAAATCGCTATTCAGCACTGCTACATGGATCAATGGAAGGTTCTTACGGTCTCAACTCTCAAGGAAACATCAAAGGAAAAGGTAGATAAGAAATGAGTGAGTGTTAGATGTACACATATTTT
Organism: Lolium multiflorum; assembly: GCA_030979885.1. Classification (NCBI taxonomy): domain Eukaryota; kingdom Viridiplantae; phylum Streptophyta; class Magnoliopsida; order Poales; family Poaceae; genus Lolium; species Lolium multiflorum. The sequence continues at coordinate 224,552,276 of CM061748.1, forward strand.
TAATTTTTTATTTGTTCCCTTCGTTTGCCGACTGATGGGAAGAAACATCATTTTTTGTAGGACCACTCTTGTTTTCGTATTTTATATATGCATTGCTGGCAATATTTTCTTTCGAAAACCATGAATATAGCTCGAGCTACATGTAGCATGGTTTTTGAAAATTTTGAGAGCTGCATTTTGAAGTTCCAAAGAAAACGGAGATTAAATACGGGTGTCAACAATGTTGTGTTCTACCAACATTCAAATGTCCAAATCAAAATATCTTATATTTAAGGTTTTGCAACAACAAAAAAATCTGACATATATTTTCCAACATTTTGTAACTTCAAAATCTATCAGATTCTGTCATTTTTGTGCGGCCCGAATATAGGGTATCTCAATTTCAGATTTTACACTCTGGTAGAATAATACATTCTCTACATCTATTTTTTTTAGATTTTTTATATATTCTTTCAAAACTTGCGAAAGGCATGCTATAAATATTCTTTTGATTATCAAACAGAATCTTTAATGGTTTGACGTGCATACATACTAGTAATATAAAAATATAAAAGTTCTCGCCTTGTACACATTTTGTTGATTTTTTGGAATGAATACAACATTCAATTTGGTAGATAGAGTACTAAACATTTCATGGGAAACTTAAAGCAGCTTGCCAAACAAAGGCTAATAGAAGAAAAAAATAGAGGTATGACAGGCATAACATCCACGATGGGGTTGAAATATGCATAAGCTTCGGGCAATTTGGCAAAGAAAAATCTAGCCGGATAAAGAACATAATTAAAAAAGGTACAGGTTAAACTAAGTAAATTAGGCATAACAAGTATTTCATTCTTGTTTAGTAAATAATTGGATTTTGATTGAGTTACTTTTCTAAGGGAAAAAAGGAGAAGGCAGATATTCAAGACACTTTTGGTGGGACGGAGGGAGTAAATCAAAAGTAAGAAAAAGTTATAACATGTTTCATGAGATGGAGTACTAAATAACGGCCATATGCATCTCTTCGATGCAGAGGCCGGGGTACCTCGCCCTCTATTTCGAGCAAAAATCAACTAGTTATATGAAACAATGGGTGTAAAAGTTAATCAAGAAGGGTGCCTTCATTGTGCTACGTTAACATTTGAGATACTTGTTAATTACATCCATATTCTGCAGTGGATAGAGTTAGTAATTCAGGATTGCATTCACATACGGAGTATACTATGTTTGCTGATGACTGATTAGTACTAATTCGTTGCAAGCAACGGTTCATTCATATTCAGATAAAGGATGTGATCGTTAAGTCATATACTTATGAAAGTCCTTATGCATCTCTCTAATGCAGATGGCGGGGGTCTCTCGTCCTCCTTTTGGAGCAAAAATCAATTAGTTATATATGAAACAATGGGTGTAAAAGGTTATCAAAAAGGGTGCCTTCATAGTGCTACCTTATCTTTTGAGATACTGGGTAATTACATCCATATTCTGCAGTGGCGTAGAATTACTAATTCAGGAATGCAATCACATACTGAGCATACTATGTTTGTTGGTGACTAATTAGTACTAATTCATTGCAAGCAACGGTTCATTCATATTCAGCAAAAGGCGGTGTGATCATTAAGTCATTTATGAAAGGTAAAATATAAACAAGGTAGTTCATGAATAACTTCATTGATTAAGGCAGTGTATCATGCAATGCAACATAAGGACTGAAAAAATACCATTTGGGGTGTCCCAGCAGTACGTCCAGCCCCTAATTTCGTCCACCGCAAAAACTTGGCCACCGAGTTCAATGGCATCACAGAACGCCGGCACAATTTGTTCAGGTGTAGGGTTCTTCAGCATTCTCCAGTCGCCACCCCCTTCAAGGTAGAAAATCCTTTTGTCGAACAAGGCGATGAGCTTGTAATCTGCGTACCTCCCACCTTTTGTGGGCACTTGGCAGATTACAATCTTCAACAAATTAATTGCTCGACTCCAGCAAAGATAGTATAACCAATCTTTAGTAGCAGGTTGATATGTAACACCATGACCAATCTTCGGATCAGGTGGGGATGGAAGGGGGATATGTCGCTCGGTGTAGACGTTCACAAGGCACCACTGGCACCCACGATGATCGGCGGCGGCGATCCAGTCGCCGTTCGCGCCAAGCCATTTTCTGTCGTGCATGAACGGCAGGGTGACAGAACGGCGAGGATGGTCAAGGGGCACCAGGTCGTACACGGTAACATGCAGACGAGATGCTGTCGCCACGAACCAGGGATCATCGAACCAATAAGCAGGCGGAGGCATCAGCAGGCAGGGTTCATCCCAATGGTGCATCTTACCTTCATCATTGCTGATCTGGTCGTAGAGCTCCCTGGAACATGCGGCAAGTCGGACGGTGTAGGTAACGTCCAGATGCGCAGCGATGAGGTCGATGTTGTCGCCGGTGAGAGCCTCCAAGTGGCCGTCCCCGCCGCACCGGCAAAGCCTTGAATATTCCATCAGGTGAAGATGGATTTAGATGGATGGCGGATGCAACTTCGCTTGGGGTTTTCGGAGGAGAGGGCGAGCGCTATGGAAGAAACGATGCGCGCCGCGGCCGGGTGGGGTGAGGAGAGAAAGGCCGGTATAGTACTAGTGATGCGGCGTGGTGGGGATCGAGATCCTGCGCGTGCGCGTGATTCTGCGAGGGTGAAGAAAAAGACGATAGACATGCAAGGGGCAAAACCTAGGCAGTACTCTAGGCTGCTGCTGCTGCGACTGGGCGCCGATTTGACTGTTGGTAGATGGTAGACTAGCACGCCACCCATCTATAAATTTGCGACGACGTTTGGTGCAGTGATGTCTCGTCACATCAGCTTGAGCAGAGAGGGCTTTTTTTACAGTTTCCATTACGATATATTTTTCGCCGATAATCGTAGTACTCTATGCCAGAGACACGTACCTTAACACGTGGGCAGCATGCAACCGCGCGAGCACCAAAATGAAATGAGAGATGTTTTAGAGCAGAACTTCATTTTCAATGCCTTTCCTAGCTTGGTTTGGAGGAGCTTCAGTGACTTGATGCTTCCAAGTCTCATTGTGACTAGGTGCCACCATCTACCATCTTTCGAGATCCAACGTTCCAAACTATCTGTTATTTCGAAGCTAAAAAAGAAAAAACTATTCAGAAAATTTTGAAAAAAATCCAGTAATATGTAGATGCCTTGTTTTAAAATCTATGAATATTTCATCCCATTCGGATGACTAGCTTGTGATTAAATAGCTTCTTACGTATTCGAGCACTAGTTTAAACTAAATATTATTTGCTCACAAACCAATTATTCAAATCGAATGAAACTCCACCAAAATATAAATCGAAATATGCATGATTTACTGCAATGTGAGCGGATAATTCAATCCCACGAAAAGACAATATGCTCCAAGACCAGTAATCTCTTCCCTAGCTTATCTGAACATAACTGACAGTGTCCTTAGAGAACATCTTGCAGCCTCAGTAAAGCCTCAGGTATGAACAAGAAGCATACTGCCATCTACAGATCACGCTAAGAACCACAACCCAGGATCATCCTCATAGCCTATATCATCAAGGTTTCCCTCCAAAATGCTTATGTTTGTTGGTGACTAATTAGTACTAATTCAGGAATGCAATCACATACTGAGCATACTATGTTTGTTGGTGACTAATTAGTACTAATTCATTGCAAGCAACGGTTCATTCATAGTATTCAGCAAAAGGCGGTGTGATCATTAAGTCATTTATGAAAGGTAAAATATAAACAAGGTAGTTCATGAATAACTTCATTGATTAAGGCAGTGTATCATGCAATGCAACATAAGGACTGAAAAAATACCATTTGGGGTGTCCCAGCAGTACGTCCAGCCCCTAATTTCGTCCACCGCAAAAACTTGGCCACCGAGTTCAATGGCATCACAGAACGCCGGCACAAGGGCTACAGGAAGACATCACCAAGAAAGGGTGATGCATGTCTCCTTCAACAAACACAGCAGTACATGTCTGAAGCAAGTACATGAACACAAGTACACCACCATAATAATACTACATGAACACAAGTGATGCCGTCGGTTGGGGAGGCCTAAATAAAACTTAAACTTAATCCTAATCTAATGGACGTCGGTTGGGGCGCGCGACGGGTCTGCCTCGTCCTCGTTCTTCGCCTATGCAGCCTACGTCCGTGCCCGCTTCTGGTCCCATGCTTCGCGATAGGGGCGGCCCCAGGGGTATTCTTGCGTATGCAGCTGAATACCTAAGATTTTGACAAAACCTTAGAATTTCCTCATAAATCAGGGAAAAATTTGGCAAATACATGAGGATTTTGGCAAAATGAATACACAGGTTGAAAATGAATACCCAGCACTTCATCACGGGCGCAGCCACTGTTCGCGCTTCAGGCGATCGAGCATGGCGGACGCCGTCAAAAGACCTTGCCGGCGGCGCTGTCCCAGCGGTTCAGTCCTTAGCCGAGAAATCTCCTTCTGGAAGAAGAGTATCGCTTGCTGGCGGGCGAACGCCTCATAATGGCGATGAGCCCTGTCCTCGCAGAACTTCCGTTGGGAAGCCTCCAAGATCCGGAGGTCGTGCTCGCTGTACTCCTCCTTCAACCGTGGGTCCTCGTCGTTATCGGAGCTGTACTCCGCGTCGGACTGCGGCTCCGGCTCCGGCTCCGGCTCCGGCTGCGATGGTGGTGGAGGCTGCGCGCGGACTTTGAGGCCAAGCCTACAGAACCTCGTTTTCCGATGGCGCGGCATTTTTGAGGTGGAGAGGAGAGAATGGAGCGTAAGCGGTGGTGGAAATGAGAGGATAGCACCGCGGGGGTGGACGGCGTAGTAGGTACTTTATGCTGGTGGTAGGCAACTACCCTCATTTACGGCGGCGTAGGCGACTGCACGCCGCGTGTCCGGCCGCTGCCCTCGTGGCCGCCTAGGTTTAGGCGCGGGAGACCATTAAACGCCGGGGACTACCAACCTTCCCGCGTCGCCTTTGATGCGAACAGTCGCGTCCTCCCGCTGACAAGGCGGCCCCACACGCGAAAACCGTCGTGCCGCGAGGCGCCGACGCGCCCGATTCGCGCCCTTCGCCGGTGTGAGCCCAAAAAATGCAACTACTACTACTGTACTAGCGAGCAGGCCCTCCCATCAGTATCAGACTAGTTACATCACCAAAAAAGGTGATGCATGTCTCCTTCACATGGTCTTCTTATGTCATATAGTAAGGCACTAGCAATGATCGGCGCGGCGTGTCTCATAGTGGGAGTATCTTCACTAGTAACTAAGTGTCCAACTCAGCAAATTTGCTTATGTGGCAGTGAGTTAATGAGGAGAGAGGAGGATGGAGTACACATAGCTACTACTGTAACATCACACTTCCCAAGATACAATGAGTCTATAAGCTAATTAATGAAGACATCTATATGATACTACTTTGATGTTACTTCCCACTATGACTAGTCTAACTAATATACTCCCTCTATCTCAGAGCTTAAGGCGTAAAAATAAATTCGATTTTTGATCAAAGCATAAGGCGTAGGTATAGTACTAGTGATGCGGCGTGGTGGGGATCGAGATCCTGCGCGTGCGCGTGATTCTGCGAGGGTGAAGAAAAAGACGATAGACATGCAAGGGGCAAAACCTAGGCAGTACTCTAGGCTGCTGCTGCTGCGACTGGGCGCCGATTTGACTGTTGGTAGATGGTAGACTAGCACGCCACCCATCTATAAATTTGCGACGACGTTTGGTGCAGTGATGTCTCGTCACATCAGCTTGAGCAGAGAGGGCTTTTTTTACAGTTTCCATTACGATATATTTTTCGCCGATAATCGTAGTACTCTATGCCAGAGACACGTACCTTAACACGTGGGCAGCATGCAACCGCGCGAGCACCAAAATGAAATGAGAGATGTTTTAGAGCAGAACTTCATTTTCAATGCCTTTCCTAGCTTGGTTTGGAGGAGCTTCAGTGACTTGATGCTTCCAAGTCTCATTGTGACTAGGTGCCACCATCTACCATCTTTCGAGATCCAACGTTCCAAACTATCTGTTATTTCGAAGCTAAAAAAGAAAAAACTATTCAGAAAATTTTGAAAAAAATCCAGTAATATGTAGATGCCTTGTTTTAAAATCTATGAATATTTCATCCCATTCGGATGACTAGCTTGTGATTAAATAGCTTCTTACGTATTCGAGCACTAGTTTAAACTAAATATTATTTGCTCACAAACCAATTATTCAAATCGAATGAAACTCCACCAAAATATAAATCGAAATATGCATGATTTACTGCAATGTGAGCGGATAATTCAATCCCACGAAAAGACAATATGCTCCAAGACCAGTAATCTCTTCCCTAGCTTATCTGAACATAACTGACAGTGTCCTTAGAGAACATCTTGCAGCCTCAGTAAAGCCTCAGGTATGAACAAGAAGCATACTGCCATCTACAGATCACGCTAAGAACCACAACCCAGGATCATCCTCATAGCCTATATCATCAAGGTTTCCCTCCAAAATGCTTATGTTTTTGGAAAGTTTTCTTGACGATAGGGAAGATTCTGAAGGGCTTAGATTCGCTACAATAGCAAAAAATGGAAAATTTTCGCCGCTAAAAAGAGTATCCCGCCATTTTAATATACACTTACTAGTAGTTGATCAATTGTGCATTGCAAAACACAAAGTTCAGATCAAATGTGCAACATACCAACAGATAGTTAACTAGCAGTTTTACGAGCACATGGCGATACTAAGGTGATGAAGCAGTTAACTAGCAGAACAAGATCTCCTACTCAGGGACGCTCTTGGTGGACGCCGAGATATAGGTCGCTAGCTGTGCACGGAGATCCTCCTTCTCCTTGATAATCGCATTAAGGACGGCGGTTTGTCCGCGCATTAGCACCCTCGAGATCTGCCTCTTGAGCTTTAATTTCAACTTCTGTTCCATGAGATACTTGATGAGGTTGCTTCCAGTATCCATCCATGTGACGCTCTTGTTGTTCAGTTCCACCCAGTAGGCGTTCTGCTGCTTAAGCATGTCGACGCATTGCGCAAGATGAAAGGAGATCTCCTTCTCAGACGCCAAAACTCTGTGAAGACGATCACACTCCAGGGTGAGGGAGTGTTCATTCTCCAGCTGGCTGCCTATGTGGGCCTTGTTCTCTTCCTTTTGCTACAACAATAATTGTATGAAAAAAAAAGAAATCAACCCATTCATATATGAGTATTAGTTACCCGCAAACAATAGGACTACTAATTTCTAGCATGGATATTGATAAAGGAATGGACAACACTCGGACGCTCCACAAATACCACAGGGTTCATCAACACATAATTAATCGGAAAGCAGTGATTACATAAACTATAAAAAAACAAGTGGACAGAGGCATACAGCCTACCTGGCTTGGCCGGGAAACGGGGCCGAACTTAGCTTCGGACGGCCGGACTTGGGGCGCCACCGTCGTTGTGGTTACCGGGGAGACATTTGAACCGCCGGCCCTTTGAGATGTAAATAAATGTAAAAACGGTTAGAAAATAAGAATCAACTGAAGGACACCCCGCTAGAAACTTACCCGGACGAACCCTCGCCCTTGATGGTGGTGTTTGCATCATCATCATTCATCAATGTGACGCTCTGGTTATGCAGTTCCACACAAACGCGGTTCTGCTCATTAAGCCTGTCGAGCTCGGCAGTAAAGGTATTGATGCCTTGCTGAAGATTATGGCAGATCTTGTTCTCGGACGCCAAATCTACGTGAACAGGCTCAAACTCTGGGGTAAGGGAGAGTTCATTCCCCAGCTGGCTGCCTATGTGGGCCATGTTCACCTCCATTTGCTGGCACGATCATTGTATGGAACAAAAAAGAATCCAACCAATTCATATATGAGTAATTACACGCAAAAAAATAGGAGTACTACTAATTTCTAGCACAGATCTTGATACAGGAATGGACATCACATGGACGCTCCACAAATATCACAGTGTTCATCAACACATAATTAAAAGGAAAGCCGTGATTACATAAACTACTCCATCCTATCCCTTTTAGTAGTAGTAGTAGTAAACACGGATTTAGTAAAGTTGTATTCTCCCTATGATCCCTTTTAGTTGACTCGGATTTAGTACAAAGTTGTACAAATTTTATTTGACTCAAATTTCAAATAAAATGGATCGGAGGGAGTACTAAATCAGAGTCTATTAAAATGGATTGGAGGGAGTATTAAAAAAAAGTGGATAGAGGCATACAGCCTACCTGGCTTGGCCGTGAAACGGGGCCGAACTCAGCTTCCGACGACCGGACTTGGGGCGCCACCGTCGTGGGGGTTACCGGGTAGACGTTTGAACCGCCGGCCCTGTGAGATGTAAATAAATGGAAAAAACAGTTAGAAAATAAGAATGAACTGGAGGACACGCCACTAGAAACCTACCCGGACGAACCCTCGCCCACTGGCTCGCTCTCCATCGAATAGAGGATAGACTGCTCTGCGAGAATGCTCAGGCGATCATAAGTGGCCATACAACGACGCGCTAGCTGGCTAGATGAGTTTTTCTCGGCGGTCCTAGTCCTCATCGTCTTCCCTAGGATATCCTGCCGCCGGGCCGCCCGGCTCAATGGAGCCATGGCTTGCGAGGTACGTAGTACTTTACTACTCAGTAGTTAGGGTGGAGGGCTGGTGAAGGCTAGTTACTAGCTACCAGCAGAACAGAAAGAGAAGAAGGGCGGAGGGCTGGTCAAGGATAAATCTTACATACACCCAGAAAAGACCATCGTGCCCTCGCGGGGCTTCTGAGCAATTATAGGGACGTCTGTTCTCAAATGGGCAAGATAGGGTACCTTCCCGAGGAAGCATCTAGCACCCAAGCCAATGGACTGCGCGTTGAACAATGGTTACAGTATGTGTGGCATACTGTAAAAGAAAAGATAACAAGGGAAATGCCTGGCAGGGTCCAGAGGTGCATTTAATCGGACATGGGATTCCATAGTACAGTACACCATAGAGTATGTGAACATAAACACAGAATACAATCAAGCGCTTAGTGTTGGACCCTCTCCGCCAAATAAGATCATATATCGTCGTTAGGGCCGCCCTGGTGAATCCTCTGAATGAAAAAAGCCCATAGTTGGCAACCTAAACCCGCCGCTCCGAATAGGAACTTCCGTCCGACGATAACTTTCTGACAACAAAAAATAATTAATTCAGTACTGCATAAACCGCAATTTCAATTAGATAACCACGAAGATTAAGATAGGCGCATGTATCACCTGTCGATGCGAACCCAGATAGTCAGCTCCGTGCACGGTTGATACCATTGCAACGACCGCTCTAGTTCCGACCATTTGGCGGCGCCCGGCGTGGTCGTGCTGTTCGCCAGAATAGTGGCCGTATAGTTGGGGAGCATTAAACCAATCTCAGAGCGATTAAGTAATGGCTTGCCGTGCGACGACATACTCACATTGTACTCCGGCCACACGCACGCCGCCGACCTAACGCACTCAACGGATAGGCAGGCCAGCACGCATCCATTTTTCGGCTGGACTTGCGTATATGTGTGCCAGACGAACACGGTACCATCGTTCCCGTAGAAGATGACCGGACGTCTTGGCTCTGGCGGTGCCAGCACCGGGATGATGAACGCCATCGCGGTGCCGTACGGGATCATGTCCACACAAATCGAATGGATTTCTCTGAGGTGGGCGATGAGCGCTGCTGGCGAGGCGGAGAAGTCGCAGCCGGCCTCTGTGCAGTCGCACGGGCTGTGCGGGCACGCGAGCTCGTGGTCGTGGAGCTCGTTGTAGGCGACCACGCTCCCGCACCCGTCGTGGGGGCACTCCATCCTCTTTAATCTGCTTTGAAGAAGATATTGATGGGGAGGGGAGGGGAGGGGCGAGTGGAGAAGAAGGAAGGTGGTGGCTATTAATTCGGGCCTCACCGTCCCACCAGTTTGGCTAATTAAGGTGACGCTGAAAGTTTCACTGTCTATGTTTTCACACGCAGTACACCTTATATGATGGCCAAAAATGGGATATGAAGATTTTCTCGAAATATCAAAAAAAAAGATTGATGTTTGACATATGTGTGATGTTACTCAAAATTGAACTACATGTTACGAATGGACGGTCGGCAATTTTTAGGGAAGAAAATGAATTTTAAAATATTGAAATACTTTGAGTGTCTCTGTGTGAAGCCTTGCACTAAGATCATAGAAATTTCCATTACCCTTGTACGGATGGTGGGTCCTAAAAGTTGAAGTAATTTGAGTGCAACAAAAAGAACTTCAATGAAATTAAGGGCTCCTTTGATTTAAAGGATAGGAAAAGCATAGGAATAGGAAATGTATAGGATTGGAATGGCATGTCTACTTGAATCCTATAGGAAGATGAAGTGTGTTTGATTGTAGCAAAGGAATTTTTTCATGAGCTATGAGCTAATGCTTATTTCCTATAGGAATTACACTACAAGATTCCTATAGGAATTTTTCCTATAGGATATGTTCCTATGAATCAAACAACATGTATAGGAAATTTTCCCATAGGAACCAAATCCTTCACACTTCCTATGCAAATCCTTTGAATCAAAGGAGCCCTAAAAATGTGGACTAGCTTGTGTCGTCATATGAGATATAGATGGTATAAAAATAACAAACTACAATACTAAGAGTGATTTATATAAATCAAGTTTGATTTCTTGCTTTCATGTATGAGTTAATTTATTAACATGGCTTTCTACCCCCCCCCCACACACACACAAACACACAAACACACTCTCTCTCTCTCTCTCAAATGGGGGTGAGAGGAGAAGAAGGATGTTCGTAACTCATGCCTCACCATCCTACCAGACTTTGGTCGATGCCCAACACATTCATGACCTAAAAAGGTGACGTTGACTATTTCATAGTCTACATTTTCACAAGCATTATACAATGTATATTGGCCAAAATGTGATGTGTAGATTTTCTCGAATTGTACCTTATTTGGATTCATGTTTGACGTATGAGCGGTTTTACTCAAAATTCAACTACATGTTCAAATGCCAGGTCGGAAAATTTGAATGAAGAAAATATAGTTTAAATATTGAAATAAGTGAGCATATGTGTGCGTGTGTGCGTGTGTGTGTGTGTGTCTTTTGTGCACTACGATACGTAAAATTGGCACTACCATTTTACGAATGTGGTGGGTCCTAGAATATTGAAGCAAATTCAAAAAAAATGTGCTAGCTTGAGTCATCGTATGAGATAAAATCGCTATACAAATAACAAACTTACAACCTTAAGGTAATTTAAGAAAGATTTATTATCTTGCTTGCACATGTGTGGTCATGTTGATTGCATTGTATATTAGTATGAACTTACTAATAATTATCCCAAATATTGGCAGCAATGTGCATCTTACCGTTCACATATATTTTATTCAACTTCATTTCACACATAAATACATTCTACTTTATTAGTGTAAAATAAGAGCTTTATGTGAGCTTTATTGTGAAGTGGCTGCCTGAGAGAAGGGCCAAATTTTCAAGGTAACAATTTCGAAACATGGCATACTTCATAAGATGACCATTTAGGTGATATATATGTTGATTATTTCTCGAGTTTGTAATATATGTGGACTTATGTTGAGTTTTAACCAATTTTAGTCAATTTAAAATTGCATGTTCTTTAAAGTTCGGCACGAGTTTTGGTAGAAAATATGCAGATTTTACCATGGTAAGGTGTTATGCTTCATGCATGAAAAAACTACAAAGAAAAGATGAACAATTTGTACGAATGGTGAAGCCGGTGAATTTGAAGCAAATTGAATGCAACCAAAGGAAATTCATTAAAACTAAAAAAAAGATGAAGAGTTCACGAGGAAATGGTATGGCGATTTGAAAAGAAAATGAATCACTACATATGTGAATCTGGTCATAGTAAACGAAAATGCCAAGTAGAGTTTCCAATTTTGTTCATAAAAATAGATCAAATTTGAACTAGATTTGTGATGTAGATTGGTCATAGAAACCGCTATAAGCCATCGCAATGTACGGAAGTGAATAATTCTAGGCATCCATATTTTAATTACTTCATGTAATGTAATTGAACAAGCTAGATTGGGTATTGCCCCATGAAATTGTACCACACATGCCAACAATAGTAAACCTGGTTGCTTACAAGTACGCCAACATTATGTGGCTTGATTAAATGTGCATTAAACTTAAAATGCCTATTTATTTATATTGTTTTAGTAGTCGTATGACAGTGAAGGATCCAGAGTTGCATTAATCGGCGAATTGGGTTACATATTACATAGAATAATTCATGGTAAACATAAAATACATCCAATCCGTCAATATTTTTAGATAAAGGTCTAAGTAGTCCTTCCCCACCGAAGTAGATGACCACCTCCAACACTACGGCCGTCCTGACAAGAACCATCAGCAAAACGTCTCTTTTAGTCCTTGTACTGAGTACTTTGAAGCAGGAAGCCCCAGACACACCCTTCCTTTTACGGTGATGAAGCAATATTAAACATCAAAAGAAGAGGCAGAACAAGATCTCCTACTCAGGGACACTTGGTGGACGCCGAGATATAGGTCGCTAGCTGTGCACCGAGATCCTCTTCTCCTTGCTAATCGCCCTGTCACAAGAAAAACAAATTAATTCAGCATTACTTAAATCCGCATTAGCATCGTCCCAATAAGATTGAGGGTAGTGTTATGTTCACTCACTCCTTATCGATGCGCAAATAGATAGTCAGCTGCTTCGATGATTCATTGCCGCACAGGTACCGCGGCGGCACCGAGAGGAAGGAAGTGACATCTCCCAAAGAAACTGTGCCCGGAGTCGGGCTGCTCGTCGGCTCTAATACCGCCTTCACCACGTCAAACAAGTGTTCCCCGGTAAGCTTACGCGGCCCCGGCATCGGCGGGCCGTTCGCCCACATTGTCACCCTATACCGGGGCAAGTTGCACGCCGCCGGCCTGACGCACACGAAGGATACCGCGGTGTCCATGCCGCAAGGGTGGATGTGCAAGGCGAACACTGCGCCATCCGTCCCGTAGCCGATGAGCTGTAGTTTTGGCGAGCCCGGTGCCGGCACCTTCAGATGAACAAATCCGAAGTCCTCGTCGTACGGGAACCTATCCACAGCGGTCAAGTGGGCTTCTCTGAGGTGTAGGATGAACGGTACCTTCGAATCGGCGAATTCGCAGCCGGGGTGCGTGCAGAAGCAAGAGCCGTGCGGGCACGCCATCATGTGCTTGTCTTCCTCGTTGTAAGGGATCTCCCTCCCGCACCAGTCGTTGATACACTGGATCGTCGGCTTCAGAGGCTGCTTCTTCGGCACAGGCAACTCCATAGTCTAAGGTCTGATGAGGGATCGGAAAGGGGCGCGGGGGGTTGTGGCGGCGGCGGCGCGAGCGAGGGGGGAGCAGTGAGAAGCTGAGAACTGAGAAGGGAGATTGATGTTTATGGAGATTGATGTTTCTTTATAATAATATAGAGGGCTCTTCTTTTAACGGGAGCCTCTAGACTGGTGGACACATGACCTGTGCTCACTGAAGTGTGGGACCTCACGCATGGGAACCACACGTAAGTGACAGACCAGTTGGTGTACTCGGGTGATTATTATAATGTATAAGTACTCCATAGTTTCCTATAGATCCAAGGGTAGGAAAGCCAAGTTATCTCATTTACAAGACATTATTTTTTCCATGAAGCCAAGTTTATCCCCCTCCCCCAGTGATTTGACCTAGATTTGAAATCAAGGCACACGTGATTCAAAAAAGGCAATCTAAAAACATGGAGTATTCATCATTTTGTAGTACATATATCTAGGGAAAATACCAAACATGCCATACCAGTGTTTTAGAGAAGAACCCTCAAGTAGATTGGCACCATGTTGGAGTTCGTCTAGCTAAATTTCCTCCCACATGCATGTGAGCTTGGTACCACTACACAAGAACCATGCCAAACTTTTGAATCATGGCCCAATTTTATGTATATATTTGCAACTTTTCATCATGCAAGCATGAATACTTTGCAAAATATGTGCATTTTGGGTTGTCGCCCATAAATGTGTTTTTGCTTGTCTGCCACCAATCAAGTTTTCATTCGCGGGGAAACATGCATGACAGGATGACCATTTCCAAGGTTTCATGAATTATCTCAATGTGCATCTATATATATACAATTTCTTGGGCTAAATCCGATAAAATGCAAATTTGACACAGTGTGTAGATGAAGTACAGATCAAACAAATAATTTAAAAAATACATGGGTGTGTGGCCTGAATGTGTGGATCGAGCCAAGTACATTTTATATAATAATGGCCAAACACATGCACCGCACCCTCCTACTAGAGCAAATTAAAACAAGCAGGGTGAGAGCATCGTGAGATTGCTCGACCTAGCTAAATTTTAAAACAAGCCGAATTAATAAGTTATTGTGTGGGGATTGATAGAAAAGATCGAAACAAAGCATGCATAGTCATATCATTTGTGGTTTACATAATACCTCTATGAACAGTACCAAATAAACATGGCATATATACACTTCTATGTTTAGACAAGAACCCTGCATATTTTTTTTGCACCATGTGTTTGAGGCCTCGCTTCCCCAGAAGTGTGTGTGAGAGCATTTTGCATGCTACGAGAAAACAATGCCAAACATTTGAATCGCATGACTCATTTTTTGGTAGTGATATATAGGTTTATGGTTTATATATATAAGGTTTAGTGTTAGGGTCTAGGGGTTTAATATAATTAGGGTTTAGGGTTTATAGAGATTCACATCATCTGTTTCATTTCACATTTGTGATGTACAATACTACATACCTAAGTAAAATCGATCCATTCTTAGTCACTCCAAAATGGAGCTCGTGGCCGGGAGGTTTTTGGAATTTCCATGTTTGAAACCCAATACCACTTCTCTTTGGTTCAAAAACCTCCCAAAATTAAGCCCGTTTTCAAATATTTCAAACTTATTCAAATTTGGTTCAAATTTGAAAGACATACAAGTTATATCACACATATTGCATACATTTTCACACAAACTGCACTAGATGCTAACCCTATAATTTGAGACCATTTGGATGAGGTCGAAAAAATTCTTGGATTAGAATCGTGTTGTTCGAACCCCGTAGTTGGATTTTTTTGAACCCTTGATCTGTAGAACTGGGCAAAACCCGAGTTTAACCTATTTAATTATAGATTCGTATATCGATTTTTCTACTACCTTTTTATTATTACTATGCAGCACATGGGTGTTTGCCCGTCGAGTGAAACACGGAGGAAGAGGGATCACTCGGAAGGAGAGAAGAAGGGGGTGTCTCCCCTTTTTCGGGTGATGATGTTGACTTTTGTGCAGGGTTTGTCAGTGAGCAGGAGGTGCGAGCGAGCGAGCGAGCGAGAGCGAGTCGAGCGAGGCCGAGAATGAGAGAGATTTGTTTTTTTTGTGAGAGGGACAACCGAAGGATCCAGAAGGACCCACAGACTACGCATCTGATGCGTCTTCTCTTGACAAAGAAGATGGCTGGGAGTTTGCGTACCTACTGCACGTGACTTGTGCTCACTGAAGTGTGGGACCTCAAGGGTGGGCACCACACGTAAGTGACAGACCTGTTGGTGTAAAAACTCGGTTGATTATAATAGTGCATTAGAACAAAGTTTCCTATGGATTCAAGGGTAGGAAATCCAAGTTAACTCATTTACGTGTTAAACTTATCTAAATCTTGGTCAAACATAGGATTTGACCAAGATTCAAATGGGCAGAAAAATAAAAAAACAGAAAAATGAAAAACCAAATCACATAGTCTTCTTATGTCATGTAGTAAGCAGTAAAGTTGATAAAAAAAGGTCCATACATATTCAAACCACACAAATCATGTATCTATACCCCCTAACCCCTAAACTCCGTCTTATGAAGTCAAACATGGAAATTTCAAAAACCATCCTAAGAGCTACATTTTGGGGTGACTAAGAAGGATACATGCTTCCCTTTTCATTTTCATGTTTTAAACTTGTTTAAATTATCTTGGTCAAACCTAGGATTAGACAAGATTCAAATGGGCATCAAAATTGAAAAAAAATCAGCAAAAAGGAAAACCAAAGCAAATAGTTTTCTTATGTCATATAGTAAGCATTAAAGTTGATAAACAAGGTCTAGACATATTCAAACCAGACAAATCATGTATCTATACCCCCTAACCCCTAAACTCTATCTTATGAAGTCAAGCATGTGAAGAGAAGTGGTTTTGGGTTTCAAACATGGAAATTTCAAAAACCTCCCAAAAGCTTCATTTTAGAGTGACTAAGAAGGATCCATGCTTCCCTTTTCATTTTCATGTTTTAAACTTGTTTAAATTATCTTGGTCGTCAAACCTAGGATTTGACAAGCAGATTCAAATGGGCATCAAATTTGAAAAAAAATCAGAAAAAAGAAAAACCAAAGCAAATAGTTTTCTTATGTCATATAGTAAGCATTGAATTTGATAAACAAGGTCCATACATATTCAAACCACACAAATCATGTATCTATACTCAACGTATCGATAATTTCTTATGTTCCATGCTACTTTATTGATGATACCTACATGTTTTATGCACATTATATGTCATATTTATGCATTTTCGGAACTAACCTATTAACAAGATGCCGAAGAGCCAGTTGCTGTTTTGCTGTTTTTGGTTTCAGAAATCCTAGTAAAGAAATATTCTCGGAATTGGACGAAACTTTCGCCCAGGGTCCTATTTTTGCACGAAGCTTCCAGAAGACCGAAGACCTAACGAAGTGGGGCCACGAGAGGCCAGGTGGCCGGCGCGGCCCAGGCCCTGGCCGCGCCGACCTATCCCCCGGGCCCCTCGTGTGGCCCCTCGCGTTGACCCTCCGCCTACTTAAAGCTTCCGTCGCGAAACCCCCTGCGAGAGCCACGATACGGAAAACCTTACAGAGACGCCGCCGCAATCCCATCTCGGGGATTCTGGAGATCGCCTCCGGCACCCTGCCGGAGAGGGGATTCATCTCCCGGAGGACTCTACACCGCCATGGTCGCCTCCGGAGTGATGAGTGAGTAGTTCACCCCTGGACCATGGGTCCATAGCAGTAGCTAGATGGTCGTCTTCTCCTTGTTGTGCTTCATTGTTGGATCTTGTGAGCTGCCTAACATGATCAAGATCATCTATCTGTAATACTATATGTTGTGTTTGTCGGGATCCGATGGATAGAGAGTACTATGATTATGGTGATTATCAATCTATTGTTCATGTGTTGTTTATGATCTTGCATGCTCTCCGTTATTAGTAGAGGCTCTGGCCAAGTTTTTACTCTTAACTCCAAGAGGGAGTATTTATGCTCGATAGTGGGTTCATGCCTCCATTGAATCTGGGACAGTGACAGAAAGTTCTAAGGTTGTGGATGTGTTGTTGCCACTAGGGATAAAACATTGATGCTATGTCTAAGGATGTAGTTGTTGATTACATTACGCACCATACTTAATGCAATTGTCTGTTGCTTTGCAACTTAATACTGGAGGGGGTTCGGACGATAACCTGAAGGTGGACTTTTTAGGCATAGATGCAGTTGGATGGCGGTCTATGTTCTTTGTCGTAATGCCCGGATTAAATCTCACTATATTTACCATGTCATGTATATGCATTGTTATGCCTTTCTCTATTTGTCAATTGCCCGACTGTAATTTGTTCACCCAACATGCTTTATCTTATGGGAGAGACACCTCTAGTGAACTGTGGACCCCGGTCCTATCCTTTACATAGCATACAATCTACAATTGTGTTTTGTTTTCTTTGCAAACATCTTCCACTCGATACGTTTAATCCTTTGTTACAGCAAGCCGGTGAGATTGACAACCTCACTGTTTCGTTGGGACAAAGTACTTGGGTTGTGTTGTGCAGGTTCCGCGTTGGCGCCGGAATCCCTGGTGTTGCGCCGCATCACATTTCGCGACCATCAACCTTCAACGTGCTTCTTGGCTCCTCCTGGTTCGATTAAACCTTGGTTTCTTTCTGAGGGAAAACTTGCTACTGCGCATCATACCTTCCTCTTGGGGTTCCCAACGAACGTGTGAGTTACACGCCATCAAGCTCTTTTTCTGGCGCCGTTGCCGGGCAGATCAAGACACGCTGCAAGGGGAGTCTCCACTTCTCAATCTCTTTACTTTGTTTTTGTCTTGCTTTATTTTATTTACTACTTTGTTTGCTGCACTAAATCAAAACACAAAAAAATTAGTTGCTAGTTTTACTTTATTTACTGTCTTGCTCTCTATATCAAAAACACAAAAAATTAGTTACTTGCATTTACTTTATCTAGTTTGTTTTATTTACTGTTGCTAAAATGAATACCCCTGAAAATACTAAGTTGTGTGACTTCACAAATGCAAATAATAATGATTTCCTATGCACACCTATTGCTCCACCTGCTACTACAGCAGAATTCTTTGAAATTAAACCTGCTTTACTGAATTTGGTTATGAGAGAACAATTTTCTGGTGCTAGTTCTGATGATGCTGCTGCCCATCTCAATAATTTTGTTGAACTTTGTGAAATGCAAAAGTATAAAGATGTAGATGGTGATATTATTAAATTGAAAGTGTTTCCTTTCTCATTAAGAGGAAGAGCTAAAGATTGGTTGTTATCTTTGCCTAAGAATAGTATTGATTCATGGACTAAATGCAAGGATGCTTTTATTGGTAGATATTATCCTCCCGCTAAAATTATTTCTTTGAGAAGTAGCATAATGAATTTTAAACAATTAGATACTGAACATGTTGCTCAAGCATGGGAGAGAATGAAAACTTTGGTAAAGAATTGCCCAACCCATGGACTGACTACTTGGATGATCATCCAAACCTTCTATGCAGGACTAAATTTTTCTTCGTGGAATTTATTGGATTCAGCTGCTGGAGGTACCTTTATGTCCATCACATTGGGGGCGGCTACAAAACTTCTTGATGATATGATGATAAATTACTCTGAATGGCACACGGAAAGAGCTCCACAAGGTAAGAAGGTAAATTCTGTTGAAGAAACCTCTTCCTTGAGTGATAAGATTGATGTGATTATGTCTATGCTTGTGAATGGTAGATCTAATGTTGATCCAAATAATGTTCCTTTAGCTTCATTGGTTGCTCAAGAAGAAAATGTTGATGTGAATTTCATTAAAAATAATAATTTCAACAACAATGCTTATAGGAACAACTCTGGTAATAACTATAGGCCATATCCTTCTGCTAATGGTAATGGTTATGGTAATTCTTATGAGAATTCTTACAACAATAATAGGAGTGTACCCTCTGGTCTTGAAGCTATGCTTAAAGAATTTATTAGTACACAAACTGCTTTTAACAAATCTGTTGAGGAAAAGCTTGATAAAATTGATACTATTGCTTCTAGAGTTGATAGACTTGCCTCTGATGTTAATCTTTTAAAATTGAAAGTTATGCCTAATAATGATATTGATAATAAGATTACTACTATAGCAAATGCCATCCAAGTTAGAATTAATGAGAATATAAGATTAATGGCTGAACTGCGTGCTAGGTGGGATAGAGAAGAAAATGAAAAACTAGCTAAAGAGAATAATGTAGCTAAAGTTTGGACTATTACCACCACTAGTAATGCTAATTCTTCACATGTTGCTGCACCTCCTACTATCAATGGTAATATAATTGGTGTTGGCAATGTTTCTACTCCTAGTGCAAAGCGAACAAAACTGCCTGAAATTGCTAAAACTGCTGAAACTGTGTGATAAAACTGCTGAAATTTTTTCCAACCTTGGGAACAATGATCCCATTGCTGTAGCTCATAATGATTTAGATTTTGATGATTGCCACATCTCTGAAGTTATAAAGTTCTTACAAAAACTTGCTAAAAGTCCTAATGCTAGTGCTATAAATTTAGCCTTTACAAAACATATTACAAATGCTCTCATAAAAGCTAGAGAAGAGAAACTAAAACTTGAAACTTCTATTCCTAGAAAGTTAGAAGATGGTTGGGAGCCCATCATTAAAATGAAATTCAATGACTTTGAATGTAATGCCTTATGTGATCTTGGTGCAAGTATTTCTGTTATGCCTAAAAAGATTTATGATATGCTTGACTTGCCACCATTGAAGAATTGTTATTTGGATGTTAATCTTGCCGATAATGTTAAAAAGAAACCTTTGGGGAGGATTGATAATGTGCATATTACGGTTAACAATAACCTTGTCCCCGTTGATTTTGTTGTTTTGGATATCGAATGCAATGCATCTTGTCCTATTGTGTTGGGAAGACCTTTTCTTCGAACTGTTGGTGCTGTTATTGATATGAGGGAAGGTAATATTAAATATCAATTTCCTCTCAAGAAAGGTATGGAACACTTCCCTAGAAAGAGAATGAAGTTGCCTTTTGATTCTATTATTAGAACAAGCTATGATGTTGATGCTTCTACTCTCGATGTTACTTGATTTGCACTTTCTGCGCCTAGCTGAAAGGCGTTAAAGAAAAGCGCTTATGGGAGACAACCCATGTTTTTACCTACAGCAATTTTTTGTTTTGTTGAGTCTTGGAAGTTGTTTACTACTGTAGCAACCTCTCCTTATCATGTTTTTGTGCCAAGTAAAGTTTCTATGTCAAAGTTGATGTTATATTTGGGATCGCTGCGCAGAAACAGCATTGCTGTCTGTCACGAATCTGGGCATAATTCTCTGTAGAAAATTCGAAAAAATCTGCCAATTTACGAGCGTGATCCTCAGATATGTACGCAACTTTCATTAGTTTTGAGTTTTTCCATTTGAGCAAGTCTGGTGCCATTTCAAAATTCGTCTTTACGGACTGTTCTGTTTTTGACAGATTCTGCCTTTTATTTCGCATTGCCTCTTTTGCTATGTTGGATTTATTTCTTTGATCCATTAATGTCCAGTAGCATTATGCAATGTCCAGAAGTGAAAATAATGATTGTGTCACCTCTGAATGTGTGAATTATTAATGATGCACTAACCCTCTAATGAGTTTGCTTGAAGTTTGGTGTGAAGGAAGTTTTCAAGGGTCAAGAGAGGAGAATGATATACTATGATCAAGAGGAGTGAAAGCTCTAAGCTTGGGGATGCCCCGTGGTTCACCCCTGCATATTTTAAGAAGACTCAAGCGTCTAAGCTTGGGGATGCCCAAGGCATCCCCTTCTTCATCGACAAAATCATCAGGTTCCTCCCCTGAAACTATATTTTTATTCAATCACATCTTGTGTTCTTTACTTGGAGCGTCGGTTTGTTTTCGTTTTTGTTTTTGTTTGAATAAGATGGATCCTAGCATTCACTTTGTGGGAGAGAGACACGCTCCGCTGTTGCATATGGACACATGTGTCCTTAGGCTTTACTCATAATGTTCATGGCGAAGTTTCTTCTTCGTTAAATTGTTATATGGTTGGAATTGGAAAATGCTACATGTAGTAATTCTAAAATGTCTTGGATAATGTGATACTTGGTAATTGTTGTGCTCATGTTTAAGCTCTTGCATCATATGCTTTGCACCCATTAATGAAGAAATACATAGAGCTTGCTAAAATTTGATTTGCATAATTGGTCTCTCTAAGGTCTAGATAATATCTAGTATTGAGTTTTGAACAACAAGGAAGACAGTGTAGAGTCTTATAATGTTTACAATATGTCTTTTATGTGAGTTTTGCTGCACTTGTTCATCCTTGAGTTTGCTTCAAATAACCTTGCTAGCCTAAACCTTGTATCGAGAGGGAATACTTCTCATGCATCCAAAATCCTTGAGCCAACTACTATGCCATTTGTGTCCACCATACCTACCTACTACATGGTATTTCTCCGCCATTCCAAAGTAAATTGCTTGAGTGCTACCTTTAAAATTCCATCATTCACCTTTGCAATATATAGCTCATGGGACAAAATAGCCTTAAAAACTATCGTAGTATTGAATATGTACTTATGCACTTTATATTTTATTAAGTTGCTTGTTGTGCGATAACCATGCTTCTGGGGAACGCCATCAACTATTGTTGAATATCATGTGAGTTGCTATGCATGTCCGTCTTGTCTGAAGGTCTATCATTTTAGTGGTTGGAGCATGCAAAATTGTTAGAGAAGAACATTGGGCCGCTAACTAAAGCCATGAACCATGGTGGAAGTTTCAGTTTTGGACATATATCCTCAATCTCATATGAGAACAATAATCTTTGCTACATGCTTATGCATTTAAGAGGAGTCCATTATCTGTTGTCCATGTTGTCCCGGTATGGATGTCTAAGTTGAGAATAATCAAAAGCGAGAAATCCGAAATGCGAGCATTCTCCTTGGACCTTTGTACAGGCGGCATGGAGGTACCCCTTTGTGACACTTGGTTGAAACATGGCATGCGAAGACCCGGTAGTCCAAGTTAAGTAGGACGAGGTGCGGGCACTATTAGTATACTATGCATGAGGCTTGCAACTTGTAAGATATAATTTTCATAACTCATATGCTTTATTACTACCGTTGACAAAATTGTTTCATGTTTTCAAAATAAAAAGCTCTAGCACAAATACAGCAATCGATGCTTTCCTCATTGAAGGACCTTTCTTTTACTTTTATTGTTGAGTCAGTTTACCTATCTCCTTCCACCTTAAGAAGCAAACACTTGTGTGAACTGTGCATTAATTCCTACATACTTGCATATTGCACTTGTTATATTACTTTATGTTGACAATATCCATGAGATATACATGTTACAAGTTGAAAGCAACCGCTGAAACTTAATCTTCCTATGTGTTGTTTCAACACCTTTACTTTGATTTATTGCTTTATGAGTTAACTCTTATGCAAGACTTATTGATGCTTGTCTTGAAGTACTATTCATGAAAAGTCTTTGCTATATGATTCAGTTGTTTACTCATGTCATTACCTTTGCTTTGATCGCTGCATTCATTACATATGTTTACAAATAGTATGATCAAGATTATGATGGCATGTCACTTCAGAAATTATCTTTGTTATCGTTTTACCTGCTCGGGACGAGCAGAACTAAGCTTGGGGATGCTGATACGTCTCCAACGTATCGATAATTTCTTATGTTCCATGCTACTTTATTGATGATACCTACATGTTTTATGCACATTATATGTCATATTTATGCATTTTCTGGAACTAACCTATTAACAAGATGCCGAAGAGCCAGTTGCTGTTTTCTGCTGTTTTTGGTTTCAGAAATCCTAGTAAAGAAATATTCTCGGAATTGGACGAAACTTTCGCCCAGGGTCCTATTTTTGCACGAAGCTTCCAGAAGACCGAAGACCTAACGAAGTGGGGCCACGAGGAGGCCAGGGGGGTGGCCGGCGCGGCCCAGGCCCTGGCCGCGCCGACCTATCCCCTGGGCCCCTCGTGTGGCCCCGCGTTGACCCTCCGCCTACTTAAAGCTTCCGTCGCGAAACCCCCAGTACCGAGAGCCACGATACGGAAAACCTTACAGAGACGCCGCCGCCGAATCCCATCTCGGGATTCGGAGATCGCTCCGGCACCTGCCGGAGAGGGGATTCATCTCCCGAGAGGACTCTACACCGCCATGGTCGCCTCCGGAGTGATGAGTGAGTAGTTCACCCCTGGACCATGGGTCCATAGCAGTAGCTAGATGGTCGTCTTCTCCTTGTTGTGCTTCATTGTTGGATCTTGTGAGCTGCCTAACATGATCAAGATCATCTATCTGTAATACTATATGTTGTGTTTGTCGGGATCCGATGGATAGAGAGTACTATGATTATGGTGATTATCAATCTATTGTTCATGTGTTGTTTATGATCTTGCATGCTCTCCGTTATTAGTAGAGGCTCTGGCCAAGTTTTTACTCTTAACTCCAAGAGGGAGTATTTATGCTCGATAGTGGGTTCATGCCTCCATTGAATCTGGGACAGTGACAGAAAGTTCTAAGGTTGTGGATGTGCTGTTGCCACTAGGGATAAAACATTGATGCTATGTCTAAGGATGTAGTTGTTGATTACATTACGCACCATACTTAATGCAATTGTCTGTTGCTTTGCAACTTAATGGAGGGGGTTCGGACGATAACCTGAAGGTGGACTTTTTAGGCATAGATGCAGTTGGATGGCGGTCTATGTTCTTTGTCGTAATGCCCGGATTAAATCTCACTATATTTACCATGTCATGTATATGCATTGTTATGCCTTTCTCTATTTGTCAATTGCCCGACTGTAATTTGTTCACCCAACATGCTTTATCTTATGGGAGAGACACCTCTAGTGAACTGTGGACCCCGGTCCTATCCTTTACATAGCATACAATCTACTTGTGTTTACTGTTTTCTTTGCAAACATCTTCCACTCGATACGTTTAATCCTTTGTTACAGCAAGCCGGTGAGATTGACAACCTCACTGTTTCGTTGGGACAAAGTACTTGGGTTGTGTTGTGCAGGTTCCGCGTTGGCGCCGGAATCATCACATTTCGCGACCATCAACCTTCAACGTGCTTCTTGGCTCCTCCTGGTTCGATTAAACCTTGGTTTCTTTCTGAGGGAAAACTTGCTACTGTGCGCATCATACCTTCCTCTTGGGGTTCCCAACGAACGTGTGAGTTACACGCCATCAGTATCTATACCCCCTAAGCCCTAAATTAATTAACTATGTCTTATGAAGTCAAGCATGTGAAGAGAAGTGGTTTTGGGTTTCAAACATGGAAATTTCAAAAACCTCCCAAAAGCTTCATTTTAGACAGACTAAGAAGGATCCATGCTTACATTTGCATTTTCATATTTTAAACTTGTTTAAATCATTATCAAACCTAGGATTTGACCAAGATACAAATTGGTGGGCACAAAATTCAAAAAAATCAGAAAAATGAAAAACAAAAGCACATAGTCTTCTTATATATGTCATATCGTAAGCATTCGAGTTGATAAACGAGGTCTAGGTATATCCAAACCAGACAAATCATGTATCTACCCCCCGTCGATCTTATGAAGTCTAGCATGAAGAGAAGTCGTTTTGGGTTTCAAACATGGAAATTTCAAGAACATCCCAAAAGCTTCATTTTAGAGTGACTAAGAAGGATACATGCTTACCTTTTAATTTTCATGTTTTAAACTTGTTTAAATCTTGGTTGAACCTAGGATTTGACCAAGATTCAAATATATGGGAATAAAATTCAGAAAAAAACAGAAAAATGAAAAACCAAAGCACATAGTCTTCTTATGTCTATAGTTAGCATTAAAGTTGATAAACAGGTCTAGACATATTCAAACTAGAAAATCATGTATATATCTACACCCCTAACCCTAAACTCTGTCTTATGAAGTCAAGCATGCATGAAGAGAAGTGGTTTTTTTGTTCCAAACATGGAAATTTCAAAAACCCTCCCAAGAGCTACATTTTGGGGTGACTAAGAAGGAAAGATGCTTATTTTTTCATATTCATGATTTAAACTTGTTTAAACCATGGTCAAACCTAGGATTTGACCAAGATTCAAATGGGCATCAAAATTGAAAAAAAAATCAGCAAAAATAAAAACCAAAGCAAATAGTTTTCTTATGTTATATAGTAAGCATTAAAGTTGATAAACAAGGTCTAGACATATTCAAACCAGACAAATCATGTATCTATACCCCCTAACCCCTAAACTCTGTCTTATGAAGTCAAGCATGAAGAGAAGTGGTTTTGGGTTTCAAACATGGAAATTTGAAAAACCTCCCAAAAGCCCCTTTTCAAATATTTCAAACTTATTCAAATTTGGTTCAAATATGAAAGACATACAAGTTATAGCACACATAGTGCATACATTTTCACACAAACTGCACTAGATGCTAACCCTATAATTTGAGGCCATTTGGATGAGGTCGAAAAAATTCTTGGATTAGAATCGTGTTGTTCGAACCCCGTAGTTGGATTTTTTTGAACCCTTGATCTGTAGAACTGGGCAAAACCCGAGTTTAACCTATTTAATTATAGATTCGTATATCGATTTTTCTACTACCTTTTTATTATTACTATGCAGCACATGGGTGTTTGCCCGTCGAGTGAAACACGGAGGAAGAGGGATCACTCGGAAGGAGAGAAGAAGGGGGTGTCTCCCCTTTTTCGGGTGATGATGTTGACTTTTGTGCAGGGTTTGTCAGTGAGCAGGAGGTGCGAGCGAGCGAGCGAGCGAGCGAGTCGAGCAAGGCCGAGAATGAGAGAGATTTGTTTTTTTTGAGAGGGACAACCGAAGGATCCAGAAGGACCCACGACTTCCAATACGCATCGATGCGTCTTCTCTTGACAAAGAAGATGGCTGGGAGTTTGCGTACCTACTGCACGTGACTTGTGCTCACTGAAGTGTGGGACCTCAAGGGTGGGCACCACACGTAAGTGACAGACCTGTTGGTGTAAAAACTCGGTTGATTATAATAGTGCATTAGAACAAAGTTTCCTATGGATTCAAGGGTAGGAAATCCAAGTTAACTCATTTACGTGTTAAACTTGTCTAAATCTTGGTCAAACCTAGGATTTGACCAAGATTCAAATGGGCAGAAAAATAAAAAAAAACAGAAAAATGAAAAACAAAATCACATAGTCTTCTTATGTCATATAGTAAGCATTAAAGTTGATAAACAAGGTCTAGACATATCAAACCATACAAATCATGTATCTACCCCTAACCCCTAAACTCCGTCTTATGAAGTCAAGCATGAAGAGAAGTGGTTTTGGGTTTCAAACATGGAAATTTCAAAATCCTCCCAAAAGCCCCTTTTCAAATATTTCAAACTTATTCAAATTTGGTTCAAATTTGAAAGACATACAAGTTATAGCACACATAGTGCATACATTTTCACAAAAACTGCACTAGATGCTAACCCTATAGCTTGAGGCCATTTGGATGAGGTCGAAAAAATTCTTGGATTAGAATCGTGTTGTTCGAACCCCGTAGTTGGATTTTTTTGAACCCTTGATCTGTAGAACTGGGCAAAACCCGAGTTTAGAGTGACTAAGAAGGATACATGCTTCCCTTTTCATTTTCATGTTTTAAACTTGTTTAAATTATCTTGGTCAAACCTAGGATTAGACAAGATTCAAATGGGCATCAAAATTGAAAAAAAATCAGCAAAAAGGAAAACCAAAGCAAATAGTTTTCTTATGTCATATAGTAAGCATTAAAGTTGATAAACAAGGTCTAGACATATTCAAACCAGACAAATCATGTAGCTATACCCCTAACCCCTAAACTCTATCTTATGAAGTCAAGCATGTGAAGAGAAGTGGTTTTGGGTTTCAAACATGGAAATTTCAAAAACCTCCCAAAAGCTTCATTTTAGAGTGACTAAGAAGGATCCATGCTTCCCTTTTCATTTTCATGTTTTAAACTTGTTTAAATTATCTTGGTCGTCAAACCTAGGATTTGACAAGCAGATTCAAATGGGCATCAAATTTGAAAAAAAAATCAGAAAAAAGAAAAACCAAAGCAAATAGTTTTCTTATGTCATATAGTAAGCATTGAATTTGATAAACAAGGTCCATACATATTCAAACCACACAAATCATGTATCTATACCCCCTAAGCCCTAAATTAATTAACTATGTCTTATGAAGTCAAGCATGTGAAGAGAAGTGGTTTTGGGTTTCAAACATGGAAATTTCAAAAACCTCCCAAAAGCTTCATTTTAGACAGACTAAGAAGGATCCATGCTTACATTTGCATTTTCATATTTTAAACTTGTTTAAATCATTATCAAACCTAGGATTTGACCAAGATACAAATGGGTGGGCACAAAATTCAAAAAAATCAGAAAAATGAAAAACAAAAGCACATAGTCTTCTTATATATGTCATATCGTAAGCATTCGAGTTGATAAACGAGGTCTAGGTATATCCAAACCAGACAAATCATGTATCTACCCCCCGTCGATCTTATGAAGTCTAGCATGAAGAGAAGTCGTTTTGGGTTTCAAACATGGAAATTTCAAGAACATCCCAAAAGCTTCATTTTAGAGTGACTAAGAAGGATACATGCTTACCTTTTAATTTTCATGTTTTAAACTTGTTTAAATCTTGGTTGAACCTAGGATTTGACCAAGATTCAAATATATGGGAATAAAATTCAGAAAAAAACAGAAAAATGAAAAACCAAAGCACATAGTCTTCTTATGTCTATAGTTAGCATTAAAGTTGATAAACAGGTCTAGACATATTCAAACTAGAAAATCATGTATATATCTACACCCCTAACCCTAAACTCTGTCTTATGAAGTCAAGCATGCATGAAGAGAAGTGGTTTTTTTTGTTCCAAACATGGAAATTTCAAAAACCCTCCCAAGAGCTACATTTTGGGGTGACTAAGAAGGAAAGATGCTTATTTTTTCATATTCATGATTTAAACTTGTTTAAACCATGGTCAAACCTAGGATTTGACCAAGATTCAAATGGGCATCAAAATTGAAAAAAAATCAGCAAAAATAAAAACCAAAGCAAATAGTTTTCTTATGTTATATAGTAAGCATTAAAGTTGATAAACAAGGTCTAGACATATTCAAACCAGACAAATCATGTATCTATACCCCTAACCCCTAAACTCTGTCTTATGAAGTCAAGCATGAAGAGAAGTGGTTTTGGGTTTCAAACATGGAAATTTGAAAAACCTCCCAAAAGCCCCTTTTCAAATATTTCAAACTTATTCAAATTTGGTTCAAATATGAAAGACATACAAGTTATAGCACACATAGTGCATACATTTTCACACAAACTGCACTAGATGCTAACCCTATAATTTGAGGCCATTTGGATGAGGTCGAAAAAATTCTTGGATTAGAATCGTGTTGTTCGAACCCCGTAGTTGGATTTTTTTTTGAACCCTTGATCTGCAGAACTGGGCAAAACCCGAGTTTAACCTATTTAATTATAGATTCGTATATCGATTTTTCTACTACCTTTTTATTATTACTATGCAGCACATGGGTGTTTGCCCGTCGAGTGAAACACGGAGGAAGAGGGATCACTCGGAAGGAGAGAAGAAGGGGGTGTCTCCCCTTTTTCGGGTGATGATGTTGACTTTTGTGCAGGGTTTGTCAGTGAGCAGGAGGTGCGAGCGAGCGAGCGAGCGAGCGAGCGAGTCGAGCGAGGCCGAGAATGAGAGAGATTTGTTTTTTTGTGAGAGGGACAACCGAAGGATCCAGAAGGACCCACAGACTTCCAATACGCATCTGATGCGTCTTCTCTTGACAAAGAAGATGGCTGGGAGTTTGCGTACCTACTGCACGTGACTTGTGCTCACTGAAGTGTGGGACCTCAAGGGTGGGCACCACACGTAAGTGACAGACCTGTTGGTGTAAAAACTCGGTTGATTATAATAGTGCATTAGAACAAAGTTTCCTATGGATTCAAGGGTAGGAAATCCAAGTTAACTCATTTACGTGTTAAACTTGTCTAAATCTTGGTCAAACCTAGGATTTGACCAAGATTCAAATGGGCAGAAAAATAAAAAAAAACAGAAAAATGAAAAACAAAATCACATAGTCTTCTTATGTCATATAGTAAGCATTAAAGTTGATAAACAAGGTCTAGACATATCAAACCATACAAATCATGTATCTACCCCTAACCCCTAAACTCTGTCTTATGAAGTCAAGCATGAAGAGAAGTGGTTTTGGGTTTCAAACATGGAAATTTCAAAATCCTCCCAAAAGCCCCTTTTCAAATATTTCAAACTTATTCAAATTTGGTTCAAATTTGAAAGACATACAAGTTATAGCACACATAGTGCATACATTTTCACAAAAACTGCACTAGATGCTAACCCTATAGCTTGAGGCCATTTGGATGAGGTCGAAAAAATTCTTGGATTAGAATCGTGTTGTTCGAACCCCGTAGTTGGATTTTTTTGAACCCTTGATCTGTAGAACTGGGCAAAACCCGAGTTTAGAGTGACTAAGAAGGATACATGCTTCCCTTTTCATTTTCATGTTTTAAACTTGTTTAAATTATCTTGGTCAAACCTAGGATTAGACAAGATTCAAATGGGCATCAAAATTGAAAAAAAATCAGCAAAAAGGAAAACCAAAGCAAATAGTTTTCTTATGTCATATAGTAAGCATTAAAGTTGATAAACAAGGTCTAGACATATTCAAACCAGACAAATCATGTAGCTATACCCCCTAACCCCTAAACTCTATCTTATGAAGTCATGTGAAGAGAAGTGGTTTTGGGTTTCAAACATGGAAATTTCAAAAACCTCCCAAAAGCTTCATTTTAGAGTGACTAAGAAGGATCCATGCTTCCCTTTTCATTTTCATGTTTTAAACTTGTTTAAATTATCTTGGTCGTCAAACCTAGGATTTGACAAGCAGATTCAAATGGGCATCAAATTTGAAAAAAAAATCAGAAAAAAGAAAAACCAAAGCAAATAGTTTTCTTATGTCATATAGTAAGCATTGAATTTGATAAACAAGGTCCATACATATTCAAACCACACAAATCATGTATCTATACCCCCTAAGCCCTAAATTAATTAACTATGTCTTATGAAGTCAAGCATGTGAAGAGAAGTGGTTTTGGGTTTCAAACATGGAAATTTCAAAAACCTCCCAAAAGCTTCATTTTAGACAGACTAAGAAGGATCCATGCTTACATTTGCATTTTCATATTTTAAACTTGTTTAAATCATTATCAAACCTAGGATTTGACCAAGATACAAATGGGTGGGCACAAAATTCAAAAAAATCAGAAAAATGAAAAACAAAAGCACATAGTCTTCTTATATATGTCATATCGTAAGCATTCGAGTTGATAAACGAGGTCTAGGTATATCCAAACCAGACAAATCATGTATCTACCCCCCGTCGATCTTATGAAGTCTAGCATGAAGAGAAGTCGTTTTGGGTTTCAAACATGGAAATTTCAAGAACATCCCAAAAGCTTCATTTTAGAGTGACTAAGAAGGATACATGCTTACCTTTTAATTTTCATGTTTTAAACTTGTTTAAATCTTGGTTGAACCTAGGATTTGACCAAGATTCAAATATATGGGAATAAAATTCAGAAAAAAACAGAAAAATGAAAAACCAAAGCACATAGTCTTCTTATGTCTATAGTTAGCATTAAAGTTGATAAACAGGTCTAGACATATTCAAACTAGAAAATCATGTATATATCTACACCCCTAACCCTAAACTCTGTCTTATGAAGTCAAGCATGCATGAAGAGAAGTGGTTTTTTTTGTTCCAAACATGGAAATTTCAAAAACCCTCCCAAGAGCTACATTTTGGGGTGACTAAGAAGGAAAGATGCTTATTTTTTCATATTCATGATTTAAACTTGTTTAAACCATGGTCAAACCTAGGATTTGACCAAGATTCAAATGGGCATCAAAATTGAAAAAAAATCAGCAAAAATAAAAACCAAAGCAAATAGTTTTCTTATGTTATATAGTAAGCATTAAAGTTGATAAACAAGGTCTAGACATATTCAAACCAGACAAATCATGTATCTATACCCCCTAACCCCTAAACTCTGTCTTATGAAGTCAAGCATGAAGAGAAGTGGTTTTGGGTTTCAAACATGGAAATTTGAAAAACCTCCCAAAAGCCCCTTTTCAAATATTTCAAACTTATTCAAATTTGGTTCAAATTTGAAAGACATACAAGTTATAGCACACATAGTGCATACATTTTCACACAAACTGCACTAGATGCTAACCCTATAATTTGAGGCCATTTGGATGAGGTCGAAAAAATTCTTGGATTAGAATCGTGTTGTTCGAACCCCGTAGTTGGATTTTTTTGAACCCTTGATCTGCAGAACTGGGCAAAACCCGAGTTTAACCTATTTAATTATAGATTCGTATATCGATTTTTCTACTACCTTTTTATTATTACTATGCAGCACATGGGTGTTTGCCCGTCGAGTGAAACACGGAGGAAGAGGGATCACTCGGAAGGAGAGAAGAAGGGGTGTCTCCCCTTTTTCGGGTGATGATGTTGACTTTTGTGCAGGGTTTGTCAGTGAGCAGGAGGTGCGAGCGAGCGAGCGAGCGAGCGAGGCCGAGAATGAGAGAGATTTGTTTTTTTGTGAGAGGGACAACCGAAGGATCCAGAAGGACCCACAGACTTCCAATACGCATCTGATGCGTCTTCTCTTGACAAAGAAGATGGCTGGGAGTTTGCGTACCTACTGCACGTGACTTGTGCTCACTGAAGTGTGGGACCTCAAGGGTGGGCACCACACGTAAGTGACAGACCTGTTGGTGTAAAAACTCGGTTGATTATAATAGTGCATTAGAACAAAGTTTCCTATGGATTCAAGGGTAGGAAATCCAAGTTAACTCATTTACGTGTTAAACTTGTCTAAATCTTGGTCAAACCTAGGATTTGACCAAGATTCAAATGGGCAGAAAAATAAAAAAACAGAAAAATGAAAAACAAAATCACATAGTCTTCTTATGTCATATAGTAAGCATTAAAGTTGATAAACAAGGTCTAGACATATCAAACCATACAAATCATGTATCTACCCCTAACCCCTAAACTCCGTCTTATGAAGTCAAGCATGAAGAGAAGTGGTTTTGGGTTTCAAACATGGAAATTTCAAAATCCTCCCAAAAGCCCCTTTTCAAATATTTCAAACTTATTCAAATTTGGTTCAAATTTGAAAGACATACAAGTTATAGCACACATAGTGCATACATTTTCACAAAAACTGCACTAGATGCTAACCCTATAGCTTGAGGCCATTTGGATGAGGTCGAAAAAATTCTTGGATTAGAATCGTGTTGTTCGAACCCCGTAGTTGGATTTTTTGAACCCTTGATCTGTAGAACTGGGCAAAACCCGAGTTTAGAGTGACTAAGAAGGATACATGCTTCCCTTTTCATTTTCATGTTTTAAACTTGTTTAAATTATCTTGGTCAAACCTAGGATTAGACAAGATTCAAATGGGCATCAAAATTGAAAAAAAAATCAGCAAAAAGGAAAACCAAAGCAAATAGTTTTCTTATGTCATATAGTAAGCATTAAAGTTGATAAACAAGGTCTAGACATATTCAAACCAGACAAATCATGTAGCTATACCCCCTAACCCCTAAACTCTATCTTATGAAGTCAAGCATGTGAAGA
The DNA here is from genome assembly GCA_030979885.1 of Lolium multiflorum. Lineage (NCBI taxonomy): Eukaryota > Viridiplantae > Streptophyta > Magnoliopsida > Poales > Poaceae > Lolium > Lolium multiflorum. Next base: position 224,585,304 of record CM061748.1, read on the forward strand.
GAAGTGGTTTTGGGTTTCAAACATGGAAATTTCAAAAACCTCCCAAAAGCTTCATTTTAGAGTGACTAAGAAGGATCCATGCTTCCCTTTTCATTTTCATGTTTTAAACTTGTTTAAATTATCTTGGTCGTCAAACCTAGGATTTGACAAGCAGATTCAAATGGGCATCAAATTTGAAAAAAAAATCAGAAAAAAGAAAAACCAAAGCAAATAGTTTTCTTATGTCATATAGTAAGCATTGAATTTGATAAACAAGGTCCATACATATTCAAACCACACAAATCATGTATCTATACCCCCTAAGCCCTAAATTAATTAACTATGTCTTATGAAGTCAAGCATGTGAAGAGAAGTGGTTTTGGGTTTCAAACATGGAAATTTCAAAAACCTCCCAAAAGCTTCATTTTAGAGTGACTAAGAAGGATCCATGCTTACATTTGCATTTTCATATTTTAAACTTGTTTAAATCATTATCAAACCTAGGATTTGACCAAGATACAAATGGGTGGGCACAAAATTCAAAAAAATCAGAAAAATGAAAAACAAAAGCACATAGTCTTCTTATATATGTCATATCGTAAGCATTCGAGTTGATAAACGAGGTCTAGGTATATCCAAACCAGACAAATCATGTATCTACCCCCCGTCGATCTTATGAAGTCTAGCATGAAGAGAAGTCGTTTTGGGTTTCAAACATGGAAATTTCAAGAACATCCCAAAAGCTTCATTTTAGAGTGACTAAGAAGGATACATGCTTACCTTTTAATTTTCATGTTTTAAACTTGTTTAAATCTTGGTTGAACCTAGGATTTGACCAAGATTCAAATATATGGGAATAAAATTCAGAAAAAAACAGAAAAATGAAAAACCAAAGCACATAGTCTTCTTATGTCTATAGTTAGCATTAAAGTTGATAAACAGGTCTAGACATATTCAAACTAGAAAATCATGTATATATCTACACCCCTAACCCTAAACTCTGTCTTATGAAGTCAAGCATGCATGAAGAGAAGTGGTTTTTTTGTTCCAAACATGGAAATTTCAAAAACCCTCCCAAGAGCTACATTTTGGGGTGACTAAGAAGGAAAGATGCTTATTTTTTCATATTCATGATTTAAACTTGTTTAAACCATGGTCAAACCTAGGATTTGACCAAGATTCAAATGGGCATCAAAATTGAAAAAAAATCAGCAAAAATAAAAACCAAAGCAAATAGTTTTCTTATGTTATATAGTAAGCATTAAAGTTGATAAACAAGGTCTAGACATATTCAAACCAGACAAATCATGTATCTATACCCCTAACCCCTAAACTCTGTCTTATGAAGTCAAGCATGAAGAGAAGTGGTTTTGGGTTTCAAACATGGAAATTTGAAAAACCTCCCAAAAGCCCCTTTTCAAATATTTCAAACTTATTCAAATTTGGTTCAAATTTGAAAGACATACAAGTTATAGCACACATAGTGCATACATTTTCACACAAACTGCACTAGATGCTAACCCTATAATTTGAGGCCATTTGGATGAGGTCGAAAAAATTCTTGGATTAGAATCGTGTTGTTCGAACCCCGTAGTTGGATTTTTTTGAACCCTTGATCTGCAGAACTGGGCAAAACCCGAGTTTAACCTATTTAATTATAGATTCGTATATCGATTTTTCTACTACCTTTTTATTATTACTATGCAGCACATGGGTGTTTGCCCGTCGAGTGAAACACGGAGGAAGAGGGATCACTCGGAAGGAGAGAAGAAGGGGTGTCTCCCCTTTTTCGGGTGATGATGTTGACTTTTGTGCAGGGTTTGTCAGTGAGCAGGAGGTGCGAGCGAGCGAGCGAGCGAGTCGAGCGAGGCCGAGAATGAGAGAGATTTGTTTTTTTTGTGAGAGGGACAACCGAAGGATCCAGAAGGACCCACAGACTTCCAATACGCATCTGATGCGTCTTCTCTTGACAAAGAAGATGGCTGGGAGTTTGCGTACCTACTGCACGTGACTTGTGCTCACTGAAGTGTGGGACCTCAAGGGTGGGCACCACACGTAAGTGACAGACCTGTTGGTGTAAAAACTCGGTTGATTATAATAGTGCATTAGAACAAAGTTTCCTATGGATTCAAGGGTAGGAAATCCAAGTTAACTCATTTACGTGTTAAACTTGTCTAAATCTTGGTCAAACCTAGGATTTGACCAAGATTCAAATGGGCAGAAAAATAAAAAAACAGAAAAATGAAAAACAAAATCACATAGTCTTCTTATGTCATATAGTAAGCATTAAAGTTGATAAACAAGGTCTAGACATATCAAACCATACAAATCATGTATCTACCCCTAACCCCTAAACTCCGTCTTATGAAGTCAAGCATGAAGAGAAGTGGTTTTGGGTTTCAAACATGGAAATTTCAAAATCCTCCCAAAAGCCCCTTTTCAAATATTTCAAACTTATTCAAATTTGGTTCAAATTTGAAAGACATACAAGTTATAGCACACATAGTGCATACATTTTCACAAAAACTGCACTAGATGCTAACCCTATAGCTTGAGGCCATTTGGATGAGGTCGAAAAAATTCTTGGATTAGAATCGTGTTGTTCGAACCCCGTAGTTGGATTTTTTTGAACCCTTGATCTGTAGAACTGGGCAAAACCCGAGTTTAGAGTGACTAAGAAGGATACATGCTTCCCTTTTCATTTTCATGTTTTAAACTTGTTTAAATTATCTTGGTCAAACCTAGGATTAGACAAGATTCAAATGGGCATCAAAATTGAAAAAAAATCAGCAAAAAGGAAAACCAAAGCAAATAGTTTTCTTATGTCATATAGTAAGCATTAAAGTTGATAAACAAGGTCTAGACATATTCAAACCAGACAAATCATGTAGCTATACCCCCTAACCCCTAAACTCTATCTTATGAAGTCAAGCATGTGAAGAGAAGTGGTTTTGGGTTTCAAACATGGAAATTTCAAAAACCTCCCAAAAGCTTCATTTTAGAGTGACTAAGAAGGATCCATGCTTCCCTTTTCATTTTCATGTTTTAAACTTGTTTAAATTATCTTGGTCGTCAAACCTAGGATTTGACAAGATTCAAATGGGCATCAAATTTGAAAAAAAAATCAGAAAAAAGAAAAACCAAAGCAAATAGTTTTCTTATGTCATATAGTAAGCATTGAATTTGATAAACAAGGTCCATACATATTCAAACCACACAAATCATGTATCTATACCCCCTAAGCCCTAAATTAATTAACTATGTCTTATGAAGTCAAGCATGTGAAGAGAAGTGGTTTTGGGTTTCAAACATGGAAATTTCAAAAACCTCCCAAAAGCTTCATTTTAGACAGACTAAGAAGGATCCATGCTTACATTTGCATTTTCATATTTTAAACTTGTTTAAATCATTATCAAACCTAGGATTTGACCAAGATACAAATGGGTGGGCACAAAATTCAAAAAAATCAGAAAAATGAAAAACAAAAGCACATAGTCTTCTTATATATGTCATATCGTAAGCATTCGAGTTGATAAACGAGGTCTAGGTATATCCAAACCAGACAAATCATGTATCTACCCCCCGTCGATCTTATGAAGTCTAGCATGAAGAGAAGTCGTTTTGGGTTTCAAACATGGAAATTTCAAGAACATCCCAAAAGCTTCATTTTAGAGTGACTAAGAAGGATACATGCTTACCTTTTAATTTTCATGTTTTAAACTTGTTTAAATCTTGGTTGAACCTAGGATTTGACCAAGATTCAAATATATGGGAATAAAATTCAGAAAAAAACAGAAAAATGAAAAACCAAAGCACATAGTCTTCTTATGTCTATAGTTAGCATTAAAGTTGATAAACAGGTCTAGACATATTCAAACTAGAAAATCATGTATATATCTACACCCCTAACCCTAAACTCTGTCTTATGAAGTCAAGCATGCATGAAGAGAAGTGGTTTTTTTTGTTCCAAACATGGAAATTTCAAAAACCCTCCCAAGAGCTACATTTTGGGGTGACTAAGAAGGAAAGATGCTTATTTTTTCATATTCATGATTTAAACTTGTTTAAACCATGGTCAAACCTAGGATTTGACCAAGATTCAAATGGGCATCAAAATTGAAAAAAAATCAGCAAAAATAAAAACCAAAGCAAATAGTTTTCTTATGTTATATAGTAAGCATTAAAGTTGATAAACAAGGTCTAGACATATTCAAACCAGACAAATCATGTATCTATACCCCTAACCCCTAAACTCTGTCTTATGAAGTCAAGCATGAAGAGAAGTGGTTTTGGGTTTCAAACATGGAAATTTGAAAAACCTCCCAAAAGCCCCTTTTCAAATATTTCAAACTTATTCAAATTTGGTTCAAATTTGAAAGACATACAAGTTATAGCACACATAGTGCATACATTTTCACACAAACTGCACTAGATGCTAACCCTATAATTTGAGGCCATTTGGATGAGGTCGAAAAAATTCTTGGATTAGAATCGTGTTGTTCGAACCCCGTAGTTGGATTTTTTTGAACCCTTGATCTGTAGAACTGGGCAAAACCCGAGTTTAACCTATTTAATTATAGATTCGTATATCGATTTTTCTACTACCTTTTTATTATTACTATGCAGCACATGGGTGTTTGCCCGTCGAGTGAAACACGGAGGAAGAGGGATCACTCGGAAGGAGAGAAGAAGGGGGTGTCTCCCCTTTTTCGGGTGATGATGTTGACTTTTGTGCAGGGTTTGTCAGTGAGCAGGAGGTGCGAGCGAGCGAGTCGAGCGAGGCCGAGAATGAGAGAGATTTGTTTTTTTTGTGAGAGGGACAACCGAAGGATCCAGAAGGACCCACAGACTTCCAATACGCATCTGATGCGTCTTCTCTTGACAAAGAAGATGGCTGGGAGTTTGCGTACCTACTGCACGTGACTTGTGCTCACTGAAGTGTGGGACCTCAAGGGTGGGCACCACACGTAAGTGACAGACCTGTTGGTGTAAAAACTCGGTTGATTATAATAGTGCATTAGAACAAAGTTTCCTATGGATTCAAGGGTAGGAAATCCAAGTTAACTCATTTACGTGTTAAACTTGTCTAAATCTTGGTCAAACCTAGGATTTGACCAAGATTCAAATGGGCAGAAAAATAAAAAAAAACAGAAAAATGAAAAACAAAATCACATAGTCTTCTTATGTCATATAGTAAGCATTAAAGTTGATAAACAAGGTCTAGACATATCAAACCATACAAATCATGTATCTACCCCTAACCCCTAAACTCCGTCTTATGAAGTCAAGCATGAAGAGAAGTGGTTTTGGGTTTCAAACATGGAAATTTCAAAATCCTCCCAAAAGCCCCTTTTCAAATATTTCAAACTTATTCAAATTTGGTTCAAATTTGAAAGACATACAAGTTATAGCACACATAGTGCATACATTTTCACAAAAACTGCACTAGATGCTAACCCTATAGCTTGAGGCCATTTGGATGAGGTCGAAAAAATTCTTGGATTAGAATCGTGTTGTTCGAACCCCGTAGTTGGATTTTTTGAACCCTTGATCTGTAGAACTGGGCAAAACCCGAGTTTAGAGTGACTAAGAAGGATACATGCTTCCCTTTTCATTTTCATGTTTTAAACTTGTTTAAATTATCTTGGTCAAACCTAGGATTAGACAAGATTCAAATGGGCATCAAAATTGAAAAAAAATCAGCAAAAAGGAAAACCAAAGCAAATAGTTTTCTTATGTCATATAGTAAGCATTAAAGTTGATAAACAAGGTCTAGACATATTCAAACCAGACAAATCATGTAGCTATACCCCCTAACCCCTAAACTCTATCTTATGAAGTCAAGCATGTGAAGAGAAGTGGTTTTGGGTTTCAAACATGGAAATTTCAAAAACCTCCCAAAAGCTTCATTTTAGAGTGACTAAGAAGGATCCATGCTTCCCTTTTCATTTTCATGTTTTAAACTTGTTTAAATTATCTTGGTCGTCAAACCTAGGATTTGACAAGATTCAAATGGGCATCAAATTTGAAAAAAAATCAGAAAAAAGAAAAACCAAAGCAAATAGTTTTCTTATGTCATATAGTAAGCATTGAATTTGATAAACAAGGTCCATACATATTCAAACCACACAAATCATGTATCTATACCCCCTAAGCCCTAAATTAATTAACTATGTCTTATGAAGTCAAGCATGTGAAGAGAAGTGGTTTTGGGTTTCAAACATGGAAATTTCAAAAACCTCCCAAAAGCTTCATTTTAGACAGACTAAGAAGGATCCATGCTTACATTTGCATTTTCATATTTTAAACTTGTTTAAATCATTATCAAACCTAGGATTTGACCAAGATACAAATGGGTGGGCACAAAATTCAAAAAAATCAGAAAAATGAAAAACAAAAGCACATAGTCTTCTTATATATGTCATATCGTAAGCATTCGAGTTGATAAACGAGGTCTAGGTATATCCAAACCAGACAAATCATGTATCTACCCCCCGTCGATCTTATGAAGTCTAGCATGAAGAGAAGTCGTTTTGGGTTTCAAACATGGAAATTTCAAGAACATCCCAAAAGCTTCATTTTAGAGTGACTAAGAAGGATACATGCTTACCTTTTAATTTTCATGTTTTAAACTTGTTTAAATCTTGGTTGAACCTAGGATTTGACCAAGATTCAAATATATGGGAATAAAATTCAGAAAAAAACAGAAAAATGAAAAACCAAAGCACATAGTCTTCTTATGTCTATAGTTAGAATTAAAGTTGATAAACAGGTCTAGACATATTCAAACTAGAAAATCATGTATATATCTACACCCCTAACCCTAAACTCTGTCTTATGAAGTCAAGCATGCATGAAGAGAAGTGGTTTTTTTGTTCCAAACATGGAAATTTCCAAAACCCTCCCAAGAGCTACATTTTGGGGTGACTAAGAAGGATAGATGCTTATTTTTTCATATTCATGATTTAAACTTGTTTAAACCATGGTCAAACCTAGGATTTGACCAAGATTCAAATGGGCATCAAAATTGAAAAAAAATCAGCAAAAATAAAAACCAAAGCAAATAGTTTTCTTATGTTATATAGTAAGCATTAAAGTTGATAAACAAGGTCTAGACATATTCAAACCAGACAAATCATGTATCTATACCCCCTAACCCCTAAACTCTGTCTTATGAAGTCAAGCATGAAGAGAAGTGGTTTTGGGTTTCAAACATGGAAATTTCAAAAACCTCCCAAAAGCCCCTTTTCAAATATTTCAAACTTATTCAAATTTGGTTCAAATTTGAAAGACATACAAGTTATAGCACACATAGTGCATACATTTTCACACAAACTGCACTAGATGCTAACCCTATAATTTGAGGCCATTTGGATGAGGTCGAAAAAATTCTTGGATTAGAATCGTGTTGTTCGAACCCCGTAGTTGGATTTTTTTGAACCCTTGATCTGTAGAACTGGGCAAAACCCGAGTTTAACCTATTTAATTATAGATTCGTATATCGATTTTTCTACTACCTTTTTATTATTACTATGCAGCACATGGGTGTTTGCCCGTCGAGTGAAACACGGAGGAAGAGGGATCACTCGGAAGGAGAGAAGAAGGGGGTGTCTCCCCTTTTTCGGGTGATGATGTTGACTTTTGTGCAGGGTTTGTCAGTGAGCAGGAGGTGCGAGCGAGCGAGCGAGTCGAGCGAGGCCGAGAATGAGAGAGATTTTTTTTTTTGTGAGAGGGACAACCGAAGGATCCAGAAGGACCCAGACTTCCAATACGCATCGATGCGTCTTCTCTTGACAAAGAAGATGGCTGGGACTTTGCGTACCTACGCACGTGACTTGTGCTCACTGAAGTGTGGGACCTCACGCGTGGGCACCACACGTAAGTGACAGACCTGTTGGTGTAAAAACTCGGTTGATTATAATAGTGCATTAGAACAAAGTTTCCTATGGATTCAAGGGTAGGAAATCCAAGTTAAATCATTTACGTGTTAAACTTGTCTAAATCTTGGTCAAACCTAGGATTTGACCAAGATTCAAATGGGCAGAAAAATAAAAAAACAGAAAAATGAAAAACAAAATCACATAGTCTTCTTATGTCATATAGTAAGCATTAAAATTGATAAACAAGGTCTAGACATATCAAACCATACAAATCATGTATCTACCCCCTAACCCCTAATCTCCGTCTTATGAAGTCAAGCATGAAGAGAAGTGGTTTTGGGTTTCAAACATGGAAATTTCAAAAACCTCCCAAAAACTTCATTTTAGAGTGACTAAGAAGGATACATGCTTCCCTTTTCATTTTCTTGTTTTAAACTTGTTTAAATTATCTTGGTCAAACCTAGGATTTGACAAGATTCAAAGATACATGCTTCCCTTTTCATTTGACATGAATCCTTGTGGCACGACCATGTTGGGGTCACTCCTGGCTGTCTACCCAGCCGAGCATGCGGGCTCTATTACCTTGTACGAATCCTCGTTTTAAACAAAGAAGTGAACAAACGCCCCCCCCCCCGCCACGGACACACACACACACACTTTCTCTCTCTCTCTCTCTCTCTCTCTCTCTCTCTCTCTCTCTCTAACCGGCTTTAGATATCGCATCATTTGTCTGTCAGACTCCATTGATTTGCCCCAAGTTCAACAAGGTCGCCCCCTTTTCCTCTGAGAGTCCATTGATTTTTATTTGCTGGTGTCACTTGTGCTAAACTGTCATTCCTTGTACTCCCTCCGATTCATATTATTTGATGGTAATATAGATGCATCTATACACATTATAGTTGTAGATACATCCATTTTACCATCAATTAATATTGATCGGAGTTGCAGCGTGGTATGAGGCCTGCCGCCTGCCACCGTCGGCGAGGTTCCAAGTAAACGGCGCCAGAAGAAGAGTAGCGCGGCTCCGGATTCAACCAACTGGCGGCGATGGACGGCACTATGGAAATAAACGCTACGAATTTGGAGGCCATCGCGTACAACATCGCTGGAACGGCGCAGGTCATGTGCTCCCACGACGGCTGCGGGGTCATCGTCAGCTACCACGAGTCCCTAAGCCACCAGATCGCGTGCCCGCACGGCCGGTGCAACTGCACGGAGCAGGGCTGCGACTTCGCCGCCCCACCGTCAGCGCTCCTCGTTCACCTCGCAGAGGCCCACTCGATTCAGGTGCACAGGTTAGAGTATGGCAAGTCCATAGAGTTCCGGGTGACCATGACGCACCCGTGCTCGCCGTGCAGGCTGCTCGTCGTCGAAGGGGATGACGGCTCCGTGTTCGTCCTGTACATCGACGCGCTCGGCCCGGCCATTGTCTTGTCTTTGGTATGCGTCAGTTCGGCCACATCCGTGTGGCCGCTCTACAGGGTGAAGATCTGGGCGCACGGCCCGCCGCCGTCCTCGAAATCGGACTGCAGGCGGGATGTCGTGAAGATGTCTGCCGATGCTTCTGGCAGCGCGTCGCCGGGCGCTGTCGTGTTTGAGGAGCTCACGTCGTTCCTCGTTGTGCCGGGGCCATACCTCGTTGGTGCTGGATCGTCCAAGGAGCTGCGTTTCTACATTCGCATATGCAAGCAGATGTAGCTACTGCTACTTTGCGTAGTTGAAAAAACTGTCAATTTGTCATGAGGAATGATAAATTTCGATGAAAAGTACTTGATTGTTCGTACGGCTGCTATTTTTTTATGGATTCTTCGTTTCATATTTGTGCTGAACTGTTTGTAGTAGTACTTATACTGTACTTAATAATAATGCAGCGTGGAAGTGAATACTCCTTTTTTTTGTGAATCGGAAGTGAATACTCCAACTATATGTAATTGTAACCCCTCCATCTGATTTATATAAAACTATGTGCACTTCCAGATCATTTCTCCTGTTTTTTAGATGTCCTTTCACTTACTATAAAAAACAAAGAAGCACTGCTGCTTTGATTCAAAGGAATGTGGAGAGTGTAGAAATAGGAAAGGTGTAGGATTGAAATTTTCCCATAGGAATCAAATCCAACATAATTCCTATGTCAATCCTATGAATCAAAGAAGCCCTAAGTGGTTACCGGTGCTTAATGCACAGTTCCAAAAAGTTCATCCCGCAGTCCAAATAACTAATAATCAGATGATGTCAATTTTTGTGTATGTAGTTGTGCCTATTACCATCACAAATATAGTCTCAAATAGTATGATGGTGGAGATACACATTTTTTAACTACCATGATTTTCGGTAAATGCTTAGTCAATTTTGACATAATTTGACTTTCTAAAAATAATATAAGCTAAGCTTTGAGATGGAGGTACTATATTGGGTTTTCCTCGTCTTAAGCAAAATCCCTTCCCATCCCCTTAAATAGAGTACTCCAGCCTCGAGGCTAGGAGATAAGAGAGGCCATCGATAGGCCACATACTCCTCGCGCGCTCGCAATGCTGGAAACTGTCACCGTTACCCTGAAGATGGACTCCACCGTGCTTCACTGCATTTTCTGCTCCCAGCCCCTCAAGCCCCCCGTCTTCAAGGTCGATCCCTTTCCCTCCCACACTCCATTGATGTTTCTTTTGTGGGTTCACTACTGCAAAAATGGCAATCCACGAACTTTGATTTGTGCAGTGCAAGGGTAATCATTTGGCCTGCGGCCGCTGCCTCAGCGAGCTTCCCGGGAACCGGTGCCATAGGTGCGTGGAACCCCGCGGCGGATTCGAGCACGACCCGGCAATGGACGCCGTCGTATCAGCGGCGACGGTTGAGTGCCCCCACAGCAGCTGCGGGAGCTTGGTGGCCTACCACCAGGTCCACGACCACAAGATTGCATGCCCGCACGCCCCTTGCGCTTGCACGGAGCCCGGCTGCGACTTCGCCGCCCCGCCAACAGCGCTCGTCGCCCACTTTGCAGCGGCCCACTCGATCCAAGTGCACAAGCTCCCGCCGTACAACACGACCAAAGTGTTCGAGGTGCTGGTGCCGGTGCCGGGTTCGCCGTGCCTGCGGATCATCGCCGAAGGGGAGGACGGCGCCGTGTTCGTCCTGATCATCGGCGTGCTCGGTTCGACTTCGACCACCATCGTGTCTACCGTGTGCGTTAGGGCGGCCGCGTGCGTGTGGCCTCTGTACACGGCAAAGATGTGGGCGAATGGGCCGGCGTCGTGCTCGTTGGCGCACTCGAGGAGCAGGGCGGACACCGTGAATGTGTCATTGGAGGCGTCGAGCTGCGCCTTGCCGGGCGACGTCGCGTTTGATGAACTCACGTCGTTCCTCTCGGTACCGCCGCTGTACCAGGTGCTTGGTGGACCTTCCAAGCTGCTGCGTTTCTACATTCGCATCGAGAAGGAGAACAATTAATCCTCAAAATAAGTACTCCTTATATAGAAAGGGACTAACTGTTTTTCGTCCTGCTAATGCAACCTTGAGGTGACCGGGACAACTTTGTACAAAGCATCGTGCTCATATAAATATACGTACTCTACAAAATCATCAGCAGTGGAGTACCTCGTAGGTGCCATGTCCATGGATCGACAAGACAAGACACATACATAGACTGGGTCACTGGGAGATGGATATTACTACTGGATCGTGATAGGATGCCTACATACACCCTACTCGGCAGGTGACGATACCTTCCCAACAAAGGTATCCAGTCCCATCCATTGATTATATTTTATTATGGACGGAGAGCATTCTACTACGTAGAAGAGATGTCATGTCTTGGGGCAGAGGTTCGGCTTAATCATGGTTTAGATGACTCTAATGTAGATGTATCTAGACATATTGTAACTATAGATACTTCCATTTTAGCATCAAGTAATGTGGATCGGAGGGAGTAATACTATAGTACAATATACTCAGTATAAGGTTAACTTTGGCACACGCTGGGACGCACATATTTGTTAGAAGTACACACATGCAAGACAGAGCACAGAGTAAAATAATTACTATTTACTTATGGGCAACCAAAAGCTTGTACGTGTCCACTCTATATATGGGCATGGACTACACTTATTGCTTGTGGACGAGGATAGCTGTTGTGGACAACACAGTGGATGCTGTTAGAGTGAAACGGCACACTTATTATGGATCGTAGGGAGTATGCAAGATAAAAAAAGATCTACCATACATATAGTATTATTATCATCAGTTATGTACTCATGACACTGGGAGCATACACACACGATCGTACATACTACAGTAGTACTGTACTACTTTTAAAACTACTTGCAAGATAAAATATACTGTACTACTTATCACTGGGTGCATACACACACGATCGTATACATACTAGTACTGTACTACTTTTAACACTAGGCTATCCTTTTCAGTGGTCTTCCTCTTCAGCTTCCACAGCCTGTACCATGTTGCTCTTCTTCTTCTTCTTCTTCTTCTTCTTCTTCTTCTTCTTCTTACTCCCGCTGTCCTGGAATTCCGCCAATTTTTGTTGACCCTTCTCAAAGTTCACTATTCGCCTGTATACCTCATATGTCGCGTATGCGTCGATGCTTGCATACAGGATATGCTTCATGGACAAGGGCACCTGCTTCCACACCTTGTGTTCCTCTTTCGTAAGTTTTTTCATGATAGATTTGTACTGGCTGTCTATAATGGCCGCAGCATAGTAAGCCAACGAATCCTTATTGTTACTAGTGGAATCGGCAGGCTTCCACCTTTTCTGGATGTCCACGAAGTTCGCCACTGAGAGGTTGCAACGCCCAAGCCTGGTAATGTCGTTGCCGATGTCAACACCTGCAAATGTTATGTCAGGCCTGCCAAGAAAGTCAGCGAGTTTGGGGCAGGGCTGGTCGGATTCTTAAGTCCGGATGCCTATTATGTCATACATCGCAATCCCAGGAATATTGTTGTTGCGAGGCATAATAGTTAAGTATCACAGTCATCATTCATTACAACTCATAAAGTCTTACAAATTGGAATCACATGATCCATATTACACAAATAGTTGATCTAACGATCAACGAACTGATCAACGAACAAACACAAGTTCATAGCGGAAGCGTAAGATACAAGGACTCTATAGTCCACAGGCCAACGCTTGACGTTAGCAGACTCCTAGTTGTTGTAGACTTCCTGCTGACCGTCCTCCTCGTACTGCTGCTCCTCTTCATAGTCTGGCCATTTGAATAGCCAGGGACACAGCCGTGAGTACTTTATGTACTCGCAAACTAATACTAGTGTAAGTGCTAACATTTCTAGTAGAGGGGTGCTAAGCTCTAGTTTATTTGCATAAAGCCAATTTTTGTTCACAAGTATTTGCTAAAGACTTATTCATGTGCTAACTAACTCAAGTGGGAACATTAGTGTCATTCCCACAACTCTGTTGTGTTTTCAATATATTCAAGTCACCATTCACCATTCATATCATCAACATGATCAAATTCTAATACTGGAAACTGTATGGCCTTTCCAACCGTCCGTAACCGTGGACACGGCTATTCGAATAGATTTACACTCTGCAGAGGTTGCACACTTGTGCCACAACATTTGATTCCATCCGTCGGGATTTCCCCGAATCATCGTAACACAGTACGCGGATCATCAACCATAACCTTTCATTTACTAACCCTAGTATGAGCACCTCTCCCCATGAGCTTGGCCTCCCAGTGAAGACCAACTGTCAACCTGGGAACTGCACAGGGCTTGGCCGTACAATTCACTTCACATCATTTCTCAACAACGGAGGCAGCCTCGGCATAACCCCTATGATGTGTGTTCAGAGGGAACTCATACTAAGATACATAAACTTCTAGTTAAGCCCTTACCCATAATCAGGTATTGTGGGGGTACTCAATAATTGGAAAGGTATCGCATCCAAACCAATACTAGTTTTTAATCAAAAATCACCATCTTCTCTTGGTCATATTCACCTTCAAAAGTCATTTCAATATTTCACCACACATGTTCCCATCTAGAGTAGTCATGTTTAATTTAGCACTAGCATCTAAGGATGAGGGGTGCTAAGTAATTTGCTTTGCTCCTAGGCTAACTTTGATACTCTTGTACTAATCTAACATTAACCCTATTGAATTATGAAACAATAGTACAAAATAACAGTAAGTAAAACTTAAAAATAAAACTGGGAATTAGGCTCATAATATAAAGTAAATGGGTGGTGCTTGGCTCAGGATGAGCTAGCACTTTGCAAGAGTATTATCTTGCCTTGGTTGGGAAACTGGTCAAAGTGGTCTTCTTCTCCTTGACAGTAGACCTCCTCCTCCTCCGGATACTCCTCGGTACTAGCGTCTAAAATACGAATACGGGGTACACAATCATCATACCAAACAATTTACTAAACTAGGCACACTCATGAGTTACACACTTTAAACTAGCATCACAATTTCTTATTTGGTTGGTGAATGTGTTCTTTTTATTATTTAAGAAAAATAATTTCCTCTCATATTACTTTTAATTATTCAGAGATATAACTTCCTCTCATTATCTTATTAAGATTTAATTTCTCTCATGCATAATATGTGACCTAGGTTGAACAAGGTCAACCTCTTCACACTTAGCATTTTAAGAAAATGATTTAAATGAGGTGAGTACCTCATACCATTTAATTCTAACATGGTAATGATTTAATATCATCAACAAACCATATGAGATTTTTATGACCAGAGTCTTCACCTCATATTGGATTGCTCATGACAAGATTTAAATGGAAGAAAATATTCCCATATGATTTATTAATATTTTGGGACAATATCCTTGACTAGAAATAGCCATAAAGTCCTTTAATTTAACTAGGCCATGATCATACACAGTAAGCATGGCATATTTTTGTAGAAACAATTAGTATAAGTGAAATGTGAATTATAGGAGTTGGAATTAACTTAAAAGCATGTTTGGTTGATTTTTAATAATTATTCTAAGGCAGAAAAGTCCCTGCCTTGTTTATTTTCCTATTTTAATTCTATAATAGATCTATAGTTAATTCCAGTGGCATTGTATAGATAAATTCCTAAGGTTTCCAAATATATAAAGTTTGTAAAATTTGACTGAGTAGATTTGTCTCTATTAATTTTCAAAGTTTGCATCAGATTGCATATTCTATTTATCTGAAATTCGAATTTGAACTGGTGGGCTCGCGGGAAAATAACTGGGCTGGGGGAAAAAGAAGTTGGGCCGGCCCACTTCGCGTCCAGCGCGAGCAGGCCGTCGGACGGCGGGGGCCACACGTCAGCGGGACTTGGCGCCCGAAGCGGTACGGGGAAGGGGAGCCGTGCGATTAGCGTGATCGCACGGTCCAGACGCGTCGTCGTCGACGGCGACGAGGAACTCACCGGCGGCGGCAGGGGGTCGGAGGGCGCCTGGGGGCTCCGGCGGTCGCCGGCGGGTGCGCCGCGACGTTGTCGAGGACGAGGATGCGTCGGAAGCAGTTGCGTCTCCAATGGTGGCCTCCTGCTCCGGCGACTCCGTGTCTGGCGGCGGCGGCGATCTTGTAATTGGCGGCCTCCGGCGACGATCTGGTGGAATTGAAGTGGCGAGGAGAAGCTAGGAGAGGAGAGAAGATGATCGGTGTGCTCAATTTGGTGGGAGAAGCCCTCCTTTTATAGGAGCGGGAGGTGGCTGTGGCGCCCGGCTAGGGTCGTCGTCGTCGCCGTCGTTCCATGGCGGCGAAGGGGCAAGGCGTGGGCGCGTACGGTGGCTGGTGTCATGGGGAAGCGACGCGCGTGATCGTGGCGCTGCGGGGGTCGTGGCGCGGCGCGCTTGAGGGCTCGGGCCATGGCGGGCTGCCGTGGATGCTTGCGTCACTGCGGCGTTCCGCGGGCCCTTGAGCGTGTCCAGGGTGCGGTGTGGTGTCACGTGTCGGCCGGCGCGATAGCAAGGGCGGAGGTGGCGCGAGAGGCTCCGGTCCACGGCGCTCGGCGCGTCCGGGTCGACGCCATGCGCGCTCGGCGCGGCATGGACGTTCTGGCGTCACGGCGCGCTGATCTGGCGTCTCCGAGGCATGGCTTCGTCAAGTCGGTGGTGGGCAGCATCGGTGAGTGTGAGGGAGAGGTTTGACACGGTCTTGCTTGTTGGAATTGACCAGATGAGGGATGGCATGAATTGGACTTGCCATGCCACGGCATGGCAAGGTTTGATTTATTTGATCTCTCCTTGACCAGTGCAAGTGGTGGTGATGGTGTGGTGAGGTGAGAGGGAGGCTCCAGGGTGCAGAGAGGGCAGGGTTGGACCAAGTCCAAGGTAGAAATGAGGTATGGGCTCAATTATAAACCCTGCCTGCAAGGTGTTTGTTATAATGCCCGCAAGAAAAATATTTTCGAATTTTGCAAATCTTTTTGGTGGGTTGTAATAATATATTAAATAGAGTATATTGGTGGTGGTGGTGGTCAAAATGGCATTGAAATGCAAAAATTCATTTTGCATATGATCTTACATATGTGAGTTTGTCCCAACTTTGCATGCTTCTCATTTGAAATTGGTACATAATTTGGGGTGGTGGTTTTGGGCAAAGTTGTAGTGCTTGATGTTGTCTTGGATGAGGTGAAAAGAGTTGACCAAGTGTAGAAGTGAAAAGTGAAAATACAGGGGCTCAAAGTGAGTACCAGACTATAAATGTCACATATGACCATATCACATGTGAGCTCATATTTATCTCAATTTTGATTTGAAAGTTGTTTGATGGTTTCCAAAGTTGTTAATAAAGGTTTAGTATCCATTTACACCTAATGGTGCAAACCAAAATGGTCTCTAACAAAGATTTGTAAAAATGGCCTAAGCCTTATGTGTGTGTGAGATTGATTTTTATTATTTCTTTTCCCTTTTCTTTTTATTTGACTTTGGATGATCAAGTGATCATTGCTAGGGTTTTAGAGTGAGAGAGAACACATAAGCAAGCATCATGGCAATTGCACACTCAAAATAATTAAAATAGGTGATCTATATGCATAAACCTATATGAGGAGAAAAAAGTTTTTGTTAACTCTGATTTTTGGGATTCTTGAATTTCTCTCTTGTTCCTTTTATTGAAATTTGGGATGTTACAAACCCTTCCCCCTTACAAAAGATCTCGTCCCGAGATCTAGAGAAAACTAGGTACTAAAGAGATCTGGGTATTCCTTCTTCATATCTTCCTCGCGTTCCCAAGTTGCTTCTTCTTCGGTGTGATTGCTCCATTGTATCTTCAAGAACTTGATACTCCTGGTGCGGGTGGTTCTGTATGCTTCTTCCAGGATGCGAATAGGTACTTCGCGGTATGTCAAGTCTGTGTTGATATCCACCGAACGATGATCTATATTCTTGAATACTTCAGTCTTCTCCGGTACTTCAAGGCACTTCCGGAGCAGTGAGATGTGAAACACATTGTGCACGGCTGCCATTTCTTCAGGTAGTTCCAGTTGATAGGACACTTCGCCTCGGCGACTCAGAACTTTGAAGGGTCCGACATATCGGGGTGCGAGTTTTCCTTTCAGCTGGAATCTCTGCATTCCCTTGAGGGGTGACACCTTGAGGTAGACAAAATCTCCAATCTCAAAGGTCATCTCTCGGCGTCTTTTGTCAGCGTAGCTCTTCTGTCGGGATTGTGCAGTCTTGAGGTACTCGCGGATCTTGTGCACCTTCTCTTCGGCTTCTCGAAGAACATCTGGTCCAAAGACTTGGCTTTCTCCGACTTCTGACCAGTTCAGAGGGGTACGGCATTTCCTTCCGTACAGGGCTTCAAAGGGGGCCATCTTGTAAGCTGGCTTGATAACTGTTGTTGTACGAGAATTCTGCATAGGCAAGCAGTCTTCCCACTTGGATCCATATTCCAGTACACAGGCTCTCAACATATCTTCTAGTATCTGATTGACTCTCTCGGTCTGTCCGTCAGTCTGCGGGTGATAAGCTGTGCTGAAGTTCAGACGGGTTCCTAGTCCTTCATGCACTTTCTGCCAGAATCTTGAGGTGAACTGTGATCCTCTATCTGACACAATTGACTTCGGGGTTCCGTGCAGGGCTACTATCCTTGAGATGTATAACTCAGCTAACTTTGGGCCTTGGTATGTGGTCTTGACAGGGATGAAGTGTGCAACCTTGGTCAACCTATCAATGACAACCCAAATGGAGTCATTTCCTCTGCTAGATTTGGGCAATCCTGTGATAAAGTCCATACCGACAGAATCCCATTTCCACTCAGGAATCTGTAAAGGTTGCAACAGTCCTGCGGGTCGTTGATGTTCTGCCTTGACTCGCTGACATATATCACACTTGGCGATATAACTTCCTATCTCTCGCTTCATTCCGTGCCACCAGAATTGTTCCTTCAGGTCTTGGTACATCTTGGTTCCTCCGGGATGAATGGAATACAGGGTGTCGTGAGCTTCCTTCAGTATGACTTGCTTCAATTCTGAATCTGACGGTACACACAGGCGACCGTTGTACCAAAGTACTCCTTCTTCATCGATGGTGAATCCTGGTGCCTTTCCTGCAGCTATCTGACTCTTGATTCCGTCAATGCTGGCATTTCCCTTCTGGGCTTCTTTGATCTGTCCAATCAAAGTAGGCTGCAGTTCTATGCTGGCTAGGTATCCTTCACTAACTAGCTCCATTCTGAAATGCTCAAACTCTTGGTGTAGGCTAGGCTGTTCCTTGGCTATCATGGAGTTTAACTGACAAGGCAGTCTACTCAGGGCATCTGCTACTACATTGGCCTTGCCGGGGTGATAGTGGATTTCCATATCATAATCCTTGATTAGCTCTAACCATCTGCGTTGCCTCATGTTCAGCTCCTTCTGGGTGAAGATATACTTCAGGCTCTTGTGATCCGAATAGATCTCGCATCGATTACCCATGAGGTAATGACGCCAAACTTTCAGGGCTAACACTACGGCTGCGAGTTCGAGGTCATGGGTTGGGTAGTTCTGTTCATGCTGCTTCAGTTGCCGGGACAGGTATGATATCACTTTGCCTTCTTGCATCAACACACATCCAAGACCAATCTTGGACGCATCACAGTAGACATCAAATGGCTTGGTGATATCCGGCATGATCAGTATTGGGGCTGTGGTCAATCTGTTCTTGAGCTGTTGGAAACTTTCTTCACATTTGGCAGTCCATTCAAACTTCTTGTCCTTCTTCAGCAGTTGAGTCATGGGTCGGGCTATGCTGGAAAATCCTTCAACGAATCGGCGGTAATATCCCGCTAATCCGAGAAATGCGCGGACCTCGGTCTGAGTGGTTGGGGCTTTCCATTCTGTGACAGTCTTGATCTTGGCGGGATCTACAGCAATTCCTCCTGCGGACAATATATGTCCCAGGAATCCTACCTCCTTCAACCAAAACTCACACTTACTGAACTTGGCATATAACTTGTGCTGCCTCAGGGTTTCTAGGATTATTTCCAAGTGTTGTTCATGTTCCTCTTCGGTTTTGGAGTAGATAAGAATGTCATCGATGAAAACAACGACAAACTTATCCAAAAAGTTCATGAAGACCTTGTTCATGAGGTTCATGAAATAGGCGGGGGCATTGGTTAATCCAAATGACATGACATTGTACTCATACAGTCCATATCTGGTGGTGAAGGCAGTCTTTGGGATATCCGTTGCACGGATCTTCAGTTGATGGTAGCCAGTCCTAAGGTCAATCTTGGAGAATACGGTGGCACCGGCTAGCTGGTCAAACAGATCTTCTATCTTTGGCAAGGGGTATTTGTTTTTGATGGTGACATCATTAAGTTTACGATAATCCGTACATAACCGATTGGCACCATCTTTCTTATCCACAAATAAAACTGGTGATCTCCAAGGCGACGAACTTGGTCGAATCAGACCTTTGTGCAACATATCATCCAGTTGCTTCTTCAGCTCTATTAATTCTGCCGGGTTCATGCTATAGGCTCTCTGGGCTATAGGTCCTGTTCCAGGAATTAACTCGATGATAAACTCGATATCCCGATCCGGGGGCATACCGGGTAGATCATCCGGAAACACATCAGCGTATCGACAAACGACCCTGATCTGATCCAGAGTTGGTTTGGCTACTCCTTGGTTGCAAGTGAAATTTCTGGGGAGTTTTTCAGACACATGTTCTATTGTTATTCCGGTGCTACTAGTCATGGTGATGGCCTTCTTGGCGCAGTCTATCAATCCATGATGTTTCGCCATCCAATCCATTCCTAGTACTACTTCCAATCCTTTTGTTCCCAGAACAATTAAGTTTGCAAAAAACATTATTTCTTGAATTCTGATGGGTACTTCTTTGCAAAATTTTCTAGCTTTAGTTGTTGATCCAGGTATTTGAACTATCATGACATGTTTCAAGCTGATTGGTTGAATCTTACTAGTGCTCACAAAATCTTCGGTAACAAATGAATGTGATGCTCCGGAATCAAACAACACTCTTGCTGGTATTGAGTTAACAGAGAACATACCCAGCACCACATCTGGGGCTTCCTGGGCTTCCTCGGCGTTCATGTGGTAGAGGCGACCTCCGCGGTTGTGCGGGTTGTTGGGGGCGAACTTCTTGCCGGTGGAGACACGGCGTTGCTGCTGAGCAGGTGCAGCGGTGTTGCCGGCGAGCTTGGCCAGCCTTTTGGGGCACTCATTGGAGAAGTGTCCCACAACTCCACATTCATAGCAGGTGATTGTGGACTTGTCCTTGGTTCCAACCGGAATAGCATTGCTTCCGGTCCTTGGTGCAGTGTTGGTGTTGTTGTTGTTGGTGTTGGGGGCTCGCGGCGGAGCGCGGTTGAAGTTGCTGTTGTGGTGCACATAGGAGTTGGGGTTGTTGCTGTTGTGGTGGGGGCCTCCTGGCCTTGGGTTTCCTCCGCTCCGGTTCTGAAATCCGGGGCGCGACACTTGGTTCTGGGGCTTGTTGTTTCTGGGGGCGAAACCACTGCTTGAGCTAGGGCGGTATCTCGGGGCATTGCTGGGCCCACTCTGATTCATCATGCGGCGCTTGCGGTTTTCATTGGCCTGGTGCAACTTGCCTTCCATTTGGATGGAAGAATCCACTAAGGCTTCAAGGTCAGCAAAGGGAATGTTGACCAGTACTGTCTGCATCTCGTCGTGCAGGCCGTTCAGGAATCTCTCCTTCCTTTTCTCATTGGTGTCAGTTTCATCGGGGGCGTACCTTGACAGGGTGAGGAACCTGTCGCGGTATTCTACCACCGACATCCGGCCTTGCTTCAGTTCCCGGAATTCATCCCTCATCTTCTTGATCAAACCTGGTGGTACATGGTACTTGCTAAACTTGAGCTTAAAGTCAGCCCAAGTCATCATCTGTCCGGCATTTAATGCACGGGCGCTAGTCCACCAAGCTCTTGCTGGTCCTGCTAGGTAGTGCGTAGCAAACAGCACCTTCTCATTCTCATCCACTCCAGCTACTTCCAGGTTATTTTCCATTGTTTGCAGCCAATCATCTGCATCTAAGGGCTCTTCAGTCTTGCTGAAAACAGGTGGGTTGGTGTTTTGGACACTTGAGTTGGGAACCTGGAAGGTATGATGCGTATAGAAGCAAGTTTCCCTCAGTATGAAACCAAGGTTTAATCGAACCAGTAGGAGCCAAGAAGCACGTTGAAGGTTGATGGTCGCGAAATGTGATGCGGCGCAACACCAGGGATTCCGGCGCCAACTAGGAACCTGCACAACACAACCAAAGTACTTTGCCCCAACGAAACAGTGAGGTTGTCAATCTCACCGGCTTGCTGTAACAAAGGATTAAACGTATCGAGTGGAAGATGTTTGCAAAGAAAACAGTAAAACAAGTAGATTGTATGCTATGGAAAGAATAGGACCGGGGTCCACAGTTCACTAGAGGTGTCTCTCCCATAAGATAAAAGCATGTTGGGTGAACAAATTACAGTCGGGCAATTGACAAATAGAGAAAGGCATAATAATGCATATACATGACATGGTAAATATAGTGAGATTTAATTGGGCATTACGACAAAGTACATAGACCGCCATCCAACTGCATCTATGCCTAAAAAGTCCACCTTCAGGTTATCGTCCGAACCCCCTCCAGTATTAAGTTGCAAAGCAACAGACAATTGCATTAAGTATTGTGCGTAATGTAATCAATAACTACATCCTTAGACATAGCATCAATGTTTTATCCCTAGTGGCAACAACACATCACAACCTTAGAACTTTCTGTCACTGTCCCAGGTATCAATGAAGGCATGAACCCACTATCGAGCATAATTACTCCCTCTTGGAGTTAAGAGTAAAAACTTGGCCAGAGCCTCTACTAATAACGGAGAGCATGCAAGATCATAAACAACACATGAACAATAGATTGATAATCACCATAATCATAGTACTCTCTATCCATCGGATCCCGACAAACACAACATATAGAATTACATATAGATGATCTTGATCATGTTAGGCAGCTCACAAGATCCAACAATGAAGCACAACAAGGAGAAGACGACCATCTACTGCTATGGACCCATGGTCCAGGGGTGAACTACTCACTCATCACTCCGGAGGCGATCATGGCGATGAAGAGTCCTCCGGGAGATGAATCCCCTCTCCGGCGGTGCCGGAGGCGATCTCCTGAATCCCCCGAGATGGGATTCGCGGCGCGTCTCTGTGGGTTTTCCGTATCGTGGCTCTCGTCTGGGGGCGCGACGGGGGCTTTAAGTAGGCGGAAGGGCCACACGAGGGGCCCAGGGGGCAGGGCCGCGCGGCCAAGGGCTGGGCCGCGCCGGCCACCCCCGGCTGCCTCGTGGCCCCACTTCGTTAGGTCTTCGGTCTTCTGGAAGCTTCGTGCAAAAATAGGACCCTGGGCGAAAGTTTCGTCCAATTCCGAGAATATTTCTTTACTAGGATTTCTGAAACCAAAAACAGCAGAAAACAGAATGGCTCTTCGGCATCTTGTTAATAGGTTAGTTCCAGAAAATGCATAAATATGACATATAATGTGCATAAAACATGTAGGTATCATCAATAAAGTAGCATGGAACATAAGAAATTATCGATACGTTGGAGACGTATCAGCATCCCCAACTTAGTTCTGCTCTCGAGCAGGTAAAACGATAACAAAGATAATTTCTGAAGTGACATGCCATCATAATCTTGATCATACTATTTGTAAACATATGTAATGAATGCAGCGATCAAAGCAATGGTAATGACATGAGTAAACAACTGAATCATAAAGCAAAGACTTTTCATGAATAGTACTTCAAGACAAGCATCAATAAGTCTTGCATAAGAGTTAACTCGTAAAGCAATAAATCAAAGTAAAGGTGTTGAAGCAACACATAAGAAGATTAAGTTTCAGCGGTTGCTTTCAACTTGTAACATGTATATCTCATGGATATTGTCAACATAAAGTAATATAACAAGTGCAATATGCAAGTATGTAGGAATCAATGCACAGTTCACACAAGTGTTTGCTTCTTAAGGTGGAAGGAGATAGGTAAACTGACTCAACAATAAAAGTAAAAGAATGGTCCTTCGCAGAGGAAAGCATCGATTGCTGTATTTGTGCTAGAGCTTTTATTTTGAAAACATGAAACAATTTTGTCAACGGTAGTAATAAAGCATATGAGTTATGAAAATTATATCTTACAAGTTGCAAGCCTCACGCATAGTATACTAATAGTGCCCGCACCTCGTCCTACTTAACTTGGACTACCGGATCTTTGCATGCCATGTTTCAACCAAGTGTCACAAAGGGGTACCTCCATGCCGCCTGTACAAAGGTCCAAGGAGAATGCTCGCATTTCGGATTTCTCGCTTTTGATTATTCTCAACTTAGACATCCATACCGGGACAACATGGACAACAGATAATGGACTCCTCTTTAATGCATAAGCATGTAGCAAAGTTATTATTCTCATATGAGATTGAGGATATATGTCCAAAACTGAAACTTCCACCATGATTCATGGCTTTAGTTAGCGGCCCAATGTTCTTCTCTAACAATTTTGCATGCTCCAACCACTAAAATGATAGACCTTCAGACAAGACGGACATGCATAGCAACTCACATGATATTCAACAATAGTTGATGGCGTTCCCCAGAAACATGGTTATCGCACAACAAGCAACTTAATAAAATATAAAGTGCATAAGTACATATTCAATACTACGATAGTTTTTAAGGCTATTTTGTCCCATGAGCTATATATTGCAAAGGTGAATGATGGAATTTTAAAGGTAGCACTCAAGCAATTTACTTTGGAATGGCGGGTAAATACCATGTAGTAGGTAGGTATGGTGGACACAAATGGCATAATGGTTGGCTCAAGGATTTTGGATGCATGAGAAGTATTCCCTCTCGATACAAGGTTTAGGCTAGCAAGGTTATTTGAAGCAAACTCAAGGATGAACAAGTGCAGCAAAACTCACATAAAAGACATATTGTAAACATTATAAGACTCTACACTGTCTTCCTTGTTGTTCAAAACTCAATACTAGATATTATCTAGACCTTAGAGAAACCAAATATGCAAATCAAATTTTAGCAAGCTCTATGTATTTCTTCATTAATGGGTGCAAAGCATATGATGCAAGAGCTTAAACATGAGCACAACAATTGCCAAGTATCACATTATCCAAGACATTTTTAGAATTACTACATGTAGCATTTTCCAATTCCAACCATATAACAAATTAACGAAGAAGAAACTTCGCCTTGAACATTATGAGTAAAGCCTAAGGACACATGTGTCCATATGCAACAGCGGAGCGTGTCTCTCTCCCACAAAGTGAATGCTAGGATCCATCTTATTCAAACAAAAACAAAAACGAAACCGACGCTCCAAGTAAAGAACACAAGATGTGACTGAATAAAAATATAGTTTCAGGGGAGGAACCTGATGATGTTGTCGATGAAGAAAGGGATGCCTTGGGCATCCCCAAGCTTAGACGCTTGAGTCTTCTTAAAATATGCAGGGATGAACCACGGGGGCATCCCCAAGCTTAGAGCTTTCACTCCTCTTGATCTTAGTATATCATTCTCCTCTCTTGACCCTTGAAAACTTCCTTCACACCAAACTTCAAGCAAACTCATTAGAGGGTTAGTGCATCATTAATAATTCACACATTCAGAGGTGACACAATCATTCTTTTCACTTCTGGACATTGCATAATGCTACTGGACATTAATGGATCAAAGAAATAAATCCAACATAGCAAAAGAGGCAATGCGAAATAAAAGGCAGAATCTGTCAAAAACAGAACAGTCCGTAAAGACGAATTTATAAATGGCACCAGACTTGCTCAAATGGAAAAACTCAAAACTAATGAAAGTTGCGTACATATCTGAGGATCACGCTCGTAAATTGGCAGATTTTTTCGAATTTTCTACAGGGAATTATGCCCAGATTCGTGACAGACAGCAATGCTGTTTCTGTGCAGCGATCCCAAATATAACATCAACTTTGACATAGAAACTTTACTTGGCACAAAAACATGATAAGGAGAGGTTGCTACAGTAGTAAACAACTTCCAAGACTCAATAAAACAAAAAATTGCTGTAGGTAAAAACATGGGTTGTCTCCCATAAGCGCTTTTCTTTAACGCCTTTCAGCTAGGCGCAGAAAGTGCAAATCAAGTAACATCGAGAGTAGAAGCATCAACATCATTGCTTGTTCTAATAATAGAATCAAAAGGCAACTTCATTCTCTTTCTAGGGAAGTGTTCCATACCTTTCTTGAGAGGAAATTGATATTTAATATTACCTTCCCTCATATCAATAACAGCACCAACAGTTCGAAGAAAAGGTCTTCCCAACACAATTGGACAAGATGCATTGCATTCGATATCCAAGACAACAAAATCAACGGGGACAAGGTTATTGTTAACCGTAATATGCACATTATCAATCCTCCCCAAAGGTTTCTTTTTAACATTATCGGCGAGATTAACATCCAAATAACAATTCTTTAATGGTGGCAAGTCAAGCATATCATAAATCTTTTTAGGCATAACAGAAATACTTGCACCAAGATCACATAAGGCATTACATTCAAAGTCATTGAATTTCATTTTAATGATGGGTTCCCAACCATCTTCTAACTTTCTAGGAATAGAAGTTTCAAGTTTTAGTTTCTCTTCTCTAGCTTTTATGAGAGCATTTGTAATATGTTTTGTAAAGGCTAAATTTATAGCACTAGCATTAGGACTTTTAGCAAGTTTTTGCAAGAACTTTATAACTTCAGAGATGTGGCAATCATCAAAATCTAAATCATTATGAGCTACAGCAATGGGATCATTATTCCCAAGGTTGGAAAAAATTTCAGCAGTTTTATCACAAGCAGTTTCAGCAGTTTTAGCAATTTCAGGCAGTTTTGTACGATTTGCACTAGGAGTAGAAACATTGCCACCACCAATTATATTACCATTGATAGTAGGAGGTGTAGCAACATGTGAAGAATTAGCATTACTAGTGGTGGTAATAGTCCAAACTTTAGCTACATTATTCTCTTTAGCTAGTTTTTCATTTTCTTCTCTATCCCACCTAGCACGCAACTCAGCCATTAATCTTATATTCTCATTAATTCTAACTTGGATGGCATTTGCTGTAGTAGTAATCTTATTATCAAGATCATTATTAGGCATAACTTTCAACTTTAAAAGATTAACATCAGAGGCAAGCCTATCAACTCTAGAAGCGATAGTATCAATTTTATCAAGCTTTTCCTCAACAGATTTGTTAAAAGCAGTTTGTGTACTAATAAATTCTTTAAGCATGGCTTCAAGACCAGAGGGTACACTTCTATTATTGTTGTAAGAATTCCCATAAGAATTACCATAACCATTACCATTAGCAGAAGGATATGGCCTATAGTTATTACCAGAGTTGTTCCTATAAGCATTGTTGTTGAAATTATTATTTTTAATGAAATTCACATCAACATTTTCTTCTTGAGCAACCAATGAAGCTAAAGGAACATTATTTGGATCAACATTAGATCTACCATTCACAAGCATAGACATAATCACATCAATCTTATCACTCAAGGAAGAGGTTTCTTCAACAGAATTTACCTTCTTACCTTGTGGAGCTCTTTCCGTGTGCCATTCAGAGTAATTTATCATCATATCATCAAGAAGTTTTGTAGCCGCCCCCAATGTGATGGACATAAAGGTACCTCCAGCAGCTGAATCCAATAAATTCCGCGAAGAAAAATTTAGTCCTGCATAGAAGGTTTGGATGATCATCCAAGTAGTCAGTCCATGGGTTGGGCAATTCTTTACCAAAGTTTTCATTCTCTCCCATGCTTGAGCAACATGTTCAGTATCTAATTGTTTAAAATTCATTATGCTACTTCTCAAAGAAATAATTTTAGCGGGAGGATAATATCTACTAATAAAAGCATCCTTGCATTTAGTCCATGAATCAATACTATTCTTAGGCAAAGATAGCAACCAATCTTTAGCTCTTCCTCTTAATGAGAAAGGAAACACTTTCAATTTAATAATATCACCATCTACATCTTTATACTTTTGCATTTCACAAAGTTCAACAAAATTATTGAGATGGGCAGCAGCATCATCAGAACTAGCACCAGAAAATTGTTCTCTCATGACTAGATTTAGTAAAGCAGGTTTAATTTCAAAGAATTCTGCTGTAGTAGCAGGTGGAGCAATAGGTGTGCATAGGAAATCATTATTATTTGCATTTGTGAAGTCACACAACTTAGTATTTTCAGGGTTGGCCATTTTAGCAACAGTAAATAAAGCAAACTAGATAAAGTAAATGCGAGTAACTAATTTTTTTGTGTTTTTGATATAGCAAACAAGATAGCAAATAAAGTAAAACAACTAATTTTTTTTTTGTATTTTGATTTAGTGCAGCAAACAAAGTAGTAAATAAAATAAAGCAAGACAAAAACAAAGTAAAGAGATTGAGAAGTGGAGACTCCCTTGCAGCGTGTCTTGATCTCCCCGGCAACGGCGCCAGAAATTTAGCTTGATACGCGTAGATGCACACGTCCGTTGGGAACCCCAAGTGGAAGGTATGATGCGTATAGAAGCAAGTTTCCCTCAGTATGAAACCAAGGTTTAATCGAACCAGTAGGAGCCAAGAAGCACGTTGAAGGTTGATGGTCGCGAAATGTGATGCGGCGCAACACCAGGGATTCCGGCGCCAACTGGAACCTGCACAACACAACCAAAGTACTTTGCCCCAACGAAACAGTGAGGTTGTCAATCTCACCGGCTTGCTGTAACAAAGGATTAAACGTATCGAGTGGAAGATGTTTGCAAAGAAAACAGTAAAACAAGTAGATTGTATGCTATGGAAAGAATAGGACCGGGGTCCACAGTTCACTAGAGGTGTCTCTCCCATAAGATAAAAGCATGTTGGGTGAACAAATTACAGTCGGGCAATTGACAAATAGAGAAAGGCATAATAATGCATATACATGACATGGTAAATATAGTGAGATTTAATTGGGCATTACGACAAAGTACATAGACCGCCATCCAACTGCATCTATGCCTAAAAAGTCCACCTTCAGGTTATCGTCCGAACCCCCTCCAGTATTAAGTTGCAAAGCAACAGACAATTGCATTAAGTATTGTGCGTAATGTAATCAATAACTACATCCTTAGACATAGCATCAATGTTTTATCCCTAGTGGCAACAGCACATCACAACCTTAGAACTTTCTGTCACTGTCCCAGGTATCAATGAAGGCATGAACCCACTATCGAGCATAATTACTCCCTCTTGGAGTTAAGAGTAAAAACTTGGCCAGAGCCTCTACTAATAACGGAGAGCATGCAAGATCATAAACAACACATGAACAATAGATTGATAATCACCATAATCATAGTACTCTCTATCCATCGGATCCCGACAAACACAACATATAGAATTACATATAGATGATCTTGATCATGTTAGGCAGCTCACAAGATCCAACAATGAAGCACAACAAGGAGAAGACGACCATCTAGCTACTGCTATGGACCCATGGTCCAGGGGTGAACTACTCACTCATCACTCCGGAGGCGATCATGGCGATGAAGAGTCCTCCGGGAGATGAATCCCCTCTCCGGCAGGGTGCCGGAGGCGATCTCCTGAATCCCCCGAGATGGGATTCGCGGCGGCGGCGTCTCAAGGTTTTCCGTATCGTGGCTCTCGGTGCTGGGGTTTCGCGACGGGGCTTTAAGTAGGCGGAAGGTCAACGCGAGGGGCCACACGAGGGGCCCAGGGGCAGGGCCGCGCGGCCAAGGGCTGGGCGCGCCGGCCACCCCCTGGCTGCCTCGTGGCCCCACTTCGTTAGGTCTTCGGTCTTCTGGAAGCTTCGTGCAAAAATAGGACCCTGGGCGAAAGTCCACCGAGAATCTTTACTAGGATTTCTGAAAAAACAGCAGCAAACAGCAACTTCTCTTCGGCATCTTGTTAAGGTAGTTCCAAAATATATGCATCCATGCATTGCAGCAATCATGTAGCATCATAAGAAATTATCAGTCTTGCTGAAAACAGGTGGGTTGGTGTTTTGGAAATTCTTGAGTTTGGATCCTGGATGGTCATGGTGTCCATGGCCCTGCTGGTTGTTGGCTAACTGTTGCAGTGCTGCGAGGCTGGCTTGACGTTCAGCTCGGTCTGTCTCCCTGTCTGCCATCAGGGTCTGCAGCAGTTGCATCATCGCATCTGAGTTCGCGTTGCGGTTAGCCATCTGAACAGGTAGATAGATCATGAGATAAGAGGGAATTTTCTATGGCTTATTTTGGGTAAATTTTAAACTTAAAGACTTTTGATGATGCACATAACACACAAACATTCATTCATTCATAACAAGCATCACAGATTACAAGCTAACACACTAAGGGTTTTAAGAACCCTTCTTCTCCAAGCTACGATACATGGTGCGGGATACAACTCACACCTACGATAGTGAAGCTAGTGCAACTACTACTCGTCATCTTCATCCACATCAATGGGAATGATCCCATCTTCCGCGGCTTCCAGAAACTCGTAGTCCTCCTCATCAGTGAACTCATCATCCTCAAAGTCGTTGTCATCACTCAGGAAGTCATCGCCTCCCTGAATGTCCTCTCCATCCTCCTCCATCTCCTGGATCTGGTCCTGCTGGGTACGGACAGTCACCTCCAAGGTGCGGATCTTCTCGCGAAGGCGGCGGATAGTGGCATCCTTCTTGGCGCGCTGCAGGCGGAGTAACTTGCGGTCCTTGGCGAGCATCCGGATAGCTTCGGCATGGTGAGCCACAGTCATCTGGGCACGGTGGTTGTGAACCCGCGTCAGTTCCAGGTCCTTCCGGGTCTCATGGAGCATGAAGTCCAAATGCTGCACATGGATCTTGAGCACCGGGTGCGAAGAGAGTGCCATGGGTTCTCCCATGGTGTCGTGCCTGGCGAAGTAGGCGAAGCGGCTTCCCCGGAGTGCGGCGATGTTCTGTCCGCACACCCGAGCAAGTCCCTCCTGAAGAGCGTGAGCAAGCCCGTCCGGCCAGTTGCATGCCTTGAAGGAGAAAAGGATCCTCTCCGAGATGGGAGGCTCCGAACTTCCCTTCAAGTCAGCGGTGATCATCCACTGCTGTTCCCCGGTGGGGGTGTCGTGGATCCGGACTCCATGGAACTTGGGAGGTGGACGTTCGAGCCTCTCGGACACAAGGTACAAGTCGCGCTCGAACACCAGACTTCCTCCGTTCTCCAGGTCGTAGGTCTCCGTCTGGACGTAGGGCTCCATCTGAAAGTGAAATGGATGAGTAAGTTAGAGATGTGACTAAGTGTGGCAATATTTTAGATGAATTTAAAAGGAAGAGCATGGTCATCATTTTTGAAAAGATCCGGTAGAAAAGAGAATGAGTAAGTTTTTCCCAAGTATTCACTCAATTTGTTTTAGAAACTAAATTTTTCAGAACGTCCATTCTAAACTAGGGTCTCCTAAGGTCAAACAATGGCTCTGATACCAACTTGTCAACACCCGGATTTTTAAGTCCGGATGCCTATTATGTCATACATCGCAATCCCAGGAATATTGTTGTTGCGAGGCATAATAGTTAAGTATCACAGTCATCATTCATTACAACTCATAAAGTCTTACAAATTGGAATCACATGATCCATATTACACAAATAGTTGATCTAACGATCAACGAACTGATCAACGAACAAACACAAGTTCATAGCGGAAGCGTAAGATACAAGGACTCTATAGTCCACAGGCCAACGCTTGACGTTAGCAGACTCCTAGTTGTTGTAGACTTCCTGCTGACCGTCCTCCTCGTACTGCTGCTCCTCTTCATAGTCTGGCCATTTGAATAGCCAGGGACACAGCCGTGAGTACTTTATGTACTCGCAAACTAATACTAGTGTAAGTGCTAACATTTCTAGTAGAGGGGTGCTAAGCTCTAGTTTATTTGCATAAAGCCAATTTTTGTTCACAAGTATTTGCTAAAGACTTATTCATGTGCTAACTAACTCAAGTGGGAACATTAGTGTCATTCCCACAACTCTGTTGTGTTTTCAATATATTCAAGTCACCATTCACCATTCATATCATCAACATGATCAAATTCTAATACTGGAAACTGTATGGCCTTTCCAACCGTCCGTAACCGTGGACACGGCTATTCGAATAGATTTACACTCTGCAGAGGTTGCACACTTGTGCCACAACATTTGATTCCATCCGTCGGGATTTCCCCGAATCATCGTAACACAGTACGCGGATCATCAACCATAACCTTTCATTTACTAACCCTAGTATGAGCACCTCTCCCCATGAGCTTGGCCTCCCAGTGAAGACCAACTGTCAACCTGGGAACTGCACAGGGCTTGGCCGTACAATTCACTTCACATCATTTCTCAACAACGGAGGCAGCCTCGGCATAACCCCTATGATGTGTGTTCAGAGGGAACTCATACTAAGATACATAAACTTCTAGTTAAGCCCTTACCCATAATCAGGTATTGTGGGGGTACTCAATAATTGGAAAGGTATCGCATCCAAACCAATACTAGTTTTTAATCAAAAATCACCATCTTCTCTTGGTCATATTCACCTTCAAAAGTCATTTCAATATTTCACCACACATGTTCCCATCTAGAGTAGTCATGTTTAATTTAGCACTAGCATCTAAGGATGAGGGGTGCTAAGTAATTTGCTTTGCTCCTAGGCTAACTTTGATACTCTTGTACTAATCTAACATTAACCCTATTGAATTATGAAACAATAGTACAAAATAACAGTAAGTAAAACTTAAAAATAAAACTGGGAATTAGGCTCATAATATAAAGTAAATGGGTGGTGCTTGGCTCAGGATGAGCTAGCACTTTGCAAGAGTATTATCTTGCCTTGGTTGGGAAACTGGTCAAAGTGGTCTTCTTCTCCTTGACAGTAGACCTCCTCCTCCTCCGGATACTCCTCGGTACTAGCGTCTAAAATACGAATACGGGGTACACAATCATCATACCAAACAATTTACTAAACTAGGCACACTCATGAGTTACACACTTTAAACTAGCATCACAATTCTTATTTAGTTGGTGAATGTGTTCTTTTTATTATTTAAGAAAAATAATTTCCTCTCATATTACTTTTAATTATTCAGAGATATAACTTCCTCTCATTATCTTATTAAGATTTAATTTCTCTCATGCATAATATGTGACCTAGGTTGAACAAGGTCAACCTCTTCACACTTAGCATTTTAAGAAAATGATTTAAATGAGGTGAGTACCTCATACCATTTAATTCTAACATGGTAATGATTTAATATCATCAACAAACCATATGAGATTTTTATGACCAGAGTCTTCACCTCATATTGGATTGCTCATGACAAGATTTAAATGGAAGAAAATATTCCCATATGATTTATTAATATTTTGGGACAATATCCTTGACTAGAAATAGCCATAAAGTCCTTTAATTTAACTAGGCCATGATCATACACAGTAAGCATGGCATATTTTTGTAGAAACAATTAGTATAAGTGAAATGTGAATTATAGGAGTTGGAATTAACTTAAAAGCATGTTTGGTTGATTTTTAATAATTATTCTAAGGCAGAAAAGTCCCTGCCTTGTTTATTTTCCTATTTTAATTCTATAATAGATCTATAGTTAATTCCAGTGGCATTGTATAGATAAATTCCTAAGGTTTCCAAATATATAAAGTTTGTAAAATTTGACTGAGTAGATTTGTCTCTATTAATTTTCAAAGTTTGCATCAGATTGCATATTCTATTTATCGAGAAATTCGAATTTGAACTGGTGGGCTCGCGGAAAATAACTGGCTGCGGGGAAAAGAAGTTGGGCCGGCCCACTTCGCGTCCAGTAGAGCAGGCCGTCTGACGGCGGGGCCACACGTCAGCGGGACTTGGCGCCCGGCGGTACGGGGAAGGGCCCGTGCGATTAGAGCGTGATCGCACGGTCCAGAGCAACGTCGTCGTCGCGCGACGAACTCACCGGCGGCGGCAGTAGGGGTCGGAGGGCGCACTGGGGCTCCGGCGGTCGCCGGCGGGGTGCGCCGCGACGTTGTCGAGGACGAGGATGCGTCGGAAGCAGTTGCGTCTCCAATGGTGGCCTCGCTCCGGCGACTCCGTGTGCGGCGGCGCGCGATCTTGTAATTGGCGGCCTCCGGCGACGATCTGGTGGAATTGAAGTGGCGAGGAGAAGCTAGGAGAGGAGAAGATGATCGGTGTGCTCAATTTGGTGGGAGAAGCCCTCCTTTTATAGGAGCGGGAGGTGGCTGTGGCGCCCGGCTAGGGTCGTCGTCGTCGCCGTCGTTCCATGGCGGCGAAGGGGCAAGGCGTGGCGCGTGGGGCTGGTGTCATGGGGAAGCTGACGCGCGTGATCGTGGCGCTGCGGGGTGGCGCTGGCGCTTGATGGGAGGGCTCGGGCCATGGCGGGCTGCCGTGGATGCTTGCGTCACCTGCGGCGTTCCCGCGGGCCCTTGAGCGTGTCCGTGGAGGTGCGGTGTGGTGTCACGCGTCGGCGGCGCGATAGCAAGGGCGGAGGTGGCGCAGAGGCTCGGTCCACGGCGCTCGGCGCGTCCAGGTCGACGCCATGCGCGCTCGGCGCGGCATGGACGTTCTGGGCGTCACTGGGCGCGCTGATCCTGGCGTCTCCGAGGCATGGCTTCGTCAAGTCGGTGGCTGGGCAGCATCAGGTGAGTGTGAGGGAGAGGTTTGACACGGTGCTGCTTGTTGGAATTGACCAGATGAGGGGATGGCATGAATTGGACTTGCCATGCCACGGCATGGCAAGGTTTGATTTATTTGATCTCTCCTTGACCAGTGCAAGTGGTGGTGATGGTGTGGTGAGGTGAGAGGGAGGCTCCAGGGTGCAGAGAGGGCAGGGTTGGACCAAGTCCAAGGTAGAAATGAGGTATGGGCTCAATTATAAACCCTGCCTGCAAGGTGTTTGTTATAATGCCCGCAAGAAAAATATTTTCGAATTTTGCAAATCTTTTTGGTGGGTTGTAATAATATATTAAATAGAGTATATTGGTGGTGGTGGTGGTCAAAATGGCATTGAAATGCAAAAATTCATTTTGCATATGATCTTACATATGTGAGTTTGTCCCAACTTTGCATGCTTCTCATTTGAAATTGGTACATAATTTGGGGTGGTGGTTTTGGGCAAAGTTGTAGTGCTTGATGTTGTCTTGGATGAGGTGAAAAGAGTTGACCAAGTGTAGAAGTGAAAAGTGAAAATACAGGGGCTCAAAGTGAGTACCAGACTATAAATGTCACATATGACCATATCACATGTGAGCTCATATTTATCTCAATTTTGATTTGAAAGTTGTTTGATGGTTTCCAAAGTTGTTAATAAAGGTTTAGTATCCATTTACACCTAATGGTGCAAACCAAAATGGTCTCTAACAAAGATTTGTAAAAATGGCCTAAGCCTTATGTGTGTGTGAGATTGATTTTTATTATTTCTTTTCCCTTTTCTTTTTATTTGACTTTGGATGATCAAGTGATCATTGCTAGGGTTTTAGAGTGAGAGAGAACACATAAGCAAGCATCATGGCAATTGCACACTCAAAATAATTAATAAGGTGATCTATATGCATAAACCTATATGATGAGAAAAAGTTTTTGTTAACTCTGATTTTTGGGTTGATTGAATTTCTCTTGAAAGTCAGCGAGTTTGGGGCAGGGCTGGTCGGCCGAGGAAATCTGGTACAGGAGGCAGTCTGTGCCCATGCACAACTGTATGAGGGCAGCCTTCTGTTCAGGCCCATAGGTGTACTCTACGTCTAGGCCAACAATTTTGTACGAGTCTTCTTTCTCCAGTATCAACTCGATTTTGTTGATGTGTTCCTCCACCTTAGACGCCATATTGGTATAGTTCGCCGTAATGGTGGTTGTTCCATGAGCGAGGAAAGTGTGTCCTTGGTAGAACGCTTCCATGGAGGGTAGCGAGAGAGGGGCACAGGCGAGAGTGTCAGGGAGAAGACGAAATGAGGAAGACGAAATGAGGAAGACGAATGTTAACCGCCACGCCAGGGCCTGGAAACCGCCCGTCGCTAGATGCATGCATTTGGACGGTTTTGAAGATGACGGGCCATAGGGCACGAATGCAGTTTCCCTGTTAAAATAATAATAACCGCCCACGTACTTAATTAATTGTATGCTTATTTGTTTCTCGAGAGGAGCCTAGTTTTTTTCTACGAAACTCTGAAGATCTATTAAAAATCATCAACATTAGTACAAAGAGATTCAAAATTAATATTACCTTCGTCTAAAAGGAGGTGTCTTAGTTTTGTCTAATACGGATGTATAAAGACATATCTAAGTTGTAGAAATTACAAATATGTCTTCTTTGCACCACTTAGCTACCACTACAAAGTACAAACACTAACGCAAGGTAGATCAGCATCATGCAATGTAGACATTACAGTATTTTTGTACTACTGTACTTGTCTTCCCTGGTCTATGATTCAATATCTAGTATACTGTACTGCTTATACACCAGGGAGATTCAAAATACGAGTTGAGCGCCAAAACTCCCGCCTCCATACACATATTTCGAATTCCCTTTCGACCCTATTAGCAATGACGCAAAGGCAGACAAGTGAAGCCGGCGTTGGTTGGGGTCTCGTTCGTAATTTACACACCCCCTCTGATATATATAGTCTACCGCCTTCCATTCGTCTTCCCCATTTCCGCAAAAAATCTGTCGCAATACTCCAGGCCCATCATCTCTCACCTGCCGGACCACCGCACCGGAATATCCCAGCCGTACTTAGCCGGCATACCACCTCACCTACCTGAGGCCACCGACTCCCTCGTCCGCAGCACCAGATCCGCTTCACCAACGCCGCCGTGTACTGCATCGGATCTGCTTCACCGACTGCTTCATCCGCAGCACCAGATCCGCTTCACCAACGCCGCCGTGCACTGCACTATCTGAGTTCACCGACTCCCTCGTCTGCCGTACCTGATCCGCTTCACCAACGACGCCGTGCACTGCACCGGATCTGCTTCACCGACTCCCTCGTTTCAGATCTGCTTCCCCGAACCCATCATCGACCGCCCCAGATCTGATTAACTTGTCAATGCCTACAGATTGTAGACTAGGGTTTTGCTAGAAGTAGAGGGCAAGTAGATCTCGAAGGTTTAGGCGAAAAGTACTCGGCGATTATGAAAACTAGGGTTATGTTGACAGTAGATTCGATCCTTTCTTTGTCCCTCGACTCCCCCTTATATAGGAGGTGGAGCCGAGGGTTTCGTATCGTACAAGTTACAGAGTTCGGGACGGTTTCTAACTCGTCCCGCCAGATTACAAATAATACTTCCTATTACAACTCTAGCTTTCCTTAATACATCTTGGGCTCCCGAATCTTCTTATTCTTCGGATAGTGGGCCTTCAGTAAATCCCGGGTACTATCTATGGCAGGCCCATTTGGGGTGCCTATGTCAGTAGCCCCCGAGATTTTGCTTGAATCGTAGAGTCAGGGAAAATCTCTCCCGTTTATTTTTGTTCGAGAGCTTTTATTCATACTCCACATAAAATTCTATATTGTACAGGGATAATGGTAGTTGGGGCTAGTTCATCTGACGGATCAGGTACTAGTTAACTGCTCTAGTGGCAATCCGCAAAAACCTACTTCAAGATCACGTCCCTGGACATGATCTCGGGATACTGGTGTAAACTTCGACAGGTGCCGCTTAAGGTCTTACCATTCTGTCAAGTCCCAGTCAAATTTATCGGGTACCTAACGCGTCCGTTAGGATTTTTCTTCGTATCTGTTGATACGGATAAAAGTAGCAGAGCGCAGTCTTTGGCGATGCCACGCCCAGCAGAACGGATCTGGGGTCTTACCTTCGCAAATTTGCGGCATTCAGAAATTGATCGCAACTTTGGCGTTCTGAGAATATATTGTCGAGTGCTTTTCGCCTTTGGAATAGCACATTTTATTGAGTCATATTTGATGACTTTATTTTGTCTTCCCGATGGGAGTATATGTAGAGTTATTTGCGTAACTCGAAATATACTCACTTCTTTTTCTCTATTTCTGATCAAATTCATCGGGCACGCGAACAGCGTTCCCGATGGGAGTAGCCCCCGAGGCTACAGCCAAGAACTTGTGCTTGGGTGTAGGCTCCACAGATTAACATCCTTTGCCGCTATTTTTATGATCCTTTTCGATATTTTCATATTTATCGGGTGCGCGACCAGCGCTCCCGATGGGAGTAGCCCCCGAGGCTATGAACAAATTCTTGGATTTGGTCATAGGCTCTCGCCATTTCTATATTGTCATACTCGAAATTTTCTATTTTTCCAGAGTAGCCCCCGAGCATTTGAGCAAAAACTTGTATTTGATCAAAGGCTCCAAGAGTATTCGAATATTTAACCCTGTCGCCATTCTCTTTTTATTTTTCTTGTCGACATATTTTCCCTTGTCAAATTCTCTTCATCTCTGTCAATAATTGGGATTTTTGTTTCTGCCTTGTGGGTCCACTGTTCCCACCACGTTGACACGTCGTGCAAGTGGGGGACACACGTCCTCCGCTTTTCCTGGCGCACGTTCTGTAACCTCGTCAATGTTGAAATACTAATTTGCCCTCGTTGCCACGTGGTAATCATCTCCTGCATTCTTTCTTCATCCAACGGTTCCGTCGCTTCACCGCACCTCTATATAAGATCTCCTTCTTCTTCCTCGAGCACTTCCGCTCGCGCCGTTCTCTGCTCTCCTCTGCAAAATCTCCCCTTGCGCTCCACTGCTGCCAAAGCTCTTCTCTTCGCTGCTGCTCGCCATTGCCATTGTTGATGCCACCGCGTCGCTTAACCAGGCACAGCACTCCTGATTCTTCCATGGCCGCCGCGGATCTAGGAACTGCGGAGTGGGAGAGGTCCAAGATCACAAACCAAGACCTGAACCTCCTGAAGAAACTGGGAATCACCACGAAGCCCAAAGCGGTTTGCTTCCCCAGTGAAGAAAGCTACCCAGCCCCTCCAATGGGGTACCGGGTAAGTTTTGTCGACCATCTCATCCGTGGTTTATCCACCCCCATCCATCCTTTCCTCCGTGGATTACTCTATGTCTACGGTCTCCAGCTTCACCACCTCACGCCAAACTCAATCCTCCACATTTCTATTTTCATCACGCTTTGTGAAGCCTTCCTTGGCGTCTCACCCAATTGGGCGCTTTGGAAGCGCATTTTCTTCTGTCGCCGCAATGGCTCTCCCAATGTCGCCTATAATATAGGCGGCGTTGTTATTTCTATTCGCTCCACTGCTGATTACTTCGACGTCAAGCTCCCTGATTCCGTTCAAGGTTGGCGCAAGAGGTGGCTATACATTCGCGAAGAAAACGATGGCTGCCTCGAGGATAATATTCCTCCTTTTGACGGTGCCGAGAAAATTCTTCGTCGCCGTTCCTGGGATGCAGAGGCTACCGAGGAAGAAAGAACTTCGACTGAATCCCTGATGGCTCGCATCCATGAGTTGCAAAATACTCGCGGCAAAGAATTGTCAGGTATCCAGATTATAGTGTATTTCCTTAAGAGTAGAGTTCAGCCTCTTCAAGCTCGCAAATTCCCTCTCTGGAAATATACTGGCAACGAAGACGTGGATCGGCTGTCGGTGGATTTGGAAGTCAAGGACCTGGAGAGGCTTGTCCGAAAAATCACCTCCCTCAGCAAAAAAGATGCCATCCCTTCTTCTTGTCGCGTAAAACCATACAGCGCCACCCATGCGCTTCCTAAGGTAAACATTGTCGCGCAATTTTTTACTGCCTTGCTTTTTTGCATTGTTTGCTTCGTTCTGATATCCTTCCCTCTTTTTGGACAGAATCATCCAAATCTTGTTTCACTTCCTCCTCTTCCTGAAGGTGGGGAAGTCGAAGAAAGGACCGTTATCTCTAATGATAACCAAGAGGCCTCCTCTTTTGTGAATGAACCCGCAGATTCTCGAAAATCTGCGGGATCTGCTGAAAAAGATGCTGCTTCTGAAGACACTACATCGGCCCAGTCTCCTCCTCCTGCTGATTCTCCAAAGAACAAAAGGAAGAGGGGTGATGTCGAAGATTCCGGGACTTCTAAACCCGAAGAAGCTGCTCCTTTACCGCAAAAGGCAGCTTATGACCCATATCTTGCGAGTATCATCAGTTCGTAAGTTCCCTCTTTTATTTTTCTATTCGAAGAATTTTTGCTTGCCTTGCTTTTTACACTGCCACCCTTTTGCAATAGTGATGATGACGAGGAAACGCCAGCTTTGGATGTGGCTGCTCGAACGAGTATGTCACATACCCTAGTTATTTCAGAGCCACGAGTTGAAGGAGAGGAATCCTCGCCTCCTCAACAAAACATCGGCGCTTCTACTCCTCCTTCGAGCCCCCGAGCCCCTTCACCGAAAAGGGCAAGGACGGAGATTGTCTCGGAGCCTACTCTCCAATTGAGTAGCTCTTCGAACCTTCTCATGGAAGATGTAAGTTCTTTACTTTTTTGTCAGTGTCTATGTTTTCTCTGTTTGCTTCTGTGCATCACCATATTTTTCTCATACCCCCATTTTCTCTTTGTTTTCTCTTTTTGGTTAACAGCCTGTGATCAAGGATCTTCTTCGCATCGGTGCCCAATTTGTTGGGTACCGTGAATATGCGAATAAAGCTGAAGGTAATGCTCTGCTCCTTCTTTTTGCCTCTGTTCTTTTGTTCCTTCTTTGTTGTCGAGATTTGTAACTATATTTATCTTCCATTGTAGAAAAACTGGCGGAAGCCAATGATCGTGCCAATACACTTGCTCAGCAATTAGAGCAAAGTGAAAAGGCTCGCAAAAAGGCTGAGTCAGATGCTATTGATGCACGAGCAGAGGCTGATAAAGCCAAGGCTGACGCTGCTGGTGTCGAAGACCTTAGAAAGAGGCTTCACACCGCTGAAACTTCCCTGAGCGATCACATAGCCGCCCAATCTGCTCGCGAGGAGGCGATCCGTAAGCGTTTAACGACGCAGAGTCGCCGCTTCGTAGGTAAGTACCACTCATTATTCTCTTGTATTTTCTTCTCTGCACTCGTTTGTTGCTCAATTTTTTCTTTCTTGACAGCTAGAACAGCTCAAGAATTTCAACTTGATGAACCCGCCAATGATTCTCTTCTTGACGCCCTTTCACTCCTTGAAGTTCATGGATCAGAGGCACGCGGAGGCATTGATCAGGCTAAAGCGGGGTTGTCGCGGCTTTTTCCTTATTTCTTCCCAAAGAAAGAGGAACCCGCAACTTTCCTTGACCTCGCCAAGTGTTTCAATCCGTCTGAAGATCTTGGGTTAAGGGTGCGCCATGAGAATATGAAGATTGCCGTGGAAAATACTGTCGCCTTGGTTGCTGATAGCCAACAATCTATCGACTGGTCGAAAGTTGGCGACACTGATCAGATAGAACAGTCAAGGTGGAGGTCTTTGATCAAGGCAGCTAAGCCCAACACGAGGAAAATCCTGGCTTATATCGGGATCAAGCCATCTTCGACTCCTAGCTCATCAAAGCCGGAGGTCTAGTTGAATGCCTCTGCTTTTTCTTTTTTAGCATTCCTCTTTCTTTTGGCTTTGTCGCCGTAGTGTTATTGGCGAGAACTATTTCAGTATCCCTCTAGAAGGTCCTTCTTTTGTAATAGACATGTATATATTATGGAGATGAATGAAAATCTATCTTTTGCTCAGTGATTGATGTCGAAATATTTCTTTTTCCAGTTAATTTTTGACAATTATACGCCAGCTCCTGGTTCTTCCAATATTTTGCCTTCTCCCCCAAGGAGAACTCCTGCTGATGCTTCGTCTGCCGAGGATTCCTTGCCGCAAGAATTAGACGAACTTCGACACCAACTTCAGTTCGTGAAGAAGCAATCACTTGTGCTGATGGAGAAGGCTCGTAAGTCATCTGAAGCCGAGGAAATTGCACTCCAACAAGCACAAACTGCCATTGCTGAAAAGGACTCTGCTGTTGCTGAAGCTGACGCGGCTGCATCTCGAGAAAATTCTATGCTACCATGTTTCCTCGCAATAAGATGCCAGAAACCCTTCCTGCATTGATGGACAAATTTCGAGATGCTCCTCGCATCCACGGCTTTGTACGAGCCCAACTAGCTGCTGGTGCAAGGTTTGCGATGATTATGATAAAGATTTGCTACCCGAAGTTAGATGTAGGGCAAATTGTCCCAAAGTGCCTGGAGAAGATGTCGAAGAGGAAGAGGAACTTCGGCAAATATGATGACATAGTTACTCCTGTTGCTGAAGATATGATGGATGAACTTCTTCGGATGGATTCCGAATTCTTCGTGAAGGGTAGCTATGCTGAGCATAGTACTCGCGCTGTAAATAACGAGCGCTTAACCATAGATAATATATTGGGAAATCCTTGACATTTATTCCGAACTTTGTATCCTGTATAGACGAGCTATATTGTAAAGTCATTGTATTTTATTTTTATCGCCAAGCCCCCGGGCGTTTTGATTGCAGTGTCTTTTGTTTAATATCATGCGAGGTTGTCCCAAGGCAAGATAATATACACTGTATACTATTTTTGTGGGTGTAAGCCCCCGAGTCTTTTGTTGATCACTATTTTGTCTGTATCTCTTTTTATTTTGGCGAGGTATGTTTACCAAGGCAATATGCTTCTTTTGCGTTTGTCGACACTGTGTTTATATATATATTGTATCATGTAGGGGAAAACCCCTGATCTTGTCGAGAAGAAGATATATAATTCCACTATCTTTATTATATTGCAGCACCACGAGCCCGCCTCATTAAAAACCTTTCCCGGCCCCACTCGGTGCCCCGAAAAAGGAAAAGAGTGCGTCTGAAAACTCGTGGGCGTTTCAGTACATTGAAGCTTTACAAAGGACTATATTTTCAACACCTAGGCGTAGAATCGCCTAAGCTGTGCCACATTCCAGGGATTTGGCTCGTCAATCCCTGTCTTCTTGTCTTTGATTCTGTATGCTCCTCCTTCGATTACTTCTGTGACGATGTAGGGTCCGAGCCATGGTGATTCGAGTTTTTCGTGACTTTTTTGGTTGAGCCGCAGAACTAAGTCACCAACTTGAAAAGACCTTGGCCGCAATCGTCGACTGTGATAGTTTTTCAGGTCCTGCTGATATTTGGCGACTCTTGACAGGACTTCGTCTCGAGCTTCATCGAGTGCGTCGACATCA
The DNA here is from genome assembly GCA_030979885.1 of Lolium multiflorum. Taxonomy (NCBI): domain Eukaryota; kingdom Viridiplantae; phylum Streptophyta; class Magnoliopsida; order Poales; family Poaceae; genus Lolium; species Lolium multiflorum. Next base: position 224,627,786 of record CM061748.1, read on the forward strand.
TCCTCCAAAGATTTCCTCGATGTTTCTTCGTCATATTCTGTGACTCTTGGAGAATCGTGCTCTATTTCTATTGGCAGGACTGCTTCGGCGCCATGAACCAGAAAGAACGGTGTTTCCTGTGTCGCCGTATTTGGTGTTGTTCGGATACTCCACAACACACTTTGTAACTCCTCCGGCCAAGTATGCCGGGCTTTTTCCAATGGTCCTAGCAGGCGTTTCTTGATGCCATTGCAGATGATGCCATTGGCCTTCTCGACTTGTCCATTGGTCTGAGGATGTGCAACAGACGCAAAACTTAATTTAATGCCCACTTCTGCGCAGTATGCTTTGAACTCCTTGGACGTGAAATTGCTGCCGTTGTCTGTCACAATACTGTGAGGAACTCCAAATCTGAAGACAATGCTTTTCACGAACTTAATCGCTGACGCGCCGTCCGGTGAATTTATCGGCTTTGCTTCGATCCATTTTGTAAACTTGTCGACAGCAACAAGCATATACTCATAACCTCCTGGCGAAGCTTTGTGTAATTTACCTACCATGTCGAGACCCCATTGAGCGAAAGGCCAAGACAATGGGATTGGCATAAGTTCTGCGGCAGGAGAGTGAGGTCTTGCCGCAAATCTTTGGCACGCATCGCAAGTTCGCACTATTTCCTTCGCATCCTCGATTGCTGTTAGCCAATAAAATCCTGCTCTGAAAACCTTAGCCGCGATAGCTCTGCTACTCGCGTGGTGCCCACATATTCCTTCATGCACGTCCTTTAGGATGATCCTTCCTTCTTCGGGTGTAACACACCGTTGTAGCACACCCGAAATACTGCGTTTGTACAGTTCCCCTTTTACCACAGTGAAAGCTTTTGATCGCCTAATTATTCGCCTTGCTTCGACTGGATCGTCGGGTATGACTTTCCTTAGGATGTATGATATGTAGGCCTGCATCCATGGAACTTGTACCATCATGACTAGTTCTTGCTCTTCTTCTTCTTCTTCTGCTGTGCCCTTGGTGACAGTCGATGTTTTCTCTTTCTTCTCCTTTTTTGTTTTTGCTGGCTTTGTTGATCTTTCGCTTATCTCTTCCCAAAACACACCTGGAGGGATTGCGAGGCATTGTGACCCGATGTTTGCGAGAACGTCGGCTTCATCGTTGCTCATCCTGCTGATGTGGTTTACCTCACAACCATCGAATAGCTTCTCCAGCTCATTGTACACCTCCTTGTATGCTATCATACTCTCGTTGACTGCGTCGCATTGGTTCATTACTTGCTGTGCTACCAACTGTGAGTCGCCGAAAATTTTCAATCGGGTTGCACCGCAAGCTTTCGCCATCTTCATCCCGTGTATGAGAGCTTCATATTCTGCTTCATTGTTAGATGCGTTTGGGAACGTCATCCGCAGAACATACTTCAACTTGTCGCCTTCAGGTGAAACTAATATCACGCCTGCTCCAGCACCTTCCAATCTCTTGGACCCGTCGAAGTTCATGGTCCAAGTCCTCGATAAATCTGGGGGTCCCGTGTTTTGTAGCTCCATCCATTCTGCAATGAAATCTGGTAAGACCTGCGACTTTATTGCTTTTCTTTTTTCATACGTGATGTCCCGAGGGGAAAGTTCTATTCCCCAAAGGGAGACACGACCCGTAGCTTCTGGGTTGTTCAGTATATTTGATAAGGGAGCCTCATTGACCACTATTATCGGGTGCGCCGAAAAGTAGTGTCGCAATTTTCTTGCTGTCGTGAATACTCCATATGCTAGCTTTTGGTATTGCGGGTACCGCTGTTTTGACGGCGACAGTACTTCGCTGATGAAATATACTGGCCTTTGAACTCCATGAAGCTTGCCTTCTTCTTCCCTTTCGACCACTAGGGCCGTGCTGACCACCTGAGGTGTAGCTGCAATGTACAAGAGGAGAGGTTCTTTCTCTTTTGGCGCCACCAATATCGGCGGTGTCGAAATTGCTCGCTTGAGATTCTCGAAAGCTCTGTCTGCTTCCTCGTTCCATTGAAATTTTTCCCCTTGCTTGATTAACGCATAAAACGGCAGCGCCTTTTCTCCTAGCCTGGCGACGAATCTGCTTAAAGCTGCGACTCGCCCCGTTAACTGTTGTATTTCCTTCAACTTTGTTGGCTTTCTCATAGTGACGATGGCCTGTATTTTTTCGGGATTAGCTTCAATCCCCCTTGCTGATACTAAGAACCCGAGAAGTTCTCCTGCGGGTACTCCAAAAGAGCACTTTGTCGGGTTCAGCTTGAGGCAGAACTTGTCGAGGTTGTCGAAGGTTTCCTTCAAATCTTCAATCAACGTTGACCCTTTCTTTGATGTTATTACGACATCGTCGATGTAGACTTGTACATTTTTCCCGATCTGTGTTGCTAGGCACTTCTGCATCATCCGCTGATATGTTGCTCCCGCGTTTTTCAGACCAAAGGGCATTGTTTTGTAGCAAAACACGCCATAAGGTGTGATGAACGCTGTCTTGGCTTCATCTTCTTCTTTCAATCTGATCTGGTTATAACCAGAATATGCGTCCAGGAAGGAAAGACGTTCACATCCTGCCGTGGAGTCGATGATTTGATCGATCCTTGGGAGGGGAAAGTGATCCTTGGGACAATGTTTATTGAGACACGTAAAGTCGACGCACATGCGAAGGACTATTGTGTGTTTCTTCGGCACCATCACTGGGTTAGCTACCCATGTGGCTTCTGTAGATATTTCTCTGATGAACCCGGCATCTTTGAGTCGATCTATTTCTGATAACATAGCTTTGCGGCTAGGCTCTGAAAAACGCCGCAAAGGTTGCTTTACTGGTCGTGCAAGAGGATCCAAATTGAGGTGGTGCTCGGCAAGTTCCCTGGGTACTCCTGGCATGTCGGCTGGACACCATGCGAAGATTTTCCAGTGCTCACGGAGGAACTCGACGAGCGCGCTTTCCTATGCGACATCCATGTTTGCAGCAATGGACGTCGTTTTCTTTGGATCTGTCGGGTGGATCTGTACCTCTTTTGAATCTTTATTTATATTGAAAGTTGGCTCCTTAGATCTTCCTACCTCTGGCAGCACATCATAATCAGTGAACCTAGGTGCCGCATATTCTGCTTGCATCCCGAAAGTTTCTGACAGTCGATGGAAATCTTTGTCGCATTTATCGGCCAGTGCAAAGCTTCCTTTGATTGTGATAGGTCCCTTAGGCCCAGGCAACCTCCACAACAGATATGTATAATGCGGCACTGCCATGAACCTGGCGTACGCTGGTCGTCCCAACAAAGCGTGATATTGCGACGGGAAATCCACAACTTCGAACTCCAGGTTCTCTATTCTGTAGTTTTCTCGGGTTCCAAACTGAACGTCGAGGTTGATCTTGCCCAATGGGTAACTTGGCTTCTCTGGTGTGATCCCGTGAAAGCGTGTGTCAGTTGGTTTCAAGTTTGCCAGGGATATGTTCATCTTCCTCAATGTGTCTGCATACATGAGGTTTAGACTGCTGCCGCCATCTATGAAAACTCGCGACACGTCGAACCCAGCAATTACTGCGGGTAGAATAAGTGCTGATTGTCCTGGTCGAGGAACTTGCTGCGGATGATCCGCGATTGTGAAGCCTATGTCTTGCCCTGACCAATTTAGATACTCGACTGTTGGTGGAGGCATCTTCTCTGCCATAAACACTTGTCGAGATATGACCTTCTGCGCCCTGTTGGACGGCCTAGCTTTCTGAATCATCAAAACTGCGCCATTGGAATTGGGATCGACATATGGGGGTGGTTGTGGTGCTGCCGCTATTCTGAGCTGGTGTCGATTTTCTTCGGTTATTGCGGGAGGAGGTGGAAGGTGAATCTCGCTCCTTGGCTCCCGAGGATTTCTGTTATTTGCTTGGGCATTTGCGATTCCTGCGGCTCGCAACATTGCCTGAAAATTGCGGCAGTCTTTCTGGAGATGTCCTGACTGTCTCTTTCCATTGTTGTCGAGGTAAAAGTGCATTTGACACGGACCGTTCATCATCTCCTCGGGAGACACGTAAGGTCTTTGAATCCTTGGTCCACTATTTTGTCTGTTGCCGCGAAAATCACCTCTATTGTCGCCTTGTTGCTCGTTGCTCCTTTGATAATCATCTCGACTATTTCCTCCAGGGTTTCCCCGAAAACCAGCCGATATATGGCCAGGAGCATCGTTGTTGTAGAACTGGCGAGAAAATCGCCTTCTATTTTGATAATTTCGACTACGATCCTCTTCTGGCGACCTGTGTCGTTTGTTGTATATTGCGTCTTCTCCATCTGCCCACTTGTTAGCGATTTCCATCAACGCTGAGATTGTCTTGGGATTAGTTCTTCCCAAGTCCTCGACGAAGTCTGCTCGTCGGATTCCTGCCACGAACGCATCTATTGCCCTCTCGTCAGATATGTCTTCTGCCGAGTTTTTGATAATGTTCCACCGCTGTATATATTTTCTCATCGACTCGTCATGTTTTTGTCGACACGCTCGTAATTCTTCCAACGACGCGGGTTTTTTGCAGGTGGATCGGAAGTTCTTCACGAAGATGTCCTCAAAGGTTTCCCAGCTGTCGATGGAGTTCAAAGGGAGTTTCTTTATCCAAGATCTTGCGGCACCACTCAGGTGAACTTGGATACTTTGCATAGCTGTTGCTCTGGTTCCTCCTACCAGTTTCACCATCTCGAGATAATCCACGAGCCAATCCTCGGGATCTTGCAGGCCGTCGAACTTCTTGAAATTCTCGGGTAACTTGAACCCTTTTGGGACTCGAGTTTTTCGCACTCTTCTCGTAAAGCATGGGAGCCCACACATATCTTCGTCGGCAAGCTCTGGCGAGTACTGACGGTCCCTCCTTTCTTGTCGCGCTCTGTCCACCCTTACTTGGACTGCTGTGTCTCTTGCTCCACTTGCTCTTGGTGGGTCTTGAACTGCTGCGGTGTGTCGTGGACTATTTTGTCTGGGATTTTCTTCGGGAGGCGTTGTTGCAAACGCTGTTCCCATAACCCCTACTCCAGCCATTGCCATATTGAACAATGGTTCTCTCGGGTCCCCAGGAGGTGGTCTGGACGCCAAGATGTATGCTTGTGTTGCCATGTAACCTGCCTCTGGCGTTTTCGGGATGATATTTCCTCTTTCGTCGATCGACATAAAGGACATGTCGAGATTTTGGATTATGTTTCCTCTTTCTGCTTCAGGTATGTTTTGCAGTCGAGACATTGCTCTCCTCCGAGCTTCTCTGTGACTATCTCCTGTATTTCCTGAAAGGCGACTTAAATCTGCCCGGCGTCTGCTTGATGCAGAAGCTGCTTCTTTTCTCCTATTCAAGGATGCTGTCTGTTTTTCCAACTCTCTGCTTACTCGAGCAAGTCTATATTGATATGCTTGAAGTTCTTGTGCAGTAGCGGTGTTGGTCATGGGTTCTGAACCATCCATGGCTTTCGCGGCCCTATCCCACGCACTTTGCGGGAGCTGTACTCTTGCGCGAGTTGTGGTTCCAGGATATTTGGTGCCTAGACCATGTCTGAGATCAGCGGGATCGACGTATGGATTTCCCAATTCGTCGAAAGCCTCTGATGTTGGCGGGTCTGATGTGCCTGCCCCTTCTACCACATAGATCTGATGATATTTTGTGCATTGATTTTTGTCGGGATTGGTGACACCATCATATAGAGTGGTGAAGACCTTTCCGATGGCAGCAGACTTGTCGATGAAGTTGAAGCTGTCGACGCTGTCGGAGTCGCTGCTTATAAAGGAGTCCGCAGATGACTCGAAGGATGTGTTGCTGAAGATCTTGGCGAGCTTTCCGCTTGCCTTGTTGTCGACGAAGTATGTCGACGAAAACTCCTCGTCAGTCGACGAAAAGTTGGAGTCGACCGCTGAAAATTCCGACGAGATCGGAACTTCGAGACGGTAGGATCCTTCCTTGTTGACGCCAAATCGGAATTCTCCGAACGTCATGACGATGGGCTCCTCCAGATAGGCACATGCATCCATACGGGAGGGCGGGTGAGGAATAAAATTGAATAGATCAGTTTTTCCCTTGTTACCTCGATCCATCGCGTTGCTTGCTGTTGATGAAGTCGAAGATCTTGAACGTGCCATCGAGATCAGATCCTTGCAGCCTCTAATCCCCACAGACGGCGCCAATTGACAAAGGATTAACTTGTCAATGCCTACAGATTGTAGACTAGGGTTTTGCTAGAAGTAGAGGGCAAGTAGATCTCGAAGGTTTAGGCGAAAAGTACTCGGCGATTATGAAAACTAGGGTTATGTTGACAGTAGATTCGATCCTTTCTTTGTCCCTCGACTCCCCCTTATATAGGAGGTGGAGCCGAGGGTTTCGTATCGTACAAGTTACAGAGTTCGGGACGGTTTCTAACTCGTCCCGCCAGATTACAAATAATACTTCCTATTACAACTCTAGCTTTCCTTAATACATCTTGGGCTCCCGAATCTTCTTATTCTTCGGATAGTGGGCCTTCAGTAAATCCCGGGTACTATCTATGGCAGGCCCATTTGGGGTGCCTATGTCACCAGATCTGCTTCCTCGACGCCGACGCCCACCGCAACCGCAGCACCCCCGCCGTCGTCGACGTGACCCGCAAGGATGCCGAGTATGACTACACGAAGCCGCCGTCGAGGTAACCAGACCCCCTCCCCCCTACACGTTTTGGTCTGTTACCATAGAAGGTTCAAGCATGTCTTGGTCAACTAGAATGTGTCCCATAGATCCAGCTCCGCCCCGCTCTCAATGCGCGTGGCAGATGGCAGGATCCTGCGCATTTGCCCATGCCACTCCTCGAGCTCTCTGTCTTGATGTGCTTCACACACAGGGCTTATAATACTAGGAAGCTTGTGCCTCACATACACTTACACACAGGGCTACTACTACTAGGAAGCTTTATTGGATATCTCAGTGGTACAAAGCTTACTTACATGGGACGGGTGATACTCTATTTAAATTTTTGTACATGACCCTTTAGATTGTTGCCATGTGCCAGAATCCAAACCCTATACCATACTTCTAGAATACTCTACAAACTCTAGATATTTCATACTACTCGTAAATATCTTACTCTAGAACATTCCCCATTCTACAGTTCTCTCTACATACCTTGGATACTTCATGACTAAGCTAGCTCCTTTACTAGCCAACCACATTGATAAGATTACTACTAACAATCCCCCCATAATCTTGTCATATAAACTATCTTTACTATTAAATTTAAAATAGGCCGCGGTGGTTGGTGATGGTACGTCAAACGTGTATACAACTCACCCCGAACATAAAAAGTAAGGTCAGCGTGACCGGCTCCATGAGGAGTTCTTATCAGGATTAGTTAGGTCACGACCAAAATCCAATCCGTAGCACTAGGTAGCAAAATCAGCATCCCTTTCCTAATTCTAATCGGTAAGACAAGCATAGATCGGTCCAGCCACACATCTTTTTTGTTCGCTCCCCTTTTTATTCTCTAAGGAACCCTCTCCTTAACGAGCGTAGATTGATGGAGATGGTTTTTGTACCGGTCAATCTTTATATCCTTTCTGGCATAGTTCTGTAAAAGATCGGCAGGTGATCCGTCCTTTCTCCTCTGCCGTAGTTCATCAACGCGTGTCCGGCAATCCCGGTTAGATCGACACAATCGGCAAAAAAGAAAAAGGCCAAAAGAGACCCATTGATTAGGCTCCTCTTGCCGTGCTACTTTAAATTTTCTAACTTTTCTTTCATTCGCAAACATACAGTGACAATCTATATGACTCTAGGTTTCTTTTCCTAATTTTTGCACGTGCATGCATTTTCCCTTTAAAATTCGTAGGACATACAAATCTCAACACTTATGCAACTAAAAATCCTTAAAAAAAACAAAGCTTTCATACCCTGCAGCTTTTAAGAGGTTAGTCACAAGAATCAACCACATGTTTTGGAGCGCAGTGACATTCTCCCTAAAAAAACATGTTTCATGCGTGGGTGTTTCATTAATAAAGAGAAATATCTGTTCAGTTGGGGCCACGTATCGACGTGTGTTCTCGACAAATCAGTTTCTCAGACAAAGTATCTTGAAGGTGTTCATAGAGATTGCATGTGCATTTGTGCGTTCGTAGGAGCGAGTATGCATTTAGTGAGCATTTATATTGTACCGTGTTTTGTTAAAAAAGATGGTGTAAAACGGGCACCTTTTACGATATACTCTCTCCGTCCCAAAATGTAAGGCGTCTAAGGATTGGTCAAAACTCAAAAGTCAAACCTTACGAACTTTGACCAAATATTTTAAAAAATATTTACATTTTCAATATCAAATTGACATATTAAGAAATTATACTTTAGGGTGACTCTATTGATAATGATTTAGTATTGTAAATATTTATATTTTTGTGTGTAAACTTGGTCAAACTTTAAAAACATTGACTTTTAACTAATCCTTAGACGCCTTATTTTTGGCACGGAGGGAGTATCATTCAATAAATACTATGAATTATTCGATCGTCTGTTCAAACATGTTAATTAGATCGGTCGATTGATCAACTCGGATCGGTCGATCGAGCATCAGAGTTGTCTCAGTGATGACAAAAAATAAGCACATTGTATGATACTGACGTACCACAGATTCTAAAGAAAAATGAGGACCATGTGGCCACACATCCTGGACATAGACATTGCGATTATATTCCATTTATTCTATATTTGGAGGGAGCCATCTTTCGTTATTAACCCGTTGCAACACACGGGTATTATGCTAGTATCCCCTAATCCAGATCACATGGACCATGCACTTCATCTTGTGATGGCATCACACCGACTCACGTCAAGCAACGACGCCGCACCTTGCTTGTTAGCCTGACACCGACTTCATTTTAGATATCATGTAGTACATGTCAAGTACCAAATCACTGAGAACCAACCTGTGGTTGGATGGTTAGGAGGGCAGTGGCACCCCCAGATTTAACGCTTTGGTGTCTCAAAAATGGAGGAATATTCTTCTGTGGGACGCGGCGTTCCCGATGACATTGTGGTGCTAGTGGTGACTTCGTCAATCTCAATACCCGTCGGAACAGTTTCTTGGATGCAGTTTCCTGAAGGTGCTCGAAGGGGTAGTGTGTGTGCCTGAGTGATGAGTGTATGTATGTACGTGTGAGCGTCTATGATTGTACTGTGTGTTGCAAAAAATAGTATTAATTTTGTCTTGTTCATACTAAGACTAGCAAAGCGTTCCCTGCTCTATAAACTCTCAAGAAACACCCCTATAGTATCCATCTAGTTCGTCCTAATGTTAGAACAGTAATTGCATGCTATGTAATTCATCTATTTTTGTTAGGAAACCTACATGTTTGTTTGCTTTTCTTATTCTCAGGTGACAGGTTGTGTGCTGGGACCATAGCCGCCGTCTGTTTTGTTCGTTGCAAAATGTTGTTTTATATTCCGCCATTCTGTGCTCTTCTGTGTTCACAAGGTTTTACATTATAATTTCCATCTGTTTTGTTGTAAACAATGACGGTAAATGCCAATTACTATTTCCTTTCTGCTATCCTTTTGCCATCCTGTAGTACATGTGTGAACTCATTGCTCTGGTACATTTAAATTCTTCATTGTTTTTTTTCTTCAAGAGCTGCAACCCTAACTCTTTGCTGTAATTTCATGTTGCACTATCACATGGAACACAGCAAATCGTGGAGTGAATCACCCCTATAATCCAGTAAGTACCTTTCATTTTTGTATTGATATGCTTATCGTGCTGGAACCAGTTTGTGTTTAACACATTTACTCTCCATATAGATAGGATAACTGGTTTGAAATAAATCATGCTATTTGTATGACTGCACGTCTTCGTTCATTTTCCTGCTAGCTTCTCAAACTTGTTCTATTGCCTGTCTAATCTTTTTTTGTTTGATCGTGATTAAACCAATTTAATTGTTCTGCTTAACTTAAATGATCTGGCATTTTATTCTAGCCACATAATGTTTGATTGCTCATGCACTTCCTCATACTGTTATGTCTTCTGGATTTCTTCCATAATGATAAGAATGTTTTGCTTGGTGAATATGAGTCAGATGATGATTCAATTGGTTATTAGTCCTTGATTCATTGAGTTGACTGATGATTAAAACATATAAACCTTGCGACTATCTGGCATGCTTGTTGTGGGATATAATGAGCATATTTGTTTTTTGTAAGACTTTTTTCGGATTTCACTGTTGATTAATCCAATGCCACCTTCTGTAGTAGGAAATCCACCTTCAGTAGGTATCATAAATAAGATTTGTTGTTACTTTTTGGCTGACCCATCTTTTATTTTTAGGCACAAAATGGTTCATTTGTTTGTTTCTCCTTCCCTTATATTGCGCTCATGGGTTAAACATTGAAATAATATGTCAGTTTATATGAATCCCAGAATGGTTGCTGTCTAATCTGTCTTAATTGGTCCTGCTCGTTTATATTTGGCACCAAATGGATATATTTCTCTTTTATCTGAGGCATTCCCATGGCTGGCTGATGATTAAAATAATGAAATTTAGGGGGTTGGAGATTCTCCAACTGCACAATGTCTGGCTACCACTTTTGTGGAACTTAAGGGATCTGAAGCACCCCTTCCAAGTGTCAATTTTAATAGACAGCTGTTATGCAGTTTCCTGGCTTATTTTATTAGGCACAGACTGTCTAGTTACTTGATTTATTTTGTTCATATTTGCCATCCGGTTGCTCTGCCTGTTGCATTGGGGTTGATAGCTTGCTTTGTTATATTATGCCTTGTGCTTTGTGAAAATCTGCCATCTGTTTTGATGCTTTGCAAAAATCTGTGACAACTAATAGTATGGTTGTTTTCTCAAATTGTATGGTTCTGTAACTTGCACTGTCTTGTTTTCAGCCCCTGAATAGAGCAAGGAAGGCAGATGGCAGGGCATGTACATCAAGTGTCCAGGTCTTTCCACAGCACAGCCGTGACAATGCCAATTCATCTGATTGTCAGATGATAGCTACTGTCCCAGCCATTCCAGCGCAAACAATCGCTGCCTTTGCACACGAATCACTTGATATAATTCAGCAGCAAAGAGATGAAATAGATTCAAATATCATCATAACAGTCAATGAGATACATGAATTGAAAAATAGGCAAGCTTGGATTGAGCAGATCCTTAATAATCTACTCTGCAGATCTAATGGAAAGCCAGCTGTTACTTGCACTCCGATGAATTCTACCTAACAGAAATGCAGTTTTGCCGATGATGCCATTTGTATGGCTTGTATCATTTGAGTTATTTCGACTTGTTGTATTTGAGAATTTTTGCTGTTATTGTAATCCTTGAGCATTTTTTCCTGTTATTGCTATAGTTTGCAATCATTGTAACAAATTTTCAATGTAATGATTATTTTATCTTGCACTCGGCCTTAAACAGAACTACTAGTATGGTCTCACAATTTTTTTATCATTATACTATGCAAGATTTAGCGGTTGCCCCAAATTCAGAGCATCTCCACCGGCGGCCCGGCCTGATAGCGATTTGGGGGCCGGCGTCGTTTTATGGCTCGCACCGGTGCGCTCCAAACGGCGCCGGCCATTTTTCGAGCCCAGTAGAATCTCCGGCATCCCCGAGAGGACGCGACGGTTCGCATCGACTGGCCACGACGCGGGAAGGTTGGTCGTCGGCGTTTAAATGGCCTCCCGCGCGGAAACCGAGGCAGCGACTGGCCACGAGGGCAGCGACTGGCCACGCGGCGTCCAGTCGCCGTAAATGTGGGTAGTTGCCACCGCTAGATATATAGGACGTACGCCGTCCACCACCGCCGCTCCATTCTCTACTCTCCACATCAAGATGCCGCGCCGTCTGAAGACCACCTACTCGATGCTTGGCCTAAACGGCCGCGCGCTGCCTCCACCACCACGGCAGCCGCAGCCGGAGCCGGAGCCGGAGCTGCAGGCCGACGACGAGCACAGCTCCGACGAGGACGAGGACCCACGGTTCGAGTCCTGGCACGATGTCTACGTAGCAGAAGCGGAAGCAGAGGCGGCGGATCGAGGAGTCAGCGCAGTCGGGCGAGCCGCCGCAGGCCCCCACCGACCCGGAGCAGGCGGCGATCCTCGCGTCGCTGAACGCACAACGATACCAGCGGTTGAGGGAGGAGGAGCGCGAGTTCGTCAACGACGCGAACCTCGAGCACGTCCTCGAGATATCGCGCCAGCGAGCGGTCACGGAGGAGGCGGGACGCCGCCTCAAGGAGGCGGAGCGACAGAAGCTCGCAGAGCTCAACGCTCATCGCCACCAGGACGAGTTCGCTCGCCAGCAGGCGAGGCGCGCCGAGATCGAAGCTTCTCGGGAAAGGCTGGAAGCGCGGGGACAGCGCCGCCGGCCGCCATGCTCCACCGCCAGATGCGCGAAGCAACGAAGGAGAAGCGGGCACGAAAGCAGGCGGCAATGGCTAAGAACAACGACGAGGCAGTGCCGTCGAGCGCCCCAACCGACGGCCCGTAGACCAGGATTAAGTTTAAGTTTAGTTATGTTTAAAGTCGAGCTACTTTGGTATAAATTTCGTATGATTTTGGGTTTTTAAATGTCAATTTTAATTTTAAAATGGCTGCCGTTTGGGGCCGCTGGTGTGGTGTGGGAGCAGCATCCCCAAATAGAGGATCATGGTAACAGAAATTGTCAACGTGATGATGATTTGATGTTGCACTCGACCTTGAACATAAGTACTAGTACGGTCTCACAATTTTTTTAATCATTATACTTTGCAACATTTAGCGCGGATGCGCCAAATTCAGAGATAGATCATGATCATGGTAACAAATTTTCAACGTGATGATGATTTGATGTTGCACTCGGGCTTGAACAGAAGTACTACTACTGTCTCACAAATTCTTTATCATTATACTTTGCGAGATTTAGCGGATGCGCCAAATTCAGAGATAGATCATGATCATGGTAACACACTTTTCAATGTAATGATGATTTGATGTTGCACTCGACCTTGAACATAAGTCCTAGTACGGTATCACAATTTTGTATCATTATACTTTGCAAGTTTTAGCGGATGCGCCCATTTTCAGAGGTAGATCATGATCATGGTAACAAATTTTAAACGTGATGATGATTTGATGTTGCACTCGACCATGAACAGAAGTACTACTACTGTCTCACAATTTCTTTATCATTATACTTTGCCAGATTTAGCGGATGCGCCAAATTTAGAGATAGATCATGATCATGGTAACAAATTTTCCACGTGATGATGATTTGATGTTGCACTCGGGCTTGAACAGAAGTACTAGTACGGTCACTAATTTTTTTAGCATTATACTTTGCAACGAATGCACCAATTTCAGGTGCATGTCACCAGATCTGTGTCCGATGATGATCATGGTAGTAACCGATGTTCAACTTGATGATGATTTGATTTTACAGTCGGCCTTGAACAGAGGTACTAGTACGGTCTCACAATTTTTTATCATTATACTTGTACCTTAGCGAAATTCAAAATCTCATAGCGGCAAAACTTCCCGCCCACAAAATACAAAAATTTCACACGCTTCCAAATTCCCATTCTACCCCTGTGGAGATGACAGCAAAGTCGGTTGGTGAGGGGTTTGCCCGTCATTTTTTCGATCACCACCTCCCTAGCCCGGAAACCCTCCCAAAAAAATACATTTCCTTCAGTCTCTCATCTGAGACCACCCACCGGAACTTCTCAAGTCCCTCTCTCTACCACCTCCACGACCACCGCACCGGAACATCCCCGCCGGACTTCCCTGGCCTACCCGAGCCCTCGCGATCCTCGTCATCCGGCTGCCTGCCGGAGCCGCTTCATCGACGCCGTCATCAACCGGACCGGATCATCCCCGCCGAACCTCGAAACCATATATGCTCATCCAGCAGTCTACCGCAGTCGCTTCAGCTGCGGCATCGTCCACCCCACCGGAGCCGCTTCGCCGGATCCGTCGTCCACCGCATCGGATCTTGCTCACCGACACCGCTGTGCATGAACCGGATCTGCTTCACCGGCGCCGTGCATGATCTAAACTCTTCTACTGTCGCTTTTCTATTGCTTGCCTGCAAGTTCTTGTTTAATCTTGGGGGAACCTGTTTGTGCTAACGACGCGCCGTTACGTTTTTGCAGATGAGATGAGTAATCATGAAGTGTAATGGCCGTCTGATACGTCTCCAACGTATCGATAATTTCTTATGTTCCATGCTACTTTATTGATGATACCTACATGTTTTATGCACATTATATGTCGTATTTACGCATTTTCTGGAACTAACCTATTAACAAGATGCCGAAGTGCCAGTTCCTGTTTTCTGCTGTTTTTGGTTTCAGAAATCCTAGTAACGAAATATTCTCGGAATTGGACGAAATCAACGCCCAGGTTCCTATTTTGCCCGGAAGCATCCAGAACACCCGAGAGCCGCCAGAGGGGGGCCCTGGTGGGCCCAGATGACATGGTGGCGCGGCCCAGGCCCTGGCCGCGCCACCCTATGGTCTCGTCGCCTCGTTGACCCTCCTGCGCCGCCTCTTCGCCTATTTAAAGCCCCTGCATCGAAAACCCTTACGGAGGAAGCCACGATACGAGAAAAGTTCCAGAGCCGCCGTCATCGCGAAGCCAAGATCTGGGGGACAGAGTCTCTGTTCCGGCACCCTGCCGGAGCGGGGAAGTGCCCCCGGAAGGCTTCTCCATCGACACCGCTGCCATCTCCACCGCCATCTTCATCACCGCTGCTGCTCCCATGAGGAGGGAGTAGTTCTCCATCGAGGCTCGGGGCTGTACCGGTAGCTATGTGGTTAATCTCTCTCCTATGTACCTCAATACAATGATCTCATGAGCTGCCTTACATGATTGAGATTCATATGATGATGCTTGTAATCTAGATGTCATTATGCTAGTCAAGTGGGTTTTACTTATGTGATCTCCGGAGACTCCTTGTCCCACGTGTGTAAAGGTGACAGTGTGTGCACCGTGTGGGTCTCTTAGGCTATATTTCACGAAGTACTTATTCACTGTTGAAGAGCGTAGTGAAGTGCTTATTTATATCTCTTGATGATTGCAATGTGTTTGTATCACAATTTATCTATGTGCTACTCTAGTGATGTGTTATTAAAGTAGTTTTATTCCTCCTGCATGTGTGCAAAGGTGACAGTGCGTGCACCGTGTTAGTACTTGGTTTATGCTATGATCATGATCTCTTGTAGATTGCGAAGTTAACTATTGCTATGATAATATTGATGTGATCTATTCCTCCTACATATGCATGAAGGTGACAGTGTGCATGCTATGCTAGTACTTGGTTTAGTCTTTTGATCTATCTTACACTTAAGGTTACTTAAACATGAGCATTATTGTGGAGCTTGTTAACTCCGGCATTGAGGGTTCGTGTAATCCTACGCAATGTGTTCATCATCCAACAAAAGTGTAGAGTATGCATTTATCTATTCTGTTATGTGATCAATGTTGAGAGTGTCCACTAGTGAAAGTCTATTCCCTAGGCCTTGTTCCTAAATACTGCTATCGCTGCTTGTTTACTGTTTTACTGCGTTACTACTGCTGCAATACTACCACCATCAACTACACGCCAGCAAGCTATTTTCTGGCACCGTTGCTACTGCTCATATATATTCATACCACCTGTATTTCACTATCTCTTCGCCGAACTAGTGCACCTATTAGGTGTGTTGGGGACACAAGAGACTTCTTGCTTTGTGGTTGCAGGGTTGCATGAGAGGGATATCTTTGACCTCTTCCTCCCTGAGTTCGATAAACCTTGGGTGATCCACTTAAGGGAAAACTTGCTGCTGTTCTACAAACCTCTGCACTTGGAGGCCCAACACTGTCTACAGGAAAGGAGGGGGAACGTAGACATCAAGCTATTTTCTGGCGCCGTTGCCGGGGAGGAAAGGTAAAAGGTACTCACACTCCGGATCTCGGCTACTAAGCTATTTTCCCGGCGCCATTGTAAGTACTCGAAGCTATTTCCTTTAGACTCTGCAATTGCGACATTTGGTTTCTTGTTTACACTAGTTAGGCATAATGGAAAACAACAAAAATATGAGAGATCTTTATGAACTTTATCTTGAATTAGGACATGATGTGTTTGAAGAGAGAATTAAAAAACCCATGGAACTTTATATGCATGATAATGGGAATGTTATTAGTATGAATGCTTTGAACACCATTGTTGCTAATGCTATGGAAAATTCTAAGCTTGGGGAAGCCGGCTTTGATGAGCATGATATTTTTAGTCCCCCAAGCATTGAGGAGAAAATTTACTTTGATGATACTTTGCCTCCTATTTATGATGATTATAATGATAGTAGTCTTTTGTTACCACCTGTTATGGAGGATAAATTTGATTATGATTACAATATACCTCCTATATTTGATAGCTACTTTGTTGAATTTGCTCCCACTACAACTAATAAAATTGATTATGCTTATGTTGGGAGTAGTAATTATTTTATGCATGAGACTCATGATAAGAATGCTTTATGTGATAGTTATATTGTTGAGTTTGCTCATGATGCTACTGAAAGTTATTATGAGAGAGGAAAATATGGTTGTAAAAATTTTCATGTTACTAAAACACCTCTCTATGTGCTGAAATTTTTGAAGCTACACTTGTTTTATCTTCCTATGCTTGTTACTTTGCTCTCCATGAACTTGTTTATTTACAAGATTCTTATGCATAGGAAGCATGTTAGACTTAAATGTGTTTTGAATTTGCCTCTTGATGCTCTCTTTTGCTTCAACTTCTATTTCTTGCGAGTGCATCATTAAAACTGCTGAGCCCATCTTAATGGCTATAAAGAAAAGAACTTCTTGGGAGATAACCCATGTGTTATTTTGCTACAGTACTTTGTTTTATATTTGTGTTTTGGAAGTTGTTTACTACTGTAGCAACCTCTCCTTATCTTAGTTTTGTGTTTTGTTGTGCCAAGTAAAGTTTCTATGTCAAAGTTGATGTTATATTTGGGATTGCTGCGCAGAAACAGCATTGCTGTCTGTCACGAATCTGGGCACAATTCTCTGTAGAAAATTCGAAAAAATCTGCCAATTTACGAGCGTGATCCTCAGATATGTACGCAACTTTCATTAGTTTTGAGTTTTTCCATTTGAGCAAGTCTGGTGCCATTTCTAAATTCGTCTTTACGGACTGTTCTGTTTTTGACAGATTCTGCCTTTTATTTCGCATTGCCTCTTTTGCTATGTTGGATTTATTTCTTTGATCCACTAATGTCCAGTAGCATTATGCAATGTCCAGAAGTGAAAATAATGATTGTGTCACCTCTGAATGAGTGAATTATTAATTGTGCACTAACCCTCTAATGAGTTTGCTTGAAGTTTGGTGTGAAGGAAGTTTTCAAGGGTCAAGAGAGGAGAATGATATACTATGATCAAGAGGAGTGAAAGCTCTAAGCTTGGGGATGCCCCGTGGTTCACCCCTGCATATTTTAAGAAGACTCAAGCGTCTAAGCTTGGGGATGCCCAAGGCATCCCCTTCTTCATCGACAACATCATCAGGTTCCTCCCCTGAAACTATATTTTTATTCAATCACATCTTGTGTTCTTTACTTGGAGCGTCGGTTTGTTTTCGTTTTTGTTTTTGTTTGAATAAGATGGATCCTAGCATTCACTTTGTGGGAGAGAGACACGCTCCGCTGTTGCATATGGACACATGTGTCCTTAGGCTTTACTCATAATGTTCAAGGCGAAGTTTCTTCTTCGTTAAATTGTTATATGGTTGGAATTGGAAAATGCTACATGTAGTAATTTTAAAATGTCTTGGATAATGTGATACTTGGCAATTGTTGTGCTCATGTTTAAGCTCTTGCATCATATGCTTTGCACCCATTAATGAAGAAATACATAGAGCTTGCTAAAATTTGGTTTGCATATTTGGTTTCTCTAAGGTCTAGATAATATCTAGTATTGAGTTTTGAACAACAAGGAAGACAGTGTAGAGTCTTATAATGTTTACAATATGTCTTTTATGTGAGTTTTGCTGCACCGTTCATCCTTGTGTTTGTTTCAAATAAACCTTGCTAGCCTAAACCTTGTATCGAGAGGGAATACTTCTCATGCATCCAAAATCCTTGAGCCAACTACTATGCCATTTGTGTCCACCATACCTACCTACTACATGGTATTTCTCCGCCATTCCAAAGTAAATTGCTTGAGTGCTACCTTTAAACAATTCAAAATTTATCACCTCTTATTTGTGTCAATGTTTTATAGCTCATGAGGAAGTATGTGGTGTTTTATCTTTCGATCTTGTCATTTACTTTTGACAGACTTTCACAATGGACTAGTGGCTTCATCCGCTTATCCAATAATTTTGCAAAAAGAGCTGGCAATGAGGTTCCCAGCCTCAATTAATTAACTTGCATTAATAATTCTCTTCACATGTTTTGCTCTGATTCATCAGTAAGCAACTTAATTTTGCAAATAGACACTCCTCCATGGTATGTGAATGTTGGAAGGCACCCGAGGATTCGGTTAGCCATGGCTTGTGAAAGCAAAGGTTGGGGGAGTGTCATCTAATAAATAAAACTAAAGTACATGTGTAAACAAAAGAGAAGAGGGATGATCTACCTTGCTGGTAGAGATAACGTCCTTCATGGGAGCCGCTCTTGAAAGTCTGGTTGATGAGGTAGTTAGAGTACCCGCTACCATTCGTTGACAACAACAAACACTTCTCAAAATTTTACTTTTATGCTCTCTTTATGTTTTCAAAACCAAAGCTCTAGCACAAATATAGCAATCGATGCTTTCCTCTTTGAAGGACCATTCTTTTACTTTTATTGTTGAGTCAGTTTACCTATCTCCTTCCACCTTAAGAAGCAAACACTTGTGTGAACTGTGCATTGATTCCTACATACTTGCATATTGCACTTGTTATATTACTTTATGTTGACAATATCCATGAGATATGCATGTTATAAGTTGAAAGCAACCGCTGAAACTTAATCTTCCATTGTGTTGCTTCAATGTCTATACTTTAAATTATTGCTTTATGAGTTAACTCTTATGCAAGACTTATTGATGCTTGTCTTGAAGTACTATTCATGAAAAGTCTTTGCTTTATGATTCACTTGTTTACTCATGTCATTACCATTGTTTTGATCGCTGCATTCATTACATATGTTTACAATATGATCAAGTTTATGATGGCATGTCACTTAAGAAATTATCTTTGTTATCGTTTTACCTGCTCGGGACGAGCAGAACTAAGCTTGGGGATGCTGATACGTCTCCAACGTATCGATAATTTCTTATGTTCCATGCTACTTTATTGATGATACCTACATGTTTTATGCACATTATATGTCGTATTTACGCATTTTCTGGAACTAACCTATTAACAAGATGCCGAAGTGCCGTTCCTGTTTTCTGCTGTTTTTGGTTTCAGAAATCCTAGTAACGAAATATTCTCGAATTGGACGAAATCAACGCCCAGGTTCCTATTTTGCCCGGAAGCATCCAGAACACCCGAGAGCCGCCAGAGGGGGGCCCTGGTGGGCCCAGATGACATGGTGGCGCGGCCCAGGCCCTGGCCGCGCCACCCTATGGTCTCGTCGCCTCGTTGACCCTCTGCGCCGCCTCTTCGCCTATTTAAAGCCCCACGCGAAAACCCTTACGGAGGAAGCCACGATACGAGAAAAGTTCCAGAGCCGCCGTCATCGCGAAGCCAAGATCTGGGGGACAGGAGTCTCTGTTCCGGCACCTGCCGGAGCGGGTGCCCCCGGAAGGCTTCTCCATCGACACCGCTGCCATCTCCACCGCCATCTTCATCACCGCTGCTGCTCCCATGAGGAGGGAGTAGTTCTCCATCGAGGCTCGGGGCTGTACCGGTAGCTATGTGGTTAATCTCTCTCCTATGTACCTCAATACAATGATCTCATGAGCTGCCTTACATGATTGAGATTCATATGATGATGCTTGTAATCTAGATGTCATTATGCTAGTCAAGTGGGTTTTACTTATGTGATCTCCGGAGACTCCTTGTCCCACGTGTGTAAAGGTGACAGTGTGTGCACCGTGTGGGTCTCTTAGGCTATATTTCACGAAGTACTTATTCACTGTTGAAGAGCGTAGTGAAGTGCTTATTTATATCTCTTGATGATTGCAATGTGTTTGTATCACAATTTATCTATGTGCTACTCTAGTGATGTGTTATTAAAGTAGTTTTATTCCTCCTGCATGTGTGCAAAGGTGACAGTGCGTGCACCGTGTTAGTACTTGGTTTATGCTATGATCATGATCTCTTGTAGATTGCGAAGTTAACTATTGCTATGATAATATTGATGTGATCTATTCCTCCTACATATGCATGAAGGTGACAGTGTGCATGCTATGCTAGTACTTGGTTTAGTCTTTTGATCTATCTTACACTTAAGGTTACTTAAACATGAGCATTATTGTGGAGCTTGTTAACTCCGGCATTGAGGGTTCGTGTAATCCTACGCAATGTGTTCATCATCCAACAAAAGTGTAGAGTATGCATTTATCTATTCTGTTATGTGATCAATGTTGAGAGTGTCCACTAGTGAAAGTCTATTCCCTAGGCCTTGTTCCTAAATACTGCTATCGCTGCTTGTTTACTGTTTTACTGCGTTACTACTGCTGCAATACTACCACCATCAACTACACGCCAGCAAGCTATTTTCTGGCACCGTTGCTACTGCTCATATATATTCATACCACCTGTATTTCACTATCTCTTCGCCGAACTAGTGCACCTATTAGGTGTGTTGGGGACACAAGAGACTTCTTGCTTTGTGGTTGCAGGGTTGCATGAGAGGGATATCTTTGACCTCTTCCTCCCTGAGTTCGATAAACCTTGGGTGATCCACTTAAGGGAAAACTTGCTGCTGTTCTACAAACCTCTGCACTTGGAGGCCCAACACTGTCTACCAGAAGTGTAATGGCCGTCTCTCCAACCCCAAGTAGCACATGTAGCGTACTTCATCACCGGATCTATCAACCCCAGGAAGATCTGCTGTGACTCCCACAGAGTGCTTCTCCTAATGTAAGTCCCTTGTTTTAGCGCCATGTTCTGGGTTCAGATGCTTGTTTATCTGAAGCTCTTTTAGTTCATTCCTAGCTATGACCGTAACACGTTGCTATTTTCTACTTCATTGCTAACTTTAAGCGATTGAACATTTTGGTTTGCATTCCCTGCTCTGTAGATGTAGCCATCATAACTTCTATCTTGCTCAGTCGTTGTTACAAAAATTATACTGTAGGTATTATAGTAACATCCTGCTATTATTTAGTTCATGGCCAATTTTAAGTAATTGCACATGTTGGTTCGCATTCCCTGCTCTATAGCTTTTGGCATCGTAACTTCTATATTTGGTTTACATTCCCTGCTCTGTAGATCTAGCCATCATAACTTTATCTTGCTCAGTCGTTGTTACAAAAATTATGGCCTGCTACTATGTTGTTTGTGCCAATTTTTTACTCCATGAACATGTTGGCTTGCATTCCCTGTACTACAGGTGATGCCATTGTTTTGTATCTAGTTCATTGTAAGCTAACAAAGTAAGGACTTAGTTTGGCATGCTATCACTCTGCTATCTAGCCTGTAGTACAAATAAACTTGTCATACTACTAGATAATAATTTTGCGTGCCATCTTGTTCTTCAAAAGCTGCATTATTGACTTGTTTCTCTGACTTGGCATGACGCTCACATATGGAAAGCTGAACATATTGGTTTGCATTCCCTCTTATACAAGTTCACAGGTGATCCCACTATATTCTGTATCTGGTCCATCCTAAGCTCCAGCGTTAACTATCCTCCATGTGTTGCTCATTACAAGTTTATATCCCGAAACATCTTGATTTGCATCCCCTTCACTATAAGTTCAGGAGTATTATTTAGTTCACGGCCAAAATGAAGTAATTGCACTTGGCACATGTTGGTTCACATTCCCTCCTCTTTAGCTTTTGCCATCGTAACTTCTATTTTTGGTTTACATTCCCTGCTCTGTAGATGTAGCCATCATAACTTCATCTTGCTCAGTCGTTGTTACAAAATTTATAGCCTGCTACTATGTTGTTCATGCCAATTTTGTACTCCCTGAACATGTTGGTTTGCATGGGACTCGACAGTAGTAAGTCTGCTGTTTCATTCTAACATGCTCTGTTATATTGGCTGTTGGTATGCGGCATGCACTCTTTGTTTGCTTATTGTGCGCATTACAATGATCTTGTTATAACGACGAAATGATGAGTTCCAAATTCTTTGGCAAACAATATTGTAGTGTCTTTGCCTTTCCATTGTTGCTGTCTTAACTTGTAATGTCTTTGTTTCAGATATAGGTGCTGCATGGACAACTTAAAAGATTGCCGGATCGCTTCATTGTATTGCTAGGTTTAATTACCATTCAATTTCTCTGGGTTCTGTAATATTTTTTTCAATGCCTTGCAGCTGATGTAATATTTAGTTAGTTTTTATAGTTCTTTCGCGCATTTTTTCTTTGGTGCTTGTGGTAAGTGAGGCTATCCGACAGAAATCAACTAAATCACGAATTCCCATCCCTTAAACGGCCCAATTAAGCGAAATCACATATGTGCCTGCCCGCAAAATCCTAAAGCGCATATTATGCCGGCATATAAACAGCACCTAAACAGGCTGGCCCACTTACTTCTTGGGCCAGCCCATTTGATTTACGGTGGACCCCACACACTAATTGGGCTGGCCCACTTGCTTTAAGGTGGACCCCACCAACTACTGGGCCGGCCCACTAATTAGTTGGGCCAGCCCATTTGCTTTTTGGGGACCCCACATAATAAATGGGCCGGCCCTTTAAGAGGAAAGTGGGACCCACCTGTGTTTTTGGCCCGGCCCATTATCTTGTTGGGCCGGCCCACTTGCTAAATTGTGGACCCCACATACTAGTTGGGCCGGCCCTTTAACAGAAAGTGGGGCCCACTGCTTATTGGGCCGGCCCACTATCTTGTTGGGCCGGCCCACTTGCTCTATGGTGGTCCCACATGGTAAATGGGCCGGCCCTTTAAGTGGAAGGTGGGACCCACCTGTGTTTTTGGCCCACTATCTTGTTGGGCCGGCCCACTTTCTATATGGTGGACCCCACATACCAAATGGGCCGGCCCATTAACAGGAATGTGGGACCCACCTGTGTTTTTGGCCCGGCCCACTATCTTGATGGGCCAGCCCACTTGCTATATGGTGGGCCCCACACACTAAATGGGCCGGCCCTTTAACAGGAAAGTGGGACCCACCTGTTTTTGGCCGGCCCACTATTTTGTTGGGCCGGCCCACTTGCTATATGGTGGACCCCACGAACTAAATGGGCCGACCCTTTAACAAAGTGGGACCCACGTGTTTTGGCCCGGCCCACTAGCTTGTTGGGCCGGCCCACTTGCTATACGGTGGACCCCACACACTAAATGGGCCGGCTTTTAACAGGAAAGTGGGACCCACCTGTGTTTTTGGCCCGGCCACTTTTTGGGCCGGCCCAGTTGCTGTAAGGTGGACCCCACATGTTAAATGGGCCGGCCCATTTAAGTTTTGACCAGTCAACCTTAGAGGTTAGGCCCGGCCCACTTAACTAATGGACCAGCCCAGCTATATAGTTGACCGGTCAAACTATGTCATCTGGCCCGGCCCGCTTAAGACGTGGCAGGCCTCGTGTGGGCCTACCATCTACCACGGGGTTTCAGCCGGTTAACGCCGTTAACTGGCAGTTAACGGCGTCTGCCACGTGTCAGTTTGCATGACGTCAGCAGTCAACGGGCTCCCGAAAACACTTCCGCAACGGTCCGATTTTCCGTGGCGGAAGGGCGCCCAAGCGCGACGGACCGAAAAAATCGTCGTTGGACTTTGCCTGACGCAGTTTCGACAACGGAACCCATATCGTCGGGTTAGGCCCATAGGCGACGAAAAATGCCCCTTAGTTGACGATTTTGGGACGTTGTGCATCAAACTGAGATTCATCTTCAAATCTCCCATCAAACTGAGAGACCTCTTTAACTCTATGCTTCTGCAATTAGTACATCAACCGATTAGACAAACATCTAAGGGATGCAACCTGAACAAATGCCGTTTTACATATTTACCTTCTCATCTGGCACAGCACATGTCCCAGAGCTGAAACCCGTTTCCTGAAGCAAGCGCTTTTTCTCTCCTTCCCGTCCATCCATCTGCAACAAGTTAAATTTGAGTACAGAACCTTGCACAGCAATGCAAACTATTGATTGAAACAGCGGCAGCATCAATATAAATAATTAACTACATATGCCAGCACACATACAGTGTGAGCAAGATCTGCTTCTCCTGCTAAAGGATCATTATATGGTTCACCATGCTAAACCCGCCTAACATATGTGCGGTCCATCCCAAAAATGTGTAAATGATCTGCCACTACAGGGTGAGGCCTCTTCTCACCATTCATACATGTGCAGCGCGGGCAATACACGTCCAGGTTGTGACCATCATGAGCTCTAATAAACCCCATAAAGGGTTGAACACCATTTATATATGAAGGGGAACATAAGTGTCCATGCAGTTTCCAAGTTCTGTCCATCTGTTTAATTATGAGATACAGTGGTTGGTGATTAATTTAAGGCGAAGTAGGAAATGTATATCCATCGAGTACAAAACTATACTACATGATTATGCATTTCAGCAATCATGTCGAGTACAAAACAAAAAATGCCCATCGACATTTTAGCAAACAGATCGTGTACAAAACTCTGCCATGGCATTTCAGCAAATTAACGGATCGAGTGCAGAACTGACTCTATATGCCCACGCAAATGAACAAATTGATCGATGACAAATCGAGCGGAAAACTATAAAGTGCCAATTAGTTCGAGCATACTGACGAATTTTTTTAGCAGCATCAAGAAAATATAAATCGTTAGGCTGTCTTGCCCGATACATGATTGAGCTAGAGATAGCAGCCCTACCGTGGATCAACTTGACCGCCGGTGCGTCTCGAGAAGAACGACGGGGAGGGGAAGCTTCTTCTTCGCACGGACGGGACGGGGAGGGGAAGCTCTTCGCACGGACGGGGATAAGTTGTGTACGGGTGGGTGGGGGGTCATGCGGCCGGGCCGCCGGGGTGATAATTAAGGTCGGTAGGTGGCGTTTAATGGAGTTGCGTGTGTAATTTGCCGTGCACAAGGTTGAGGAATAGGCGGTTCCCTTTGCCGCGCGCACAATTCAAACTATCCCGCCCATGTAGTTTAAATTCGCCATATTTTCGTTAAATCGACATAAAGTCATGTGAGTGGGGGAAAATTAGCAAAGTTGCTTGAAAAATAGTAAAACTCTGGAATTATCCTTTAAATATGCTCTACTTCGTGTGAAAATCGGGGTGTGGAAGCATGTTGAGCTGTTTTATTTGTACTTTCTTCATTAAAACTCCCATTTTATGCACTTTGGATGGAAAGAAATCATTTGTACATAAATTTTGACAACGCCATTTGCAAACACTAATTGTTTACATGCCAAGATGCACCCATCCACCAAATATATATGTGGCAAAAGTTTATCACAATCTAGCAGATATGCATAATTAGTGAGGGACCCCTTTTGATTTTGTGCAATTTCCACTAATTAGGTAGAGATCGAGAAGGGTTAATTAATTAGGCCATGTTAGGGGTTATGTGTTTTAGATTAGGTTGTGTGGATTCAAATACAACTTCTTTATTTGTGTGCTATGATTAATCAAAACTAGATCGATCGACTGCGCACACATTATTAGAGGCGCATGCCTTTGCGCACAAAGTGCATGTGTGTGTTGTTGGCCACCAACGAGAGAGAGAGAGAGAGAGAGAGAGAGAGTAGAGGTAGAGAGAGCTACATACGAGAGAGCGATTGAAATCCCCAAATTAAACACATATATATGCATGGCACATTTAATTTAATTAGAGGACCGCGAGGCACCCCTGGCCTGCTTGATGCATAATTAAGTGTCATTGGCCTATATATATAGGGTTTAATTAGGGTTTAGGGTTTAGGGTTAGGAGGTTAGGGTTTAGGGTTTAATGTTTATGGTGTTTAGGGTTTAGGGATTAGGGATTAGGGTTTATTTAGGGTTTAAGGTTTAGGGATCATCGATCGAGTGCGCACACACACATTATTAGAGGCACACGCGCCTTTGCGCATAAAGTGCATGCGTATATGTGTGTGTTTTTTGGCCACCAACGACATATAGATGATCGAGAGAGAGAGATTGAAATCCCCCAAGAATATGTTCAAATATATATTAAAATATATGCACGAATTAATGCATGCATGGTAGGCCATGCATGCACACTAATTATATATATATTATGAGGAAACTTAATCAAATGTGTTTTCATTCGAGAGAACTTGTCAAAATTCAAGTTAATTAATTTATCATCGATAATTATATAATTAATTAATGAATCTCAGGGAGATGTTATACAACATATGATCGATATATAGGCCATGTATATATTAATTGGTTTTAATCTACCGTTTTTGCTAGCTAGCTGCATGCTATATATAGAGCATGTTTTTATTAGATCGGGTTATAGCTAGTATAGTTTAGGGTTATGTGTTTTAATTAACTAGGGTTTGATTAGCTAGGGGTTAGTTATATATATATGGTTTAGGGTTAATGCATGTCACATTTAATTTAACTAGAGGACCGCGAGGCACCCCTGGCCTGCTTGATGCACAATTAAGTGTCGTTGGCCTATATATATAGGGTTTAATTAGGGTTTAGGGTTAGCTAGCTGGGTTTAGGGTTTAGTGTTTTGGGTGTTTAGCTAGGGTCTAGGGTTTAGGGTTTAGTGTTTACTGTGTTTAGAGGGTCTAGGGTTTAGTGTTTAGGGTGTTTAGGGTCTAGGGTTTAGGGTCTAGTGTTTAGGGTCTATGGTTTAGGGTTTAATTAGTGTTTAGGGTGTTTAGGGTTTAGGGTTTAGTGTTTACGGTGTTTAGGGTCTAGGGTTTAGGGTTTAGTGTTTAGGGTCTAGGGTTTAGGGTTTAATTAGTGTTTAGGGTGTTTAGGGTTTAGGGTTTAGGGTTTAGGGTTTAGGGTTTAGGGTTTAGGGTTTAGGGTTTAGGGTTTAGGGTCTAGGGTTTAGGGTTTAGTGTTTAGGGTGTTTAGGGTCTAGGGTTTAGTGTGTTTAGGGTGTTTAGGGTTTAGGGGATTAGGGATTAGGGTTTTAGGGTTGTTTAAGGTTTAGGGATCATCGATCGAGTGCGCACACACATTATTAGAGGCACCCGCGCCTTTACGCATCAAGTGCATGCGTATATATGTGTGTTTTTTGGGCCACCAACGATATATAGATGATCGAGAGAGAGAGAGAGATTGAAATCCCCAAGAATATGTTCAAATATACATTAAAATATATGCACGAATGCATTGTAGGCCATGCATATGCACACTAATTATATATATATTATGAGGCAACTTAATCAAATGTGTTTTCATTCGAGAGAACTTGTCAAAGTTCAAGTTAATTAATTTATCACGATAATTATATAATTAATTAATGATTCTCAGGGATATGTTATACAACATGATCGATATAGGCCATGTATATTTTAATTGGTGTTAATCTACGGTTTGCTAGCTAGCTGCTATATATAGAGCATGTTTTTATTAGATCGGGTTATATCTAGTATAGTTTAGGGTTATGTGTTTTAATTAAGTAGGGTTGATTAGCTAGGGTTAGTTACATATATATGGTTTAGGGTTAATGCATGGCACATTTAATTTTATTAGAGGATCGCGAGGCACCCATGACCCGCTCGATCGATGCACAATTAAGTGTCGTTGGCCTATACATAGGGTTTAATTGGGGTTTAGGATTAGCTAGGGTTTAGGGTTAGGGTTAGGGTTAGGGTTAGGGTACGTTTAGGGTTAATGCATGTCACATTTAATTTAACTAGAGGACCGCGAGGCACCCCTGGCCTGCTTGATGCACAATTAAGTGTCGTTGGCCTATATATATAGGGTTTAATTAGGGTTTAGGGTTAGCTAGCTGGGTTTAGGGTTTAGTGTTTTGGGTGTTTAGCTAGGGTCTAGGGTTTAGGGTTTAGTGTTTATGGTGTTTAGAGGGTCTAGGGTTTAGTGTTTAGGGTGTTTAGGGTCTAGGGTTTAGGGTCTAGTGTTTAGGGTCTATGGTTTAGGGTTTAATTAGTGTTTAGGGTGTTTAGGGTTTAGGGTTTAGTGTTTACGGTGTTTAGGGTCTAGGGTTTAGGGTTTAGTGTTTAGGGTCTAGGGTTTAGGGTTTAATTAGTGTTTAGGGTGTTTATAGGGTTTAGGGTTTAGGGTTTAGGGTTTAGGGTTTAGGGTTTTAGGGTTTAGGGTTTAGGGTTTAGGGTTTAGGGTTTAGGGTTTAGGGTTTACGGTGTTTAGGGTCTAGGGTTTAGGGTTTAGTGTTTAGGGTGTTTAGGGTCTAGGGTTTAGTGTGTTTAGGGTGTTTAGGGTTTAGGGGATTAGGGATTAGGGTTTTAGGGTTGTTTAAGGTTTAGGGATCATCGATCGAGTGCGCACACACATTATTAGAGGCACCCGCGCCTTTACGCATCAAGTGCATGCGTATATATGTGTGTTTTTTGGGCCACCAACGATATATAGATGATCGAGAGAGAGAGATTGAAATCCCCAAGAATATGTTCAAATATACATTAAAATATATGCACGAATGCATTGTAGGCCATGCATGCACACTAATTATATATATATATTATGAGGCAACTTAATCAAATGTGTTTTCATTCGAGAGAACTTGTCAAAGTTCAAGTTAATTAATTTATCACGATAATTATATAATTAATTAATGATTCTCAGGGATATGTTATACAACATGATCGATATAGGCCATGTATATTTTAATTGGTGTTAATCTACGGTTTGCTAGCTAGCTGCTATATATAGAGCATGTTTTTATTAGATCGGGTTATAGCTAGCTAGTATAGTTTAGGGTTATGTGTTTTAATTAAGTAGGGTTGATTAGCTAGGGTTAGTTACATATATATGGTTTAGGGTTAATGCATGGCACATTTAATTTTATTAGAGGATCACGAGGCACCCATGACCCGCTCGATCGATGCACAATTAAGTGTCGTTGGCCTATACATAGGGTTTAATTGGGGTTTAGGATTAGCTAGGGTTTAGGGTTAGGGTTAGGGTACGTTTAGGGTCTAGGGTTTAGGGTTTAGTGTTTAGGGTGTTTAGGGTTTAGGGATTAGGGATTTAAGGTTTTAGGGTTGTTTAAGGTTTAGGGATCATCGATCGAGTGCGCACACACATTATTAGAGGCACCCGCGCCGTTACGCATAAATTGCATGCATATATATGTGTGTTTTTTGGGCCACCAACGATATATAGATGATCGAGAGAGAGAGAGAGATTGAAATCCCCAAGAATATGTTCAAATATACATTAAAATATATGCACGAATGCATTGTAGGCCATGCATGCACACTAATTATATATATATTATGAGGCAACTTAATCAAATGTGTTTTCATTCGAGAGAACTTGTCAAAGTTCAAGTTAATTAATTTATCACGATAATTATATAATTAATTAATGAATCTCAGGGATATGTTATGCAACATGATCGATATAGGCCATGTATATTTTAATTGGTGTTAATCTACGGTTTGCTAGCTAGCTGCTATATATAGAGCATGTTTTTATTAGATCGGGTTATAGCTAGCTAGTATAGTTTAGGGTTATGTGTTTTAATTAAGTAGGGTTGATTAGCTAGGGTTAGTTACATATATATGGTTTAGGGTTAATGCACGGCACATTTAATTTTATTAGAGGATCACGAGGCACCCATGACCCGCTCGATCGATGCACAATTAAGTGTCGTTGGCCTATACAGAGGGTTTAATTGGGGTTTAGGATTAGCTAGGGTTTAGGGTTAGGGTTAGGGTTAGGGTATGTTTAGGGTCTAGGGTTTAGGGTTTAGTGTTTAGGGTGTTTAGGGTTTAGGGATTAGGGATTTAAGGTTTTAGGGTTGTTTAAGGTTTAGGGATCATCGATCGAGTGCGCACACACATTATTAGAGGCACCCGCGCCTTTACGCATAAATTGCATGCATATATATGTGTGTTTTTTGGGCCACCAACGATATATAGATGATCGAGAGAGAGAGAGAGATTGAAATCCCCAAGAATATGTTCAAATATACATTAAAATATATGCACGAATGCATTGTAGGCCATGCATGCACACTAATTATATATATATATATGAGGCAACTTAATCAAATGTGTTTTCATTCGAGAGAACTTGTCAAAGTTCAAGTTAATTAATTTATCACGATAATTATATAATTAATTAATGAATCTCAGGGATATGTTATACAACATGATCGATATAGGCCATGTATATTTTAATTGGTGTTAATCTACGGTTTGCTAGCTAGCTGCTATATATAGAGCATGTTTTTATTAGATCGGGTTATATCTAGTATAGTTTAGGGTTATGTGTTTTAATTAAGTAGGGTTGATTAGCTAGGGTTAGTTACATATATATGGTTTATGGTTAATGCATGGCACATTTAATTTTATTAGAGGATCGCGAGGCACCCATGACCCGCTCGATCGATGCACAATTAAGTGTCGTTGGCCTATACATAGGGTTTAATTGGGGTTTAGGATTAGCTAGGGTTTAGGGTTAGGGTTAGGGTTAGGGTTAGGGTTTTAGGGTCTAGGGTTTAGGGTTTAGTGTTTAGGGTGTTTAGGGTTTAGGGATTAGGGATTTAGGGGTTTTAGGGTTGTTTAAGGTTTAGGGATCATCGATCGAGTGCGCACACACATTATTAGAGGCACCCGCGCCTTTACGCATAAATTGCATGCATATATATATATATGTGTGTTTTTTGGCCACCAACGATATATAGATGATCGAGAGAGAGAGATTGAAATCCCCAAGAATATGTTCAAATATACATTAAAATATATGCACGAATGCATGGTAGGCCATGCATGCACACTAATTATATATATATTATGAGGCAACTTAATCAAATGTGTTTTCATTCGAGAGAACTTGTCAAAATTAAAGTTAATTAATTTATCACGATAATTATATAATTAATTAATGAATCTCAGGGATATGTTATACAACATGATCGATATAGGCCATGTATATATTAATTGGTGTTAATCTACGGTTTGCTAGCTAGCTGCTATATATAGAGCATGTTTTTATTAGATCGGGTTATAGCTAGTATAGTTTAGGGTTATGTGTTTTCATTAAGTAGGGTTGATTAGCTATGGTTAGTTACATATATATGGTTTAGGGTTAATGCATGGCACATTTAATTTAATTAGAGGACCGCGAGGCACCCCTGGCCTGCTTGATGCACAATTAAGTGTCGTTGGCCTATATATAGGGTTTAATTAGGGTTTAGGGTTAGGGTTAGGGTTTAGGGTCTAGGGTTTAGTGTTTAGGGTGTTTAGGGTTTAGGGATTAGGGATTAGGGTTTCAGGGTTGTATAAGGTTTAGGGATCATCGATCGAGTGCGCACACACATTATTAGAGGCACCCGCGCCTTTGCGCATAAAGTGCATGCGTATAGTTTAGGGTTATTTGTTTTAATTAAGTAGGGTTTGATCAGCTAGGGTTAGTTACATATATATGGTTTAGGGTTAATGCATGGCACATTACATATAGTTTAAATCTCAAGAATGTTTATACATGATAGGCCATATGTGCAAAGGAATTTTTTTCCTCGTGAACTTGTCAAAATTCAAGTTTATCAGTGCCAATGGAAACTAGTCCAAAAAATTACATAGAGGACCAAAAGTACTAGACAATAACTAATAGAACCTGCAACTTTACAAAAAGGACCCCAAAACATATAGAAGAAAATCAATCGAGTCCTTCTCGACCGCACATCAGATCTCTGCTCCGCATCCTTTCCAGCAACTCCGTCGCCGGGGACGCACCACTTGGGACGGTGTCGCCGGTAGTCGCCAGGACGAAGGAGAAGAAGGGCCTCAGCAACGGCATATTGGCTCTGAGAAGGGTCGCTGAAAGTCCAAGATGTGCACGGGCAAGACGGATGACGCCGTCGTATGCCCCGAGCTTGTGAACTTTAGCAGCTTGACTTCCCCATTGGCCAGATCTGAAGCACTGACCAAAGCAAGCCTCACCGTTAGCGCCATCACATTGATGGCACCAGATCGGGGTTTGGCCGGCAAGATCCGCCAGATTCACCATAGGCCAGATCTGAAGCCGATGACGAGATCCCCGACTCCATTGCGCCATTCTGCTCATGGGAAACACTGGATCTAAGCTTACAACAACACTAACTCCCTCGGATCCAAATTAGCTGACTCAACTTTGCTTATCTAAATATGGATGTATCCACACATGTTTTTACTCTAGATACATACACGTCTAAGGAAAGTTGAATCAATTAATTTAGTTCGGAGGGTGTACAATATACAGAGAGAAGTCGGCCTCGTCTCCGGCCGGCGAGGCCGCCGGAGAGAAGGGGGAGAGGAGCCGGGGGAGTGGGAGAGACTCGAGAGAGAAAGAGAAGAGGAAGAAATGAGAGCTCCCTGGGGAAGAACATTATTTTTGTCGTTCTGCTCGTAGCTTGAAACTGAAAATTTCGGCCACGCGCCAAATCATCCCGCCGCATCCATTCGAAAATCCCGTGACCAGTTTTACCCTTTTAACCCTGGTCCGGAAGCTACAACCCACCGACCATGGAGGGCTCATTCGGTAACAATGAAATATCTTGCCTAGATCCCGAACCCTCCCCACAGGCCCACACCCACCCACCAACCATTCGCCCCATTAGCTCAAAAATACTCTCACACGCCAAAGCTCTGACTCTCTACAGTACTAGATCTGCTTCGCCGCCGGCATACTCCTCCACAGCGTAGCCTTGATCGTGTTGGCTGTCCACCCACCTGATCCGCTCCCCCGCCGCCCTCGTCACCGACGGATCTGCTTCACCGCCGACCTCGCCACCGACGGATCTGCTTCACCGCCGACCTCGCCACCGACGGATCTGCTTCACCGCCGACCTCGCCACCGACTACCTCGCCGCAGCGGCTGTATCAACTTCACCGAATACCTTGCCAGCCAACCAGATCTGCTTCACTAACGCCCGCTTCTACTGAAACAGGGTCGATTCATCGTCTCCCGCGTTCGCCGCCGCTGGAATGCAAGTTGCCGCCCCCGTCCACCCCGCCGCAGCTTGGTTAGTACGCTGGCCCGTTAGATCGCGGTGTTTCTTTAGCCATGTTTTGTGTAGTTATTTGCAGATCTCATATGCCGTTAACTTTCTTGATGTGTTGCTTCGCATGAAGTTTGTTTAAATGTTGTACAGTACAAAAGCATTATCCGGTCGCTACCATCCTGTTCATTCTACTGACACCTGTGTGCATCCACATATTTATAGCCTTGTACCCATTCATTTGCTGCCAACTGTTTTTGTACTGCATGCTATTGTCGCACTGCTTTTATAGTCGTGCTATGGGCATTTCCAATCTGCTTGTTCTTATACCACGTCATTAGCTCACCGCTAGCTGTTTTCTCGTGTCTGCTATTCTCACACTGCTTTTATAATCATGCTATGTGCATTTCCAATCTGCTTGCTCTTATACCTCGTCTTTAGCTTATATAGTTATTGCTGCGTGCATGTCTGGTCTTTGTATTATCGTAGACTGACTTGTCAATGTTATTTTTCCTTGGGATTGATCATGCGAACCACTTATTAGAACATCCAACATTAACAGCGGGGACGCTAGGTAAGGTTGGAATCTGAGTTCGTGGTTGGTAATTTTGGCAGTTTACTTCCGTTATTATCTATAACCTATATGCATTGTTCCTTATGCAAGAGATTAACACTTGGAACCCTGCCATAGCAATGCCATTCATGCTTTACTATGTTTCTGCCTATTTGATATGCTTGTCTTGGAGAAACTTCGAGGGTGATTTGAACCTGACATTTGGTCATTCTTAATGCCAGTTTACTTTATGTGTAAAACCTTGGCATTACCCTACTCTAAATCTGAATGTCTGAAATTCGTATCTCATGCAAAGCAACATCTAGTTGGTTTTAATCTGATATCTGGTAACTATTGGCTTATTCATTTGGCAGCTCAAGTTTTTTGTTATTTGAAACCAGCTGACTTGGTCTTAAATGTGATATCTAAACACAGATTAAGGACAATGGAGCAGGAGGATTAGCATTTCACTTGATGGCTGAACCTAAAATGATAGGCATGTTGACCACGACTAGTGCACGCAAGAGAAGGACCTGCAGTGAGCCAGTATGTGCTTAGTACATGCATCTTATCTTATCTTGTGCTTATTTCTGCTACATGCTGTTATCTGATCTCTACATTGCGTAATACATGTTTGAATAGTTAATTGTTGTAACTATGTTTACAATGTTACCAGAATGCTGTTTTAATGAAGCAGTCATCATTAGAAGATAGTCGCCAAAAAAGGATCTGTAGCGACCCTGTGCAACATTATGATGTAAGTTTGTGCTTAGTACAAGTTCCATACATGTCTTATTTATGCAACTTGTTATTATCTTATATCTACATTGCATAATAAATGTTTGCATAGTTCATCGTTTAACTCTTTTTGCATTATTATCAGAATGCAGTTGTGATGAAGCAATCTTCATTACCAGTGAGGCCCACAAAAAGTTCTGATCTTTCTTCTGATGCATCTTCTCATAGCCGTCAACCTAGACCATTTCTTTCATCAGACAGTAAATATCTCAAGGCTGTACTTTATAAAAGACATGGTATTGCTGCTTTAAGATCTGTAGCTGATATGTTGACAAAGAGTACACAAGATTCAATCAAGGCGATTGCCAAATGTCAACGTGTTATTGATGATGCTAATAGAAGTCCTCAATGATTCTATGTAATTTTTTTATTTGGGCACATTAATTGCCTTGTAATTTTCCTATTTGTTTTATTTGTGTATGTAATTGTGTGTATCATTGAAATCAGATTTTAGGCTCATGAAATTTAATGCAAGTTGACTAGTCAAACAAGTAGGGCCCTACAACAGATTGGGCCGGCCCACTTACAGTAGTGTGGGACCCACTTTCATTTTGGGCCGGCCCACTTCTTTAGTAGGCCGGCCCGGTTACACGATAATGGGCTCCACATGCTTATTGGGCCGGCCCACTTGCTCTATGGTGGTCCCACATGGTAAATGGGCCGGCCCTTTAATAGGAAGGTGGGACCCACCTGTGTTTTGGCCCGGCCCACTATCTTGTTGGGCCGGCCCACTTTCTATATGGTGGACCCCACATACCAAATGGGCCGGCCCACTTTCTATATGGTGGACCCCACACACCAAATGGGCCGGCCCTTTAATAGGAAGGTGGGACCCACCTGTGTTTTGGCCCGCCCACTATCTTGTTGGGCCGGCCCACTTTCTATATGGTGGACCCCACATACCAAATGGGCCGGCCCATTAACAGGAATGTGGGACCCACCTGTGTTTTTGGCCCGGCCCACTATCTTGGTGGGCCAGCCCACTTGCTATATGGTGGGCCCCACACACTAAATGGGCCGGCCCTTTAACAAAGTGGGACCCACCTGTGTTTTTGGCCCGGCCCACTATTTTGTTGGGCCGGCCCACTTGCTATATGGTGGACCCCACAAACTAAATGGGCCGACCCTTTAACGGAAAGTGGGACCCACTGTTTTGGCCCGCCCACTAGCTTGTTGGGGCCCACTTGCTATACGGTGGACCCCACACTAAATGGGCGGCCTTTTAACGGAAAGTGGGACCCACTGTGTTTTGGCCCGGCCCACTTGCTTTTTGGGCCGCCCCAGTTGCTGTAAGGTGGACCCCACATGTTAAATGGGCCGGCCCATTTAAGTTTTGACCAGTCAACCTTAGAGGTTAGGCCCGGCCCACTTAACTAATGGACCAGCCCAGCTATATAGTTGACCGGTCAAACTATGTCATCTGGCCCGGCCCGCTTAAGACGTGGCAGGCCTCGTGTGGGCCTACCATCTACCACGGGGTTTCAGCCGGTTAACGCCGTTAACTGGCAGTTAACGGCGTCTGCCACGTGTCAGTTTGCATGACGTCAGCAGTCAACGGGCTCCCGAAAACACTTCCGCAACGGTCCGATTTTCCGTGGCGGAAGGGCGCCCAAGCGCGACGGACCGAAAAAATCGTCGTTGGACTTTGCCTGACGCAGTTTCGACAACGGAACCCATATCGTCGGGTTAGGCCCATAGGCGACGAAAAATGCCCCTTAGTTGACGATTTTGGGACGTTGTCTATCAGAACTTTTCTTGTAGTGCACTACAACTAATAAAATTGATTATGCCTATGTGGAGAGTAATAATTTTATGCATGAGACTCATGATAAGAATGCTTTATGTGATAGTTATATTGTTGAGTTTGCTCATGTTGCTACTGAAAGTTATTATGAGAGAGGAAAATATGGTTGTAGAAATTTTCATGTTACTAAAATGCCTCTCTATGTGCTGAAATTTTTGAAACTACACTTGTTTTATCTTCCTATGCTTGTTACTTTGCTCTTCATGAACTTGTTTATTCACAAGATTCCTATGCATAGGAAGCATGTTAGACTTAAATGTGTTTTGAATTTGCCTCTTGATGCTCTCTTTTGCTTCAAATACTATTTCTTGCGAGTGCATCATTAAAACTGCTGAGCCCATCTTAATGGCTATAAAGAAAGAACTTCTTGGGAGATAACCCATGTGTTTATTTTATTACAGCAATTTTTGTTTTGTTGAGTCTTGGAAGTTTTTTACTACTGTAGCAACCTCTCCTTATCATGTTTTTGTGCCAAGTAAAGTTTCTATGTCAAAGTTGATGTTATATTTGGGATCGCTGCGCAGAAACAGCATTGCTGTCTGTCACGAATCTGGGCACAGTTCTCTGTAGAAAATTCGAAAAAATCTGCCAATTTACGAGCGTGATCCTCAGATATGTACGCAACTTTCATTAGTTTTGAGTTTTTCCATTTGAGCAAGTCTGGTGCCAGCTTTAAATTCGTCTTTACGGACTGTTCTGTTTTTGACAGATTCTGCCTTTTATTTCGCATTGCCTCTTTTGCTATGTTGGATTTATTTCTTTGATCTATTAATGTCCAGTAGCTTTATGCAATGTCCAGAAGTGTAAAGAATGTTTGTGTCACCTCTGAACATGTGAATTTTTGATTATGCACTAACCCTCTAATGAGTTTGCTTGAAGTTTGGTGTGAAGGAAGTTTTCAAGGGTCAAGAGAGGAGTATGATATACTATGATCAAGAGGAGTGAAAGCTCTAAGCTTGGGGATGCCCCCGTGGTTCACCCCTGCATATTCTAAGAAGACTCAAGCGTCTAAGCTTGGGGATGCCCAAGGCATCCCCTTCTTCATCGACAACATCATCAGGTTCCTCCCCTGAAACTATATTTTTATTCAGTCACATCTTATGTACTTTACTTGGAGCGTCTGTGTGTGCTTTTATTTTTGTTTTGTTATCTTAGTTCTCTGAATAAGTTCATCCTTGTGTGGGAGAGAGACACGCTCCGCTGGTTCGTATGAACACATGTGTTCTTAGCTCATAATATTCATGGCGAAGTTTCCTCTTCGTTAAATTGTTATATGGTTGGAATTGGAAAAATGCTACATGTAGTAATTGGTAAAATGTCTTGGATAATGTGATACTTGGCAATTGTTGTGCTCATGTTTAAGCTCTTGCATCATATACTTTGCACCCATTAATGAAGAAATACATAGAGCTTGCTAAAATTTGGTTTGCATATTTGGTCTCTCTAAGGTCTAGATAATTTCTAGTATTGAGTTTTGAACAACAAGGAGGACGGTGTAGAGTTTTATAATGTTTACAATATGTCTTTTATGTGAGTTTTGCTGCACCGGTTCATCCTTGAGTTTGCTTCAAATAACCTTGCTAGCCTAAACCTTGTATCGAGAGGGAATACTTCTCATGCATCCAAAATCCTTGAGCCAACCACTATGCCATTTGTGTCCACCATACCTACCTACTACATGGTATTTCTCCGCCATTCCAAAGTAAATTGCTTGAGTGCTACCTTTAAACAATTCAAAATTTATCACCTCTTATTTGTGTCAATGTTTTATAGCTCATGAGGAAGTATGTGGTGTTTATCTTTCAATCTTGTTGGGCAACTTTCACCAATGGACTAGTGGCTTCATCCGCTTATCCAATAATTTTGCAAAAAGAGCTGGCAATGGGATTCCCAGTCCCAAATTAATTAACAAAAATAGACACTCCTCCATGGTATGTGATTGTTGGACGGCACCCGAAGGATTCGGTTAGCCATGGCTTGAGAAAGCAAAGGTGGGGAGGAGTGTCATCATAATAAAACTAAAATAAAAAGGCACTCCTTCATGGTATGAGATTGTTGGCAGGCACCCGAGGATTCGGTTAGCCATGGTTTGTGAAAGAAAGGTTGGAAGGAGTGCCACCCAAAAATAAAATAAAATGGGAGCCGCTCTTTGAAGGTTTGTCTGGCAAGGGGGTTAGAGTACCCGCTACCATTCGTTGACAACAACAAACACCTCTCAAAACTTTACTTTTATGCTCTCTATATGTTTTCAAAATCAAAGCTCTAGCACAAATATAGCAATCGATGCTTTCCTCTTTGAAGGACCATTCTTTTACTTTATTGTTGAGTCAGTTTACCTATTCTTTCTACCTTAGAAGCAAACACTTGTGTGAACTGTGCATTGATTCCTACATACTTTCATATTGCACTTGTTATATTACTTTATGTTGACAATATCCATGAGATATACA
The DNA here is from genome assembly GCA_030979885.1 of Lolium multiflorum. NCBI lineage: Eukaryota > Viridiplantae > Streptophyta > Magnoliopsida > Poales > Poaceae > Lolium > Lolium multiflorum. Next base: position 224,666,525 of record CM061748.1, read on the forward strand.
TGTTATAAGTTGAAAGCAACCGCTGAAACTTAATCTTCCTTTGTGTTGCTTCAATACCTTTACTTTGATTTATTGCTTTATGAGTTAACTCTTATGCAAGACTTATTGATGCTTGTCTTGAAGTACTATTCATGAAAAGTCTTTGCTTTATGATTCAGTTGTTTACTCATGTCATTACCATTGTTTTGATCGCTGCATTCATTACATATGTTTACAAATAGTATGATCAAGGTTATGATGGCATGTCACTTCAGAAATTATCTTTGTTATCGTTTTACCTGCTCGGGACGAGCAGAACTAAGCTTGGGGATGCTGATACGTCTCCACGTATCGATAATTTCTTATGTTCCATGCTACTTTATTGATGATACCTACATGTTTTATGCACATTATATGTCGTATTTATGCATTTTCTGGAACTAACCTATTAACAAGATGCCGAAGTGCCAGTTCCTGTTTTCTGCTGTTTTTGGTTTCAGAAATCCTAGTAACGAAATATTCTCGGAATCGGACGAAATCACCGCCCAAGTTCCTATTTTTCCCGGAAGCTTCCAGATCACCGAAGAGGGGCCAGAGATGGGCCAGGGGGGCCCCACACCACACCTGGGCGCGGGCCCAGGCCTGGCCGCGCCACCTGGTGGTGAGGGCACCCTGGTGCCCCTCCGAGGCTCCCCTTTCGCCTATTTAAAGGTCCTGACCTAAAAACCCGACGGAGGAAGCCACGGTATGCAAAACCTTCCGCCGCCATCGCGAAGCCAAGATCTGGGGACAGGAGTCTCTGTTCCGGCACCCTGCCGGACGGGGAAGTGCCCCGGAAGGCTTCTCCATCTCCACCGCTGCCATCTCCACCGCCATCTTCATCAACGCTGTTGCTCCCATGAGGAGGGAGTAGTTCTCCATCGAGGCTCGGGGCTGTACCGGTAGCTATGTGGTTCATCTCTCTCCTATGTAATTCAATACAATGATCTCATGAGCTGCTTTACATGATTGAGATTCATATGAGTTTTGTATCACTATTCATCTATGTGCTACTCTAGTGATGTTATTGAAGTACTCTATTCCTCCTCCACGTGTGTAATGGTGACAGTGTGTGCACCGTGTGAGTACTTGGCGTAGGCTATGATTATGATCTCTTGTAGATTATGAAGTTAATTATTGCTATGATGGTATTGATGTGTATTATTCCTCCTACATAAGCATGAAGGTGACAGTGTGCATGCTATGTTAGTACTTGGTTTAGTCGTATTGATCTTTCTTGCACTCTAAGGTTATTTAAATATGAACATCTAATTGTGGAGCTTGTTAACTCCGGCATTGAGGGTTCGTGTAATCCTACGCAATGTGTTCATCATCCAACAAGAGAGTGTAGAGTATGCATTTATCTATTCTGTTATGTGATCAATGTTGAGAGTGTCCACTAGTGAAAGTGTAATCCCTAGGCCTTGTTCCTAAATACTGCTATCGCTGCTTGTTACTGTTTTACTGCGTTACTACTGCTGCGTTACTACTGCATGTTTACTTCCCGCAATATTACTACCATCAACTGCACGCCAGCGAGCTATTTTCTGGCGCCGTACTACTGCTCATATTCATTCATACCACTTGTATTTCACTATCTCTTCGCCGAACTAGTGCACCTATTAGGTGTGTTGGGGACACAAGAGACTTCTTGCTTTGTGGTTGCAGGGTTGCTTGAGAGGGATATCTTTGACCTCTTCCTCCCTGAGTTCGATAAACCTTGGGTAATCCACTTAAGGGAAACTTGCTGCTGTTCTACAAACCTCTGCTCTTGGAGGCCCAATGGCTACAAGAGTAGGTCCAAGCGTGGCCACCAGGGCCAGGCGAGAACACGCAGGTCTTGCAGATGCCGTCATGATAGATCAGGCACGTCACCCTGTAATTTGACAGACTGATGCGCGCCGCAGCGTCCTCGCCATGGAGGGCGGCGCCCAGGAACAAGCTTACGAATGTTGTGTGCGAAACAGCAGGGGGTGGAGGGACCGTCACGTACTGACCTGCCAGGGGATCGCAGACGACGAGACGTGAAGGCTGCTCGAAAGGCTTTCCGTGTTCGGTGTGGTCGAAGTCCGCAAGGAGTAGGAGGCCGCCCCGAGAGTCGGCGAGCTCCAAACTGAGGTCGCCGTTTGGCGCCCGTGGGAGGAAGTCGAGCGCGAGATTATTTGCGGCGACCCCGGCCCAACATGACGAGGAAGAGGGAACGAAGTGGGGCAGCAAGCCAGACGGCCGATAGTGACAATGGGAGAAGCTGATGTGGTAGTGGCCGGCGACTATGGAGGATGGCGCGCCGTGGCGAGCGGAGAGGACACGGAAGTCCTCCGCCGCGATGACCTTGCGCCAGCTCCTGCAGGCGAACGCGGCGCGGACGAGATCCAGAGGCGAGGTGAGGCGCAGGAACACCAGCCCGAGAAGTTCATCCGGGATGGCGTCACCCTTGTCCTCCTGCCCGGACTTCCTCTGAGCATTCTTCCAGCGGGGGCGGCTGTGCCCCATCTCCGGCTGGACCTAGCTCGCGTACGGGGGCGAGGTGTGCTGTAGGGAGGAAGCTAGGGAAGTAGCGAGGCGGCCGGCTTGGTAGAGACTAGAGGAGTTAAGGAGGAGACTTATGTACTGAAAAAGTTCCGTGGAATCAAATTCCTATATTGGTTAATTACATGCAAGGATGAGCAGAGTAGTTGGTTGTGTAATTGAAACGAGATTACGAGCTTGATCCCCACACACGAACCACATCGTAAAGCTTCATGAAAGAAAAATAGGAAAACAACAAAATTGTGTGGCACAACAGTTGCTTTCTCCAAGTTCCTATAGAGGGAGTACTATGTACATATTCAAACTAGACAAATCATGTATCTACCCCCTAACCCCTAAAACTCAGTCTTATGAAATCTAGCATAAAGAGATCGAAGTCGTTTTGGGTTTCAAACATGGAAATTTCAAGAACATCCCAAAAGCTTCATTTTAGAGTGACTAAGAAGGATCCATGCTTACCTTTTCATTTTCATGTTTTAAACTTGTTTAAATCATGGTCAAACCTAGGATTTGACCAAGATTCAAATGGGCCTAAAAAATCAGAAAAAATCAAAAGAATGAAAAACCAAAGCACATATATAGCATTCTTATGTCATATATATAGTAAGCATTCAAGTTGATAAACAAGGTCTAGACATATATATTCAAACCAGAAAAATCATGTATATATCTACCCCTAAAACCCTAAACTCTGTCTTATGAAGTCAATCATGAAGAGAAGTGGTTTTGGGTTTCAAACATGGAAATTTCAAGAACCTCCCGAAAGCTTCATTTTAGAGTGACTAAGAAGGATCCAGGCTTATCTTTTCATTTCATGTTTTAAACTTGTTTAAATCCTGGTCAAACCTAGGATTTGATGAAGATACAAATGGGTGGGCACGTACAATATTCAAAAAAATCAGAAAAATGAAAAACCAAATCACATTGTCTTCTTATGTCATATCGTAAGCATTCAAGTTGATAAACAAGGTCTAGATATATCCAAACCAGACAAATCATGTATCTACCCCCTGTCGATCTTATGAAGTCTAGCATGAAGGGAAGTCGTTTTCGGTTTCAAACATGGAAATTTCAAGAACATCCCAAAAGCTTCCATTTTAGAGTGACTAAGAAGGATACAGACTTCCTTTTTTATTTTCATGTTTTAAACTTGTTTAAATCTTGGTCAAACCAAGGATTTGACCAAGATTCAAATGGGCCTAAAAATTTAGAAAAAAATCAAAAGAGAATGAAAAACCAAAGCACATAGCATTCTTATGTCATATGTATAGTAAGCATTCAAGTTGATAAACAAGGGCTAGACATATTCAAACCAGAAAAATCATGTATATATCTACCCCTAAAACCCTAAACTCTGTCTTATGAAGTCAATCATGAAGAGAAGTGGTTTTGGGTTTGAAACATGGAAATTTCAAGAACCTCCCAAAAGATTTATTTTAGAGTGACTAATAAGGATCCATGCTTACCTTCATTTTCATAATTTAAACTTGTTTAAATCTTGGTCAAACCTAGGATTTGACCAAGATTCAAATGGGCATAAAATTAAAATAAAACAGAAAAATGAAAAACCAAAGCACATAGTCTTCTTATGTCATATAGTAAGCATTAAAGTTGAGAAACAAGGTCTCTAGCTAGACATATTCAAACTATGCAAATCATGTATCTATGTACCCCCTAACCCCTAAACTCTGTCTTATGAAGTCAAGCACGAAGAGATGTGGTTTTGGGTTTCAAACATGGAAATTTCAAAAACCTCCCAAAAGATTCATTTTAGAGTGACTAAGAAGGATACATGCTTCCCTTCTCATTTTCATGTTTTAAACTTGTTTAAATCTTGGTCAAACCTAGGATTTGACCAAGATTCAAATGGGCATAAAAATTCAGAAAAAATCAAAAGAATGAAAAACCAAAGCACATAGCATTCTTATGTCATATATAGTAAGCATTCAAGTTGATAAACAAGGTCTAGACATATTCAAACCAGAAAATCATGTATATATCTAACCCTAACCCTAAACTCTGTCTTATGATGAAGTCAAGCATGAAGAGAAGTGGTTTTGGGTTTCAAACATGGAAATTTCAAAAAAAACCAAAAGCTTCATTTTAGGAGTTACTAAGAAGGATCCATGCTTACCATTTTATATTCATGTCTTAAACTTGTTTAAATCTTGGTCAAACCTAGGATTTGACCAAGATTCAAATTGGCAGAAAATTTAAAAAAATCAAAAAATGAAAAACCAAAGTACATAGTCTTCTTATGGCATATAGTAAGCATTCAAGTTGTTAAACAAGGTCTAGACATATTCAAACCAAACAAATCATGTATCTATACCCCTAACCCCTAATTAAACTCTATATATCTTATGAAGTCAAGCATGAAGAGACGTGGTTTTGGGTTTCAAACATGGAAATTTCAAAAACCACCCAAAAGCTTCATTTTAATTAGAGTGACAAAGAAGGATACAGGCTTCCCTTCTCATTTTCATGTTTTAAACTTGTTTAAATCTTGGTCAAACCTAGGATTTGACCAAGATTCAAATGGGCATAAAAATTCAGAAAAAATCAAAAGAATGAAAAACCAAAGCACATAGCATTCTTATGTCATATAGTAAGCATTCAAGTTGATAAACAGGGTCTAGACATATTCAAACCAGAAAAATCATGTATATATATATCTACCCCTAACCCTAAACTCTGTCTTATGAAGTCAAGCATGAAGAGAAGTGGTTTTGGGTTTCAAACATGGAAATTTCAAAAAAAAACCAAAAGCTTCATTTTAGGGAGACTAAGAAGGATCCATGCTTACCATTTTATTTTCACGTCTTAAACTTGTTTAAATCTTGGTCAAACCTAGGATTTGACCAAGATACAAATTGGCAGAAAATTTTAAAAAATCAAAAAAATTAAAAACCAAAGTACATAGTCTTCTTATGGCATATAGTAAGCATTCAAGTTGTTAAACAAGGTCTAGACATATTCAAACCAAACAAATCATGTATCTATACCCCTAACCCCTAATTAAACTCTATATATCTTATGAAGTCAAGCATGAAGAGACGTGGTTTTTGGTTTCAAACATGGAAATTTCAAAAACCTCCCAAAATCTTCATTTTAATTAGAGTGACTAAGAAGGATACATGCTTCCCTTCTCATTTTCATGTTTTAAACTTGTTTAAATCTTGGTCAAACCTAGGATTCGACCAAGATTCAAATGGGCATAAAAATTCAGAAAAAATCAAAAGAATGAAAAACCAAAGCACATAGCATTCTTATGTCATATATAGTAAGCTAGCATTCAAGTTGATAAACAAGGTCTAGACATATTCAAACCAGAAAAATCATGTATATATCTACCCCTAACCCTAAACTATGTCTTATGAAGTCAAGCATGAAGAGAAGTGGTTTTGGGTTTCAAACATGGAAATTTCAAAAAAAAACCAAAAAGCTTCATTTTAGGGAGACTAAGAAGGATCCATGCTTACCATTTTATTTTCATGTTTTAAACTTGTTTAAATCTTGGTCAAACCTAGGATTTGACCAAGATTCAAATGGGCAGAAAATTAAAAAAAGTGTGTTTGCCCGTCGAGTGAAACTCGGAGGAAGAGGGATCACTCGGAAGGAGAGAAGAAGAGAGAGAATTATGGTGTCTCCCCTTTTTCGGGTGATGATTGACTTTTGTGCAGGGTTTGTCAGTGAGCAGGAGGTGCGAGCGAGCGAGTCGAGCGAGGCCGAGAATGAGAGAGATTTGTTTTTTGTGAGAGGGACAACCGAAGGATCCAGAAGGACCCACAGACTTCCAATACGCATCCTGATGCGTCTTCTCTTGACAAAGAAGATGGCTGGGAGTTTGCGTACCTATTGCACGTGACTTGTGCTCACTGAAGTGTGGGACCTCACGCGTGGGCACCACACGTAAGTGACAGACCTGTTGGTGTAAAAACTCGGTTGATTATTATAGTGCATTAGAACAAAGTTTCCTATGGATTCAAGGGTAGGAAATCCAAGTTAACTCATTTACATGACATTATTTTTCTTATGTCATATAGTAAGCATTAAAGTTGATAAACAATGTCTAGACATATTCAAACCAGACAAATCATGTATCTATACCCCTAACCCCTAAACTCTGTCTTATGAAGTCAAGCATGTGAAGAGATGTGGTTTTGGGTTTCAAACATGGAAATTTCAAAAACCTCCCAAAAGCTTCATTTTAGAGTGCCTAAGAAGGATACATGCTTCCCTTTTCATTTTCATGTTTTATAAAACTTGTTTTAATTATCTTGGTCAAACCTAGGATTTGACGAAGATACAAATGGGTGGGCAAAAAATTAAAAAAATCAGAAAAATGGAAAACCAAATCACATAGTCTTCTTATGTCATATCGTAAGCAATCAAGTTGATAAACAAGGTCTAGATATATCCAAACCAGACAAATCATGTATCTACCCCCTGTCGATCTTATGAAGTCTAGCATGAAGGGAAGTCGTTTTGGGTTTCAAACATTGAAATTTCAAGAACATCCCAAAAGCTTCATTTTAGAGTGACTAAGAAGGATACAGACTTCCCTTTTCATTTTCATGTTTTAAACTTGTTTAAATCTTGGTCAAACCAAGGATTTGACCAAGATTCAAATGGCCCTAAAAATTCAGAAAAAATCAAAAGAATGAAAAACCAAAGCACATAGCATTCTTATGTCATATGTATAGTAAGCATTCAAGTTGATAAACAAGGTCTAGACATATATATTCAAACCAGAAAAATCATGTATATATCTACCCCTAAAACCCTAATTAAACTCAGTCAATCATGAAGAGAAGTGGTTTTGGGTTTCAAACATGGAAATTTCAAGAACCTCCCAAAAGCTTCATTTTAGAGTGACTAAGAAGGATCCAGGCTTACTTATTCGTTTTCACGTGTTAAACTTGTCTAAATCTTGGTCAAACCTAGGATTTGACCAAGATATGATTCAAATGCGCAGAAAATTAAAAAAATCAGAAAAATGAAAAACCAAAGTACATAGTCTTCTTATGTCATATAGTAAGCATATTCAAGTTGATAAACAAGGTTTGGACATATTCAAACCATACAAATCATGTATCTATACCCCCTAACCCTAAACTTTGTCTTATGAAGTCAAGCATGAAGAGAAGTGGTTTTGGGTTTCAAACATGGAAATTTCAAAAACCTCCCAAAAACTTCATTTTAGAGTGACTGAGAAGGTTACATGCTTCCCTTTTCATTTTCATGTTTTAAACTTGTTTAAATTAGCTTGGTCAAACCTAGGATTTCATGAAGATACAAATGGGTGGGCACAATATTCAAAAAAATCAGAAAAATGAAAAACCAAATCACATTGTCTTCTTATGTCATATCGTAAGCATTCAAGTTGATAAACAAGGTCTAGATATATCCAAACCAGACAAATCATGTATCTACCCCTGTCGATCTTATGAAGTCTAGCATGAAGGGAAGTCGTTTTGGTTTTCAAACATGGAAATTTCAAGAACATCCCAAAAGCTTCATTTTAGAGTAAATAAGAAGGATACAGACTTCCCTTTTCATTTTCATGTTTTAAACTTGTTTAAATCTTGGTCAAACCAAGGATTTGACCAAGATTCAAATGGCCCTAAAAATTCAGAAAAAATCAAAAGAATGAAAAACCAAAGCACATAGCATTCTTATGTCATATGTATAGTAAGCATTCATGTTGATAAACAAGGTCTAGACATATATATATTCAAACCAGAAAAATCATGTATATATCTACCCCTAAAACCCAAATTAAACTCAGTCAATCATGAAGAGAAGTGGTTTTGGGTTTCAAACATGGAAATTTCAAGAACCTCCCAAAAGCTTCATTTTAGAGTGACTAAGAAGGATCCAGGCTTACTTATTCGTTTTCACGTGTTAAACTTGTCTAAATCTTGGTCAAACCTAGGATTTGACCAAGATATGATTCAAATGCGCAGAAAATTAAAAAAATCAGAAAAATAAAAACCAAAGTACATAGTCTTCTTATGTCATATATATAGTAAGCGCATTAAAGTTGATAAACAAGGTCTGGACATATTCAAACCATACAAATCATGTATCTATACCCCTAACCCTAAACTTTGTCTTATGAAGTCAAGCATGAAGAGAAGTGGTTTTGGGTTTCAAACATGGAAATTTCAAAAACCTCCCACAAACTTCATTTTAAAGTGACTGAGAAGGTTACATGCTTCCCTTTTCATTTTCATGTTTTAAACTTGTTTAAATTATCTTGGTCAAACCTAGGATTTCATGAAGATACAAATGGGTGGGCACAATATTCAAAAAAATCAGAAAAATGAAAAACCAAATCACATTGTCTTCTTATGTCATATCGTAAGCATTCAAGTTGATAAACAAGGTCTAGATATATCCAAACCAGACAAATCATGTATCTACCCCCTGTCGATCTTATGAAGTCTAGCATGAAGGGAAGTCGTTTTCGGTTTCAAACATGGAAATTTCAAGAACATCCCAAAAGCTTCCATTTTAGAGTGACTAAGAAGGATATACAGACTTCCCTTTTTCATTTTCATGTTTTAAACTTGTTTAAATCCTTGTCAAACCAAAGATTTTGACCAAGATTCAAATGGGCCTAAAAATTTAGAAAAAAATCAAAAGAGAATGAAAAACCAAAGCACATAGCATTCTTATGTCATATGTATAGTAAGCATTCAAGTTGATAAACCAGGTCTAGACATATTCAAACCAGAAAAATCATGTATATATCTACCCCTAAAACCCTAAACTCTGTCTTATGAAGTCAATCATGAAGAGAAGTGGTTTTGGGTTTCAAACATGGAAATTTCAAGAACCTCCCAAAAGATTTATTTTAGAGTGACTAATAAGGATCCATGCTTACCTTTTCATTTTCACAATTTAAACTTGTTTAAATCTTTGTCAAACCTATGATTTGACCAAGATTCAAATATATGGGCATAAAATTCAAAAAAAAATCAGAAAAATGAAAAACAAAAGCATATAGTCTTCTTATGTCATATAGTAAGCATTCAAGTTGATAAATTAACAAGGTTTGGACATATTCAAACCATACAAATCATGTATCTACCCCTAACCCTAAACTCGGTCGATCTTATGAAGTGTAGCATGAAGAGAGGTCGTTTTGGGTTTCAAACATGGAAATTTCAAGAACATCCCAAAATGCTTCATTTTAGAGTGACTAAGAAGGATCCAGGCTTACTTATTCGTTTTCACGTGTTAAACTTGTCTAATCTTGGTCAAACCTAGGATTTGACCAAGATTCAAATGCGCAGAAAATTAAAAAAATCAGAAAAATGAAAACCAAAGTACATAGTCTTCTTATGTCATATAGTAAGCATATTCAAGTTGATAAACAAGGTTTGAACCTTGATCTGTAGTACTGGGCAAAACCCTAGTTTAACCTATTTAATTATAGATTCATAGGTTGATTTTTCTACCTTTTTATTATTACTAACCTATTTAATTATAGATTCGTAGGTTGATTTTTCTACCTTTTTATTATTACTATGCAGCACAAGTGTGTTTGCCCGTCGAGTGAAACTCGGAGGAAGAGGGATCACTCGGAAGGAGAGAAGAAGGGAGAGAATTATGGTGTCTCCCCTTTTTCGGGTGATGATGTTGACTTTTGTGCAGGGTTTGTCAGTGAGCAGGAGGTGCGAGCGAGCGAGCGAGCGAGCGAGCGAGGCCGAGAATGAGAGAGATTTGTTTTTTTGTGAGAGGGACAACCGAAGGATCCAGAAGGACCCACAGACTTCCAATACGCATCCTGATGCGTCTTCTCTTGACAAAGAAGATGGCTGGGAGTTTGCGTACCTATTGCACGTGACTTGTGCTCACTGAAGTGTGGGACCTCACGCATGGGCACCACACGTAAGTGACAGACCTGTTGGTGTAAAAACTCGGTTGATTATTATAGTGCATTAGAACAAAGTTTCCTATGGATTCAAGGGTAGGAAATCCAAGTTAACTCATTTACATGACATTATTTTTCTTATGTCATATAGTAAGCATTAAAGTTGATAAACAATGTCTAGACATATTCAAACCAGACAAATCATGTATCTATACCCCTAACCCCTAAACTCTGTCTTATGAAGTCAAGCATGTGAAGAGATGTGGTTTTGGGTTTCAAACATGGAAATTTCAAAAACCTCCCAAAAGCTTCATTTTAGAGTGCCTAAGAAGGATACATGCTTCCCTTTTCATTTTCATGTTTTATAAAACTTGTTTTAATTATCTTGGTCAAACCTAGGATTTGACGAAGATACAAATGGGTGGGCAAAAAATTAAAAAAATCAGAAAAATGGAAAACCAAATCACATAGTCTTCTTATGTCATATCGTAAGCAATCAAGTTGATAAACAAGGTCTAGATATATCCAAACCAGACAAATCATGTATCTACCCCCTGTCGATCTTATGAAGTCTAGCATGAAGGGAAGTCGTTTTGGGTTTCAAACATTGAAATTTCAAGAACATCCCAAAAGCTTCATTTTAGAGTGACTAAGAAGGATACAGACTTCCCTTTTCATTTTCATGTTTTAAACTTGTTTAAATCTTGGTCAAACCAAGGATTTGACCAAGATTCAAATGGCCCTAAAAATTCAGAAAAAAATCAAAAGAATGAAAAACCAAAGCACATAGCATTCTTATGTCATATGTATAGTAAGCATTCAAGTTGATAAACAAGGTCTAGACATATATATTCAAACCAGAAAAATCATGTATATATCTACCCCTAAAACCCTAATTAAACTCAGTCAATCATGAAGAGAAGTGGTTTTGGGTTTCAAACATGGAAATTTCAAGAACCTCCCAAAAGCTTCATTTTAGAGTGACTAAGAAGGATCCAGGCTTACTTATTCGTTTTCACGTGTTAAACTTGTCTAAATCTTGGTCAAACCTAGGATTTGACCAAGATATGATTCAAATGCGCAGAAAATTAAAAAAATCAGAAAAATGAAAAACCAAAGTACATAGTCTTCTTATGTCATATAGTAAGCATATTCAAGTTGATAAACAAGGTTTGGACATATTCAAACCATACAAATCATGTATCTATACCCCCTAACCCTAAACTTTGTCTTATGAAGTCAAGCATGAAGAGAAGTGGTTTTGGGTTTCAAACATGGAAATTTCAAAAACCTCCCAAAAACTTCATTTTAGAGTGACTGAGAAGGTTACATGCTTCCCTTTTCATTTTCATGTTTTAAACTTGTTTAAATTAGCTTGGTCAAACCTAGGATTTCATGAAGATACAAATGGGTGGGCACAATATTCAAAAAAATCAGAAAAATGAAAAACCAAATCACATTGTCTTCTTATGTCATATCGTAAGCAATCAAGTTGATAAACAAGGTCTAGATATATCCAAACCAGACAAATCATGTATCTACCCCCTTTCGATCTTATGAAGTCTAGCATGAAGGGAAGTCGTTTTGGGTTTCAAACATTGAAATTTCAAGAACATCCCAAAAGCTTCATTTTAGAGTGACTAAGAAGGATACAGACTTCCCTTTTCATTTTCATGTTTTAAACTTGTTTAAATCTTGGTCAAACCAAGGATTTGACCAAGATTCAAATGGCCCTAAAAATTCAGAAAAAATCAAAAGAATGAAAAACCAAAGCACATAGCATTCTTATGTCATATGTATAGTAAGCATTCATGTTGATAAACAAGGTCTAGACATATATATATTCAAACCAGAAAAATCATGTATATATCTACCCCTAAAACCCAAATTAAACTCAGTCAATCATGAAGAGAAGTGGTTTTGGGTTTCAAACATGGAAATTTCAAGAACCTCCCAAAAGCTTCATTTTAGAGTGACTAAGAAGGATCCAGGCTTACTTATTCGTTTTCACGTGTTAAACTTGTCTAAATCTTGGTCAAACCTAGGATTTGACCAAGATATGATTCAAATGCGCAGAAAATTAAAAAAATCAGAAAAATAAAAACCAAAGTACATAGTCTTCTTATGTCATATATATAGTAAGCGCATTAAAGTTGATAAACAAGGTCTGGACATATTCAAACCATACAAATCATGTATCTATACCCCTAACCCTAAACTTTGTCTTATGAAGTCAAGCATGAAGAGAAGTGGTTTTGGGTTTCAAACATGGAAATTTCAAAAACCTCCCACAAACTTCATTTTAAAGTGACTGAGAAGGTTACATGCTTCCCTTTTCATTTTCATGTTTTAAACTTGTTTAAATTATCTTGGTCAAACCTAGGATTTCATGAAGATACAAATGGGTGGGCACAATATTCAAAAAAATCAGAAAAATGAAAAACCAAATCACATTGTCTTCTTATGTCATATCGTAAGCATTCAAGTTGATAAACAAGGTATAGATATATCCAAACCAGACAAATCATGTATCTACCCCCTGTCGATCTTATGAAGTCTAGCATGAAGGGAAGTCGTTTTCGGTTTCAAACATGGAAATTTCAAGAACATCCCAAAAGCTTCCATTTTAGAGTGACTAAGAAGGATATACAGACTTCCCTTTTTCATTTTCATGTTTTAAACTTGTTTAAATCCTTGTCAAACCAAAGATTTTGACCAAGATTCAAATGGGCCTAAAAATTTAGAAAAAAAATCAAAAGAGAATGAAAAACCAAAGCACATAGCATTCTTATGTCATATGTATAGTAAGCATTCAAGTTGATAAACCAGGTCTAGACATATTCAAACCAGAAAAATCATGTATATATCTACCCCTAAAACCCTAAACTCTGTCTTATGAAGTCAATCATGAAGAGAAGTGGTTTTGGGTTTCAAACATGGAAATTTCAAGAACCTCCCAAAAGATTTATTTTAGAGTGACTAATAAGGATCCATGCTTACCTTTTCATTTTCACAATTTAAACTTGTTTAAATCTTTGTCAAACCTATGATTTGACCAAGATTCAAATATATGGGCATAAAATTCAAAAAAAATCAGAAAAATGAAAAACAAAAGCATATAGTCTTCTTATGTCATATAGTAAGCATTCAAGTTGATAAATTAACAAGGTTTGGACATATTCAAACCATACAAATCATGTATCTACCCCTAACCCTAAACTCGGTCGATCTTATGAAGTGTAGCATGAAGAGAGGTCGTTTTGGGTTTCAAACATGGAAATTTCAAGAACATCCCAAAATGCTTCATTTTAGAGTGACTAAGAAGGATCCAGGCTTACTTATTCGTTTTCACGTGTTAAACTTGTCTAATCTTGGTCAAACCTAGGATTTGACCAAGATTCAAATGCGCAGAAAATTAAAAAAATCAGAAAAATGAAAACCAAAGTACATAGTCTTCTTATGTCATATAGTAAGCATATTCAAGTTGATAAACAAGGTTTGAACCTTGATCTGTAGTACTGGGCAAAACCCTAGTTTAACCTATTTAATTATAGATTCGTAGGTTGATTTTTCTACCTTTTTATTATTACTAACCTATTTAATTATAGATTCGTAGGTTGATTTTTCTACCTTTTTATTATTACTATGCAGCACAAGTGTGTTTGCCCGTCGAGTGAAACTCGGAGGAAGAGGGATCACTCGGAAGGAGAGAAGAAGGGAGAGAATTATGGTGTCTCCCCTTTTTCGGGTGATGATGTTGACTTTTGTGCAGGGTTTGTCAGTGAGCAGGAGGTGCGAGCGAGCGAGTCGAGCGAGGCCGAGAATGAGAGAGATTTGTTTTTTTTGTGAGAGGGACAACCGAAGGATCCAGAAGGACCCACAGACTTCCAATACGCATCCTGATGCGTCTTCTCTTGACAAAGAAGATGGCTGGGAGTTTGCGTACCTATTGCACGTGACTTGTGCTCACTGAAGTGTGGGACCTCACGCGTGGGCACCACACGTAAGTGACAGACCTGTTGGTGTAAAAACTCGGTTGATTATTATAGTGCATTAGAACAAAGTTTCCTATGGATTCAAGGGTAGGAAATCCAAGTTAACTCATTTACATGACATTATTTTTCTTATGTCATATAGTAAGCATTAAAGTTGATAAACAATGTCTAGACATATTCAAACCAGACAAATCATGTATCTATACCCCTAACCCCTAAACTCTGTCTTATGAAGTCAAGCATGTGAAGAGATGTGGTTTTGGGTTTCAAACATGGAAATTTCAAAAACCTCCCAAAAGCTTCATTTTAGAGTGCCTAAGAAGGATACATGCTTCCCTTTTCATTTTCATGTTTTATAAAACTTGTTTTAATTATCTTGGTCAAACCTAGGATTTGACGAAGATACAAATGGGTGGGCAAAAAATTAAAAAAATCAGAAAAATGGAAAACCAAATCACATAGTCTTCTTATGTCATATCGTAAGCAATCAAGTTGATAAACAAGGTCTAGATATATCCAAACCAGACAAATCATGTATCTACCCCCTTTCGATCTTATGAAGTCTAGCATGAAGGGAAGTCGTTTTGGGTTTCAAACATTGAAATTTCAAGAACATCCCAAAAGCTTCATTTTAGAGTGACTAAGAAGGATACAGACTTCCCTTTTCATTTTCATGTTTTAAACTTGTTTAAATCTTGGTCAAACCAAGGATTTGACCAAGATTCAAATGGCCCTAAAAATTCAGAAAAAATCAAAAGAATGAAAAACCAAAGCACATAGCATTCTTATGTCATATGTATAGTAAGCATTCAAGTTGATAAACAAGGTCTAGACATATATATTCAAACCAGAAAAATCATGTATATATCTACCCCTAAAACCCTAATTAAACTCAGTCAATCATGAAGAGAAGTGGTTTTGGGTTTCAAACATGGAAATTTCAAGAACCTCCCAAAAGCTTCATTTTAGAGTGACTAAGAAGGATCCAGGCTTACTTATTCGTTTTCACGTGTTAAACTTGTCTAAATCTTGGTCAAACCTAGGATTTGACCAAGATATGATTCAAATGCGCAGAAAATTAAAAAAAATCAGAAAAATGAAAAACCAAAGTACATAGTCTTCTTATGTCATATAGTAAGCATATTCAAGTTGATAAACAAGGTTTGGACATATTCAAACCATACAAATCATGTATCTATACCCCTAACCCTAAACTTTGTCTTATGAAGTCAAGCATGAAGAGAAGTGGTTTTGGGTTTCAAACATGGAAATTTCAAAAACCTCCCAAAAACTTCATTTTAGAGTGACTGAGAAGGTTACATGCTTCCCTTTTCATTTTCATGTTTTAAACTTGTTTAAATTAGCTTGGTCAAACCTAGGATTTCATGAAGATACAAATGGGTGGGCACAATATTCAAAAAAATCAGAAAAATGAAAAACCAAATCACATTGTCTTCTTATGTCATATCGTAAGCATTCAAGTTGATAAACAAGGTCTAGATATATCCAAACAAGACAAATCATGTATCTACCCCTGTCGATCTTATGAAGTCTAGCATGAAGGGATTTTGGGTTTCAAACATGGAAATTTCAAGAACATCCCAAAAGCTTCATTTTAGAGTAAATAAGAAGGATACAGACTTCCCTTTTCATTTTCATGTTTTAAACTTGTTTAAATCTTGGTCAAACCAAGGATTTGACCAAGATTCAAATGGCCCTAAAAATTCAGAAAAAATCAAAAGAATGAAAAACCAAAGCACATAGCATTCTTATGTCATATGTATAGTAAGCATTCATGTTGATAAACAAGGTCTAGACATATATATATTCAAACCAGAAAAATCATGTATATATCTACCCCTAAAACCCAAATTAAACTCAGTCAATCATGAAGAGAAGTGGTTTTGGGTTTCAAACATGGAAATTTCAAGAACCTCCCAAAAGCTTCATTTTAGAGTGACTAAGAAGGATCCAGGCTTACTTATTCGTTTTCACGTGTTAAACTTGTCTAAATCTTGGTCAAACCTAGGATTTGACCAAGATATGATTCAAATGCGCAGAAAATTAAAAAAATCAGAAAAATAAAAACCAAAGTACATAGTCTTCTTATGTCATATATATAGTAAGCGCATTAAAGTTGATAAACAAGGTCTGGACATATTCAAACCATACAAATCATGTATCTATACCCCTAACCCTAAACTTTGTCTTATGAAGTCAAGCATGAAGAGAAGTGGTTTTGGGTTTCAAACATGGAAATTTCAAAAACCTCCCACAAACTTCATTTTAAAGTGACTGAGAAGGTTACATGCTTCCCTTTTCATTTTCATGTTTTAAACTTGTTTAAATTATCTTGGTCAAACCTAGGATTTCATGAAGATACAAATGGGTGGGCACAATATTCAAAAAAATCAGAAAAATGAAAAACCAAATCACATTGTCTTCTTATGTCATATCGTAAGCATTCAAGTTGATAAACAAGGTCTAGATATATCCAAACCAGACAAATCATGTATCTACCCCCTGTCGATCTTATGAAGTCTAGCATGAAGGGAAGTCGTTTTCGGTTTCAAACATGGAAATTTCAAGAACATCCCAAAAGCTTCCATTTTAGAGTGACTAAGAAGGATATACAGACTTCCCTTTTTCATTTTCATGTTTTAAACTTGTTTAAATCCTTGTCAAACCAAAGATTTTGACCAAGATTCAAATGGGCCTAAAAATTTAGAAAAAAATCAAAAGAGAATGAAAAACCAAAGCACATAGCATTCTTATGTCATATGTATAGTAAGCATTCAAGTTGATAAACCAGGTCTAGACATATTCAAACCAGAAAAATCATGTATATATCTACCCCTAAAACCCTAAACTCTGTCTTATGAAGTCAATCATGAAGAGAAGTGGTTTTGGGTTTCAAACATGGAAATTTCAAGAACCTCCCAAAAGATTTATTTTAGAGTGACTAATAAGGATCCATGCTTACCTTTTCATTTTCACAATTTAAACTTGTTTAAATCTTTGTCAAACCTATGATTTGACCAAGATTCAAATATATGGGCATAAAATTTTAAAAAAAATCAGAAAAATGAAAAACAAAAGCATATAGTCTTCTTATGTCATATAGTAAGCATTCAAGTTGATAAATTAACAAGGTTTGGACATATTCAAACCATACAAATCATGTATCTACCCCTAACCCTAAACTCGGTCGATCTTATGAAGTGTAGCATGAAGAGAGGTCGTTTTGGGTTTCAAACATGGAAATTTCAAGAACATCCCAAAATGCTTCATTTTAGAGTGACTAAGAAGGATCCAGGCTTACTTATTCGTTTTCACGTGTTAAACTTGTCTAATCTTGGTCAAACCTAGGATTTGACCAAGATTCAAATGCGCAGAAAATTAAAAAAATCAGAAAAATGAAAACCAAAGTACATAGTCTTCTTATGTCATATAGTAAGCATATTCAAGTTGATAAACAAGGTTTGAACCTTGATCTGTAGTACTGGGCAAAACCCTAGTTTAACCTATTTAATTATAGATTCGTAGGTTGATTTTTCTACCTTTTTATTATTACTAACCTATTTAATTATAGATTCGTAGGTTGATTTTTCTACCTTTTTATTATTACTATGCAGCACAAGTGTGTTTGCCCGTCGAGTGAAACTCGGAGGAAGAGGGATCACTCGGAAGGAGAGAAGAAGGGAGAGAATTATGGTGTCTCCCCTTTTTCGGGTGATGATGTTGACTTTTGTGCAGGGTTTGTCAGTGAGCAGGAGGTGCGAGCGAGCGAGCGAGTCGAGCGAGGCCGAGAATGAGAGAGATTTGTTTTTTTGTGAGAGGGACAACCGAAGGATCCAGAAGGACCCACAGACTTCCAATACGCATCCTGATGCGTCTTCTCTTGACAAAGAAGATGGCTGGGAGTTTGCGTACCTATTGCACGTGACTTGTGCTCACTGAAGTGTGGGACTGGGCACCACACGTAAGTGACAGACCTGTTGGTGTAAAAACTCGGTTGATTATTATAGTGCATTAGAACAAAGTTTCCTATGGATTCAAGGGTAGGAAATCCAAGTTAACTCATTTACATGACATTATTTTTCTTATGTCATATAGTAAGCATTAAAGTTGATAAACAATGTCTAGACATATTCAAACCAGACAAATCATGTATCTATACCCCTAACCCCTAAACTCTGTCTTATGAAGTCAAGCATGTGAAGAGATGTGGTTTTGGGTTTCAAACATGGAAATTTCAAAAACCTCCCAAAAGCTTCATTTTAGAGTGCCTAAGAAGGATACATGCTTCCCTTTTCATTTTCATGTTTTATAAAACTTGTTTTAATTATCTTGGTCAAACCTAGGATTTGACGAAGATACAAATGGGTGGGCAAAAAATTAAAAAAATCAGAAAAATGGAAAACCAAATCACATAGTCTTCTTATGTCATATCGTAAGCAATCAAGTTGATAAACAAGGTCTAGATATATCCAAACCAGACAAATCATGTATCTACCCCCTGTCGATCTTATGAAGTCTAGCATGAAGGGAAGTCGTTTTGGGTTTCAAACATTGAAATTTCAAGAACATCCCAAAAGCTTCATTTTAGAGTGACTAAGAAGGATACAGACTTCCCTTTTCATTTTCATGTTTTAAACTTGTTTAAATCTTGGTCAAACCAAGGATTTGACCAAGATTCAAATGGCCCTAAAAATTCAGAAAAAAATCAAAAGAATGAAAAACCAAAGCACATAGCATTCTTATGTCATATGTATAGTAAGCATTCAAGTTGATAAACAAGGTCTAGACATATATATTCAAACCAGAAAAATCATGTATATATCTACCCCTAAAACCCTAATTAAACTCAGTCAATCATGAAGAGAAGTGGTTTTGGGTTTCAAACATGGAAATTTCAAGAACCTCCCAAAAGCTTCATTTTAGAGTGACTAAGAAGGATCCAGGCTTACTTATTCGTTTTCACGTGTTAAACTTGTCTAAATCTTGGTCAAACCTAGGATTTGACCAAGATATGATTCAAATGCGCAGAAAATTAAAAAAAATCAGAAAAATGAAAAACCAAAGTACATAGTCTTCTTATGTCATATAGTAAGCATATTCAAGTTGATAAACAAGGTTTGGACATATTCAAACCATACAAATCATGTATCTATACCCCCTAACCCTAAACTTTGTCTTATGAAGTCAAGCATGAAGAGAAGTGGTTTTGGGTTTCAAACATGGAAATTTCAAAAACCTCCCAAAAACTTCATTTTAGAGTGACTGAGAAGGTTACATGCTTCCCTTTTCATTTTCATGTTTTAAACTTGTTTAAATTAGCTTGGTCAAACCTAGGATTTCATGAAGATACAAATGGGTGGGCACAATATTCAAAAAAATCAGAAAAATGAAAAACCAAATCACATTGTCTTCTTATGTCATATCGTAAGCATTCAAGTTGATAAACAAGGTCTAGATATATCCAAACCAGACAAATCATGTATCTACCCCTGTCGATCTAGCATGAAGGGAAGTCGTTTTGGGTTTCAAACATGGAAATTTCAAGAACATCCCAAAAGCTTCATTTTAGAGTGACTAAGAAGGATCCAGGCTTACTTATTCGTTTTCACGTGTTAAACTTGTCTAAATCTTGGTCAAACCTAGGATTTGACCAAGATATGATTCAAATGCGCAGAAAAATTAAAAAAATCAGAAAAATGAAAACCAAAGTACATAGTCTTCTTATGTCATATAGTAAGCATATTCAAGTTGATAAACAAGGTTTGAACCTTGATCTGTAGTACTGGGCAAAACCCTAGTTTAACCTATTTAATTATAGATTCGTAGGTTGATTTTTCTACCTTTTTATTATTACTAACCTATTTAATTATAGATTCGTAGGTCGATTTTTCTACCTTTTTATTATTACTATGCAACACATGTGTGTTTGCCCGTCGAGTGAAACTCGGAGGAAGAGGGATTACTCGGAAGGAGAGAAGAAGGGAGAGCATTATGGTGTCTCCCCTTTTTCGGGTGATGATGTTGACTTTTGTGCAGGGTTTGTCAGTGAGCAAACCCTAGGATTTGATAAGATTCAAATGGGCATCAAAATTCAAAAAAAATAAGAAAAACCAAGCAATGGTTTTCTTATGTCATATAGTAAGCATTAAAGTTGATAAACAAGGTCTAGACATATTCAAACCAGACAAATCATGTATATATCTACCCCTAAAACCCTAAACTCTGTCTTATGAAATCAAGCATGAAGAGAAGTGGTTTTGGGTTTCAAACATGGAAATTTCAAGAACCTCCCAAAAGCTTCATTTTAGAGTGACTAAGAAGGATCCAGGCTTCCCTTTTCATTTTCATGTTTTAAACTTGTTTAAATTATCTTGGTCAAACCTAGGATTTCATGAAGATACAAATGGGTGGGCACAATATTCAAAAAAATCAGAAAAATGAAAAACCAAAGCACATAGTCTTCTTATGTCATATAGTTAGCATTAAAGTTGTTAAACAAGGTCTAGACATATTCAAACTAGACAAACCAAATGTATCTACACCCCCTGACCCCTAAACTCTATCTTATGAAGTCAGGCATGAAGAGAAGTGGTTTTGGGTTTCAAACATGGAATTTTCAAAAACCTCCCAAAAACTTCATTTTAGAGTGACTAAGAAGTATACATGCTTCCCTTTTCATATTCATGTTTTAAACTTGTTTAAATTATCTTGGTCAAACCTAGGATTTGACAAGATTCAAATGGGCATCAAAATTCAAAAAAATCAGAAAAATGAAAAACAAAAGCAAATAGTTTTCTTATGTCATATAGTAAGCATTCAAGTTGATAAACAAGGTCTAGACATATTCAAACCAGAAAAATCATGTATATATCTACCCCTAACCCTAAACTAATCTGTCGATCTTATGAAGTCAATCATGAAGAGATGTGGTTTTGGGTTTCAAACATGGAAATTTCAAGAACCTCCCAAAAGCTTCATTTTAGAGTGACTAAGAAGGATCCAGGCTTACTTATTCGTTTTCACGTGTTAAACTTGTCTAAATCTTGGTCAAATTTAGGATTTGACCAAGATTCAAATGCGCAGAAAATTAAAAAAATCAGAAAAATGAAAAACCAAAGTACATAGTCTTCTTATGTCATATAGTAAGCATATTCAAGTTGATAAACAAGGTTTGAACCTTGATCTGTAGTACTGGGCAAAACCCTAGTTTAACCTATTTAATTATAGATTCGTCGGTTGATTTTTCTACCTTTTTATTATTACTAACCTATTTAATTATAGATTCGTAGGTCGATTTTTCTACCTTTTTATTATTACTATGCAACACATGTGTGTTTGCCCGTCGAGTGAAACTCGGAGGAAGAGGGATTACTCGGAAGGAGAGAAGAAGGGAGAGCATTATGGTGTCTCCCCTTTTTCGGGTGATGATGTTGACTTTTGTGCAGGGTTTGTCTTGGTCAAACCTAGGATTTGACAAGATTCAAATGGGCATCAAAATTCAAAAAAATCAGAAAAAAAAAAGCAATGGTTTTCTTATGTCATATAGTAAGCATTAAAGTTGATAAACAAGGTCTAGACATATTCAAACCAGACAAATCATGTATATATCTACCCCTAAAACCCTAAACTCTGTCTTATGAAGTCAAGCATGAAGAGAAGTGGTTTTGGGTTTCAAACATGGAAATTTCAAGAACCTCCCAAAAGCTTCATTTTAGAGTGACTAAGAAGGATCCAGGCTTACTTATTCGTTTTCACGTGTTAAACTTGTCTAATCTTGGTCAAACCTAGGATTTGACCAAGATTCAAATGCGCAGAAAATTAAAAAAATCAGAAAAATGAAAACCAAAGTACATAGTCTTCTTATGTCATATAGTAAGCATATTCAAGTTGATAAACAAGGTTTGAACCTTGATCTGTAGTACTGGGCAAAACCCTAGTTTAACCTATTTAATTATAGATTCGTAGGTTGATTTTTCTACCTTTTTATTATTACTAACCTATTTAATTATAGATTCGTAGGTTGATTTTTCTACCTTTTTATTATTACTATGCAGCACAAGTGTGTTTGCCCGTCGAGTGAAACTCGGAGGAAGAGGGATCACTCGGAAGGAGAGAAGAAGGGAGAGAATTATGGTGTCTCCCCTTTTTCGGGTGATGATGTTGACTTTTGTGCAGGGTTTGTCAGTGAGCAGGAGGTGCGAGCGAGCGAGTCGAGCGAGGCCGAGAATGAGAGAGATTTGTTTTTTTGTGAGAGGGACAACCGAAGGATCCAGAAGGACCCACAGACTTCCAATACGCATCCTGATGCGTCTTCTCTTGACAAAGAAGATGGCTGGGAGTTTGCGTACCTATTGCACGTGACTTGTGCTCACTGAAGTGTGGGACCTCACGCGTGGGCACCACACGTAAGTGACAGACCTGTTGGTGTAAAAACTCGGTTGATTATTATAGTGCATTAGAACAAAGTTTCCTATGGATTCAAGGGTAGGAAATCCAAGTTAACTCATTTACATGACATTATTTTTCTTATGTCATATAGTAAGCATTAAAGTTGATAAACAATGTCTAGACATATTCAAACCAGACAAATCATGTATCTATACCCCTAACCCCTAAACTCTGTCTTATGAAGTCAAGCATGTGAAGAGATGTGGTTTTGGGTTTCAAACATGGAAATTTCAAAAACCTCCCAAAAGCTTCATTTTAGAGTGCCTAAGAAGGATACATGCTTCCCTTTTCATTTTCATGTTTTATAAAACTTGTTTTAATTATCTTGGTCAAACCTAGGATTTGACGAAGATACAAATGGGTGGGCAAAAAATTAAAAAAATCAGAAAAATGGAAAACCAAATCACATAGTCTTCTTATGTCATATCGTAAGCAATCAAGTTGATAAACAAGGTCTAGATATATCCAAACCAGACAAATCATGTATCTACCCCCTTTCGATCTTATGAAGTCTAGCATGAAGGGAAGTCGTTTTGGGTTTCAAACATTGAAATTTCAAGAACATCCCAAAAGCTTCATTTTAGAGTGACTAAGAAGGATACAGACTTCCCTTTTCATTTTCATGTTTTAAACTTGTTTAAATCTTGGTCAAACCAAGGATTTGACCAAGATTCAAATGGCCCTAAAAATTCAGAAAAAATCAAAAGAATGAAAAACCAAAGCACATAGCATTCTTATGTCATATGTATAGTAAGCATTCAAGTTGATAAACAAGGTCTAGACATATATATTCAAACCAGAAAAATCATGTATATATCTACCCCTAAAACCCTAATTAAACTCAGTCAATCATGAAGAGAAGTGGTTTTGGGTTTCAAACATGGAAATTTCAAGAACCTCCCAAAAGCTTCATTTTAGAGTGACTAAGAAGGATCCAGGCTTACTTATTCGTTTTCACGTGTTAAACTTGTCTAAATCTTGGTCAAACCTAGGATTTGACCAAGATATGATTCAAATGCGCAGAAAATTAAAAAAATCAGAAAAATGAAAAACCAAAGTACATAGTCTTCTTATGTCATATAGTAAGCATATTCAAGTTGATAAACAAGGTTTGGACATATTCAAACCATACAAATCATGTATCTATACCCCCTAACCCTAAACTTTGTCTTATGAAGTCAAGCATGAAGAGAAGTGGTTTTGGGTTTCAAACATGGAAATTTCAAAAACCTCCCAAAAACTTCATTTTAGAGTGACTGAGAAGGTTACATGCTTCCCTTTTCATTTTCATGTTTTAAACTTGTTTAAATTAGCTTGGTCAAACCTAGGATTTCATGAAGATACAAATGGGTGGGCACAATATTCAAAAAAATCAGAAAAATGAAAAACCAAATCACATTGTCTTCTTATGTCATATCGTAAGCATTCAAGTTGATAAACAAGGTCTAGATATATCCAAACCAGACAAATCATGTATCTACCCCCTGTCGATCTTATGAAGTCTAGCATGAAGGGAAGTCGTTTTGGGTTTCAAACATGGAAATTTCAAGAACATCCCAAAAGCTTCATTTTAGAGTGACTAAGAAGGATCCAGGCTTACTTATTCGTTTTCACGTGTTAAACTTGTCTAAATCTTGGTCAAACCTAGGATTTGACCAAGATATGATTCAAATGCGCAGAAAATTAAAAAAATCAGAAAAATGAAAACCAAAGTACATAGTCTTCTTATGTCATATAGTAAGCATATTCATGTTGATAAACAAGGTTTGAACCTTGATCTGTAGTACTGGGCAAAACCCTAGTTTAACCTATTTAATTATAGATTCGTAGGTTGATTTTTCTACCTTTTTATTATTACTAACCTATTTAATTATAGATTCGTAGGTCGATTTTTCTACCTTTTTATTATTACTATGCAACACATGTGTGTTTGCCCGTCGAGTGAAACTCGGAGGAAGAGGGATTACTCGGAAGGAGAGAAGAAGGGAGAGCATTATGGTGTCTCCCCTTTTTCGGGTGATGATGTTGACTTTTGTGCAGGGTTTGTCAGTGAGCAAACCTAGGATTTGACAAGATTCAAATGGGCATCAAAATTCAAAAAATCAGAAAAAAAAAAGCAATGGTTTTCTTATGTCATATAGTAAGCATTAAAGTTGATAAACAAGGTCTAGACATATTCAAACCAGACAAATCATGTATCTACCCCTAAAACCCTAAACTCTGTCTTATGAAGTCAAGCATGAAGAGAAGTGGTTTTGGGTTTCAAACATGGAAATTTCAAGAACCTCCCAAAAGCTTCATTTTAGAGTGACTAAGAAGTATCCAGGCTTCCCTTTTCATTTTCATGTTTTAAACTTGTTTAAATTATCTTGGTCAAACCTAGGATTTCATGAAGATACAAATGGGTGGGCACAATATTCAAAAAAATCAGAAAAATGAAAAACCAAAGCACATAGTCTTCTTATGTCATATAGTTAGCATTAAAGTTGTTAAACAAGGTCTAGACATATTCAAACTAGACAAACCAAATGTATCTACACCCCCTGACCCCTAAACTCTATCTTATGAAGTCAGGCATGAAGAGAAGTGGTTTTGGGTTTCAAACATGGAATTTTCAAAAACCTCCCAAAAACTTCATTTTAGAGTGACTAAGAAGTATACATGCTTCCCTTTTCATATTCATGTTTTAAACTTGTTTAAATTATCTTGGTCAAACCTAGGATTTGACAAGATTCAAATGGGCATCAAAATTCAAAAAAATCAGAAAAATGAAAAACAAAAGCAAATAGTTTTCTTATGTCATATAGTAAGCATTCAAGTTGATAAACAAGGTCTAGACATATTCAAACCAGAAAAATCATGTATATATCTACCCCTAACCCTAAACTAATCTGTCGATCTTATGAAGTCAATCATGAAGAGATGTGGTTTTGGGTTTCAAACATGGAAATTTCAAGAACCTCCCAAAAGCTTCATTTTAGAGTGACTAAGAAGGATCCAGGCTTACTTATTCGTTTTCACGTTTTAAACTTGTCTAAATCTTGGTCAAATTTAGGATTTGACCAAGATTCAAATGGAAAATTAAAAAAATCAGAAAAATGAAAAACCAAAGTACATAGTCTTCTTATGTCATATAGTAAGCATATTCAAGTTGATAAACAAGGTTTGAACCTTGATCTGTAGTACTGGGCAAAACCCTAGTTTAACCTATTTAATTATAGATTCATAGGTTGATTTTTCTACCTTTTTATTATTACTAACCTATTTAATTATAGATTCGTAGGTCGATTTTTCTACCTTTTTATTATTACTATGCAACACATGTGTGTTTGCCCGTCGAGTGAAACTCGGAGGAAGAGGGATTACTCGGAAGGAGAGAAGAAGGGAGAGCATTATGGTGTCTCCCCTTTTTCGGGTGATGATGTTGACTTTTGTGCAGGGTTTGTCAGTGAGCAAACATAGGATTTGACAAGATTCAAATGGGCATCAAAATTCAAAAAAATCAGAAAAAAAAAGCAATGGTTTTCTTATGTCATATAGTAAGCATTAAAGTTGATAAACAAGGTCTAGACATATTCAAACCAGACAAATCATGTATATATCTACCCCTAAAACCCTAAACTCTGTCTTATGAAGTCAAGCATGAAGAGAAGTGGTTTTGGGTTTCAAACATGGAAATTTCAAGAACCTCCCAAAAGCTTCATTTTAGAGTGACTAAGAAGGATCCAGGCTTACTTATTCGTTTTCACGTGTTAAACTTGTCTAATCTTGGTCAAACCTAGGATTTGACCAAGATTCAAATGCGCAGAAAATTAAAAAAATCAGAAAAATGAAAACCAAAGTACATAGTCTTCTTATGTCATATAGTAAGCATATTCAAGTTGATAAACAAGGTTTGAACCTTGATCTGTAGTACTGGGCAAAACCCTAGTTTAACCTATTTAATTATAGATTCGTAGGTTGATTTTTCTACCTTTTTATTATTACTAACCTATTTAATTATAGATTCGTAGGTTGATTTTTCTACCTTTTTATTATTACTATGCAGCACAAGTGTGTTTGCCCGTCGAGTGAAACTCGGAGGAAGAGGGATCACTCGGAAGGAGAGAAGAAGGGAGAGAATTATGGTGTCTCCCCTTTTTCGGGTGATGATGTTGACTTTTGTGCAGGGTTTGTCAGTGAGCAGGAGGTGCGAGCGAGCGAGTCGAGCGAGGCCGAGAATGAGAGAGATTTGTTTTTTTGTGAGAGGGACAACCGAAGGATCCAGAAGGACCCACAGACTTCCAATACGCATCCTGATGCGTCTTCTCTTGACAAAGAAGATGGCTGGGAGTTTGCGTACCTATTGCACGTGACTTGTGCTCACTGAAGTGTGGGACCTCACGCGTGGGCACCACACGTAAGTGACAGACCTGTTGGTGTAAAAACTCGGTTGATTATTATAGTGCATTAGAACAAAGTTTCCTATGGATTCAAGGGTAGGAAATCCAAGTTAACTCATTTACATGACATTATTTTTCTTATGTCATATAGTAAGCATTAAAGTTGATAAACAATGTCTAGACATATTCAAACCAGACAAATCATGTATCTATACCCCTAACCCCTAAACTCTGTCTTATGAAGTCAAGCATGTGAAGAGATGTGGTTTTGGGTTTCAAACATGGAAATTTCAAAAACCTCCCAAAAGCTTCATTTTAGAGTGCCTAAGAAGGATACATGCTTCCCTTTTCATTTTCATGTTTTATAAAACTTGTTTTAATTATCTTGGTCAAACCTAGGATTTGACGAAGATACAAATGGGTGGGCAAAAAATTAAAAAAATCAGAAAAATGGAAAACCAAATCACATAGTCTTCTTATGTCATATCGTAAGCAATCAAGTTGATAAACAAGGTCTAGATATATCCAAACCAGACAAATCATGTATCTACCCCCTTTCGATCTTATGAAGTCTAGCATGAAGGGAAGTCGTTTTGGGTTTCAAACATTGAAATTTCAAGAACATCCCAAAAGCTTCATTTTAGAGTGACTAAGAAGGATACAGACTTCCCTTTTCATTTTCATGTTTTAAACTTGTTTAAATCTTGGTCAAACCAAGGATTTGACCAAGATTCAAATGGCCCTAAAAATTCAGAAAAAAATCAAAAGAATGAAAAACCAAAGCACATAGCATTCTTATGTCATATGTATAGTAAGCATTCAAGTTGATAAACAAGGTCTAGACATATATATTCAAACCAGAAAAATCATGTATATATCTACCCCTAAAACCCTAATTAAACTCAGTCAATCATGAAGAGAAGTGGTTTTGGGTTTCAAACATGGAAATTTCAAGAACCTCCCAAAAGCTTCATTTTAGAGTGACTAAGAAGGATCCAGGCTTACTTATTCGTTTTCACGTGTTAAACTTGTCTAAATCTTGGTCAAACCTAGGATTTGACCAAGATATGATTCAAATGCGCAGAAAATTAAAAAAATCAGAAAAATGAAAAACCAAAGTACATAGTCTTCTTATGTCATATAGTAAGCATATTCAAGTTGATAAACAAGGTTTGGACATATTCAAACCATACAAATCATGTATCTATACCCCTAACCCTAAACTTTGTCTTATGAAGTCAAGCATGAAGAGAAGTGGTTTTGGGTTTCAAACATGGAAATTTCAAAAACCTCCCAAAAACTTCATTTTAGAGTGACTGAGAAGGTTACATGCTTCCCTTTTCATTTTCATGTTTTAAACTTGTTTAAATTAGCTTGGTCAAACCTAGGATTTCATGAAGATACAAATGGGTGGGCACAATATTCAAAAAAATCAGAAAAATGAAAAACCAAATCACATTGTCTTCTTATGTCATATCGTAAGCATTCAAGTTGATAAACAAGGTCTAGATATATCCAAACAAGACAAATCATGTATCTACCCCCTGTCGATCTTATGAAGTCTAGCATGAAGGGAAGTCGTTTTGGGTTTCAAACATGGAAATTTCAAGAACATCCCAAAAGCTTCATTTTAGAGTAAATAAGAAGGATACAGACTTCCCTTTTCATTTTCATGTTTTAAACTTGTTTAAATCTTGGTCAAACCAAGGATTTGACCAAGATTCAAATGGCCCTAAAAATTCAGAAAAAAATCAAAAGAATGAAAAACCAAAGCACATAGCATTCTTATGTCATATGTATAGTAAGCATTCATGTTGATAAACAAGGTCTAGACATATATATATTCAAACCAGAAAAATCATGTATATATCTACCCCTAAAACCCAAATTAAACTCAGTCAATCATGAAGAGAAGTGGTTTTGGGTTTCAAACATGGAAATTTCAAGAACCTCCCAAAAGCTTCATTTTAGAGTGACTAAGAAGGATCCAGGCTTACTTATTCGTTTTCACGTGTTAAACTTGTCTAAATCTTGGTCAAACCTAGGATTTGACCAAGATATGATTCAAATGCGCAGAAAATTAAAAAAATCAGAAAAATAAAAACCAAAGTACATAGTCTTCTTATGTCATATATATAGTAAGCGCATTAAAGTTGATAAACAAGGTCTGGACATATTCAAACCATACAAATCATGTATCTATACCCCTAACCCTAAACTTTGTCTTATGAAGTCAAGCATGAAGAGAAGTGGTTTTGGGTTTCAAACATGGAAATTTCAAAAACCTCCCACAAACTTCATTTTAAAGTGACTGAGAAGGTTACATGCTTCCCTTTTCATTTTCATGTTTTAAACTTGTTTAAATTATCTTGGTCAAACCTAGGATTTCATGAAGATACAAATGGGTGGGCACAATATTCAAAAAAATCAGAAAAATGAAAAACCAAATCACATTGTCTTCTTATGTCATATCGTAAGCATTCAAGTTGATAAACAAGGTATAGATATATCCAAACCAGACAAATCATGTATCTACCCCCTGTCGATCTTATGAAGTCTAGCATGAAGGGAAGTCGTTTTCGGTTTCAAACATGGAAATTTCAAGAACATCCCAAAAGCTTCCATTTTAGAGTGACTAAGAAGGATATACAGACTTCCCTTTTTCATTTTCATGTTTTAAACTTGTTTAAATCCTTGTCAAACCAAAGATTTTGACCAAGATTCAAATGGGCCTAAAAATTTAGAAAAAAAATCAAAAGAGAATGAAAAACCAAAGCACATAGCATTCTTATGTCATATGTATAGTAAGCATTCAAGTTGATAAACCAGGTCTAGACATATTCAAACCAGAAAAATCATGTATATATCTACCCCTAAAACCCTAAACTCTGTCTTATGAAGTCAATCATGAAGAGAAGTGGTTTTGGGTTTCAAACATGGAAATTTCAAGAACCTCCCAAAAGATTTATTTTAGAGTGACTAATAAGGATCCATGCTTACCTTTTCATTTTCACAATTTAAACTTGTTTAAATCTTTGTCAAACCTATGATTTGACCAAGATTCAAATATATGGGCATAAAATTCAAAAAAAATCAGAAAAATGAAAAACAAAAGCATATAGTCTTCTTATGTCATATAGTAAGCATTCAAGTTGATAAATTAACAAGGTTTGGACATATTCAAACCATACAAATCATGTATCTACCCCTAACCCTAAACTCGGTCGATCTTATGAAGTGTAGCATGAAGAGAGGTCGTTTTGGGTTTCAAACATGGAAATTTCAAGAACATCCCAAAATGCTTCATTTTAGAGTGACTAAGAAGGATCCAGGCTTACTTATTCGTTTTCACGTGTTAAACTTGTCTAATCTTGGTCAAACCTAGGATTTGACCAAGATTCAAATGCGCAGAAAATTAAAAAAATCAGAAAAATGAAAACCAAAGTACATAGTCTTCTTATGTCATATAGTAAGCATATTCAAGTTGATAAACAAGGTTTGAACCTTGATCTGTAGTACTGGGCAAAACCCTAGTTTAACCTATTTAATTATAGATTCGTAGGTTGATTTTTCTACCTTTTTATTATTACTAACCTATTTAATTATAGATTCGTAGGTTGATTTTTCTACCTTTTTATTATTACTATGCAGCACAAGTGTGTTTGCCCGTCGAGTGAAACTCGGAGGAAGAGGGATCACTCGGAAGGAGAGAAGAAGGGAGAGAATTATGGTGTCTCCCCTTTTTCGGGTGATGATGTTGACTTTTGTGCAGGGTTTGTCAGTGAGCAGGAGGTGCGAGCGAGCGAGTCGAGCGAGGCCGAGAATGAGAGAGATTTGTTTTTTTTGTGAGAGGGACAACCGAAGGATCCAGAAGGACCCACAGACTTCCAATACGCATCCTGATGCGTCTTCTCTTGACAAAGAAGATGGCTGGGAGTTTGCGTACCTATTGCACGTGACTTGTGCTCACTGAAGTGTGGGACCTCACGCGTGGGCACCACACGTAAGTGACAGACCTGTTGGTGTAAAAACTCGGTTGATTATTATAGTGCATTAGAACAAAGTTTCCTATGGATTCAAGGGTAGGAAATCCAAGTTAACTCATTTACATGACATTATTTTTCTTATGTCATATAGTAAGCATTAAAGTTGATAAACAATGTCTAGACATATTCAAACCAGACAAATCATGTATCTATACCCCTAACCCCTAAACTCTGTCTTATGAAGTCAAGCATGTGAAGAGATGTGGTTTTGGGTTTCAAACATGGAAATTTCAAAAACCTCCCAAAAGCTTCATTTTAGAGTGCCTAAGAAGGATACATGCTTCCCTTTTCATTTTCATGTTTTATAAAACTTGTTTTAATTATCTTGGTCAAACCTAGGATTTGACGAAGATACAAATGGGTGGGCAAAAAATTAAAAAAATCAGAAAAATGGAAAACCAAATCACATAGTCTTCTTATGTCATATCGTAAGCAATCAAGTTGATAAACAAGGTCTAGATATATCCAAACCAGACAAATCATGTATCTACCCCCTTTCGATCTTATGAAGTCTAGCATGAAGGGAAGTCGTTTTGGGTTTCAAACATTGAAATTTCAAGAACATCCCAAAAGCTTCATTTTAGAGTGACTAAGAAGGATACAGACTTCCCTTTTCATTTTCATGTTTTAAACTTGTTTAAATCTTGGTCAAACCAAGGATTTGACCAAGATTCAAATGGCCCTAAAAATTCAGAAAAAAATCAAAAGAATGAAAAACCAAAGCACATAGCATTCTTATGTCATATGTATAGTAAGCATTCAAGTTGATAAACAAGGTCTAGACATATATATTCAAACCAGAAAAATCATGTATATATCTACCCCTAAAACCCTAATTAAACTCAGTCAATCATGAAGAGAAGTGGTTTTGGGTTTCAAACATGGAAATTTCAAGAACCTCCCAAAAGCTTCATTTTAGAGTGACTAAGAAGGATCCAGGCTTACTTATTCGTTTTCACGTGTTAAACTTGTCTAAATCTTGGTCAAACCTAGGATTTGACCAAGATATGATTCAAATGCGCAGAAAATTAAAAAAAATCAGAAAAATGAAAAACCAAAGTACATAGTCTTCTTATGTCATATAGTAAGCATATTCAAGTTGATAAACAAGGTTTGGACATATTCAAACCATACAAATCATGTATCTATACCCCTAACCCTAAACTTTGTCTTATGAAGTCAAGCATGAAGAGAAGTGGTTTTGGGTTTCAAACATGGAAATTTCAAAAACCTCCCAAAAACTTCATTTTAGAGTGACTGAGAAGGTTACATGCTTCCCTTTTCATTTTCATGTTTTAAACTTGTTTAAATTAGCTTGGTCAAACCTAGGATTTCATGAAGATACAAATGGGTGGGCACAATATTCAAAAAAATCAGAAAAATGAAAAACCAAATCACATTGTCTTCTTATGTCATATCGTAAGCATTCAAGTTGATAAACAAGGTCTAGATATATCCAAACCAGACAAATCATGTATCTACCCCCTGTCGATCTTATGAAGTCTAGCATGAAGGGAAGTCGTTTTGGGTTTCAAACATGGAAATTTCAAGAACATCCCAAAAGCTTCATTTTAGAGTGACTAAGAAGGATCCAGGCTTACTTATTCGTTTTCACGTGTTAAACTTGTCTAAATCTTGGTCAAACCTAGGATTTGACCAAGATATGATTCAAATGCGCAGAAAATTAAAAAAATCAGAAAAATGAAAACCAAAGTACATAGTCTTCTTATGTCATATAGTAAGCATATTCAAGTTGATAAACAAGGTTTGAACCTTGATCTGTAGTACTGGGCAAAACCCTAGTTTAACCTATTTAATTATAGATTCGTAGGTTGATTTTTCTACCTTTTTATTATTACTAACCTATTTAATTATAGATTCGTAGGTCGATTTTTCTACCTTTTTATTATTACTATGCAACACATGTGTGTTTGCCCGTCGAGTGAAACTCGGAGGAAGAGGGATTACTCGGAAGGAGAGAAGAAGGGAGAGCATTATGGTGTCTCCCCTTTTTCGGGTGATGATGTTGACTTTTGTGCAGGGTTTGTCAGTGAGCAAACCCTAGGATTTGACAAGATTCAAATGGGCATCAAAATTCAAAAAAATCAGAAAAAAACAAGCAATGGTTTTCTTATGTCATATAGTAAGCATTAAAGTTGATAAACAAGGTCTAGACATATTCAAACCAGACAAATCATGTATATATCTACCCCTAAAACCCTAAACTCTGTCTTATGAAGTCAAGCATGAAGAGAAGTGGTTTTGGGTTTCAAACATGGAAATTTCAAGAACCTCCCAAAAGCTTCATTTTAGAGTGACTAAGAAGGATCCAGGCTTCCCTTTTCATTTTCATGTTTTAAACTTGTTTAAATTATCTTGGTCAAACCTAGGATTTCATGAAGATACAAATGGGTGGGCACAATATTCAAAAAAATCAGAAAAATGAAAAACCAAAGCACATAGTCTTCTTATGTCATATAGTTAGCATTAAAGTTGTTAAACAAGGTCTAGACATATTCAAACTAGACAAACCAAATGTATCTACACCCCCTGACCCCTAAACTCTATCTTATGAAGTCAGGCATGAAGAGAAGTGGTTTTGGGTTTCAAACATGGAATTTTCAAAAACCTCCCAAAAACTTCATTTTAGAGTGACTAAGAAGTATACATGCTTCCCTTTTCATATTCATGTTTTAAACTTGTTTAAATTATCTTGGTCAAACCTAGGATTTGACAAGATTCAAATGGGCATCAAAATTCAAAAAAATCAGAAAAATGAAAAACAAAAGCAAATAGTTTTCTTATGTCATATAGTAAGCATTCAAGTTGATAAACAAGGTCTAGACATATTCAAACCAGAAAAATCATGTATATATCTACCCCTAACCCTAAACTAATCTGTCGATCTTATGAAGTCAATCATGAAGAGATGTGGTTTTGGGTTTCAAACATGGAAATTTCAAGAACCTCCCAAAAGCTTCATTTTAGAGTGACTAAGAAGGATCCAGGCTTACTTATTCGTTTTCACGTGTTAAACTTGTCTAAATCTTGGTCAAATTTAGGATTTGACCAAGATTCAAATGCGCAGAAAATTAAAAAAATCAGAAAAATGAAAAACCAAAGTACATAGTCTTCTTATGTCATATAGTAAGCATATTCAAGTTGATAAACAAGGTTTGAACCTTGATCTGTAGTACTGGGCAAAACCCTAGTTTAACCTATTTAATTATAGATTCGTAGGTTGATTTTTCTACCTTTTTATTATTACTAACCTATTTAATTATAGATTCGTAGGTCGATTTTTCTACCTTTTTATTATTACTATGCAACACATGTGTGTTTGCCCGTCGAGTGAAACTCGGAGGAAGAGGGATTACTCGGAAGGAGAGAAGAAGGGAGAGCATTATGGTGTCTCCCCTTTTTCGGGTGATGATGTTGACTTTTGTGCAGGGTTTGTCAGTGAGCAAACCCTAGGATTTGACAAGATTCAAATGGGCATCAAAATTCAAAAAAATCAGAAAAAAACCAAGCAATGGTTTTCTTATGTCATATAGTAAGCATTAAAGTTGATAAACAAGGTCTAGACATATTCAAACCAGACAAATCATGTATATATCTACCCCTAAAACCCTAAACTCTGTCTTATGAAGTCAAGCATGAAGAGAAGTGGTTTTGGGTTTCAAACATGGAAATTTCAAGAACCTCCCAAAAGCTTCATTTTAGAGTGACTAAGAAGGATCCAGGCTTCCCTTTTCATTTTCATGTTTTAAACTTGTTTAAATTATCTTGGTCAAACCTAGGATTTCATGAAGATACAAATGGGTGGGCACAATATTCAAAAAAATCAGAAAAATGAAAAACCAAAGCACATAGTCTTCTTATGTCATATAGTTAGCATTAAAGTTGTTAAACAAGGTCTAGACATATTCAAACTAGACAAACCAAATGTATCTACACCCCCTGACCCCTAAACTCTATCTTATGAAGTCAGGCATGAAGAGAAGTGGTTTTGGGTTTCAAACATGGAATTTTCAAAAACCTCCCAAAAACTTCATTTTAGAGTGACTAAGAAGTATACATGCTTCCCTTTTCATATTCATGTTTTAAACTTGTTTAAATTATCTTGGTCAAACCTAGGATTTGACAAGATTCAAATGGGCATCAAAATTCAAAAAAATCAGAAAAATGAAAACAAAAGCAAATAGTTTTCTTATGTCATATAGTAAGCATTCAAGTTGATAAACAAGGTCTAGACATATTCAAACCAGAAAAATCATGTATATATCTACCCCTAACCCTAAACTAATCTGTCGATCTTATGAAGTCAATCATGAAGAGATGTGGTTTTGGGTTTCAAACATGGAAATTTCAAGAACCTCCCAAAAGCTTCATTTTAGAGTGACTAAGAAGGATCCAGGCTTACTTATTCGTTTTCACGTGTTAAACTTGTCTAAATCTTGGTCAAATTTAGGATTTGACCAAGATTCAAATGCGCAGAAAATTAAAAAAATCAGAAAAATTAAAAACCAAAGTACATAGTCTTCTTATGTCATATAGTAAGCATATTCAAGTTGATAAACAAGGTCTAGACATATTCAAAGTTTCAAACTAGACAAACCATGTATCTACCCCCTAACCCCTAAACTCTGTCTTATGAAGTCAAGCATGAAGAGAAGTGGTTTTGGGTTTCAAACATGGAAATTTCAAAAACCTCCCAAAAACTTCATTTTAGAGTGACTAAGAAGGATACATGCTTCCCTTTTCATTTCCATGTTTTAAACTTGTTTAAATTATCTTGGTCAAACCTAGGATTTGACAAGATTCAAATGGGCATCAAAATTCAAAAAAAATCAGAAAAATGAAAAACCAAAGCAAATAGTTTTCTTATGTCATATAGTAAGAATTAAAGTTGATAAACAAGGTCTAGACATATTCAAACCAAACAAATCATGTATATATCTACCCCTAACCCTAAACTCTGTCTTATGAAGTCAAGCATGGAAATTTCAAGAACATCCCAAAAGCTTCATTTTAGAGTGACTAAGAAGGATCCATGCTTACCTTTTCATATATTTTAAACTTGTTTAAATCTTTGTCAAACCTAGGATTTGACCAAAAGATTCAAATGGGCATAAAATTCAAAAAAATCAGAAAAATGAAAAACACTACGAACAGTGAACAATACTGTTTCGCGTCCCTACAGTACACCATGTACAGTGTTGCGAGTGACCTGTGTCCTTCACGGATAGAGATCAGGTGACATGCACCTTTCGCATGTCACCTGGTGACATGCGGCTTAAATCTAAATTTAAATATTGCGTAAAAATCATGTCCCAACCTATAGCCCTCTCGATTTATAGGCCCCTGCCGCCTCTCCCCATTCACTTCACTTCTCGCTACCTCACTCCTCTCGATTTATAGGCCCCTGCCGCCTCTCCCCATTCATCTTCAAAATCCTATAGCCCCAACCTGTACAGTGCTCGTCGGCGGCTGTACCATCCACAACCTCTGTATTAGCGCCTCCCTGCACCCCCATCTTCCGGCGATGAATCCCACGAGTGGACAAGGGGGCCTGTTAGGTGTGCGGCCCACCGTCGTAATCCCCCAGCAGCAACTACAGGACCTCGCCGCCAACTCGCACGCCCCCCTACAGCTGCTGCAGCAGGCGCATGGCGGCCTCGCCGTTGAGTCTGATGTGCCCACCAAGCGGCAGCGGATCAACGACCTCTCCGTGGGCTCAGACGTGACAGTCCTGCTGCAGCTGCAAGACAACCTCGCCGTCGCCGGGGAGTCGGTCCTCTCCAAGGAGGAGAGCTTCGAGGTCAGTGGTTAATGTAGTTTAATCATTGGTTTAAAACTAGTTAGCCCCCTACTGAGTATTATTCGGAGGGGATTTGATGCAAAATACTTCATTCACCATGTTTTGGCGTGAGTATTTGCGGCAGATCAGGACAACCTGAGAGATAGCCTGTCCTGGGGCATTATTAGTTTTTTTTTGAGGGGTTCCTCGGGCCTTATTAGTGAAGCGTCCAATTTCTATTCACGTAATCCATGCCAGCAGGCCTCAGGACTTGTAATTTTGCATTGGAATCAATCCCTCAGCCTGATCCATGCTGGAACGGGGTGGATGCCTGGAAGGAGAAGCAGCAATCGGAGCACGTATGTGGAACGACCAGAAACGCGAGAGCATAGAGGTGTTGCGGTTCCACGTCCACCCGACGTGCGCGGAAGTGTTTCCTGAGGATCCCCGCGACTCTGATCCTGTCCAATACTCTTCTGCCAAACAGATAAAATGTGTTCTTATTAAGAAAGACCCAGATATTACTCACTGAACCATGTGAAAACACGTCAACCAAACAAGGCACAAGGGATTTCTACTGCACTAATACTAGCTGCATTACCACTTTCGAACTTCAATGCAAACTTGAAACTTCACTGCAGTCTTTTTCCCCCTTTCGAACTTGAGATCCAGCCTCTCCATCGATTGATGCATAGGGCAAACTTTATTAGTTCATGTTTCGTTCTTAGTTTGAAACTTTATTACTCCAAGCTCCGGAGTACTCATATTACTACAGTATTGCAATTGAAATTTATACATATTACAATTACTATTGAAGTTAGTCTTGTACATATTACTATGAGTATTGAAGTTTAAGTCCTGCAAACTTTCGGAGTACTATATTTTTACTATTGAAGTTACACTCTTGCACTTTATTAGTATAATATCATGTGTCACACAGGGTCGCTCTGTGAATCTACCATCTAATGAAGGACGACAACATGAAGCGTCTCTGCAAGTAATCCGGCGGTCGCTCCTGGATGAGTCGCGCGAGTTGATTGACCATGCGTCCAAGCTCCGAGATGTGAACGCACATCTGGTAAACCGTGCTATGAAGCTATGGAATGAGTATGCCGTACTCTTGAATGAGCACTCATCTCTATCAAAGGAGAACTCATCTCTATCGAAGGAGAACCTCTCCATGGTAAATCAGAACGGGTCTCTAACGAAGGAGAACATCTCCATCCTAAAAGAGAACTCATCTCTGAAAAAGGAGAACATCTCCATCCTAAAAGAGAATTCATCTCTGAAAAAGGAGCACACCTACTACAAGTGGCGGAGCATGACAGGAAACAAGTAATCTTCTTCGGGTGTGAAGAAGTTGTACCCATATGTGCATGTAGAGAGGTGGAGACGGTTGCCGATGAGACAAGTGAGTAGATTGAGGAGGGCAGCCACAACCCACAACGTTTGTAGTTACAAATCTTCTATCGTAAAAGTAGTAGTATCGAAATTAATATGTATCCCTTAATATATGTGGTGTTTGGCAATATATAGTTTAACATGCAAGGACTCTGCAATGTAATTTGTATCAGTTTGATTGGCTTTCTACCCAAGTGAGCATGTGTCATATTTGTCCAAGGTTTGATTTTTGCATCTTATCATATTTTGTTGAATACCATACTAAAAAATTCCATGTGCATCATTTTGATGCAGAGGCTGGGGGTCTCAACTTCCATTACGAAAAGGATTTGTCAAGACATGAAACATTGGATAAAATCCTTGACTGTACCCTGCAAGTGTGGCACCTAGAAACAATGATTAAAATTCAAAGCTGCATCTCCTACCAATACAAATGGTATATCAGACAATTTTGAAACAAATTGAATCCAACCCGAAATAAATTAAATTATA
Organism: Lolium multiflorum; assembly: GCA_030979885.1. NCBI lineage: Eukaryota > Viridiplantae > Streptophyta > Magnoliopsida > Poales > Poaceae > Lolium > Lolium multiflorum. The sequence continues at coordinate 224,705,542 of CM061748.1, forward strand.
TTTGGAAGAAGATATGTAGAAGTACCCCTGTACAGTAGGACGCTATGTGCAATGCACGACATATTGGCAAAAAATTACCCGCATGTACCAAAGGCATGGGCACCAAGATCTGATGCAAATTTGAATTCGGCCAAAGGAGGGTACTAGCAAAGATTTCGATCGTGTCAGCGATCCAGACATTCTTATGAAGTAAAGGGAATTTGATCATCTTGGTCTTGCAAGTAATGAAATGTGGGGACTCCTAAGATCGACGCCTTCAACACTGATGTTTCTTTTTCATCAGAAGCTAGTGGCTGACAACTTTGATTCCTATTCGGCTGATGCAGATATCCATGAGATCATCAAGAGGATCTTGGAACATGTTGAAGCACGTGTCGACATTCTGCTCTCGTGCTTGAAGGCAGATGATTTTGATAGGGTGATGCAAAAGCCGCCATATGGTCAATAGATTGTTATTATATACAAGGATGTTGTTTCTTGGGTCATCATCTAGATCTTTTGTTTTCTTATGTGTTAGCAGTACTTTATGGAAACTATGTTAGTATTGTCTTATACTGAATTGTTGCTATATCTGGACACCGGATGCTTATGTTCTATGACATTATGGAATGTATGGAAAAAAGATGACACCTTTTTAGCTATTCAGAAAAGGCAAAAAAACAACAACAATTTGTTTCCCACAATAAAATGAAATCTTATTGCACCTTTCCCCAAAATGGTAATGCACATTTTACCTTGGGCATTTTCGTTAAGACCCATGGTTTTTTATATAAAATGGTAGGCCATATTTTGAAGCTAGTTTTTTTTAAAAAAAACATATCAAAATTCAAGCTTATCATTTTATAGCCACAAGTTCACTTTTTTTTCTTCATTTTTTCTGAAACAGGGTGGGAATCGACTGCATGCCATTCCTTGCAAACATTGGCGAATGTCGGAAATAATCTTAGATAGGGCGAACTCTAAAAGAAGAGGTAAATACCGAAATAGTCCCGAGACATTGTGATGCATGTAATTCTAACGCAATCCCAATAAACCAAAACATATTTTATTATAAGTAGAACCTATATACATACCAATTATGTGATCAATGGCAAAACTTTAGTTCTTTTGAAAATCATTTTGTAATTGGATCGATCAAGAATTTTTTCAATATCTTTTGCTCGATGCACAACTCGGAATTTATGATCTTTGTTGTCGAGCCATTTCAGGAGTCCTTTAAGTCATAGGATAGGAAAAACGTATGTACATCTTGTCTATTTGAATCCTATGGGAATATGAGTTTCTTTGATTGTACCAAAGGGATTTTTCCATGAGGGATGACCTAATGTTTTGTTCATATAGGATTTGTAGTACAAGATTCATATGGGATATGTTCCCTATGAATATAACCAATAGTGTAGAATAATTCCCGTAGGATCTAAATCCTATAAATCAAAGGAGCCTCAGTTGTTTTCGTCACCACATATAAAATCAGCGCCAACTCAATGAGATGATAAATGTTGTCGGATGAAACATGGCGTTTCTTTCAAATATAAAGAAATATCTGAAGTCTTCAATTCTACGCGTATGATAATGAATAGCTCAAGGTTATTTTACATATACTAAGATCCATGATACATCAATCTTTTTAATGCGGAGAACGAGTCTATATATGTTTTTTGGTACCTAGTCCATGTTTTGTTTTCGAAATCGGCTCCACGCAGTGTTCACTAAAATAGGCGCAACTTTGTCATATGAAGTCCGTTTTAAGTACTCAAATGTTCAGAAAAAAACACATATATATGAATGGATATTCACTAAAAATCAAGGTAGGATGGCTGCCGTACCGCCCATGCTTACAAATGAGACCTTGATGGGGTCGGACCGCGTCCATTTTTTTTTCGCGCATCCACCAAACCATTTCAACGAAGCGCCAAAACAGCGGCGAAAATAGCTCGGGTTGCCGCCTCCAATTTTCAAATGTTCGAATTTCCGATCTTATCCTTTCATCAAAAACGTCCCCAGCGGTTCTTCTCTTGGCCAAGGCCAATCTCACCCCAGCCATTAAAACATACCACCGGCACAGGCGCCGAATCCCACATCTCTCACGCGTCACACACCGAATCGGAGCATCTCGCCCGACGACGGCAGTGCACCACCGTCCCACCTCGCCACCACAGCCTCCTGACCAGACGCTGTAGTGTCCGAGAAGACGTTGTCAAGCAAGCCGGAGCCGCTTCCCCGACGAAGGCGCACACCGCACCATTTGTGCTCCACCGTAGCCGACGCCCACCGCGCCGGATCCTGCTCAGGGACGCCGTCCACCTCCGCCGCTGCGTCGGATCTGCTTCCCGACTCCCTGGTCTACCGCACGGTGAAATGGGTAGACCCCGCGCCCAACCGGTCCACCGCGCGAAACCAAAGCGTAAAGCCGTCCACTCCCCATGCGAAGGTTGGTGTTTAGCCGCTTCCGTTATGCATTTCATTTCCGAACATCAGTTTCGTGCGATCTGTTTTAGGGCTTGTTTGGTACTAGAGTTTTACTGGGATTAGCAGGGATAATCCGCTCCAAACTTTAAATCCCCACTTATCCCCAATGCATGTTTGGTGCTAGAGTATGAGCGAGTTTAATCCCCACTTATCCCTACTTTTCCGCAAAATTTAGTGTATTTTTTCAATCCCCAATACTCTACCCCTACCTAGTGGATTGGGGATGGGGTTTTGTGGGTATTGGGTGAATTCTGCTGTCACCCAATACTCTAGAGTATTATCCCCACTAATCCCCACTAAAACACTAGTACCAAACAAGGCCTTAGGGGTTTCAAGTTTACTTTTCCTACAATCTGTTTGGTGCTATCTGGTATGACTGTAGTAGAAGTCAAGCCTGCAGAGTGATTAGTCGACATTATTAAACTGCATGTTTATAAATCTTGTAATCATCAATTGGCATGCACAGGGAAATCATTTATTTTTGATCTACGCTTTATTCCTTTTTGAGCTATCATCTACTTGCTACTACTAATTTGCCCTTCTACTGCTCTACTCAAAGTTCCATGATAAATCTCGTTAGCATTTTTTTCTAATGCATGCTAAAGATACTGTAGTAGAGTACAAAGAGGGCCGGAGAGAAAATATAGGCATCACCAGTGAACAATCAAACACCTCTCCTGTCTCCATCGATAACAATCAATTTTCTTATTCAGAACTTGATCCTACTGAACAAGAGTCTGAGGGAGACCTGAGTAAAGAGGATGCCCTTGTCAAGCACCCTACTCCACCCCCCAAGGTGATTGCTCGCTCTTTTCATTGGCATTATTGTTGCATCTTCAATAACTGTGATGTATCTGTCCAACCCAGCCCAAGTTATAGCATTATCATCTGCTCAGTTAACACATAATAATAACATATGTTTCATCATGTCTTGGCTTGCTGTTCTTATGTTCCATAATCGTATCAAGCATGTATATGATTTTGTTGATTGAAGTACCGTTTATCTCTGGCAGGCATCAGGGACTTCACGTAAGGACGTTTCAAATACCAACAAGGTGAAGAACATAGTTCAACAGGAAGATCAATATCTGACAGCTCACCTAAAAATAAAAAGGGTTCAAGCTGGTCATGTCAGATCACAAACAAATGCAGTGAACAGAGTAAAAACAAGGTCTCAGACTCAGAGTCACTCTAATCTAGTTGAAAATGATGACCAGGCAAAAAAATATTGTAATGCGAAACACCAACATAAAAAGCTTCGACCTAACCCCACATCGGTTGGTCTAAAAGCTGTAGACGGAGCAAATACCAAACCACATGTTCCCCAGCCACCTGTTGCCAATCCAGTTACCCAAGAACAATTCACAGCAGACCCAGTTTCAACAGCAGGTTCTCAACACCTAACTAATCACGATCGCCCGCTGACATTTAGTCCTGCCAGAGACAACTTCTTCCTTAAAGATGATGGTGGGGCCGAATTAGGTACGTGTTCCCTTACATGCTCCGTTACATAAATACCTTGATAGCTTGATGTAATGCTTAAATTTGCAGTTCCACCACGACCAAGAAAACGAAGGGGGCCAACGACTTTGAAATCACTTAAAAATAAGATTGCCCGAATGGGAACAAGATTTCCCATCACATCAGTTATAGCAGGTATCAGAAGGCCACTGGATCCACAAGAATCATCTAATATAGCATCGATCACAGGCGTTTTTGTCAGGACTCAAATTCCTATCTTTCCATCATGGAAACAACACGTAAACACCCCTTCTCATTTTGAAGGTTTACTGCACATGTTACATGTAAGTCATTTTCGTAAACAATACCATGTTGCTCGTTCACATTCCCTCTAGCTTTCTGTTGGCTAGCTATCTAACACATGAACGGTTCCCATTGTTGTAAACAGACATGTCTTGAGTTTGATGATGACATGAAGAATGTAATCACTGTTATCAGGAGCATATTCTCTTCAGCGTTGCGCCAGGAGCGCCATAGGCTAAAGATGAGATACTTTGCTGGGAGGACTCCTAGCGATATTCCAACAACCTCTCCTATACTACAGATGACTGATGATCAATGGTGTGATCTTGTTGAGTATTGGTCTGCTCAAAAGAATTTGGTATGTTCTGTGAAGACAGTGAGACAAGATCACATTACTGATTCCTTTTTAAGCATGTGTCTCACAAGTCTTCATTTGTAGTTCATCGCTCGAAGTAACATGCGTGCTCGTAATAATGTACGTTTACAACAGCGTACAGGATCTCGTAGCTTGATTGGACACCTCTACTGTATGGTAAGGAATGTTATCTGTACAACTATATTTAAATTAGTAAATCATTTAGAATTTATAGATGCACAATATACATCGTAAATTGATGTCTCTGTTTTATTTATATTTTTTTTGAAAACTTTCAATTGTCGCATGTCGGCATGTGACGTGGTTGTGAAACTAATTTATATTTTCTCTTGCGAAAATATCAGAAGGCAAGGCAAGCATACTGTGAGAGTACAGACAGAGAGATGAGTCTACTTGAGCAATTCAAGGTGTGCCAGACGAGCAGAAATGGTTTGACTGGACATTTTGCACAGAGTGTTATTGTAAGTATTCTCTACTAATGTCAGTTATGGTTTTCAATTGTATGCAGAAATATCTTGTCATATTTGTCAAGCTTCATGCACTAGCCAACACAACCAAATGTCCGAACTGGTGGAAAGGGCTAGTACAATTCACTTATATACTTCTCAGCAATATCATGCACATTACGAATTCTACACATGGATCCATGCATATTTTTATAGTCCTGCTATTACGTGTTAGCAATAGAAGACATGTCAATATGATGTAACATGCTCTTACTAAAATGTATATGCGGTAATCAGCCATGCCAGTTTGTAGGATTATTAGAGGTAGTTCATACACATGTCTTCACATTATAATCTCTTCTCTTACACATGTGTAACAACTGAAAACTCCTCAGTCTGACATGAAAGTGGAGCTGGCAAAACCAAAGAAAGATGGTATAGAAAAAACCCAGGAAGAATGTCTGAATTCATTTTCCAAGGTACTACAATGTCATGGTATAGCCAACAACACATTCCTGCGTAATGCTGGGTTCACAACTAATTTGTCGAGGTCCAAGTCCAAGTCAAAGCCCAAGCGCAGGTTGAGGTCCAAGTCATTGTCTTTTTATGTTCTCGAGGAACTACTCAAAGAGGAACGAGCAATAGTGGCTGCACAAAGAGTAGTCATCCACCGTATAACTGCAGGATTAGAAGCAAGTCAAGCCCACCTGGGCAACATCCTGAGAAAGTGTGGGAGATGCTGAATACCACAGTGAACACTGACAGTCAAAGGTGTCCCTTGGTTGTGTGAAAGGGTTTGTGATGCTGAACTATTTTGTTGGTGCTTCTATCTGCACTTGTTATGTACCTGGTGGTTGTTTCCTTGGTGATGTGGATTAAATGAAAACTGAATGGATTGGATGCACCAATATTTAATCAAGGTTTAATCTGATTTGTAGTATTTTTTATATTGCGCTGCATGGGAAAAGTATAACTATTAGTTGGCCCATTGGTGACCATTTTCATACATTATTTTAGTTGATGGGTCCTTGTCCTTGTATCCCTGAAAGGAGGCAGTACTACAGTAAGCTACCAATTTTTCTAGTACAGTATTTTTTTAGCGCCAGCTAAATTGAAAATATCTGTCAAGCGCTACAATCTCCCGCCAATAAAATCCAAAATATTTGTACATGGGAACTGATTTTGGTTGTGATTATGACTTGATGTGACCGTATAGTAGTGTCATGCGCATGCGGGAGTGGTGTTTTGAAACATAGGAGCATATGCTCCCTCCATTTTGAAATGCATCTTACACATATTTTGAATTTCAAAAAAATGAAACAAAAAATTCGCATGTACATCTTCTCGTGCTACGCCCTTAAAAAGTTGCGACTTGTCGTGTGACGTGTGTAAAAAGATAAAACACAGTACTAAAAATAATGCTTTTCACAAGATAAGTTTTCTCTTTTTTACATAGACCACAAAAAATATTGGTTTTTCGTGAAACTTGACGAACGAACATATATTATGAATATGTACATGTAAATTTTTTGCTAATTTTTTTCGACATTTTAAAATATGATTTTTTGGTAGAGGGAGCATATGCACCCGGGAGCCAAATTGAATTTCCGCATGCATATGACACTACTCTATGTTACTACCTTCATAATGCATAGTAACTTAGATGTAGTACTATCATGCATGATTGTTTTAGTTAGTATGTAGACTCATTCTATCTTGAAAAGTGTTATGGTAACATAGCTAGTTACCACAACCAGCTCTATGTTAATACTCCTTAGTTACTCCCACTATGAGTAGTCTAAGTAGCATGGTCTACCCCGGAAGTAGATCCTCTAACGTGCAATAGACAAGTCGGGTAAGCTACACCTCTCTAATTTTCCTTCTCCACATCTACATGATTAAGTCTAATTTGATCTAAATTAACTTCCATAATATATGTAAGCCATATGCATTTACGATAATTAGTAACAATCAAAATTATGACTATCTTTTTTAAATATTTATACGATTTTTTATACAGTAAAAATATACAGTGATTGCTACAGTAAATACGTACAGTATTTGTTACATTTTCCTGATTTTTCTTCTACGTTTTGCACTACTTAAGCACTGTGCTTACCTGACTTGTCATCTCTACGTTAGAGGATATGGTTCCGGTCTACCCCTGGCCTTATATTACAATCACGAGTATATATTACTTGGACCATCTGTACAACATACTTTTGTTGCTCCTTGCAAAAAAAAAACATACATTTGTTGCGACTGGATTATTAATAAAAGCCGTGTGCATCACCACGATGCAGAGGCTGGGGTCATATCCCCTTTTCGAAGAAAAAAAATTACTTAGACCATAGCCTTATTCAAAATCAATTCTTAGTCAAGCTGCAAAATCTCCTAGTACCAATCCCGAAATATTTCAGAAGGGCTTTTCAAAATTGATTTTCAAGATATATCATGATTATGCTCGTGGTAACCGATTTTCAACGTGATGATGACTTGATGTGACACTTGGCCGTACTAGTACGGTCTCATATTTTTGTATTACTTGGACTATAGCCAAATTCGAAATCTCATTCCAGCGGCAAAACTTCCCGCCCGAAAAATACAAATATTTCACACGCCTCTAACTTCCCATTCTACCCTCGTAAAGATGACAACAATGTCCATGCATAAGTCGGTTGGTGGGGGGTCTACCCGTCATTTTTTTCGATCACCACCTCCCTAGCTCCGAAACTCCCCGAAAAAAAATTCATTTCCCTCACTCTCTCCTCTGAGACCACCCACCGGAACTTCCCAAGTCCCTCTCTCTCCCACCTCCACGACCACCGCACCGGAACATCCCCGCCGGACTTCCCTGGCCTACCCGAGGCCTCGCGATCCTCGTCATCCGGCTGCCTGCCGGAGCCGCTTCATCGACGCCGTCATCAACCGGACCGGATCATCCCCGCCGAACCTCGAAACCATATACTCATCCAGCAGTCTACCGCAGTCGCTTCAGCTGCGGTATCGTCCACCCCACCGGAGCCGCTTCGCCGGATCCGTCGTCCACCGCATCGGATCTTGCTCACCGACACCGCTGTGCATGAACCGGATCTGCTTCACCGGCGCCGTGCATGATCTAAACTCTTCTACTGTCGCTTTTCTATTGCTTGCCTGCAAGTTCTTGTTTAATCTTGGGGGAACCTGTTTGTGCTAACGACGCGCCGTTACGTTTTTGCAGATGAGATGAGTAACCATGAAGTGTAATGGCCATCTCTCCAACCCCAAGTAGCACATGTAGCGTACTTCATCACCGGATCTATCAACCCCAGGAAGATCTGCTGTGACTCCCACAGAGTGCTTCTCCTAATGTAAGTCCCTTGTTTTAGCGCCATGTTCTGGGTTCAGATGCTTGTTTGTCTGAAGCTCTTTTAGTTCATTCCTAGCTATGACCGTAACACCTTGCTATTTTCTACTTCATTGCTAACTTTAAGCGATTGAACATTTTGGTTTGCATTCCCTGCTCTGTAGATGTAGCCATCATAACTTCTATCTTGCTCAGTCGTTGTTACAAAAATTATAGGTATTATAGTAACATCCTGCTATTATTTAGTTCATGGCCAATTTTAAGTAATTGCACATGTTGGTTCGCATTCCCTGCTCTATAGCTTTTGGCATCGTAACTTCTATATTTGGTTTACATTCCCTGCTCTGTAGATCTAGCCATCATAACTTTATCTTGCTCAGTCGTTGTTACAAAAATTATGGCCTGCTACTATGTTGTTTGTGCCAATTTTTTACTCCATGAACATGTTGGCTTGCATTCCCTGTACTACAGGTGATGCCATTGTTTTGTATCTAGTTCATTGTAAGCTAACAAAGTAAGGACTTAGTTTGGCATGCTATCACTCTGCTATCTAGCCTGTAGTACAAATAAACTTGTCATACTACTAGATAATAATTTTGCGTGCCATCTTGTTCTTCAAAAGCTGCATTATTGACTTGTTTCTCTGACTTGGCATGACGCTCACATATGGAAAGCTGAACATATTGGTTTGCATTCCCTCTTATACAAGTTCACAGGTGATCCCACTATATTCTGTATCTGGTCCATCCTAAGCTCCAGCATTAACTATCCTCTATGTGTTGCTCATTACAAGTTTATATCCCGAAACATCTTGATTTGCATCCCCTTCACTATAAGTTCAGGAGTATTATTTAGTTCACGGCCAAAATGAAGTAATTGCACTTGGCACATGTTGGTTCACATTCCCTCCTCTTTAGCTTTTGCCATCGTAACTTCTATTTTTGGTTTACATTCCCTGCTCTGTAGATGTAGCCATCATAACTTCATCTTGCTCAGTCGTTGTTACAAAATTTATAGCCTGCTACTATGTTGTTCATGCCAATTTTGTACTCCCTGAACATGTTGGTTTGCATGGGACTCGACAGTAGTAAGTCTGCTGTTTCATTCTAACATGCTCTGTTATATTGGCTGTTGGTATGCGGCATGCACTCTTTGTTTGCTTATTGTGCGCATTACAATGATCTTGTTATAACGACGAAATGATGAGTTCCAAATTCTTTGGCAAACAATATTGTAGTGTCTTTGCCTTTCCATTGTTGCTGTCTTAACTTGTAATGTCTTTGTTTCAGATATAGGTGCTGCATGGACAACTTAAAAGATTGCCGGATCGCTTCATTGTATTGCTAGGTTTAATTACCATTCAATTTCTCTGGGTTCTGTAATATTTTTTCAATGCCTTGCAGCTGATGTAATATTTAGTTAGTTTTTATAGTTCTTTCGCGCATTTTTTCTTTGGTGCTTGTGGTAAGTGAGGCTATCCGACAGAAATCAATGTTGCGTAAATATTCTCAGTATCTAAATCACGAATTCCCATCCCTTAAACGGCCCAATTAAGCGAAATCACATATGTGCCTGCCCGCAAAATCCTAAAGCGCCTATTATGCCGGCATATAAACAACAACTAAACGGGCTGGCCCACTTACTTATTGGGCCAGCCCATTTGATTTACGGTGGACCCCACACTCTAATTGGGCTGGCCCACTTGCTTTAAGGTGGACCCCACCCACTACTGGGCCGGCCCACTAACTAGTTGGGCCAGCCCAATTGCTTTTGTGGTGGACCCCACATACTAAATGGGCCGGCCTTTCAAGAGGAAAGTGGGACCCACCTGTGTTTTGGCCCGGCCCACTATCTTGTTGGGCCCACTTGCTATATGGTGGACCCCACATACTAATTGGGCCGGCCCTGTAATAGGAAAGTGGGGCCCACCTGTGCTTTTGGCCCGGCACACTATCTTGTTGGGCCAGCCCACTTGCTAGATGGTGGACCCCACATACTAAATGGGCCGGCCTTTAACAGGGAAGTGGGACCCACTGTGTTTGGCCCGGCCCAATATCTTGTTGGGCCGCCCACTTGCACATGGTGGACCCCACGCACGAAATGGGCCGGCCCTTTAACAGAAAGTGGGACCCACCTGTGTTTTGGCCCGGCCCACTTTCTTGTTGGGCCAGCCCGTTTGATCTATTGTGGACCCCACATACTAAATGGGCCGGCCCGATAGCAGGAAAGTGGGACCCACATGCTAATTGGGCCGGCCCAATAACTTCTTGGGCCGGCCCGTTGTTTTAAGGTGGACCCACTAGATAAATTGGCCGGCCCGATAACAGGAAAGTGGGTCCCACATGTCTTGTGGGCCGGCCCTTTTGCCTGTTGACCGGTCAAACGAGTGCATTCGGTCCGGCCCACATGCTTAGTGGGCCGGCCCATTAAAGTTTTGACCAGTCAACCTTAGAGGTTAGGCCCGGCCCACGTAACTAATGGACCAGCCCAGCTATATAGTTGACCGGTCAAACTAAGTCAGCTGGCCCGGCCCGCAAACTTAATGGGCCGGCCCGCTTAAGACGTGGCAGGCCTCGTGTGGGCCTACCATCTACCACGGGGTTTCAGCGGTTAACGCCGTTAACTGCCAGTTAACGGCGTCTGCCACGTGTCAGTTTGCATGACGTCAGCAGTCAACGGGCTCCCGGAAACACTTGGGCAACGGTCCGATTTTCCGTGGCGGAAGGGCGCCCAAGCGCGACGGACCGAAAAAATCGTCGTTGGACTTTGCCTGACGCAGTTTCCACAACAGAACCCATATCGTCGGGTTAGGCCCATAGGCGACGAAAAATACCCCTTAGTGGACGATTTTGGGACGTTGTCTATCAGAACTTTTCTTGTAGTGATTGACCTTGACGCTACGCCGACGATGATGGAGATCATGCCCGTTGATGATGGAGACCATGTCCGTGCTTTGGAGATGAAGATCAAAGGCGCAAAGACAAAAGGGCCATATCATATCACATATGAATTGCATGTGATGTTAATCCTTTTATGCATCTTATATTGCTTAGATCGCGACGGTAGCATTATAAGATGATCCCTCTCACTAAATATCAAGATAATAAAGTGTTCATCCTTAGTATGCACCGTTGCTAAGACTTGTCGTTTCGAAGCATCACGTGATGATCGGGTGTGATAGATTCTACATGTGCATACAACGGGTGCAAGCCAGATTTGCACACGCGGATACTAAGGTTGCCTTGACGAGCCTAGCATGTACAGACATGGTCTCGGAACACGGGATACCGAAAGGTAGAGCATGAGTCATATGATTGATATGATGAACACTTTGAGTGTTCGCCTTTGAAGTTACATCTTGTCTCGTGATGATCGGACTTGGTGTAGTGGATTTGGTTTGTGTGATCACTAAGACAATGCGAGGGATATTGTTTTGAGTGGGAGTTCACCTAGTTTAATTTTGTAGAATTAAAATTTGAACTCAATTTGTCATAAACTTAGTCTAAACTCTTTGCAAATATGTTGTAGATCATGGCGTCCCCATCAATCAATTTTAACCAGTTCCTAGAGAAAGAAAAGCTTAAAAGCAATGGTAGCAACTTCACCGACTGGTTCCGTCATGTGAGGATTTTCCTCACTGGTGGAAGCCTGCAATATGTGCTCGATGCACCGCTAGGTCCCCCACCACCACCTGCAGTATCTGAGGATGTAAAGAATGTTTACGAGACTCGGGTGACTCGGTACTCCGAAGTTCAGTGTGCCATCCTGTGCAGCCTAGAGGCAGAGCTCCAAAAGCGTTTTGAGCACCACGACCCTTGTGATATGATCAATGAGCTCAAAGTTATCTTTGAAACTCATGCGGCCGTGGAGAGCTATGAGGCCTCGAAACAGTTCTTTGGCTGTATGATGGAAGAGGGCAGCTCCGTTAGTGAGCACGTGTTCGCTATGTCCGGACACGCGAAGAAGCTCAGTGACTTGGGGATTGTGATCCCTAACCAGCTGGGTATTCATCGTGTTCTCCAATCACTGCCACCAAGTTACAAGAACTTCGTGATGAACTACAACATGCAGAACATGAACAAAGAGTTACCTGAACTCTTCTCCATGCTAAAATCTGCTGAGATTGAGATACAGAAAGAGCACCAAGTGTTGATGGTCAACAAGACCACCAGTTTCAAGAAGCAAGGCAAACCTAAGAAGGGCAACTTCAAGAAGGGCGGCAAGAAAGCTGCCGCGCCTCCTGAGAAGCCTAAGGCTGGCCCTAAACCTGATGCTGAGTGCTATTACTGCAAGGAGAAGGGGCACTGGAAGCGTAATTGCCCCAAGTACTTGGCTGATCTGAAGAGCGGCCTTGTCAAGAAGAAGAAAGGTATATTTGATATACATGTTATAGATGTCTATCTTACTGGTTCTCGTACTAGTGCCTGGGTATTTGATACTGGTTCGGTTGCTCACATTTGTAACTCGAAACAGGAACTACGGAATAAACGAAGCCTAGCGAGGGACGAGGTGACGATGCGCGTTGGAAATGGATCCAAGGTCGATGTGATCGCTGTCGGCACGCTCCCTCTACATCTACCTTCGGGATTAGTTTTAAACCTCAATAATTGTTATTTGGTGCCTGCGTTGAGCATGAACATTATATCTGGATCTTGTTTAATGCAAGACGGTTATTCATTTAAGTCTGAGAATAATGGTTGTTCTATTTTTATGAATAATATCTTTTATGGTCATGCGCCTGAGATGAATGGTTTATTCTTGTTAAATCTCGATAGTAGTGATACACATGTTCATAACATTGATGCTAAGCGAATTAAATTGAATGATAATTCTACTTATATGTGGCACTGTGTCTTGGTCATATTGGAGTGAAACCAGAAGAAACCCAGACCGAGAAGCACGTGAAGGTTGTTGGTGGAGGAGTGTAGTGCGGCACAACACCAGTGAAACCGGCGCCAACGTGGAACCTGCACAACACAATCAAGATACTTTGCCCCAACGTAACAGTGAGGTTGTCAATCTCACCGGCTTGCTGAAAACAAAGGATTAAGCGTATCGAGTGGAAGATAGTGTTTGTTTGCAAAGAACAATAAAGAACAATGCAGTAGATTGTATTCAGATGTAAAAGAATGGACCGGGGTCCATAGTTCACTAGTGGTGTCTCTCCAATAAGATAACTAACATGCTGGGTGAACAAATTACAGGTGGGCAATTGACAAATAAAGATTCAATACATATCAATGATGATTACTATGAGATTTAATCAGGGCATTACGACAAAGTACATAGACCGCTATCCAACATGCATCTATGCCTAAATAATCCACCTTCGGGTTAGCATCCGCACCCCCTCCAGTATTAAGTTGTAAACAACAAATAATTGCATTAAGTATGGTGCGTAATGTAATCAACACAAATATCCTTAGACAAAGCATCGATGTTTTATCCCTAGTAGCAACAACACATCCACAACCTTAGAACTTTCTGTCACTGTCCCAGATTAAATGGAGGCATGAGCCCACTATCGAGCATAAATACTCCCTCTTGGGGTTACAAGTATCAACTTGGCCAGAGCCTCTACTAGCAACGAAGAGCATGCAAGAACATAAACAACGCATATATGATAGATTGCTAATCAACTTGACATAATATTCTAGATTCATCGGATCCCACCAAACACAACATGTAGCATTACAAATAGATGATCTTGATCATGTTAGGTGATGACCCACAAGTATAGGGGGTGTATCGTAGTACTTTCGATAAATAAGAGTGTCGAACCCAACGAGGAGCAGAAGGTGTTGACAAGCAGTTTCGATGAAGGATTCACTGTAAATGCTCACAGACAAGTATTCAGGGGGTTTTGATATAGCAGATAAATAAAGTACGAGTAAGTAAAATGCGAGAGAAATAATTGCAGCAAGTGGCCCAATCCTTTTTAGCACAAAGGACAAGCCGGTTTGTTTACTTATAATGACCAAACGTTCTTGAGGACACACGGGGATTTTAGTCTAGTGCTTTCGCTTCATATAGTTGATTAATCTTCATTGTTTTGATAAGTGTTGTGTGGGTGAACCTATGCTAATGCACCGTCCTTTGGGACTAATAGGAAGGTATGATGCGCACAACAGCAAGTTTTCCCTCAGAAAGAAACCAAGGTTATCGAACCAGTAGGAGCCAAGAAGCACGTGAAGGTTGTTGGTGGAGGAGTGTAGTGCGGCGCAACACCAGTGAAACCGGCGCCAACGTGGAACTTGCACAACACAATCAAGATACTTTGCCCCAACGTAACATGAGGTTGTCAATCTCACCGGCTTGCTGAAAACAAAGGATTAAGCGTATCGAGTGGAAAATGGTGTTTGTTTGCAAAGAACAGTAAAGAACAATGATTGCAGTAGATTGTATTCAGATGTAAAAGAATGGACCGGGGTCCACAGTTCACTAGTGGTGTCTCTCCAATAAGATAACTAACATGCTGGGTGAACAAATTACAGGAGGCAATTGACAAATAAAGATTCAATACATATCAACGATGATTACTATGTGATTTAATCAGGGCATTACGACAAAGTACATAGACCGCTATCCAACATGCATCTATGCCTAAATAATCCACCTTCAGGTTATCATCCGAACCCCTTCCAATTAAGTTGTAAACAACAGATAATTGCATTAAGTATGGTGCGTAATGTAATCAACACAAGTATCCTTAGACAAAGCATCAATGTTTTATCCCTAGTAGCAACAGCACATCCACAACCTTAGAACTTTCTGTCACTGTCCCAGATTCAATGGAGGCATGAACCCACTATCGAGCATAATTACTCCCTCTTGGAGTTACAAGTATCAACTTGGCCAGAGCCTCTACTAGCAACGGAGAGCATGCAAGAACATAAACAACACATATATGATAGATTGATAATCAACTTAACATAATATTATATATTCATCGGATCTCGCCAAACACAACATGTAGCATTACAAATAGATGATCTTGATCATGTTAGGCAGCTCACAAGATCTAAACAATGATAGCACATGCGGAGAAGACAACCATCTAGCTACTGCTATGGACCCATAGTCCAAGGATGAACTACTCACGCATCAATCCGGAGGCGGGCATGATGATGTAGAGCCCTCCGGTGATGATTCCCCTCTCCGGCAGGGTGCCGGAGGCGATCTCCTGAATCCCCCGAGATGAGATTCGCGACGGCGGCGTCTCTGGAAGGTTTTCCGTATCGTGGCTCTCGGTACAGGGGTATTCGCGACGAAGGCTATATGTAGGCGGAAGGGTAGGTCAGGGGGCGACGCGAGGGCCCAGACCACAGGGCCGCGCGGCCAGGGCCGGGCGCGCCTGTTGTCTGGCCACCTCGTGGCCCCACTTCGTTATCCCTCCGGTCTTCTGGAAGCTTCGTGGAAAAATAGGACCCTGGGCGTTGATTTCGTCCAATTCCGAGAATATTTCCTTACTAGGATTTCTGAAACCAAAAACAGCAGAAAACAACAACTGGCGCTTCGGCATCTTATTAATAGGTTAGTGCCGGAAAATGTATAATAATGTTGTAAAGTATGTATAAAACATTCAAGTATTGTCATAAAAGTAGCATGGAACATAAGAAATTATAGATACGTTTGAGATGTATCAAGCATCCCCAAGCTTAGTTCCTACTCGTCCTCGAGTAGGTAAACGATAACACAAATAATTTCTGAAGTGACATGCTACCAACATAATCTTGATCAACATTATTGTAAAGCATATGAGATGAATGGAGTGATCTGAACAAAAGATTGCTAACAAAGATAATGACTAAACAAATGAATCATATAGCAAAACTTTTCATGAATAGTACTTTCAAGACAAGCATCAATAAGAGTTGCATAAGAGCTAACTCATAAGCAATAAATTCAAAGTAGAATGCATTGAAGCAACACAAAGGATGATTAAGTTTCAGCAATTGCTTTCAACTTGTAACATGTATATCTCATGGATATTTGTCAACATAGAGTAATATAACAAGTGCAATAAGTAAACATGTAAGAATCAATGCACACAGTTAACACAAGTGTTTGCTTCTAAGATAGAAAGAAGTGGGTAAACTGACTCAACATAAAGTAAAAGAATGGCCCTTCGCAGAGGGAAGCATGGATTACTATTTTTGTGCTAGAGTTTTTGTTTTGAAAACATAGAAACAATTTTGTCAACGGTAGTAATAATTCATATGTGCTATGCATAATACTTCCTACAAGTTGCATGTCTCATGCATAGAGTACTAATAGTGCTCGCACCTTGTCCTAATCAGCTCGGAAAACACGGATTATCATCGCATAACATATGTTTCAACCAAGTGTCACAAAGGGGTACCTCTATGCCGCCTGTACAAATGTCTAAGGAGAAAGCACGCATTGGATTTCTCGCTTTTGATTATTCTCAACTTAGACATCCATACCGGGACAACATAGACAACAGATAATGGACTCCTCTTTTAATGCTTAAGCATTCAACAACAAATAGTATTCTCATAAGAGATTGAGGTTGTATGTCCAAACTGAAACTTCCACCATGATACATGGCTTTAGTTAGCGGCCCAATGTTCTTCTCTAACATATGCATACTCAAACCATTTGATCATGAAATCGCACTTACTTCAGACAAGACGAACATGCATAGCATCTCACATGATATCCAACAAAGGTAAAAAGTTGATGGCGTCCCCAGAAACATGGTTACCGCTCAACAAGCAACTTATAAGAACTAAGACACATAACTACATATTCATCACCACAATAGTTTTTAAGCTATTTGTCCCATGAGCTATATATTGAAAAGATAAAGGAATGAAATTTTAAAGGTAGCACTCAAGTAATTTACTTTGGAATGGCAGAAAAATACCACATAGTAGGTAGATATGGTGGACACAAATGGCATGGGTTTTGGCTCAAGGTGTTTGGATGCACGAGAAGCATTTCCTCTCAGTACAAGGTTTGGGCTAGCAAGGTTGTTTGAAGCAAACACAAGTATGAACAGGTACAACAAAACTTACACAAGAACATATTGCAAGCATTATAAGGCTCTACACTGTCTTCCTTGTTGTTCAAACACTTTACCCGAAAATATCTAGACTTAGAGAGACCAATCATGCAAACCAAATTAAACAAGCTCTACGGTAGTTCTTCATTAATAGATTAAACTACATGATGCAAGAGCTTAAACATGATCTATGAGAGCTCAAACAATTGCCAAGTTAATCCAAACCATATGCAGCATTTTCTGATTCCAACCAAATAGCAATTTAACGAAGCAATTTCAGCCTTCGCCATGAACATTAAAGCACAATTAAGAACACAAGTGTTCCATATGAAAAAGCGGAGCGTAATATCTCCAATATAAGAATGATGGGATCCAACTTTATTCAAACCAAAACAAAAATAAAAGCAAACCGACGCTCCAAGTAAAGAACATAAGATGTGATGGAATAAAAATATAGTTTCACTAGAAGTGACCTGATAATGTTGTCGATGAAGAAGGGGATGCCTTGGGCATCCCCAAGATTAGATGCTTGAGTCTTCTTAAAATATGCAGGGATGAACCACCGGGGCATCCCCAAGCTTAGACCTTTCACTCTTCTTGATCATAGTATATCATCCTCTTCTCTTGACCCTTGAAAACTTCCTCCACACCAAACTTCAAGCAAACTCATTAGAGGGTTAGTGAATAATCAAAATTCACATATTCAGAGGTGACACAATCATTCTTAACACTTCTGGACATTGCACAAAGCTTCTGAAAGTTAATGGAACAAAGAAACTCATTCAACATAGCAAAAGCGGCAATGCGAAATAAAAGGCAGAATCTGTCAAAAACAGAACAGTCCGTAAAGACGAATCTGGCAGGGGCACTTAACTTGCTCAAATGGAAAAACTCAAAACTAATGAAAGTTGCGTACATATATGAGGATCACGCTCGTAAATTTGCAGATTTTTTTGATTTTTCTACAGGGAAATCTGTACGAATTCGTGACAGACAGCAATGCTGTTTCTGCGCAGCGATCCAAATCTAGCATCAACTTTAGCATAGAAACTTTACTTGGCACAAAAACATGATAAGGAGAGGTTGCTACAGTATTAAACAACTTCCAAGACTCAACAATACAGTAAATAAAATGTAACTTGGGTTATCTCCCAAGAATTTTAACACTTTTCAGCTAGGCGCAGAAAGTGCAAATCAAGTAACATCAAGAGAAGAAGCATCAACATCATAACTTGTTCTAATAATAGAATCAAAATGCAACTTCATTCTCTTTCTAGGGAAGTGTTCCATACCTTTCTTGAGAGGAAATTGATATTTAATATTACCTTCCTTCATATCAATAACAGCACCAACGGTTCGAAGAAAAGGTCTTCCCAACACAATAGGACAAGATGCATTGCATTCAATATCCAAGACAACAAAATCAACGGGGACAAGGTTATTGTTAACCGTAATGCGAACATTATCAATCCTCCCCAAAGGTTTCTTTTTAACATTATCAGCAAGATTAACATCTAAATAACAATTCTTCAATGGTGGCAAGTCAAGCATATCATAAATTTTCTTAGGCATAACAGAAATACTTGCACCAAGATCACATAAAGCATTACACTCAAAATCATTGAATTTCATCTTAATGATGGGCTCCCAACCATCTTCTAACTTTCTAGGAATAGAAGCTTCAAGTTTTAATTTCTCTTCCCTAGCTTTAATGAGAGCATTTGTAATATGTTTCGTAAAGGCTAAATTTATAGCACTAGCATTGGGACTTCTAGCAAGTTTTTGTAAGAACTTTATAACTTCAGTAATATGACAATCATCAAAATCTAAACCATTATGTTCTACAGCAATGGAATCATTGTCACCAATATTTTGAAAAATTTCAGCAGTTTTATCACAAGCAGTTTCAGCAGTTTCAGGCAATTTTGCTACTAGGAGTAGAAACATTGCCAACACCAATTATTTTACCATTGATAGTAGGAGGTGTAGCAACATGTGTAGAATCAACATTACTAGTGGTGGTAATAGTCCATACTTTAGCTACATTATTCTCTTTAGCAAGTTTTTCTTTTTCTTCTCTATCCCACCTAGCATGCAATTCAGCCAACATTCTAATATTATCATTAATTCGAACTTGGATGGCATTTGTTTTAGCAAACCTAGCATCTTTAACTTCCTCAGGCATAACTTTCAATTTTAAAAGATCAACATCAAGAGCAAGACTATCAACCTTAGAAGCAAGAACATCAATTTTACCAAGCTTTTCTTCAACAGTTTTATTGAAAGCAGTTTGTGTACTAATAAATTCTTTAAGCATCACTTCAAGACCAGAGGGTACACTCTTATTATTGTTGTAAGAATTACCATAAGAATTACCATAACCATTACCATTATTAGAAGGATATGGCCTATAGTTGTTGTTACCATAATTATTCCTATAAGCATTGTTGTTGAAATTGTTACTCTTTATGAAATTCACATCAACATTTTCTTCTTGAGCAACTAATGAAGCTAAAGGAACATTATTAGGATCAATATGAGATCTACCATTTGCAAGCATAGACATAATAGCATCAATCTTATCACCCAAAGAAGAGGTTTCTTCAACAGAATTTACCTTCTTACCTTGAGGAGTTCTTTCAGTGTGCCATTCAGAGTAATTGATCATCATATCATCAAGAAGTTTAGTCGCGGCGCCCAGGGTGATGGACATAAAAGTACCTCCAGCAGCTGAATCCAATAGGTTCCTCGAGGAAAAATTCAATCCTGCATAAAAGGTTTGGATGATCATCCAAGTAGTCAGTCCATGGGTTGGGCAATTCTTTACCAAAGATTTCATTCTCTCCCATGCTTGAGCAACATGTTCATTATCAAATTGTTTAAAATTCATTATGCTACTTCTCAAAGATATAATCTTAGCAGGAGGATAATATTTACTAATAAAAGCATCTTTACATTTAGTCCATGAATCAATACTATTCTTAGGCAAAGAAAGCAACCAATCTTTAGCTCTTCCTCTTAGTGAGAAAGGAAACAATTTCAGTTTTATAATATCACCATCTATATCCTTATACTTTTGCATTTCACAAAGTTCAACAAAATTATTAAGATGGGCAGCAGCATCATCAGTACTAACACCAGAAAATTGCTCTCTCATAACAAGATTCAGTAAAGCAGGTTTAATTTCATAGAATTCTGCTGTAGTAGCAGGTGGAGCAATAGGAGTACATATAAAATCATTATTATTTGTGCTAGTGAAATCACACAACTTAGTATTTTCAGGAGTACCCATTATAACAGTAATAAAGTAAACTAGGCAAATAAAGTAAAGACAAGTAACTAATTTTTTGTGTTTTGATATAGAGCTAGTAAATAAGAGAGAAAGTAAAGTAACTAATTTTTTTTGTGTTTTTAGTATTAAGCAAACAAGACAGAAAATAAAATAAAGTAAAGCAAGACAAAAACAAAGTAAAGAGATTGGAAGTGAAGACTCCCCTTGCAGCGTGTCTTGATCTCCCCGGCAACGGCGCCAGAAAAAGAGCTTGATGCGCGTAGATGTACACGTCCATTGCGAACCCCAAGAGGAAGGTGTGATGCGCACAGCAGCAAGTTTTCCCTCAGAATGAAACCAAGGTTATCGAACTAGTAGGAGCCAAGAAGCACGTGAAGGTTGTTGGTGGAGGAGTGTAGTGCGGCGCAACACCAGTGAAACCGGCGCCAACGTGGAACCTGCACAACACAATCAAGATACTTTGCCCCAACATAACAGTGAGGTTGTCAATCTCACCGGCTTGCTGAAAACAAAGGATTAAGCGTATCGAGTGGAAAATGGTGTTTGTTTGCAAAGAACAGTAAAGAACAATGATTGCAGTAGATTGTATTCAGATGTAAAAGAATGGACCGGGGTCCACAGTTCACTAGTGGTGTCTCTCCAATAAGATAACTAACATGCTGGGTGAACAAATTACAGGCGGGCAATTGACAAATAAAGATTCAATACATATCAACGATGATTACTATGTGATTTAATCAGGGCATTACGACAAAGTACATAGACCGCTATCCAGCATGCATCTATGCCTAAATAATCCACCTTCAGGTTATCATCCGAACCCCTTCCAGTATTAAGTTGTAAACAACAGATAATTGCATTAAGTATGGTGCGTAATGTAATCAACACAAATATCCTTAGACAAAGCATCAATGTTTTATCCCTAGTAGCAACAGCACATCCACAACCTTAGAACTTTCTGTCACTGTCCTAGATTCAATGGAGGCATGAACCCACTATCGAGCATAATTACTCCCTCTTGGAGTTACAAGTATCAACTTGGCCAGAGCCTCTACTAGCAATGGAGAGCATGCAAGAACATAAACAACACATATATGATAGATTGATAATCAACTTAACATAATATTCTATATTCATCGGATCCCGCCAAACACAACATGTAGCATTACAAATAGATGATCTTGATCATGTTAGGCAGCTCACAAGATCTAAACAATGATAGCACATGCGGAGAAGACAACCATCTAGCTACTGCTATGGACCCATAGTCCAAGGATGAACTACTCACGCATCAATCCGGAGGCGGGCATGATGATGTAGAGCCCCTCCGGTGATGATTCCCCTCTCCGGCAGGGTGCCGGAGGCGATCTCCTGAATCCCCCGAGATGGGATTTGATACGTCTCCAACGTATCTATAATTTCTTATGTTCCATGCTACTTTATTGATGATATCTACATGTTTTATGCATACTTTATGTCATATTTATGCGTTTTCCGAAACTAACCTATTGACGAGATGCCGAAGGGCCCTGCTGTTTTTGGTTTCAGAAATCCTAGTAAGGAAATATTCTCGGAATCGGACGAAATCAATGCCCAGCATCCTATTTTTACACGAAGCTTCCAGAACACCCGAGAGCCACCAGAGGGGAGCCCTGGTGGGCCCAGATGATAGGGCGGCGCGGCCAGGGCTGGGCCCGCGCCCCCTAGTGTGTCACCGCCTCGTCAGCCCTCCGACTCCGCCTCTTCGCCTATATAAAGGTCCCTGACCTAAAACACGAGACGAATAAGCCACGGTACGCGAAACCTTCCAGAGCCGCCGCCATCGCGAAGCCAAGATCTGGGGGACAGGAGTCTCTGTTCCGGCACGCCGCCGGGACGGGGAAGTGCCCCCGGAAGGCTTCTCCATCGACACCGCTGCCATCTCCACCGCCATCTTCATCACCGCTGCTGCTCCCATGAGGAGGGAGTAGTTCTCCATCGAGGCTCGGGGCTGTACCGGTAGCTATGTGGTTCATCTCTCTCCTATGTACTTCAATACAATAATCTCATGAGCTGCCTTACATGATTGAGATTCATATGATGATGCTTGTAATCTAGATGTCATTATGCTAGTCAAGTGGGTTTTACTTATGTGATCTCCGGAGACTCCTTGTCCCACGTGTGTAAAGGTGACAGTGTGTGCACCGTGTGGGTCTCTTAGGCTATATTTCACAGAATACTTATTCACTGTTATGAATGGCGTAGTGAAGTGCTTATTTATATCCCTTTATGATTGCAATGTGTTTTGTATCACAATTTATCTATGTGCTACTCTAGTGATGTTATTAAAGTAGTTTTATTCCTCCTGCACGATGTAATGGTGACAGTGTGTGCATCCGTGTTAGTACTTGGCGTAGGCTATGATTATGATCTCTTGTAGATTATGAAGTTAACTATTGCTATGATGGTATTGATGTGATCTATTCCTCCTACATGGCGTGAAGGTGACAGTGTGCATGCTAAGTTAGTACTTGGTTTAGTCGTGTCGATCTTTCTTGCACTCTAAGGTTACTTAAATATGAACATTTAATTGTGGAGCTTGTTAACTCCGGCATTGAGGGTTCGTGTAATCCTACGCAATGTG
This sequence comes from Lolium multiflorum, assembly GCA_030979885.1. Classification (NCBI taxonomy): domain Eukaryota; kingdom Viridiplantae; phylum Streptophyta; class Magnoliopsida; order Poales; family Poaceae; genus Lolium; species Lolium multiflorum. The sequence continues at coordinate 224,728,886 of CM061748.1, forward strand.
TTCATCATCCAACAAGAGAGTGTAGAGTATGCATTTATCTATTCTGTTATGTGATCAATGTTGAGAGTGTCCACTAGTGAAAGTCTAATCCCTAGGCCTTGTTCCTAAATACTGCTATCGCTGCTTGTTTACTGTTTTACTGCGTTACTACTGCGTTACTACTGCATGTTTACTTCCCGCAATATTACTACCATCAACTGCACGCCAGCAGCTATTTTCGCGTACTACTGCTCATACTTATTTATACCACCTGTATTTCACTATCTCTTCGCCGAACTAGTGCACCTATTTGGTGTGTTGGGGACACAAGAGACTTTTTGCTTTGTGGTTGCAGGGTTGCATGAGAGGGATATCTTTGACCTCTTCCTCCCTGAGTTCGATAAACCTTGGGTAATCCACTTAAGGGAAACTTGCTGCTGCTCTACAAACCTCTGCTCTTGGAGGCCCAACACTGTCTACAAGAATAGAAGCACCCGTAGACATCGGATTCGCGACGGCGGCGTCTCTGGAAGGTTTTCCGTATCGTGGCTCTCGGTACAGGGGTATTCGCGACGAAGGCTATATGTAGGCGGAAGGGTAGGTCGGGGGCGACGCGAGGGGCCCAGACCACAGGGCCGCGCGGGGGCCTGGGCCGCGCCGCCGTTGTCTGCCACCTCGTGGCCCCACTTCGTTATCCCTCCGGTCTTCTGGAAGCTTCGTGGAAAAATAGGACCCTGGCGTTGATTTCGTCCAATTCCGAGAATATTTCCTTACTAGGATTTCTGAAACCAAAAACAGCAGAAAACAGCAACTGGCGCTTCGGCATCTTGTTAATAGGTTAGTGCCGGAAAATGTATAATAATGCTGTAAAGTATGTATAAAACATTCAAGTATTGTCATAAAAGTAGCATGGAACATAAGAAATTATAGATATGTTTGAGACGTATCAGGGTGAACCTATGCTAATGCACCGCCCTTCCTAGGACTAATACATACTTGTGATTATACCCCTTGCAAGCATCTGCAAATACAAGAAAGTAATTAAGATAAATCTAACCACAGCCTTAAACTCTGAGATCCTGCTATCCCTCCTGCACCGATATACTAACGGGGGTTTAGGTTGCTGTCACTCCGGCAACCCCACAATTAGCAAACGAATACAAGATGCACTCCCCTAGGCCCATAAAGGTGAAGTATCATGTAGTCGACGTTCACATGACACCACTAGAAGAATAACACCACAACTTAAATATCAAACCATTAAATATTACTCAACATAGTTCACTACTAACATTTAGACTTCACCCATGTCCTCAAGAACTAAACGAACTACTCACGAGACATCATATGGAACATAATCAGAGGTGATATGATGATGAATAACAATCTGAACATAAACCTTGGTTCAATGGTTTCACTCAATAGCATCAATAACAAGTAGTAATCGACACCGGGAAAGTTTCCCCTATCAAACAATCAAGATTCAACCCTAGATGTTACAGCGGTGACGAGATGCAGCGGTGGAGATGGCGGTGTAGATGGTGAAGATGATGATGATGATGATCCCAATGATGTCCAGCTCGATGACGGTGGCGATGGCGTCGATTTCCCCCTCCGGGAGGGAATTTCCCCGGCGGATTCCTGCCCACCGGAGAGCTCTTTTCTCTCTGGTGTTTCTCCGCCCCGCAGAGGCGGCTCTGTCTATTCTCCGTAACTCCCCGTGCCTTAGGTTTTCGGGACGAAGAAGTACGCGAAGGAGAGGAGGCCAGAGGGGGCTGTGGGCCCCCTCCCCACATGGCGGCGCGGCCAGGGCAGGGCCCGCGCCGGCCTATGGGGGGCCCATGGCGGCCCTCCTCGGCTCCTCCTTCTGGCTCTCTTCGTCTTCTGGAAAAATAGGATTTTTCATATAATTTCCGTCAATTGTTGATCTTCCGAAATATGGTGTCCTGACGGTGCTTTTTCCAGCAGAATCCTGACTCCGGTGAATAATTCTCCAATAATCATGAAACATGCAAAATAGGTGAAATAACATAAGTATCATCTCCAAATATGAAATATATCAATGAATAAAAGCAAATTATGATATAAAATAGTGATGCAAAATGGACGTATCAACTCCCCCAAGCTTAGACCTCGCTTGTCCCCAAGCGAAACTGAGCTCAATAAACAAGACCACATGTTTATGGAGTGAAGAGTCGATAAATAAAATACGGACAAGAAGCATCATATTGATTCACACAAGATATTCTAGTAAACATCCTCCTCATATAACTCAACTTGAAATAAGTAAAGAGAAATCACAAATAGAGGTGCATAGGAAATCATAAACGGTTATGGCAAACTTTGTTCTTGGTCAGAGAACTACTAACGGATTGTACTTATCTTCTAAGCAAAGCTTTCATATTAGAATTTATATGGCAGGGCTTTCATCCTTAATCATAACAATCTCCTCATAATCATTGATAACTTTCAAAGTCATATTCATTCAGATAAAATTTGTACTAAACAAGAAAGCATAAAAGACATGATTAACTAAATCATAGCATAAATGGTTGGTTCACAACAACTCAATTGCTTGCTTAAGATAGAGGGAAATAGGTTTACTGACTCAACATAAAAGTAAAAGATAGGCCCTTCGCAGAGGGAAGCAGGGATTAAATCATGTGCTAGAGCTTTGCAAGTTTTGAAATCATATAAAGAGCATAAAAGTAAGGTTTTGAGAAGTGTTTGTTGTTGTCAACGAATGGTAGTGGGCACTCTAACCCCCTTGCCAAACGGACCTTCCAAGAGCGGCTCCCATGGAGGACGTCATCTCTACCAGCAAGGTAGATCATCCTCCTTCTCTTTTGTTTACACATGTATTTTAGTTTTATTATGGATGACACTCCCCCCAACCTTTGCTTTCACAAGCCATGGCTAACCGAATCCTCGGGTGCCTTCCAACATTTCTCATACCATGGAGGAGTGTCTATTGCAAAATTAAGTTGCTTACTGATAAATCAGGGCAAAACATGTGAAGAGAATTATTAATGAAAGTTATTAATTGGGGCTGGGAACCCCGTTGCCAGCTCTTTTTGCAAAATTATTGGATAAGCGGATGTGCCACTAGTCCATTGGTGAAAGTCCGCCCAACAAGATTGAAAGATAAAACACCACATACTTCCTCATGAGCTATAAAACATTGACACAAATAAGGAGTAATATAGTTTGAATTATTTAAAGGTAGCACATGAAGTATTTACTTGGAGTGGCGCAAAATACCACATAGTAGGTAGTTATGGTGGACACAAATGGCATGGGTTTGGTCTAAGGTTATGGATGTATGAGAAGCATTCCCTCTCAATACAGGTCTTTGGCTAGCAAGGTTGGGTAGCAAGCATAAAGGTTGAGGGAAACAAACAAATATACATGTGATAGAAACAATCATGCATCTTTCTCATAAGCACAAGCAATTTTAACTTCAGAATACTAAACTCATTAGCATAAAGATAATAAAGCAATATATCTACATGTATTTCCCTTTTCTATTTAAACATCAAAGTATTGTTGCTACTGACCAATACTAAGTTTGCCAAAACCAAATAGATTTACTTGATGCTCCCAAAGTGATATCAATACTAATGTCAAGAGCGATCATATAACAGAAATTGCAAACTAAAATAAGGTGTGCAAAAAGTAAATGATAAGACTTCTCATTAATATTCCATAACGATAACTCACACCAACGGATACATAGATAACCAACTAAGAGAGAGATACTTCCACACTGCAAACTATTCTATATGATAACTTCCCTACTCATGATATGACACTACTTGATAGTAAAAGATAAAGATAGTGATGATGTGATACCGCGGCACTCCCCCAAGCTTGGAACAAACCAAGGGGATGCCAATACCGATGATGAATTACTCCTTCGGTGGTGATGGTGATTCTTCTCGCGCTTCTTAAAGATCTCCTTCAGCTTCAGCTTCTCAGTTTGGCAGTTCTGCACTAAAACTCGAAGAGATTCATTGTTATCCGAATGTGGCGGTGGCGGCCTTGTGATGGGAATCGAGTAATATTCCAGCATTCTGCGAAGTCGCTGGTTCTCCTCCTGAAGTATCTCCACTTCCCTTCTTAGAGCACGGTATTGATCACAAAACTCATCGGTAACCCGTATTGCTTCCTCCACACAAGGGAAAGAGTTGAGGCTAAGAGCAGGCGGAAGAAGTCCCTGCAAGTTATGAGAAAAAGAACGTCCAGTGTTAACCGATCCCACCAAGATTGGCTTACTCTCCATAGCTTCCCGCTCTCTTTTTTGATGCTATCTTCTTCACTTCCTTATTGACACCTTCATCCATCTCTTCCTCCCAAGGCCCCTTGTCTTTGTTGTTGGAGACCATGGTGCTTCTAGATCAAAAACAGATCCTGGCAGAAAACAGCTCGAAACAAAACACGACGAGAAAACGATATACGGACCTCCAGGGGTCCGGGGGATTATATAGCAAATATTTTTACGACAAAAGGAAGGTTCCAGGCCGAAAACGAGTGGAAACGGGACGCCGAGGGGCTGTCCCCATAGGGCGGCGCGGCCAGGGTGGGGCCCGCGCCGGCCTATGGTGACGGGCCCTCGTGCGTCGCCTCCACTCCGTTTCGATCTCGTAATTTTTCATATTTTCCATAAACAGCAGAAATATTGTTCGGAAAGTTAAACGCGGACTTTTTATTACTAAAACTGTTACCTATTCAAAGTCGAACTCTGCAGAACTGTCAATTTGGTCTTTGATGAAAGCTTCCGGAGTCATCACTTGAATAACATCAATATCTTCATTATAAGAATCTCCAGAAATATAATGCTTGAGTCTTTGTCCATTCACTACTTGTGTGGCATTACCTTGCAGAGAACTAATTTTAATTGCCCCTGAACGATACACCTCCTCAATAACATATGGTCCTTCCCATTTCGAGAGTAATTTCCCTGCAAAAAATCTGAGACGAGACCGATACAATAGGACTTTATCTCCAACATTAAATTCTCTTTTAATAATTCTTCTATCATGCCACTTCTTAACTTTCTCCTTAAAAAGTTTAGCATTTTCATAAGCTTCACTTCTCCATTCATCTAAAGAACTCAATTGTAGCAACCTCTTCTTACCGGCAAGTTTAAAATCTTTATTAAGTTCTCTTACAGCCCAATAAGCTTTGTGCTCTAATTCTAAAGGTAAATGACAAGCTTTTCCATAAACCATTTTATAAGGAGACATTCCCATAGGATTTTTATAAGCAGTTCTATAAGCCCACAATGCTTCCTTTAACTTACTAGCCCAATTCTTTCTAGATTTATTAACAGTCTTTTCCAAGATAGATTTAATTTCTCTATTTGATAATTCTACTTGCCCACTAGTTTGAGGATGATAAGCTGAAGCAATTCTATGATTAATACCATATTTGGCAAGAGTTTTTCTAAAACCACCATGAATAAAGTGAGAACCTCCATCAGTCATAATATATCTAGGTACTCCAAATCTAGGAAATATAACATCTAAAAGCATTTTTAAAGAGGTTTCACCATCAGCACTTTTTGTAGGTATAGCTTTGACATAGGCATCCCCAATGGGCCTGCCAAAGATGGTACCCGGGGTTTACTAAAGGCCCAGGACTCGAAGAATAAGAAGACTCGGAAGCCCATTTAGCGTTAAGGAAAGATAGATTGTATTAGGAAAGATAGAGATTTGTAATCTTACGGGTTGGGTACGAAACCCTCCCGAACTCTGTAACTTGTGTATTACGAAACCCTCGGCTCCACCCTCTATATAAGGGGGAGTCGAGGGACGAAGAAAGGATCGAATCTATTGTCAACATAACCCTAGTTTTCATAATCGTCGAGTACTTTTCGGCTGAAACCTTCGAGATCTACTTGCCCTCTACTTCTAGCAAAACCCTAGTCTACAATCTGTAGGCATTGACAAATTAATCCTTTGTCAATTGGCGCCGTCTGTGGGAATTAGAGGTTGCAAGGAGCTGATCTCGATGGCACGTCCAGAATCGTCGACTTCGTCGGTGGCTAGCAATGCGATGGATCGAGGTAAACGGGAAAAAACTGATCTAGTCGATTTTATTCCTCACCCGCCCTCCCGTATGGATGCATGTGCCTATCTGGAGGAGCCCATCGTCATGACGTTCGGAGAATTCCGATTTGGCGTCAACAAAGAAGGATCCTACCGTCTCGAAGTTCCGATCTCGTCGGAATTTTCAGCGGTCGATTCTAACTTTTCGTCGAGTGACGAGGAGTTTTCGTCGCCACGCTTCGTCGACACCAAGGCAAGCGGAAAGCTCGCCAAGATCTTCAGCAACACATCTTTCGAGTCGTCTGCGGACTCCTTTATAAGCAGCGATTCCGACAGCGTCGACAGCTTCAACTTCATCGACAAATCTGCTGCCATCGGAAAGGTCTTCACCAATCTATATGATGGTGTCACCAATCCTGACAAAAATCAATACACAAAATACCATCAAATCTATGCAATTGAAGAGGCAGGCCGAGCAGAACAAAAGACGTCAGAGGCTTTCGACGATTTGGGAAATCTATACGTCAATCCCGCTGATCTTAGAAGAGGCCTAGGCACTAAATATGTCGGGTCTTCACCTCGAGAAAGAGTGCAACTCCCGCAAGAAGCATGGGATAGGGCCGCAAAAGCCATGGATGGTTCAGAACCAATGACCACCACTGCTACTGTACAAGAACTACAAGCATATCAATATAGACTTGCTCGAGTGAGTAGAGAGCTGGAAAAACAGACAGCATCCTTGAATAGAAGAAAAGAGGCAGCCTCCGCGTCCAGCAGGCGTCGAGCAGAGCTCAGTCGACAATCAGAAACTTCGGGAGATAGCCATAGAGACGCTCGAAGGAGAGCAAGATCTCGGCTGCAAAATATACCTGAAGAAGAGAGAGGAAACATAATTCAAAATCTCGACATGTCCTTCATGTCGATTGATACAAGGGGAAATATCATCCCGAAAACGCCAGAAGCAGGATACATGGCAACGCAAGCTTACATCCTCGCGTCCAGACCACCCCCTGGGGACCCGAGAGAAGCATTGTTCAATATGGCAATGGCTGGAGTTGGAGTTATGGGAACAGCGTTCGCAGCCACGCCTCCCGAAGAAAATCCTAGGCAAAATAGTCCACGACCCACCGCAGCGGTTCAAGATCCACCAAGAACAAGTGGAGCAAGAGACACAGCAGCTCAAGTAAGGGTGGATAGAGCGCGACAAGAAAGAAGAGAACGTCAGCATTCACCAGAAGTTGCCGACGAAGATATGTGTGGACTCCCGTGCTTTACGAGAAGAGTTCGAAAGACTCGAGTCCCAAAAGGGTTTAAGTTACCCGAGAATTTCAAGAAATTCGACGGCCTGCAGGATCCCGAGGATTGGCTCGTTGATTATCTCGAGATGGTGAAGCTAGTAGGAGGAACCAGAGCAACAGCCATGCAAAGTATCCAAGTTCACTTGAGTGGTGCCGCGAGATCTTGGATAAAGAAACTTCCCCCAGGTTCCATCGACAGCTGGGATAATTTCGAGGATATCTTCGTGAGAAATTTCCGATCCACCTGCAAGAAACCTGCATCATTGGAAGAGTTGAGGGCGTGTCGACAGAAACACGACGAGTCGATGAGAAAATATATACAGAGGTGGAACATCATTAAAAACTCGGCAGAGGATATATCTGACGAGAGAGCAATAGACGCGTTCGTGGCAGGAATTCGGCGGGGAGATTTCGTCGAGGACTTAGGGAGAACTAACCCTAAGACAATATCAGCACTGATGGAGATAGCCAACAAGTGGGCAGATGGAGAAGACGCAATATATAACAAGCGACACAGGTCGCCAGAAGAGGATCGCGGTCGAAATTTTCAAAATAGAAGGCGATTTTCTCGCCAGTTCTACAACAACGACGCTCCTGGCCACATATCGGCTGGTTTCCGGGGAAATCCTGGAGGGAATAGTCGAGATGACTACCAAAGGAGTAATGAGCAACAAGGCGACAATAGAGGTGATTCTCGCGGTAACAGGCAAAATAGCGGACCAAGGTTTCAAAGACCTTATGTGTCCCCCGAGGAGATGATGAACGGTCCGTGTCAGATGCACTTTTATCTCGACAGCAATGGAAAGAGGCAGTCAGGACATCTCCAGAAAGACTGCCGCAATTTTCAAGCAATGTTGCGAGCCGCAGGAATTGCAAATGCCCAAGCAATGAACAGAAATCCCCAGGGGCCAAGGAGCGAAATCCACCTTCCACCTCCTCCCGCAATTACGGACGAAAATCGGCATCAGCTTAGAATAGCGGCAGCACCATGATGACCCACAAGTATAGGGGATCGCAACAGTCTTCGAGGGAAGTATTACCCAATTTATTGATTCGACACAAGGGGAGACAAAGAATACTTGTAAGCCTTAACAGCGGAGTTGTCAATTCAGCTGCACCTGGAAACAGACTTGCTCGCAAGAGTTTATCAGTAGTAACAGTTTTATGGCAGTAGGAATAGTGAAATAACAGCAGCGGTGAAATAAAGACAGCAGTAGTGATTATAGTAAACAGCAGGATTAAAATACTGTAGGCACAGGGACGGATTTAACGGGCGTTGCATGGATGAGAGAAACTCATATAACAATCAAAGCAGGGGCATTTGCAGATAATAATAAAACGGTATCCAAGTACTAATCAATCAATAGGCATGTGTTCCATATATAGTCGTACGTGCTCGCAATGAGAAACTTGCACAACATCTTTTGTCCTACCAGCCGGTGGCAGCCGGGCCTCTAGGGAAACTACTGGATATTAAGGTACTCCTTTTAATAGAGTACCGGAGCAAAGCATTAACACTCCGTGAACACATGTGATCCTCACATCACTACCATCCCCTCCGGTTGTCCCGATTTCTGTCACTTCGGGGCCATTGGTTCCGGACAGCGACATGTGTATACAACTTGCAGGTAAGATCATAAACAACGAATATCTTCATGAATCAATAACATGTTCAGATCTGAGATCATGGCACTCGGGCCCTAGTGACAAGCATTAAGCATAACAAGTTGCAACAATATCATAAAAGTGACATCTACGGATACTAGGCACTATGCCCTAACAATCTTATGACTATTACATGACCAATCTCATCCAATCCCTACCATCCCCTTCAGCCTACAGCGGGGGAATTACTCACACATGGATGGGGGAAACATGGCTGGTCGATGGAGAGGCGTTGGCGGTGATGGCGGTGAAGATCTCCTCCAATTCCCCGTCCCGGCGGAGTGCCAGAACGGAGACTTCTGGCTCCCGCGACGGAGTTTCGCGATGTGGCGGCTCTCTGGAGGGTTTCTGGCGACTTCGACTTCTCCCCGTGCGTTTTTAGGTCGAACCCGATAAGTAGTCCAAAGGGGGGCGTCGGAGGCCGGCCGAGGGGGCCACACCACATGGCCGCGCGGGCCCCCCCTGGGCCGCGCCGCCATATGGTGTGGGGCCCTCGGGCCTCCACCTCTCTTGCCCTTCTGGCTCCGTCAATATTCTGGTAAAATAGGGCCTTCTGCATAAATTCCGAGGATTTTCCCGAAAGTTGGATTTCTGCACAAAAACGAGACACCAGAGCAGTTCTGCTGAAAACAGCGTTAGTCCGTGTTAGTTGTATCCAAAATACACAAATTAGAGGCAAAACAATAGCAAAAGTGTTCGGGAAAGTAGATACGTTTTGGACGTATCAACTCCCCCAAGCTTAGCTTATTGCTTGTCCTCAAGCAATTCAGTTAACAACTGAGCGATAAAAGAACTTTCACGAACACATTTGCTCATATGATGTATATATTCTCATGCTATGGCTAATACTTAAGCAGTTCATAATGAGATACATGCAAATAAGATCATCCAACAGCTATGTCAATCATGGAGAGGTACCAACAATTAATAATAAGCACCATGAATCATGTATATAAGCAGGATTGCAATGTTCATAAGAGAATATGATAAAGTGGTATCTCGCTTGCCTGTATTTGATCGGCAAAACATAAATGCCGAGGCACCTCTTGAGTTCATAGAAAGACTAGAAGTAGTAATTGTCAAAGATAAAAGCATCAAAGTTATACCACAATCAATCATATTTTGAGACAAGCATATTATACTAAGAATGACAGTTGTGCTCTCAAGATAGTGCTCAAAGAAAGAATGGAGACACAACATAAAAGTAAAAGATTGACCCTTCGCAGAGGGAAGCAGGGATTAACATGCGCTAGAGCTTTTCATTTGTAAAGCAGGAGTAAAATTATTTTGAGAGGTGTTTGTTGTTGTCAACGAATGGTAATGGGTACACTAACTACCTCATCAACCGGACTCACAAGAGCGGCTCCCATGAATTATTTTTGGGTGGCACTCCTTCCAACCTTTCTTTCACAAACCATGGCTAACCGAATCCTCGGGTGCCTGCCAACAATCACATACCATGAAGGAGTGCCTTTTTATTTAAGTTTAATTATGATGATGACACTCCCCCCAACCTTTGCTTACACAAGCCATGGCTAACCGAATCCTTCGGGTGCCGTCCAACAATCACAAACCATGGAGGAGTGTCTATTTAAGTTAATTAATTTGGGACTGGGAATCCCATTGCCAGCTCTTTTTGCAAAATTATTGGATAAGCGGATGTGCCACTAGTCCATATGAGAGTCCGTCAAAAGTAAATGACAAGGTTGAAAGCTAAACACCACATACTTCCTCATGAGCTATGAAACATTAACACAAATTGAGAAGCATTTTGAAAGTTTTAAAGGTAGCGCATGAGAATTTACTTGGAATGGTTTGAAATGCCATGCATAGGTATTTATGGTGGACACTTTTGGAACAACTTGGTTTTCAGGTGTTTGGAAGCACGAGCAGCGTTCCCGCTCAGTACAAGTGAAGGCTAGCAAAAGACTAGGGAGCGACAAATCAAGAGAGCAGTAACTGTCATAATCATGCTTGCGGCAAAATAAATTAACGGAGGCATAAAAGTGATACAAGAACTCTGAAGCAATATAAATCATCGAGGCTTAATTGACTTTTTGTTCAGTCATATGCATGCGTGAGCATGTGCCAAATCGATATAAATGAATTATTCAGAGGAGGATACCACAATGCCATACTTACTTATGAATAAAACAATGCAAGCAAACATCCATGACATGCTACTCATATTAATAAATTGGAACTAAACATGAGAGATCATGAACTACTAGACTTTCTCAAATAACATATACCTCACATGAACCAACTAAGCATGCTCATATGGATGAGTATATGTACAAAAATGAAAGCAAATAGAGTTCATACCAGCCTCTCACCACAATCAGATTGTCGTAGATCGTCATTATTGCCTTTTCACTTGTGTAGCTTGGATAATATGAAATAAAAACCACGCTCCAGCCACCGAAGACCATTGAACTCATGATGAACTTTACAAACCAAAGAAGAACAGCAAATATTTTTGGTGTTTTCGAATTAGAAACAAGAACGAAAGAAAACAAGCAAACAAAGCAAAATCTTTTTGGGTTTTCTCATAGCAAACTAACGATAGCAAATAAAGTAAACTAAGAGCAAGGAACCAAATAAACAAATGGTGAAGAGAAACAACAGAAATATTTTTGGTCTTTTTGTGTTTTAGGAAAGAAACAAAGTGAAAACAAAAGAATGCAAACTAACAGAAACACAGAAAAGCAGGATGACAGAAATCTGCCAAATCCTGACAGCAGTACAGAAATCGAAATTAACAAAAATCTTCCATTGCTCAGACCAAAAAGTGTTCAACTAATGAAAGTTAGATAACAACCTGGGGCACATGCTCAAAAATTGGCAACTCAAAATAACGTTCTGGCTGTGCGTACGAATTTTTTTGGTAACAGCCCAGAATCTGTTTTTGGACAGCACTTCCCCAAATATCATCTCCCTCTCATTAGAAAACCACTCTAGAGACTAAACAAGTATGTACAAGTATCCAGCAACCATAATATGCAAAGAATGAGTGATGCCGGTATACCTCCCCCAAGCTTAGGCTTTTGGCCTAAGTGGAGTTCATTCCCAACGAGGGTCGGAGTTCCACGCCGGTGGATCATACATGGAGTGGTAATAGGGCCCCTGCGCAGAAGAATATCGTGGAGGCTCCACATGACCATGATGTTGATATGAGGAGCTCGCTGCATCGGATGAAGAGTCGGGGTGCTCCTCGGCCTCCTCCACATCTTCCCTTGCACGACGGCTTTCCCTTTCTATGTATGCGTTTAGCTCATTTTCTGTGATCGACCACCCGTCCCTGGCATCAAGGTTAAACAAAGCAGGTGCAGGCAAGCGTACTAATTTTTCAATTTTCTTAGTTATACTCCAACTTTTCTTATACAAAGTTATCCTATAATGCAGGTTGTTCAAATTAGATGCATCTGAAATAAACTCATGCCTGATCATGGAGAAAACATCAAGTTTCTCTATAGAAAGCGGAATATCTAAATGGTGAGGACCTACACCATGCATAGCTAATAAGCGAGAGGCGATAAGACCTCCACAAATTCCTCCTTTCTCACGGTTAGTAGCAAGTCTACAAGCTATTAAAGCACCCAAATTATAAGTCCTATCCTGTTGCAAAGCAGCAGCTAAGAAAGCCAAATCTTGGACAGATAATTTACCTCCAGTCCTTCTCGCAAGAACGCACTTTGTAATGAAATAGGCAAAGTAGCGGATGGCTGGATGTTGAATGCTACTAATCTTACCACTATCATTGGAGAAGCTCCTCCCATTACAAATCCTTGTATAAAGATTTGAGAGCTCCCGCGGTGTTCCCCTGATCTTCTCGCAGGATCCCCACCGCGGCACTCTAATCGCTGTACAAAAATCACTGAAAGGCAAGTCGATAGTTTTGTTATAAATCTTATACCGGACCATGGGGTCAGTTTGAGACCGGTGAAATTCGAAATCCTGCACAACCGACACCGTTAGTTTAGCATATTGGTGAGGTTCACCAACAGCAAAATCTCCCAATCCTGCATTGGAAATTAGTGTTTGAACGTCTTGCAGGATTCCTGCATTCCGCATAAAGTCCGTGCATGGGTAATAAGAGGGGTATACTCCCTCTTCACGATGAACTCTCATGACTTGCTGTACCTCCAACTCTTCTTGGTTAAGTTGGTGCATACTTCCTTCCATTTTCTGAAATTTTTCAACAATCATTATAAAATTTGATTTCAAGGTATGTAATTGAAGGGAACTACTATAGGAACTTGCTAGAGTACTAAACATGCATCAAAACTAATTTCTTCCACTTAGAACAAGCATGCAAGCTCACTAAACATGTTATCTACAACAGCAAAATATTCAAGATATACTCAACCAAATGAAATTCTAATTGGACAATCAAAGGAGTCACATACCAAGGAGTAAAAGTGCCAAATTTCAAACAGAAATCTGGGCTGAGCAAGGAGATCGAAAAATCGCGAGTTCTTGAGCAGAAACACGAGTGAGAGAAACTTGGTACGAGTTTTTTCGGGAGAGAGAAGATGCTGGGAGGAAGAGATGATGTAGTGGGGCAAGGGGTGGCCCACACCACAAGGTGGCGCGGCCCCCTTGCTGGCCGCGCCGGCCTATGGTGTGGCACCTCCTGGTGCCCCACAGGTCATCCTCTGGTGCTCCCAGGTGCCTCGTCGAAAAATAGGACCAACGGTGTAATTTTTGTAATTTTTAGAGAACTTCGAAAAATGCACATTTCTGGGTATTAAATTAATGATTACTGCGCAGGAAAATGATTTCTAAAATCTTAAATAGCTAAAGCATATTGCAAAACAAAAGTGCTACAGCAAGTAAAATAGGTGGAGGGAGAAAGAAAGAAAGAAATGTTGTTTAGCTCTCTTATGCATTAAAATATACTTGTTAACAAGGTTGATCAAGTCTTGCTACCAAATAAATTTTATATGACATAAGAAGAAATAAACCTCAAATCAATCATGTTACCTTATATTGAATTGATATGGATCCAATCACAAGAGTTTGATATTCCTCTTTAGGCTCATATATAGGACAATCAATGGATCCCACTTTGATAGTTTTCACATTAAAAATTGTATTGACTCCACATACTTTATCAATCCTCTTGGGAAAATAGACAGTGTGTTCCTTATCATCAACATTGAAAGTAACCATGCCTTTATTGCAATCAATAACAGCCCCTGCAGTATTAAGAAAGGGTCTTCCAAGAATAATGGACATATTATCATCTTCAGGCATTTCCAACACAACAAAATCAGTTAATATCAAGCAATGCTGAGTAACTTGAACAGGAACATTTTCACATAAACCAACAGGAATAGCAGTAGATTTATCAGCCATTTGCAAAGATATATCAGTTGGTATCAATTTATCTAAATCAAGTCTCTTATAAAGAGAAAAAGGCATTACACTAACACCTGCTCCCAAATCACATAGAGCAGTTCTAACATAATTATTCTTGATGGAACAAGGAATAGTCGGTATACCTGGGTCTCCAAGCTTCTTTGGAATCTTACCATTGAAGGAGTAATTAGCGAGCATAGTGGAAATTTCCTCATTGGGGACTTTCCTTTTGTTAGTAACAATATCTTTCATATACTTTGAATAAGGAGGCAATTTAATAGCATCAGTCAAAGGGATTTGCAAAAATAAAGGTTTCATCCAATCACAAAATTTATTATAATGTTCCTCCTCCTTTGATTTTAATTTCTTAGCAGGAAAAGGCATTTGCTTTTGAACCCAAGGTTCTCTTTCATTACCATGTTTCTCAGTAATAAAATCTTCTTTAGTGTACTTTTTATTTTTAGCAGGCTTTTCAGGTTCTTTTTCAATTTCTTCTTTATCAGGAGTATCATTCTTATCATTATCTTTCTCATGTTCATTACCACTTTCAGTTTCAGCATCAGAAATAGAAATACTATTAGGATCATTAACAGGTTCAGAGGATTCTACAACATTCTTATGTTTCTTTTTCTTTTTCTTAGATGGAGCACTAGTTTTAGTTAGTTGAGAATCTTGTTCAACTCTTTTGGGATGCCCTTCAGGATATAGAGGATCCTGGGTAGAAACACCACCTCTAGTTGTTACTTCATAAGCATGTTTTTCTTTAGAATTATTTCCCAACAAGTCATTTTGCACTTTAGTAAGTTGATCAATTTGAGTTTGAACCATTTGAAAATGTTTAACAAGTATCTTAACATCATTGGAGGTTCTCTCCACAATACCATGCAATTCACTAATAGCTCGAGAATTTTCCATTAAATGATTCTCTACTCTCATATTAAAGTTTTCTTGCTTAACAATATAATTATCAAATTCATCTAAGCATTGAGCAGGAGATTTTGAATACGGAATATCTTCCCTAGTAAAGCGTTGAAGAGAGTGTACCTCAATCATGGATGAAGGGGGAATCGTCTCACATATATCTTCTATAGGAGGTAAATTCTTCACATCTTCAGGTTTAATACCCTTCTCTTTAAGAGACTTCTTGGCTTCCCTCATATCTTCATCATTCAATTTAATCATACCCCTCTTCTTCACTATCGGTGTCGGGGTTGGTTCAGGTGTAGACCAATCATCATGATTCCGGCCTATTTTAGCCAATAATTCTTCAGCGTCGTCTGGAGTTCTTTTCCTGAAAACACAACCAGCACAACTATCCAGGTATGCCCTAGACTCAATAGTTAGTCCACTATAAAATATATCAAGTAAATCATGCTTTTCTAAATCATGGTCAGGCTGAGCTCTAATAAGAGAGCAAAATCTCGCCCAAGCCTCAGGCAATTTCTCTCCATCTTCCTGGTCAAAATTATAAATTCTCTGCAAAGCAGCGTGTTGAGCGCTAGCAGGAAAGTATTTTCGAAAGAAAACATCACGCAAGTCAATTGGACTTTTAATAGAACCAGGAGGCAAATTATTATACCAAGTTTTAGCATCATCCTTTAATGAGAAAGGAAAAATTTTAGCGACAAAATAAGTACGCATCTTGACATCATCAGAAAACACGCCACTAAGAGTAGATAACTCAGTCATGTGTTCAACAGCACTTTCTTTTTCAGTACCACAAAAGGGTGTTTTCTCAACAATAGCTATATGAGATAGATCAAGAGAAAAATCATAATCTTTATCCCTAATGTTTATAGGAGATGTGGCAAATTTAGGATCAGGAGATGGTTTATATCTAACAGCATGTTCTGCAAGCAACTTTTTAATTTTTCTTGCATCAGTAGTAGCATTGCATTTTTCAATAAAATCATCATCAAGCTCTACATAATCTTCATCAAGATCATCACTAGAATATTCAACAGACTCAGGTGAATTAACAGGTGTAGCAGCATTTTCATTAGGAGTTTCAGTATTTTCAATTTGTCTAGACTTAGCAATTGTAGCATCTAGAAAAGATCCTAACGAACCATCATTATCAAGCACAGCAGAAGCATCATCACAATTATGAGAAGAAATTTCAGATTCAGTAGAAGTACCAGCATTTGAAGCTTGTGGTGGTGAAACAAGTTTACTTATCACAGATGGTGAATCAAGAGCAGCAGAGGTACTAAGAGTTGTACCTTTTCTTGTAGTGGATGGTAATATGGCGATCTTAGTATCGCGAGGTTTACCCATGATGGAGAATGGCAGCGAACAATATCAATCCAAGTGAACTTCCAAATAAAGCTATGCTCCCCGGCAACGGCGCCAGAAAATAGTCTTGATGACCCACAAGTATAGGGGATCGCAACAGTCTTCGAGGGAAGTATTACCCAATTTATTGATTCGACACAAGGGGAGACAAAGAATACTTGTAAGCCTTAACAGCGGAGTTGTCAATTCAGCTGCACCTGGAAACAGACTTGCTCGCAAGAGTTTATCAGTAGTAACAGTTTTATGGCAGTAGGAATAGTGAAATAACAGCAGCGGTGAAATAAAGACAGCAGTAGTGATTATAGTAAACAGCAGGATTAAAATACTGTAGGCACAGGGACGGATTTAACGGGCGTTGCATGGATGAGAGAAACTCATATAACAATCAAAGCAGGGGCATTTGCAGATAATAATAAAACGGTATCCAAGTACTAATCAATCAATAGGCATGTGTTCCATATATAGTCGTACGTGCTCGCAATGAGAAACTTGCACAACATCTTTTGTCCTACCAGCCGGTGGCAGCCGGGCCTCTAGGGAAACTACTGGATATTAAGGTACTCCTTTTAATAGAGTACCGGAGCAAAGCATTAACACTCCGTGAACACATGTGATCCTCACATCACTACCATCCCCTCCGGTTGTCCCGATTTCTGTCACTTCGGGGCCATTGGTTCCGGACAGCGACATGTGTATACAACTTGCAGGTAAGATCATAAACAACGAATATCTTCATGAATCAATAACATGTTCAGATCTGAGATCATGGCACTCGGGCCCTAGTGACAAGCATTAAGCATAACAAGTTGCAACAATATCATAAAAGTGACATCTACGGATACTAGGCACTATGCCCTAACAATCTTATGACTATTACATGACCAATCTCATCCAATCCCTACCATCCCCTTCAGCCTACAGCGGGGGAATTACTCACACATGGATGGGGGAAACATGGCTGGTCGATGGAGAGGCGTTGGCGGTGATGGCGGTGAAGATCTCCTCCAATTCCCCGTCCCGGCGGAGTGCCAGAACGGAGACTTCTGGCTCCCGCGACGGAGTTTCGCGATGTGGCGGCTCTCTGGAGGGTTTCTGGCGACTTCGACTTCTCCCCGTGCGTTTTTAGGTCGAACCCGATAAGTAGTCCAAAGGGGGGCGTCGGAGGCCGGCCGAGGGGGCCACACCACATGGCCGCGCGGGCCCCCCTGGGCCGCGCCGCCATATGGTGTGGGGCCCTCGGGCCTCCACCTCTCTTGCCCTTCTGGCTCCGTCAATATTCTGGTAAAATAGGGCCTTCTGCATAAATTCCGAGGATTTTCCCGAAAGTTGGATTTCTGCACAAAAACGAGACACCAGAGCAATTCTGCTGAAAACAACGTTAGTCCGTGTTAGTTGTATCCAAAATACACAAATTAGAGGCAAAACAATAGCAAAAGTGTTCGGGAAAGTAGATACGTTTTGGACGTATCAACCACACCCACCTCCATATGTTGATCCCAATTCCAACGGTGCGGTCTCGATGATTCAGAAAGCTAGGCCATCTAACAGGGCGCAGAAGGTAATCTCACGGCAAGTGTTCATGGCAGAGAAGATGCCTCCACCAACAGTTGAGTACCTAAATTGGTCGGGGCAAGACATTGGCTTCACAATTGCGGATCATCCACAGCAAGTTCCTCGACCAGGACAATCGGCACTCATCTTACCCGCAGTAATTGCTGGCTTTGACGTGTCGAGAGTTTTTATAGATGGTGGCAGCAGTTTAAACCTTATGTATGCAGATACATTGAGGAAGATGAACATATCCCTGGCAAACCTGAAACCAACTGATACACGCTTCCATGGGATCACACCAGAGAAGCCAAGTTATCCGTTGGGCAAAATCAACCTCGACGTTCAGTTTGGAACCCGAGAAAACTACAGGATAGAGAATCTGGAGTTTGAAGTTGTGGATTTCCCGTCGCAATATCACGCTTTGTTGGGACGACCAGCATATGCCAGGTTTATGGCGGTACCACATTACACGTACCTATTGTGGAGGTTGCCTGGACCCAAGGGACCTATCACAATTAAAGGAAGTTTCGCGCTGTCTGATAAGTGCGACAAAGATTTTCATCGACTGTCAGAAACTTTCGGGATGCAAGCAGAATATATGGCGCCAAGGCTCACTGATTATGATGTGCTGCCAGATGCAGGGAGGTCTCTCAGGGAGCCAACCTTCAACACTGCCAAGGATTCAAAAGAGGTGCAGATCCACCCGACGGACCCAAAGAAAACGACATCCATTGCAACAAACATGGATATCGCATAGGAAAGCGCGCTCGTCGAGTTCCTCCGTGAGCACTGGAAAATCTTCGCATGGTGTCCAGCTGACATGCCAGGAGTACCTAGGGAACTTGCCGAGCACCACCTCAACTTGGATCCTCTCGCGAGACCAATCAAGCAACCTTTGCGGCGTTTTTCGGAACCAAACCGCAAAGCTATGTTATCAGAAATAGATCGACTCAAAGATGCTGGTTTTATTAAAGAGATATCTACAGAAGCCACGTGGGTAGCTAACCCAGTGATGGTGCCGAAGAAACACACGAAAGTCCTTCGCATGTGTGTCGACTTTACGTGTCTCAATAAACACTGTCCTAAGGATCACTTTCCCCTCCCAAGGATCGATCAAATCATCGACTCCACGGCAGGATGCGAACGTCTTTCCTTCTTGGACGCGTACTCTGGTTATAACCAGATCAGATTAAAAGAAGAAGATGAAGCCAAGACAGCGTTCATAACACCTTACGGCGTGTTTTGTTACAAAACAATGCCCTTTGGTTTGAAAAACGCGGGAGCAACATATCAGCGGATGATGCAGAAATGCCTTGCAACACAGATTGGGAAAAATGTACAAGTCTACATTGACGATGTCGTGATAACATCAAAGAAGGGGTCAACACTGATCGAAGATTTGAAGGAAACCTTCGACAACCTCGACAAGTTCTGCCTTAAGTTGAACCCGACAAAGTGCTCCTTTGGCGTTCCTGCGGGAGAACTTCTCGGGTTCTTAGTATCAGCAAGAGGGATTGAAGCTAATCCCGAAAAAATACAGGCCATCGTAACTATGAGGAAGCCAACAAAGTTGAAAGAAATACAACAGCTGACGGGGCGAGTCGCAGCTTTAAGCAGATTCGTCGCCAGGCTAGGAGAAAAGGCGCTGCCGTTCTATGCATTGATCAAACAGGGGGAGAAATTTCAATGGAACGAGGAAGCAGATAGAGCTTTCGAGAATCTCAAGCGCACAATTTCGACACCACCAATCTTGGTGGCGCCTAAAGAGAAAGAACCTCTCCTCCTATACATTGCAGCCACACCTCAGGTGGTCAGCACGGTTTTGGTAGTCGAGAGAGAGGAAGAAGGAAAGCTCCATGGAGTTCAGAGGCCAGTATATTTTATCAGCGAAGTATTGTCGCCTTCAAAACAGCGGTACCCCAATACCAGAAACTATGGAGTATTTACGACAGCAAGAAAATTGCGACACTATTTTTCGGCGCACCCGATAATAGTGGTCAATGAAGCTCCTCTGTCAAACATATTGAACAACCCAGAAGCTACGGGTCGTGTCTCCCTTTGGGGAATAGAACTTTCCCCTCGGGACATCACGTATGAAAAAAGAAAGGCAATAAAATCGCAGGTTTTACCGGATTTCATTGCAGAGTGGATGGAGCTACAAAACACGGGGCCTCCAGATTTATCGAGAACCTGGACTATGAACTTTGACGGGTCCAAAAGGTTGGAAGGCGCTGGAGCAGGCGTGATATTGGTATCACCTGAAGGCGACAAGTTGAAGTATGTCTTACGGATGACGTTCCCAAACGCGTCTAACAATGAAGCAGAATATGAAGCTCTCATACACGGGATGAAGATGGCGAAGGCTTGCGGTGCAACCCGACTGAAAATTTTCGGCGACTCACAGTTGGTGGCACAGCAAGTTATGAACCAATGTGATGCGGTTAATGAGAGCATGATAGCATACAAGGAGATGTATAATGAGCTGGAAAAATTGTTTGATGGATGCGAGGTAAACCACATCAGCAGATTGAGCAATGATGAAGCCGATGTCCTTGCAAACATCGGGTCACAATGTCTCGCGATCCCTCCAGGCGTGTTTTGGGAAGAAATAAGCGAGAGATCAACAAAGCCAATGAAAACAAAGAAAAAGGAGAAGGAAGAGAAATCTTCGGGTGCCACCAAAGAATCATTGGAAGAAGAAGAAGAGGAACAGGAGCTAGTCATGATGGTGCAAATTCCATGGATGCAGGCGTACATATCATACATCCTAAGGAAAACAATACCCGACGATCCAGTTGAAGCAAGGCGAATAATTAGACGATCTAAAGCTTTTACTGTGGTAAAAGGGGAGTTATACAAGCGAAGTATCTCGGGTGTGCTACAGAGATGTGTCACACCCGAAGAAGGAAGGATAATCCTGAAAGATGTACACGAAGGAATATGCGGGCATCATGCAAGCAGTCGAGCTATTGCGGCCAAAGTCTTCAGAGCGGGATTTTATTGGTTAACAACAATTGAGGACGCGAAGGAAATAGTGCGAACTTGCGACGCGTGTCAAAGATTCGCCGCCAAACCTCACTCTCCGGCAGCAGATGCCAATCCCACTGTCATGGCCCTTTGCTCAATGGGGTCTCGACATGGTGGGAAAACTACACAAAGCTTCGCCAGGAGGATATGAGTATATGCTCGTTGCTGTCGACAAATTTACTAAATGGATTGAAGCAAAGCCGATAAATTCACCGGACGGCGCGTCGGCAATCAAGTTCGTGAAAAGCATCGTCTTTCGATTTGGAGTCCCTCATAGCATCGTCACAGACAACGGCAGTAACTTTACGTCCAAGGAGTTCAAAGCATATTGTGCAGAAGTGGGCATCAAACTGAGTTTTGCGTCTGTCGCACATCCACAGACCAATGGTCAAGTCGAGAAAGCCAATGGCATCATCTGCAATGGTATCAAGAAGCGCTTGTTGGGACCATTGGAAAAAGCTCGGCACACTTGGCCAGAGGAGCTGCCAAGCGTGTTGTGGAGTATTCGAACAACACCAAACACGGCGACGCAGGAGACGCCGTTTTTCCTGGTCCATGGAGCTGAAGCAGTATTGCCGATAGAAATAGAACATGATGCTCCAAGAGTTACAGAATATGATGAAGAAACTTCGAGAAAAGCTTTGGAGGATGATGTCGACGCACTCGATGAAGCTCGAGATGAAGTCCTGTCACGAGTCGCCAAATATCAACAGGACCTGAAAAACTACCACAGTCGACGATTGCGACCGAGATCTTTTCAAGTTGGCGACCTGGTTTTGCGACTCAATCAAAAAAGTCATGAAAAACTCGAGTCACCATGGCTTGGACCTTACATCGTCACAGAAGTAATCGAAGGAGGAGCATACAGAATTAAGGACAAGAAGACGGGGATTGCCGAGCCAAATCCTTGGAACGTGGCGCAGCTCAGGCGTTTTTACGCTTAGATGCCGAAATATAGTCTCCTCTGTAAACATACAATGTACTGAAACACCCGCGAGTTTTCAGACGCACTCTTTTCCTTTTTCGGGGCACCGAGTGGGGCCGGAAAGGTTTTTAATGAGGCGGGCTCGCGGTGCTGCAATATAATAAAGATAGTGGAATTATATATCTTTTCGACAGGCTCGGGGGCTTCCCCCTAGAAGATACAATATATATATATATACAGTGCCGACAAAATACAACTCGCAAAAATATCTCGCCTTGGTATAAAATACCTCGCCAAAATAAAAATATATCGACAAACAGCGGTCAACATAAAGCTCGGGGGCTCATACCCACAAAAATAGTACAGTATTTATTTTGCCTTGGGATAACCTCGCATTATAAAACAAAAATACTGCCATCAAAACGCCCGGGGGCTTGGCGTTGAAAATAAAAACATAGTGACTTTACAGTACAAAAATACATACACAAGATACAATTCTTGGAACAGCTTATCTTCAGGGATTTCCCAGTATATTGTCTATTGTCAAGCGCTCATTATTTATAGCACGAGTGCTATGCTCAGCGTAGCTGCCCTTCACGAAGAATTCGGCGTCCATCCGAAGAAGTTCATCCATCATATCTTCGGCAACAGGAGTAACAACATCATCATATTTGCTGAAGTTCTTTTTCCTCTTCGCCATCTTGGCCAAGCACTTTGGAACAATTTGACCCACGTCTAACTTCGGGTAGCAGATTTTTATCATGATCATAGCAAACCTTGCGCCAGCAGCTAATTGGGCTCGCACAAAGCCGTGGATTCGAGGAGCATCCCGAAATTTGTCCATCAAAGCAGGAAGAGTCTCTGGCATCTTGTTGCGAGGAAACATGGTGCCATAGACCAAAGACAAAGTCCTTGTACAGAAGTCAAGATAAGCGCGAACCTGGAGTGCGCGATCTTGAAACCTGACAATCTGGCGAGTTCGTTCAGGCGTACCCCAAAAATTTGAACCATGATCATTGGCAAGCCGAAGAAGTACATTGGATCGAGCCTCGACACGTTCATCTTCAGTAGTAGCATCCAAGAAAGAACCTATTTTTGCAAGAATCAGTGGGCAACAAGGAGATAAACAAATAAAAGTACGCACAAGGATAATGAAGCACACCTGCCATATCCAAGCTAGCATCTGTCAGCAGTTGAAGCATAAAATTTTCTCGAGACGTAGCTGCAGCAGCTTCAGCAACGGCGGCATCCTTCTCAATTATAGCATCTTGAGCTTGTTGGAGCGCAACTTTTTCCCTCTCGGAGGATTTACGAGATTGTTCCATGAGCATAAGTGATTGCTTCTTCGTGGACTGGAGCTGTTGTCGAAGTTCTTCCAAATCTTCTGCCGAATTCTTACTCGAAGAATCTTCAATAAAATCGATAGCAACAGGTATTTTCTTCGAGCGCGAGGAAGTGGGTAAAACATCGGAAGGACGAGGAGTTGCAGAATAGTTGTCAAAAATCAACTGAAAATAAAAGATTTCGACATCAATCATCCAGCAAATATAGATTTCGATTAAACATTAAAGTATGTACATCGCTATTACAAAAGAAAGGTCACTACTGGAGTACTGAAGTAGTTGTCGCCAAAACTACTAAGGCGACAGCATCAAAAGATAGAACTAAGAAAAAAGAGGACAAGGTGGTCTACTTGACCTCCGGCTTGGATGCGCTTGGAGCAGGTGCTGGTTTAACACCAAGGAAAGAAAGGATTGGTCTTGCAGAAGGCTTGGCAGCTCTAATTAGAGATTGCCATTTCTTCGTCTCCATCTCCCCTATGTCGCCAACCTTGGCCCAGTCGACGTTTTGCTGACTATTAGCAATCAGCGCGACGGTGCCTTCAACGCCAATCTTCAGACCTTCTTGGCGAAGTTTTAGCCCAAGATCTTCGGGCGCGTTGAAGGTTTTGGCGAGCTCCACAAAAGTATGCTAGCTTCAGCGTTTTCAAGACCATCGCGCGCTTCATCCCCATGAATCTCAACAAGGGTCAGCGCGTCAAGAAGCTCGTCACCTTCAGGACCTTCAATCTCATATTCTTGATGAGTTCTCCCTACAAATAAACAAAGAGTCACATGTAAACAAAGAATGCAAGGGAAACATGAAGTAATCCAAGGAAAAGCAAGGACTCAAGAATTTACTGATAAAACGTCGAGTCTGCGACTCCAAGCGGGAACGGATCTCTGCCTCTCGAGCTGATTGCTGAGCTATGTTATTACTCAAAGAAGTTTCCGCGTCATGAAGCCTCTTTCGAAGATCTTCAATGGCGGCAGCATCCTTTTCAGCCTTTTTGCGAGCTTCTTCGCTTTGCTCCAACTTAACAGCAAGAGCGTCCGCAGGCTTTTTGGCGTCCGCAAGATCTCCTGGCAAAATCACGACAGTTAAATATTATGATAAAATCATAGTACACATGCAACAAAGGAAAAGAAAAAATAGTACCTTCGAGCTTCTTGGTATAATCACGATACCCGACAAATTGGGTACCAAGACGAATAAACTCCTTCATCAGAGGCTGAAGAAACGACCAAGGAGGAAAAAGAAGTCAATATAGCCAATATAAATTCGACAACACTTAGCACAAAACAAAGAGAAGATAGAAGTATTGAAAGATTCGAGACTTACATCATCCAATGAAGGTGTCGAGGAACCACCAGGGAATTGGATAGGTTCCTTGGATGGTTCGATCCTCGCTCTCTTTGATGGAGAGGCTCGGGGGCTCTCAACTGGCGGCGGTTGCACGATGTCCTGTTGGGGAGGAGAAGTTTCATCCCCATCATGTTGAGCTTCCGACACAATCAAAGTACGCGATGTACTCGTTCGTGCAGCGACGTCAACAGTTTGTTCTTCTTCCTCGTCACCACTATAATAAAATGGCGACAGTATAAGAAGCAAGATAGACAAGAAACATCAAAACAGGAAAAGTAAAGAGTAAGGAGTAACTTACGAGCTGACGAGGGCATCAGTATATGGATTAAAAGCTGCCTTTTTATATGAAGGCTCAGCTTCTTCGGCTTTGGAAGTGCCGGAATCTTTAACTTCATCTCTCTTCCTCTTCGAAGCGAGGGAAGAGAGTGTGTCGAGGCAGTGGCGTCTGACTCAGCGGAAGCCGCGGATTTGTGAGAACCCGCGATTTCAGTGGCAGGGCGCGAGGTGCCTTGGTTGTCATCGTCGACAACGGCACGGTCTTCAACTTCTCCACCTTCAGGAAGAGGAGGAAGAGAAGCAAGGACGAGGTGGCCCTGAGAAAAGAAAAAGTGTCGATAAAAAGGCGTTAACAAAATAGTAATCGACAAAATAACAAAGCCCGAGGAAACAATACAGCTATTAAAAGGAAATTACCTCGGGAAGGGGTTTGGCGCTACTATATGGCGCAACACGGCAAGAAGTGGGAATTAAATCCTTCTTGTTGAGCGATGAGATTTTGCGGATAAGCTTTTCAAAATCCTTCAAAGGAAGATCTTTTGAGAGCCTATCGACATCTTCTTCACCAGCGTACTTCCAGAAGGGGTTTTTGCGAGCCTGGAGAGGCTGCACTCTAGTCCTAAGGAAATAGGCGGTAATCTCAATACCCGAAAGTTCTTTCCCGCGGGTGTTCTGTAGCTCATGAATGCGAGTCATCAGCGCCTCTGTCGCCAATTTCTCAGCCTCGGTAGCTTCAGCATCCCAAGAACGGCGGCGAAGGATTTTAGCTTCTCCGTCAAAAGGGGCGATGTTTTCTTCCGCTGGATTGGAGCTTTCCTCATGGATGTACAGCCATTTTTTCCGCCAGCCTTGGACGGAGTCGGGAAATTTGACGTCGAAATAATCGACCTCAGAACGAACACAGATAACAACGCCGCCAATGTTGTAGGCGACGTTGTGGTGGCTATTGCGGCGGATACAAAAGATGCGTTTCCACAGGGCCCAATTGGGTTGGACCCCGAGAAAGCACTCACACAGCGTGATAAAAATCGAGATGTGGAGGATGGAGTTGGGCGTCAGATGATGCAACTGAAGCCCATAGACAAAAAGGAGACCACGGAGAAATTCGTGGATTGGGGGAGAAAGTCCTCGGATGAGGTGGTCAACAAAACTGACCCGATAGTTGATTGGAGGCTTTGGGTAGCTCTCCTCCTTGGGGAACTGGAGCGCGTTCTCCTTCTTGCTGAATCCCATCTTCTTCAGCATGTTGATGTCTTGGCCTGAGATCTTGGATCTCTCCCACTCGGCGCTTCCCAGATCTGCTGTCGTCATCTTCGACTCCGGTGTGCTATGCCTAGTCAAACGGGCGCGAGGCGGCATCAATGGACTTAGCGGAGAAGGGAGAGAGAGTGGTTGAGCACTTGGAGTAATGGGAGCAAGGGAGGAGTTGCAGAGGAGAAGCAGAGATGCGGCGCGAGCGAAAGTGCTCAAGGAGGAAGACGATGGCTTTTTATAGTGGTATGGCGCGTCGCTGCAACCGTTGGATGGAAAAGTTATGATGCAGATGGCAAACACGTGGACAAGGGGTAAAAATGTATTTTTACTAGGAAGTGAACAGACAGGCGATACAGTATAAGTGCCAGAAAAAGCGGAGGACGTGTGTCCCCCACTTGCACGACGTGTCAACTGGATAGGAAAATTGGACCCACAAGGCAGTGAAAGGAGCGGTTTTCGCGTGTTTCCAATACAGAAATCGTGGCTATCATCAGCAATGACGTCATTGTGGTAAGAGAAAAATTCGACTAAGAAGCCGGGCGAGAATATCGACAACGCAAGATTATTTCGAGAGCCTTTGATCAAATACAAGTTTTTGCCCAAATGCTCGGGGGCTACTTTGGAAAAATAGAAAACTTTGAATATGACAAGATAGAAATGGCGAGAGCCTATGACCAAATGCAAGCATTTGTTCATAGCCTCGGGGGCTACTCCCATCGGGAGCGCTGGTCGCGCACCCGATAGATATAAAAATATCGAGAAGGATTACAAATATAGCGGCAGAGGATATTAATCTGTGGAGCCTACACCCAAGCACAAGTTCTTGGCTGTAGCCTCGGGGGCTACTCCCATCGGGAACGCTGTTCGCGTGCCCGATGAATTTTGATCAAAATAAAGAAACAGAAGTGAGTATATTCCGAGTTACACAGATAACTCTACATATACTCCCATCGGGAAGACAAAATAAGTCATCAAATATGACTCGATAAAATGTGCTATTCCAACAGCCGAAAAGCACTCGACAATATATTCTCAGAGCGCTAGAAGTCGCGAATAAATCTCTGAATGCCGCAAAACTTTGCGAAGGTAAGACCCCAGATCCGTTCTGAGCGGCGTGGCACCGTCTCTGACGGCTGCTACTTTTTCCGTATCAACATATACGAAGAAAAATCCTAACGGACGCGTTAGGTACCCGATAAAATATGACTGGGACTCGACAGAATGGTAAGACCTTAAGCGGCACCTGTCGAAGTTTACACCAGTATCCCGAGATCATGTCCAGGGACGTGATCTTGAAGTAGGTTTTTGCGGATTGCCACTAGAGCAGTTAACTAGTACCTGATCCGTCAGATGAACTAGCCCCAACTACCGATATCCCTGTACAAAATAATATTTGCATATCGAAAGATTATGTAATGAGTAAAATTGGAGATTTTCCTTGATTCTTCGATTCAAGAAAAATCTCGGGGGCTACTGACATAGGCATCCCCAATGGGCCTGCCAAAGATGGTACCCGGGGTTTACTAAAGGCCCAGGACTCGAAGAATAAGAAGACTCGGAAGCCCATTTAGTGTTAAGGAAAGATAGATTGTATTAGGAAAGATAGAGATTTGTAATCTTACGGGTTGGGTACGAAACCCTCCCGAACTCTGTAACTTGTGTATTACGAAACCCTCGGCTCCACCCTCTATATAAGGGGGAGTCGAGGGACGAAGAAAGGATCGAATCTATTGTCAACAGAACCCTAGTTTTCATAATCGTCGAGTACTTTTCGGCTGAAACCTTCGAGATCTACTTGCCCTCTACTTCTAGCAAAACCCTAGTCTACAATCTGTAGGCATTGACAAATTAATCCTTTGTCAAGCTTCTACCCATTTAGTAACATAATCAACAACGACAAGTATATGAGTGTTACCTTCTGAAGAAGGGAAAGGACCCATGAAGTCAAATCCCCAACAATCAAATGGTTCAATAACAAGAGTATAATTCATAGGCATTTCATTGCGTCTAGAGATATTACCAACTCTTTGACATTCATCACAAGATAAGATAAACTTCCTTGCATCTTTGAAAAGCGTTGGCCAATAAAAACCTGATTGTAGAACCTTTTGCGCGGTTCTATCTCCAGCGTGATGTCCTCCATAAACACTACCATGACATTTACTCAATATCTCTTGTTGTTCATATTCTGGGACACATCTTCGCATAATACCATCCACTCCTTCTTTATATAAGTGTGGGTCATCCCAAAAATAATGCCTCAAATCATAAAAGAATTTCCTCCTTTGCTGAGCTGAAAAGGTTGGAGGCAAGTACTTCGAAACAATAAAGTTAGCATAATCAGCATACCAAGGACTATCTCGCGAGCTCACCTTTATTACAGCCAATTGTTCATTTGGAAAACTATCATTAACAGGAACAGGATCATAAGCAATATTTTCCAATCTAGACAAATTATCAGCAACAGGATTATCAACACCTTTCCTATCTACAATATGTAAATCAAATTCTTGCAAAAGAAGCACCCATCTAATAAGCCTTGGCTTAGCATCTTTCTTTTCCATAAGGTACCTAATCGCAGCATGATCAGTATGAACTGTGACTTTTGAATCAACAATATAGGATCTAAACTTGTCACATGCAAAAACTACGGCTAATAACTCTTTCTCAGTTGTAGCATAATTTCTTTGAGCAGCATCTAGAGTTTTACTAGCATAATGAATAACATTTAATTTTTTATCTACTCGCTGTCCAAGGACAGCACCTACAGCAAAATCACTAGCATCACACATAATTTCAAAAGGCAAATTCCAATCAGGAGGTTCAACTACAGGAGCAGTTGTTAAGGCTTTCTTTAGAGTTTCAAAGGCTTCCTTACAATCATCATCAAAAACGGGTACATCTTTTTGAAGAAGATTAGTAAGAGGCTTTGAAATTTTAGAGAAATCTTTAATAAACCTCCTATAAAAACCAACATGACCAAGAATACTACGAATACCTTTAACATCCCTAGGATAGGGCATCTTCTCAATTGCTTCAACTTTAGCTCTATCAACTTCAATACCTCTCTCAGAAATTTTATGCCCCAATACAATTCCTTCATTAACCATAAAGTGGCATTTCTCCCAATTAAGAACAAGGTTAGTTTCTTCACATCTCTGCAAAACTTTATCAAGGTTTCGCAAGCAATTATCAAAAGAATTCCCATAGACAGAAAAATCATCCATGAATACCTCAACAATCTTTTCACAAAAGCCATGAAAAATAGCAGACATGCATCTTTGGAAAGTAGCAGGAGCATTACATAAACCAAAAGGCATACGCCTATAAGCATAAGTTCCATAGGGACAAGTGAAAGTGGTTTTCTCTTGATCTTTAGCTCTAACAGCAATTTGTGAAAACCCAGAATATCCATCAAGAAAGCAGAAATGAGTATTTTTAGACAACCTTTCTAACATTTGATCAATAAAAGGTAAAGGGTAATGATCTTTCTTAGTAACTTTATTAACTTTTCGAAAATCAATGCACATTCTATACCCTACAACTACTCTTTGAGGAATAAGCTCATCATTATCATTAGGCACAACAGTTATTCCTCCTTTCTTAGGAACACAATGCACAGGACTAACCCATCTACTATCAGCAATAGGATATATAATACCTGCTTCAAGAAGTTTTAATACCTCATTTCTTACCACATCCTTCATCTTGGGAATTAGACGACGCTGATGTTCAACAACAGGTTTTGCACCATCTTCTATATTAATAGCATGTTGGCAAATAGCGGGAGAAATCCCCTTCAAGTCATCAAGAGTATAGCCAATAGCTCCTCGGTGTTTCTTCAATATTTCCAATAACCTTTCTTCCTCAATATCTGAAAGCTTAGCACTAATAATAACAGGATATGTTTTCTTATCATCAATATAAGCATACTTAAGATTATCAGGTAATGGTTTCAAATCAAATACAGGATCTTCTTTTGGTGGTGGTGTTACACCTAGATCTTCAACCGGTAAGTCATGTTTAAGAATAGGTTGACGAAGGAAAATTTCATCAAGCTCATCCCTTTCTTCCCTAAAAACTTCACTCTCACTATTCTCCAAATGTTGCTGCAAAGGATTATTAGGAGCAAGAGCAATAGATGCACACTGTTCAACTCTAAAATCATCATTAGGCAAATCAGCTTTATAAGGAGTTTTGGCAAATTTAGAGAAGTTAAACTCATAAGATTCACCAGCAAATTTAGTAACAATTTTCTCTTTCTTGCAATCTATAATAGCTCCACAAGTATTCAGAAAAGGTCTACCAAAAATAATAGGACAAGACTTACTAGCAGCAGAACCAAGTACCAAAAAGTCAGCAGGATATTTAATCTTACCACATAGAACTTCCACATCTCGAACAATACCAATGGGAGAGATAGTTTCTCTATTAGCTAGCCGAATAACCACATCAATATCTTCAAGTTCACAAGAACCAATTTCATGCATGATTTCCGTGTAGAGCTCATAAGGAATGGCACTAATACTTGCACCAATGTCGCATAAACCATAATAGCAATGATCACCAATTCGAACAGAGAGCACAGGAACACTGGCTTTCCTATACTTATTAGGATGCGAAACAATATTAGAAGCATCTTCACAGAAAATAATATGACCATCTTCCACATTTTCAGTCACAAGATCTTTAACTATTGCAACAGCAGGTTCAACCTTTATTTGTTCTTCAGGTTCTATAGGTTTCTTTGCACTTTTATTAACTACACTAGTTATAACAGAATACTCCTTCATTTTAGCAGGGAAAGGAGTTTTTTCAATATAAGCTTCAGGAAGAACATGATCAACAGTTTTAATTTCAATACATTTACCTTTAGGTGAATCAGTTTTATCTTTATAAGGTTCATGATACTTATCAAAATTCTTCCTAGGCAATTCAAAATGAGAGGCAAAGGCTTTATAAATATTTGCAACAACTTGAGAGTCAAGACCATATGTAGCACTTATATTACGATATTCATCAGTATCCATAAAAGTTTCAATGCATTCATAATCATAATTTATACCTGACACTCTACCTTTGTCATTCTCCCATCCTTCAGTATTTTCTTGGATTCGATCAAGAAGGTCCCATTTAAACTCTTCTTTATTGCGTGTGAATGATCCAGAACAAGCAGTATCCAGCAAGGTTTTATCTTGAAAAGAAAGTCTTGCATAGAAATTATCAATGATAATATTACCAGGAAGCTCATGAATGGGGCATTTGAGCATTAAAGACTTCAATCTCCCCCATGCTTGGGCAATACTCTCTCCATCATGAGGCCAGAAATTATATATACGGTTGCGGTCTTTGTGAATTTCACTTGGAGGATAGAATTTGGAATAAAATAGAGGCACAATATCCTTCCAATCAAGAGAACGCCCATCCTTCAGCAGTTTATACCAATGCGCCGCTTTACCAGATAGCGACATAACAAATAATTTCTTCCTAACTTCATCCATTGAAATACCTGCACACTTGAATAACCCGCATAATTCATGTAAAAACAGTAAATGATCTCCAGGATGAACAGTTCCATCCCCTTCATAGCGGTTATCCACAACACGTTCAATAATTTTCATAGGTATTTTATATGGTATTACTTCCTCACCTGGCGCCTCATCCACTACCGTTGCAGTAGTAGTAGATTTCCCAAATAGAAATTCAAGGGAGGATCTCTCCATAATGACTTATAGCAGCAGGCAGAAACAAAATCAGCACGTACAGTAAAAGTTTCCTTACCAATTCCACTTACCAATAGCGCTTCACTCCCCGGCAACGGCGCCAGAAAATAGTCTTGATGACCCAAAAGTATAGGGGGTGTATCGTAGTACTTTCGATAAATAAGAGTGTCGAACCCAACGAGGAGCAGAAGGTGTTGACAAGCAGTTTCGATGAAGGATTCACTGTAAATGCTCACAGACAAGTATTCAGGGGGTTTTGATATAGCAGATAAATAAAGTACGAGTAAGTAAAATGCGAGAGAAATAATTGCAGCAAGTGGCCCAATCCTTTTTAGCACAAAGGACAAGCCGGTTTGTTTACTTATAATGACCAAACGTTCTTGAGGACACACGGGGATTTTAGTCTAGTGCTTTCGCTTCATATAGTTGATTAATCTTCATTGTTTTGATAAGTGTTGTGTGGGTGAACCTATGCTAATGCACCGCCCTTCCTAGGACTAATACATACTTGTGATTATACCCCTTGCAAGCATCCGCAAATACAAGAAAGTAATTAAGATAAATCTAACCACAAACTCTGAGATCCTGCTATCCCTCCTGCACCGATATACTAACGGGGGTTTAGGTTGCTGTCACTCCGGCAACCCCACAATTAGCAAACGAATACAAGATGCACTCCCCTAGGCCCATAAAGGTGAAGTATCATGTAGTCGATGTTCACATGACACCACTAGAAGAATAACACCACAACTTAAATATCAAACCATTAAATATTACTCAACATAGTTCACTACTAACATTTAGACTTCACCCATGTCCTCAAGAACTAAACGAACTACTCACGAGACATCATATGGAACATAATCAGAGGTGATATGATGATGAATAACAATCTGAACATAAACCTTGGTTCAATGGTTTCACTCAATAGCATCAATAACAAGTAGTAATCGACACCGGGAAAGTTTCCCCTATCAAACAATCAAGATTCAACCCTAGATGTTACAGCGGTGACGAGATGCAGCGGTGGAGATGGCGGTGTAGATGGTGAAGAAGAAGAAGAAGAAGAAGATGATGATCCCAATGATGTCCAGCTCGATGACGGTGGCGATGGCGTCGATTTCCCCCTCCGGGAGGGAATTTCCCCGGCGGATTCCTGCCCGCCGGAGAGCTCTTTTCTCTCTGGTGTTTCTCCGCCCCGCAGAGGCGGCTCTGTCTATTCTCCGTAACTCCCCGTGCCTTAGGTTTTCGGGACGAAGAAGTACGCGAAGGAGAGGAGGCCAGAGGGGGCTGTGGGCCCCCTCCCCACAAGGCGGCGCGGCCAGGGCAGGGCCCGCGCCGGCCTATGGGGGGCCATGGCGGCCCTCCTCGGCTCCTCCTTCTGGCTCTCTTCGTCTTCTGGAAAAATAGGATTTTTCATATAATTTCCGTCAATTGTTGATCTTCCGAAATATGGTGTCCTGACGGTGCTTTTTCCAGCAGAATCCTGACTCCGGTGAATAATTCTCCAATAATCATGAAACATGCAAAATAGGTGAAATAACATAAGGCTACGTTTGGATGTTTGCATTCAGGCTAGGTATTAGACATTGGTATTCTGCAGGAGCCGAATATCCCAATTTGGAGTGTTTGGATGGCCTAGGTATCCATGCGATGCATTCGGGCTAAATATTGAGGTGCTGAAATTTTGCCCACGGAGGCTGCTCCCGAATACTGAGGTCAAGAGCTAAACATTGATGTGCATTCGGGCCCTGAACCGTTTTCTTCCCCATCTAGCTCATCTGTCCACAACCCCGCTCCACAGGAGAGCACTCCCCCGGCCGGCCCTCACCGCCTCCCCCAACCCCCACAGCCACTCTCCCTCCCGGCTCTTCCCATTGCCGCTCCCACGAATCTCCTACCCCACAACTGCCTCGCCTCCAGCCGCATCACAAACGTTGACTGAGATCCTGTGGCGGCTATGTAGGCGTGCGCCGCCCCGTTTCCATGGCCGGTCTCGCTCCTCCTTGACGTGTGCGTGCTCCAGACACGCTCCAGCGACCCTACTGCCGGGCCGCCATCCTTCCTTCCGTTTGGCCGCGACGACAAGCCGTTTTTACAGCTATACAACAACATAATAATCGAAGTCTGAAACAATTGCAATTCCTCACTTCAACCATCCAAACAACATTTAGCATTCAACCTCAATATCAAATCTTGGTTCCGAATATCTAACCATCCAAACAGAAATATTGACATTCACTCTCAATATCAATATTCTAGGCATTAGACATTCAACCCAATACAATGCCAAGCCTCGCAATGCAAACATCCAAACAGAGCCTAAGTATCATCTCTAAATATGAAATATATCAATGAATAACAACAAATTATGATATAAAATAGTGATGCAAAATGGACGTATTTAGGCAGCTCACAAGATCTAAACAATGATAGCACAAGCGGAGAAGACAACCATCTAGCTACTGCTATGGACCCATAGTCCAAGGATGAACTACTCACACATCAATCCGGAGGCGGGCATGATCATGTAGAGCCCCTCCGGTGATGATTCCCCTCTCTGGCAGGGTGCCGGAGGCGATCTCCTGAATCCCCCAAGATGGGATTGGCGGCGGCGGCGTCTCTCGGAAGGTTTTCCGTATCGTGGCTCTCGGTACAGGGGGTTTCGCGACGAAGGCTTTAAGTAGGCGGAAGGGCGGAGTCGGAGGGGTCACGGGGCCCCACACGCTAGGCCGCGCGGCCCCTTAGCGCCGCCGCTCTAGTGTGGCGGCGCCCCGTGGCCCCACTTCGTTTCCCCCTCGATCTTCTGGAAGCTTCGTGGAAAAATAGGACCCTGGGCGTTGATTTCGTCCAATTCCGAGAATATTTCCTTTGTAGGATTTTTGAAACCAAAAACAGCAGAAAACAGACTGGCGCTTCGGCATCTTGTTAATAGGTTAGTGCCGGAAAATGTATAATAATGTTGTAAAGTGTGTATAAAACATGCAAGTATTGTCATAAAAGTAGCATGGAACATAAGAAATTATAGATACGTTTGAGACGTATCAAGCATCCCCAAGCTTAGTTCCTACTCGCCCTCGAGTAGGTAAATGATAAAAACAATAATTTCTGAAGTGACATGCTACCATCATAATCTTGATCAACATTATTGTAAAGCATATGAGATGGATGGAGTGATCTGAAGCAAAAGATTGCTAACAAAAGATAATGACTAAACAAATGAATCATATAGCAAAACTTTTCATGAATAGTACTTTCAAGACAAGCATCAACAAGACTTGCATAAGAGCTAACTCATAAGCAATAAATTCAAAGTAGAATGCATTGAAGCAACACAAAGGATGATTAAGTTTCAGCAATTGCTTTCAACTTGTAACATGTATATCTCATGGATATTTGTCAACATAGAGTAATATAACAAGTGCAATAAGTAAACATGTAAGAATCAATGCACACAGTTAACACAAGTGTTTGCTTCTAAGATAGAAAGAAGTGGGTAAACTGACTCAACATAAAGTAAAAGAATGGCCCTTCGCAGAGGGAAGCATGGATTACTATTTTTGTGCTAGAGCTTTTATTTTGAAAACATAGAAACAATTTTGTCAACGGTAGTAACAATTCATATGTGCTATGCATAATACTTCCTACAAGTTGCAAGCCTCATGCATAGAGTACTAATAGTGCTCGCACCTTGTCCTAATTAGCTTGGATTAACACGGATTATCATTGCATGGCATATGTTTCAACCAAGTGTCACAAAGGGGTACCTCTATGCCGCCTGTACAAAGGTCTAAGGAGAAAGCACGCATTGGATTTCTCGCTTTTGATTATTCTCAACTTAGACATCCATACCGGGACAACATAGACAACAGATAATGGACTCCTCTTTTAATGCATAAGCATTCAACAACAGATAATATTCTCATAAGAGAGTGAGGTTGTATGTCCAAACTGAAACTTCCACCATGATACATGGCTTTGGTTAGCGGCCCAATGTTCTTCTCTAACAATATGCATACTCAAACCATTTGATCATGAAAATCACCCTTACTTCAGACAAGACGAACATGCATAGCATCTCACATGATATCCAACAAAGGTAAAAAGTTGATGGCGTCCCCAGAAACATGGTTACCGCTCAACAAGCAACTTATAAGAAATAAGACACATAACTACATATTCATCACCACAATAGTTTTTAAGCTATTTGTCCCATGAGCTATATATTGCAAGGATAAAGGAATGAAATTTTAAAGGTAGCACTCAAGTAATTTACTTTGGAATGGTAGAAAAATACCACATAGTAGGTAGATATGGTGGACACAAATGGCATGGGTTTTGGCTCAAGGTGTTTGGATGCACGAGAAGCATTTCCTCTCAGTACAAAGTTTGGGCTAGCAAGGTTGTTCGAAGCAAACACAAGTATGAACAGGTACAACAAAACTTACACAAAATATTGCAAGCATTATAAGACTCTACACTGTCTTCCTTGTTGTTCAAACACTTTACCAAAAAATATCTAGACTTAGAGAGACCAATCATGCAAACCAAATTTTAACAAGCTCTACGGTAGTTCTCCATTAATAGATTAAACTACATGATGCAAGAGCTTAAACATGATCTAATGAGAGCTCAAAACAATTGCCAATTTGATCCAAAACATATGAAGCATTTTCCGATTCCAACCAAATAGCAATCAACGAAGCAATTTTCAGCCTTCGCCATGAACATTAAAGCACAACTAAGAACACAAGTGTTCCATATGAAAAAGCGGAGCGTAATATCTCCAATATAAGGATGGTGGGATCCAACTTTATTCAAACCAAAACAAAAATAAAAGCAAATAGACGCTCCAAGTAAAGAACATAAGATGTGATGGAATAAAAATATAGTTTCACTAGAAGTGACCTGATAAGTTGTCGATGAAGAAGGGGATGCCTTGGGCATCCCCAAGCTTAGATGCTTGAGTCTTCTTAAAATATGCAGGGATGAACCACCGGGGCATCCCCAAGCTTAGACCTTTCACTCTTCTTGATCATAATGTATCATCCTCTTCTCTTGACCCTTGAAAACTTCCTCCACACCAAACTTCAAGCAAACTCATTAGAGGGTTAGTGCATAATCAAAAATTCATACATTCAGAGGTGACATAATCATTCTTAACACTTCTGGACATTGCACAAAGCTTCTGAAAGTTAATGGAACAAAGAAACCCATTCAACATAGCAAAAGCGGCAATGCGAAATAAAAGGCAGAATCTGTCAAAACAGAACAATCCTTAAAGACGAATTTTACAGAGGCACTTAACTTGCTCAAACGGAAAAACTCAAAACTATTGAAAGTTGCGTACATATCTGAGGATCACGCACTTAAATTGGCAGATTTTTTTGATTTTTTGACAGAGAGTTCTGCGCAAATTCGTGACAGACAGCAATTCTGTTTCTGCGCAGCAATCCAAATCTAGCATCAACTCTACCATAGAGACTTTACTTGGCACAAAAAACATGATAAGGAGAGGTTGCTACAGTAGTAACAACTTCCAAGACTCAACTATACAGTAGTAAAATAAAACATGGGTTATCTCCCAAGAAGTGCTTTTTTTAACGCCTTTCAGCTAGGCGCAGAAAGTGCAAATCAAGTAGGGATTTCTATTTTCGTGCCCTCATGTCCTTAGTTGTACTCAGTTTTCCCCAGCTCCTTAGTTTTTCCTCAGTTTTACCCAAATGTTTGTCTGAAACCCGCAGAAGCAGCTCAGACGGCAGGATTCCCGTTTAGTTGACCGTTCTGTCACGTGTGGGGCCGCGTCGTGTGGGGCCGCGTCGTGTGGGCCCGCGTCGCGTGGGGCTGGTAGAAAGGGACCGCGTGGGACAGGACGAGAAGCGTTTGGTTGCACGTGAGCAGGAGCTGGGTTCTGTCTCTCTCGGCCCAAAATTGGCATTATTAAGTGCACCTTTTTCCCCTCTTTCTCTCTGTCCTTTTCACCAAATTAGTATAAAATCTAGAGAAGCTTGCATTTCTGACTTTCTTCAATTATTTGTGCCTTTTGGCCCTCGTTGTTTGCCCAATATGGCAGCAAATCTAGTACTCCCTCTGGTCCATATGTATGTAGTTAAATCTAGAAGCAAATCTCCAGGATAATGTACGATAAATTCACAGTCATAGTAAATCAAGAAAACTAAGTACGGCCAACAAAATATAGTAGACTAGGGATAGATAATCCCTAGATAATATGGATAGATAATAGGCTGCATACACAGCAGCCAACATAGTAACAGGTTCTTCACAGCACCATCATACTAACATAACAACAAGGGATCCCTAGCTAACAACAAAGGGATCCCAACAACAAACTAGGAGGCAGCAGCAGCAGCACGTCCAGGACTCCGCCTACCCCATCTGGCTCTGCCTCCACTTGTTGCTCTTGCTCCCCTTGGGAGCCTTGGGCTTGAGCGGAGGCATGCGCCCGGCGGAGATCTCCACCCGCTGCAAGCTGCGGAGGTGCATGCCGAGCGCCCTGTGCTTGGCGCGGAAGGAGTGGACGTTCACCGTCGTGCCGACGTTGGGGAAGGTGTTGCTGATGTTCTCAGCATGCGTGACGAGGCAGTTGAAGTCCGTGGCGCCGAGTCTCCTGGTGCAGAAGGGGCACCTGTAGACCTCCTTGGCGAAGTAGGAGATGTACTGGCCGACCTGCAGCCTCCGCAGGACCTGGCGAGTCTTGACGTCCTCCTCCTCTTCGTCGCTGCCGACGTCGCTGCCAGACATCTGATCCATATCAAACAGAAACTAGTGAATGAGTTGCAACGATGACTAACGTACATGATAACAAAGTTAAGAAAAACAGAGTCAGCCTCAGTTAGAGTGGACATGATTATATATCTACAGGGAAGGTGTTAGCGAACTAAAGCTCATGCACAACAGATTTGTACACAGCAATGGTTCGCTGAACCCTCCCTGTAAAAATTTGTGCCCAACCATTCATCATAGGCAAAGAAACAGATTCTAGATCTGAACTAGATCTGAACTTGAACACATTCGAGATTATTTGCAAAATTAAACGGTTGATATCTTTTGATTAGTGCATAAAATAACTGATTGAGATCCCATGATTACTTGCATAAATTAACTGATTGAGATCCAATATTACTTGCATAAATTAACCGAACAGCCGAACCCCAAATCTTAAACGAAATCAAGAAGTGATCAAAACAAAATGGAATAAAATCGGCGCAAATATTAGCCCAATACTCATCCATCTACAGATCCATCTACACCAGCAAAAATAGGGTTCAAAAAGGAATGGGGAACAAAAAAGGAAGCAAACCGTAGTTACCTCGTTCCATGGGTCCTCCAGGGAGGTGTCGTAGGGGTTCGGGGGCGGGACGTACGGCACGGGGTCGTAGGGGTCCCATCCCGCCGGGATCTGACTGCCACCGGCGGCAGCAGCCTCCGATGCACCGGCGACGGCGGCGGCGGCGGCGTCGTCGTCCGTAGAGGGGACGGCGCCGAAGATGGAGGCGTCGCGCTTCGAGCCAACCTCGACGATGGGATTGGCATTCTCCTTGTCCATCTCTCCGGCGGAGGAAGAGGAAGAGGGAGAGGGAGAGGGTTTTTTGCTTTGGAGAAGATGATGGGACGTGAGAGAGTTGGCGATGCGTGAGCGAGTGAGAGTGACAGAGAGAGTGCGAGGAGGCGTCTATAAAGGCGAGGGGTGGTTAATGCGACCCGCGTCCTACGCGTGCACAGGTGCACGTCTGCACGTCTTGGACTTCTGCAACGCGACACGCGTCCACGATTGCACGTCTCGACTTCTCCACCGCGACCCGCGTCTACGCGTCAACAATTGCACGTGTCCTCGAGTCTAACCCTGGAAATTTAGATATACTCAGGTATACCCTCGAGTCTTATACTAGCATTTTTTGTGTGCTCAATTTTCCCCTCGAGTGCTAATACTGGCTAGTGCAATATACTCAGTTTTACCCTCAAGTGGCTGGTCAACAGAGAGTCAACAAATGGGATTAACTAGTTAAATGAGTCATTTAATGTGCAAAAAAATCCGAAAAAGAGTGGCACTTACTCATGGAGTCTTTACCACAAATTGCCACTTCTCAAATCATAGATAAATCATAGATAAATCAAGTTTTACCACAAATTGCCACTTCTCAAATCACCTAGTAGCTATGAAGGTGCATGGTTTTCCACAATAAGCCCTTCCCAAAACAGCTTCCCCCAAATCATACTTTGTCTAAATGAGGCCACAATTCTCACACTGATGTATATTGGTATTGCAAATAGTTTGAGGTAGGCCAAGATGGGTTTCATTGTACAAAACACGCATTTTCCATTTTTTAAATCTCATATTTGAATCCCTTAGTCTATTTACTACTCAGGTGCCCTTGGTTTCTTGATAGTACTCAGTTTTGCCCTCTCCCTTCACAAATTCTCGCAGACGTGCAACATCGCCCTGATTGGTCTAGCCCATGTCACGCGGATCGTGCCCGCCGACCGTTGATCGTATGATATAGGGAACGGGCAGGATAACCCCTCTCTCTCTGTTGGCGGTTAATTAGCTTCCACCCTCTAAGTATGCTGAAGGGCGGTTTTCTGTATTATTTTTCACGTATGTTTTAGGCATTATTTTTCACGCAAAAAATGATAAACCATCACCGATTTGTTGTTACCATTACTTTTCACGCAAAAAAAATGATAAACCATCACCGATTTGTTGTTGCCATTACTTTTCACGCAAAAAATGATAAACCATCAACAATTTGTTGTAGCCATTACTTTTCACGCAAAAAAATGATAAACCATCACCGATTTGTTGTTGCCATTACTTTTCACGCAAAAAATGATAAACCATCAACAATTTGTTGTAGCCATTACTTTTCACGCAAAAAAAAGATAAACCATCACCGATTTGTTGTTGCCATTACTTTTCACGCAAAAAATATGATAAACCATCACCGATTTGTTGTTGCCATTACTTTTCACGCAAAAAAATGATAAACCATCAACAATTTGTTGTAGCCATTACTTTTCACGCAAAAAAATGATAAACCATCACCGATTCCCTTTGTTGTAGCCATTACTTTTCACGCAAAAAATGATAAACCATCTATCTTTGTATAGAATGATAAACCTATCACGTATGATTTTTGAGGTCATTTAGAGAAGGCAGAAAAAACCTAATTTGTTACAAAAGCTGGTTTCAGTGAGACCTAACCAAGTTTGGCATACATGATGGCATACCTATAACAACAAGGAATATCTAAAAGGGAAAGTTTCAGAAAATTTGAAATTTAGGGTGAAAATGATGCCATACATGATGCTGTTTTTCGAGGTTTTGACCTGAAAATCAATTGGGTATTATAAAGGGAAATAAAAAGTTCGAAAAATGTAAAAACGAAACAATCTATCTATCTATGTATAGAAGATCAGCTGTATGAAATTTGAGGTTATTTAGAGAAGGTAGAAAAAATCACCTTGTTAGAAAAGCTGGTTTCAGCGAGACGAAACGGCATGCGCTTAAGCAAAGTGATTTTTTCGAACATCTCCAAATGACCCCAAATTTTCCATACATGATGCCATACGTGTAACAACAAGGAACCCTATCTAAAAAGTGTCAAAAAAGTTTGCCCAACCGTATAGCTCTATCAAAAAGAACCTCACCATGGCGCTAGTATAATTTTGGGATAGTTACAAACTTTCGTTACCTAACCTTCAACATGAAACTTGTTTCAAATTCATTTTGGCCTACAAGAAACAAATCCCAACTTGATTCGAGCACCACAGCCTCCAAACGATGCCGATGCCGATATCGGCATGGTCAGAATGGCTATGCTCGCCGCCACTGCTAGGTCAACGTCGGGATGCACCCTCAATCCCGTCCCCTCATTCGATCACTGACACACCAGAGATACCGCCGAGGCCAATGCCGAACGTACATGCTGATGCCAATGCCGAACATGCATGCACGCCGCTGTGGGCACGGCCACGCCGACCCGCTATGCTGGACGCCACAGACCGCCGCGAGGTCTTTCCCTTCGCCACCACACTCTCCTAGCACCCACCTATACACGCCAGAAAGGAGAGACACTAGTTTTCTCTACATTGCTCGCGTTCGTGTCCGACACGGTCAGTCAAAGTTTTGAGGTGGTCGTCGATGTCGTCGACCATTTCTTCTCTTCTTTGCATGGTTAAACGCGTCTAGTTCATATCTATCTAATGCGTCTGGTCTCGCCTCATGCAGTTCTTTGTGGACGTCGATCTCATCTCGGCACCCCGCATGCCACCTCCTCCGTGCCATCGCTGTAGAGCTCCGTTTAAAAATCTAATCCTACCCGTGTATTGCCCCTTGTATCAGCGTCATGGCCCCACTTGTCATTTGATATACCGAAGCCCCACTCGTTCGCGTTTTGGTCAGGGATACAGCGATGCTTACGGTCAAACAAAGATGGATGGTCTGACGTGTCTTTGCGGGCTCTACGTGGCCCCACTAGTCAGAAGATAACGGTCAACCGTCGGGCAACCGGCCGTTACATCACGTGTGATGGTTTCACTCAAACGTTCGTTGGGAACCCCAAGAGGAAGGTATGATGCGCACAGTAGCAAGTTTTCCCTCAGAAAGAAACCAAGGTTTAATCGAACCAGTAGGAGCCAAGAAGCACGTTGAAGGTTGATGGTGGCGAAATGTGATGCGGCGCAACAACAGGGATTCCGGCGCCAACGTGGAACCTGCACAACACAACCCAAGTACTTTGTCCCAACGAAACAGTGAGGTTGTCAATCTCACCGGCTTGCTGTAACAAAGGATTAAGCGTATCGAGTGGAAGATGATTGTTTGCAAAGAAAATAGTAAAACACAATTGCAGTAGATTGTATGCTATGTAAAGAATAGGACCGGGGTCCACAGTTCACTAGAGGTGTCTCTCCCATAAGATAAAAGCATGTTGGGTGAACAAATTACAGTCGGGCAATTGACAAATAGAGAAAGGCATAACAATGCATATACATGATATGATAAATATAGTGAGATTTAATTGGGCATTACGACAAAGTACATAGACCGCCATCCAACTGCATCTATGCCTAAAAAGTCCACCTTCAGGTTATCATCCGAACCCCATTCAGTATTAAGTTGCTAAGCAACAGACAATTGCATTAAGTATGGTGCGTAATGTAATCGACAACTACATCCTTAGACATAGAATCAATGTTTTATCCCTAGTGGCAACAGCACATCACAACCTTAGAACTTTCTGTCACTGTCCCAGTGTCAATGAAGGCATGAACCCACTATCGAGCATAAATACTCCCTCTTGGAGTTAAGAGTAAAAACTTGGCCAGAGCCTCTACTAATAACGGAGAGCATGCAAGATCATAAACAACACATAAACAATAGATTGATAATCACCATAATCATAGTACTCTCTATCCATCGGATCCCGACAAACACAACATATAGTATTACATATAGATGATCTTGATCATGTTAGGCAGCTCACAAGATCCAACAATGAAGCACAACAAGGAGAAGACGACCATCTAGCTACTGCTATGGACCCATGGTCCAGGGGTGAACTACTCACTCATCACTCCGGAGGCGACCATGGCGGTGTAGAGTCCTCCGGGAGATGAATCCCCTCTCCGGCAGGGTGCCGGAGGCGATCTCCTGAATCCCCGAGATGGGATTCGCGGCGGCTCTGGAAGGTTTTCCGTATCGTGGCTCTCGTCGGGGTTTCGCGACGGTGGCTTTAAGTAGGCGAAAGGGCAACGCGGGGGCCACACGAGGGGCCCAGGGGGCGGGCGCGGCCAGGGCTTGGGCCGTGCCGCCCTATCCCCTGGCTGCCTCGTGGCCCCACTTCG
Source organism: Lolium multiflorum (assembly GCA_030979885.1). NCBI lineage: Eukaryota > Viridiplantae > Streptophyta > Magnoliopsida > Poales > Poaceae > Lolium > Lolium multiflorum. The sequence goes on from CM061748.1 coordinate 224,772,843, forward strand.
TTATCTCTTCGGTCTTTGGAAGCTTCGTGCAAAAATAGGACCCTGGGCGAAGATTTCGTCCAATTCCGAGAATATTTCCTTACTAGGATTTCTGAAACCAAAAACAGCAGAAAACAGCAACTGGCTCTTCGGCATCTTGTTAATAGGTTAGTTCCAGAAAATGCATAAATATGACATATAATGTGCATAAAACATGTAGGTATCATCAATAAAGTAGCATGGAACATAAGAAATTATCGATACGTTGGAGACGTATCAGCATCCCCAAGCTTAGTTCTGCTCGTCCCGAGCAGGTAAAACGATAACAAAGATAATTTCTGAAGTGACATGCCATCATAATCTTGATCATACTATTTGTAAACATATGTAATGAATGCAGCGATCAAAACAAAGGTAATGACATGAGTAAACAAGTGAATCATATAGCAAAGACTTTTCATGAATAGTACTTCAAGACAAGCATCAATAAGTCTTGCATACGAGTTAACTCATAAAGCAATAAATCAAAGTAAAGGTATTGAAGCAACACAAAGGAAGATTAAGTTTCAGCGGTTGCTTTCAACTTATAACATGTATATCTCATGGATATTGTCAACATAAAGTAATATAACAAGTGCAATATGCAAGTATGTAGGAATCAATGCACAGTTCACACAAGTGTTTGCTTCTTAAGGTGGAGGGAGATAGGTAAACTGACTCAACAATAAAAGTAAAAGAATGGTCCTTCAAAGAGGAAAGCATCGATTGCTGTATTTGTGCTAGAGCTTTTATTTTGAAAACATGAAACAATTTTTTCAACGGTAGTAATAAAGCATATGAGTTATGTAAATTATATCTTACAAGTTGCAAGCCTCATGCATAGTATACTAATAGTGCCCGCACCTCGTCCTACTTAGCTTGGACTACCGGATCTTTGCATGCCATGTTTCAACCAAGTGTCACAAAGGGGTACCTCCATGCCGCCTGTACAAAGGTCTAAGGAGAATGCTCGCATTTTGGATTTCTCGCTTTTGATTATTCTCAACTTAGACATCCATACCGGGACAACATGGACAACAGATAATGGACTCCTCTTAAATGCATAAGCATGTAGCAATGATTATTATTCTCATATGAGATTGAGGATATATGTCCAAACTGAAACTTCCACCATGATTCATGGCTTTAGTTAGCGGCCCAATGTTCTTCTCTAACAATTTTGCATGCTCCAACCACTAAAATGATAGATCCTTCAGACAAGACGGACATGCATAGCAACTCACATGATATTCAACAATAGTTGATGGCGTTCCCCAGAAGCATGGTTATCGCACAACAAGCAACTTAATAAAAGATAAAGTGCATAAGTACATATTCAATACTACGATAGTTTTTAAGGCTATTTTGTCCCATGAGCTATATATTGCAAAGGTGAATGATGGAATTTTAAAGGTAGCACTCAAGCAATTTACTTTGGAATGGCGGAGAAATACCATGTAGTAGGTAGGTATGGTGGACACAAATGGCATAGTAGTTGGCTCAAGGATTTTGGATGCATGAGAAGTATTCCCTCTCGATACAAGGTTTAGGCTAGCAAGGTTATTTGAAGCAAACTCAAGGATGAACAGGTGCAGCAAAACTCACATAAAATACATATTGTAAACATTATAAGACTCTACACCGTCTTCCTTGTTGTTCAAAACTCAATACTAGAAATTATCTAGACTTTAGAGAGACCAAATATGCAAATCAAATTTTAGCAAGCTCTATGTATTTCTTCATTAATGGGTGCAAAGCATATGATGCAAGAGCTTAAACATGAGCACAACAATTGCCAAGTATCACATTATCCAAGACATTTTAGAATTACTACATGTAGCATTTTCCAATTCCAACCATATAACAATTTAACGAAGAAGAAACTTCGCCTTGAACATTATGAGTAAAGCCTAAGGACATATGTGTCCATATGCAACAGCGGAGCGTGTCTCTCTCCCACAAAGTGAATGCTAGGATCCATCTTATTCAAACAAAAACAAAAACAAAAACAAACCGACGCTCCAAGTAAAGAACACAAGATGTGACTGAATAAAAATATAGTTTCAGGGGAGGAACCTGATGATGTTGTCGATGAAGAAGGGGATGCCTTGGGCATCCCCAAGCTTAGACGCTTGAGTCTTCTTAAAATATGCAGGGGTGAACCACGGGGTCATCCCCAAGCTTAGAGCTTTCACTCCTCTTGATCATGGTATATCATTCTCCTCTCTTGACCCTTGAAAACTTCCTTCACACCAAACTTCAAGCAAACTCATTAGAGGGTTAGTGCACAATTAATAATTCACACATTCAGAGGTGACACAAACATTCTTTACACTTCTGGACATTGCATAAAGCTACTGGACATTTATGGATCAAAGAAATAAATCCAACATAGCAAAAGAGGCAATGCGAAATAAAAGGCAGAATCTGTCAAAAACAGAACAGTCCGTAAAGACGAATTTAAAGCTGGCACCAGACTTGCTCAAATGGAAAAACTCAAAACTAATGAAAGTTGCGTACATATCTGAGGATCACGCTCGTAAATTGGCAGATTTTTTAGAATTTTCTACAGAGAACTGTGCCCAGATTCGTGACAGACAGCAATGCTGTTTCTACGCAGCGATCCCAAATATAACATCAACTTTAACATAGAAACTTTACTTGGCACAAAAACATGATAAGGAGAGGTTGCTACAGTAGTAAACAACTTCCAAGACTCAACAAAACAAAAAATTGCTGTAGTAAAAACATGGGTTGTCTCCCATAAGCGCTTTTCTTTAACGCCTTTCAGCTAGGCGCAGAAAGTGCAAATCAAGTAACATCGAGAGTAGAAGCATCAACATCATAACTTGTTCTAATAATAGAATCAAAAGGCAACTTCATTCTCTTTCTAGGGAAGTGTTCCATACCTTTCTTGAGAGGAAATTGATATTTAATATTACCTTCCCTCATATCAATAACAGCACCAACGGTTCGAAGAAAAGGTCTTCCCAACACAATAGGACAAGATGCATTGCATTCGATATCCAAGACAACAAAATCAACGGGGACAAGGTTATTGTTAACCGTAATATGCACATTATCAATCCTCCCCAAAGGTTTCTTTTTAACATTATCGGCAAGATTAACATCCAAATAACAATTCTTCAATGGTGGCAAGTCAAGCATATCATAAATCTTTTTAGGCATAACAGAAATACTTGCACCAAGATCACATAAAGCATTACATTCAAAGTCATTGAATTTCATTTTAATGATGGGCTCCCAACCATCTTCTAACTTTCTAGGAATAGAAGTTTCAAGTTTTAGTTTCTCTTCTCTAGCTTTTATGAGAGCATTTGTAATATGTTTTGTAAGGGCTAAATTTATAGCACTAGCATTAGGACTTTTAGCAAGTTTTTGTAAGAACTTTATAACTTCAGAGATGTGGCAATCATCAAAATCTAAATCATTATGAGCTACAGCAATGGGATCATTGTTCCCAAGGTTGGAAAAAATTTCAGCAGTTTTATCACAAGCAGTTTCAGCAGTTTTAGCAATTTCAGGCAGTTTTGTACGCTTTGCACTAGGAGTAGAAACATTGCCAACACCAATTATTTTACCATTGATAGTAGGAGGTGCAGCAACATGTGAAGAATTAGCATTACTAGTGGTGGTAATAGTCCAAACTTTAGCTACATTATTCTCTTTAGCTAGTTTTTCATTTTCTTCTCTATCCCACCTAGCACGCAATTCAGCCATTAATCTTATATTCTCATTAATTCTAACTTGGATGGCATTTGCTGTAGTAGTAATCTTACTATCAATATCATCAGGTTTAGCAGCCATTTTATTAATTAAAGAAGATTGTGATGCAGACATGTATGAGATTCGGGTTTCAGCATTTGAAATTTTAGTTTGCAGACCAGAAATCTCCCTATTCAAGTTTTCAAGTTGATTTCCTATATTTTTCAACAAGGTAGATTGTTCATTCATAGTTTTAGTAAACAATTGATTTTGCTCATATTGTGATTGCATAAAGTTTTTAGTGGATCTTTCAATTTCTAGCATCCTTTCCTCATATCTACCATAATCATTACCACTAGCAGGATATGGCCTATAGTTATTACCAGAGTTGTTCCTATAAGCATTGTTGTTGAAATTATTATTTTTAATGAAATTCACATCAACATTTTCTTCTTGAGCAACCAATGAAGCTAAAGGAACATTATTTGGATCAACATTAGATCTACCATTCACAAGCATAGACATAATCACATCAATTTTATCACTCAAGGAAGAGGTTTCTTCAACAGAATTTACCTTCTTACCTTGTGGAGCTCTTTCCGTGTGCCATTCAGAGTAATTTATCATCATATCATCAAGAATTTTTGTAGCCGCCCCCAATGTGATGGACATAAAGGTACCTCCAGCAGCTGAATCCAATAAATTCCGCGAAGAAAAATTTAGTCCTGCATAGAAGGTTTGGATGATCATCCAAGTAGTCAGTCCATGGGTTGGGCAATTCTTTACCAAAGTTTTCATTCTCTCCCATGCTTGAGCAACATGTTCAGTATCTAATTGCTTAAAATTCATTATGCTACTTCTCAAAGATATAATTTTAGCGGGAGGATAATATCTACCAATAAAAGCATCCTTGCATTTAGTCCATGAATCAATACTATTCTTAGGCAAAGATAGCAACCAATCTTTAGCTCTTCCTCTTAATGAGAAAGGAAACACTTTCAATTTAATAATATCACCATCTACATCCTTATACTTTTGCATTTCACAAAGTTCAACAAAATTATTGAGATGGGCAGCAGCATCATCAGAACTAGCACCAGAAAATTGATCTCTCATGACAAGATTTAGTAAAGCAGGTTTAATTTCAAAGAATTCTGCTGTAGTAGCAGGTGGAGCAATAGGTGTGCATATGAAATCATTATTATTTGCATTTGTGAAGTCACACAACTTAGTATTTTCAGGGGTATTCATTTTAGCAACGGTAAATAAAACAAACTAGATAAAGTAAATGCAAGTAACTAATTTTTTTGTGTTTTCGATATAGAGAGCAAGACAATAAATAAAGTAAAACTAGCAACTAATTTTTTTGTATTTTGTTTAGGTGCAGCAAACAAAGTAGTAAATAAAATAAAGCAAGACAAAAACAAAGTAAAGAGATTGAGAAGTGGAGACTCCCCTTGCAGCGTGTCTTGATCTCCCCGGCAACGGCGCCAGAAAAAGAGCTTGATGGCGTGTAACTCACACGTTCGTTGGGAACCCCAAGAGGAAGGTATGATGCGCACAGTAGCAAGTTTTCCCTCGAAAGAAACCAAGGTTTAATCGAACCAGTAGGAGCCAAGAAGCACGTTGAAGGTTGATGGTGGCGAAATGTGATGCGGCGCAACAACAGGGATTCCGCGCCAACGTGGAACCTGCACAACACAACCCAAGTACTTTGTCCCAACGAAACAGTGAGGTTGTCAATCTCACCGGCTTGCTGTAACAAAGGATTAAGCGTATCGAGTGGAAGATGATTGTTTGCAAAGAAAATAGTAAAACACAATTGCATTGTATGCTATGTAAAGAATAGGACCGGGGTCCACGGTTCACTAGAGGTGTCTCTCCCATAACATAAAAGCATGTTGGGTGAACAAATTACAGTCGGGCAATTGACAAATAGAGAAAGGCATAACAATGCATATACATGATATGATAAATATAGTGATATTTAATTGGGCATTACGACAAAGTACATAGACCGCCATCCAACTGCATCTATGCCTAAAAAGTCCACCTTCAGGTTATCATCCGAACCCCATTCAGTATTAAGTTGCTAAGCAATAGACAATTGCATTAAGTATGATGCGTAATGTAATCGACAACTACATCCTTAGACATAGAATCAAAGTTTTATCCCTAGTGGCAACAACACATCACAACCTTAGAACTTTCTGTCACTGTCCCAGGTGTCAATGAAGGCATGAACCCACTATCGAGCATAAATACTCCCTCTTGGAGTTAAGAGTAAAAACTTGGCCAGAGCCTACTAATAACGGAGAGCATGCAAGATCATAAACAACACATAAACAATAGATTGATAATCACCATAATCATAGTACTCTCTATCCATCGGATCCCGACAAACACAACATATAGTATTACATATAGATGATCTTGATCATGTTAGGCAGCTCACAAGATCCAACAATGAAGCACAACAAGGAGAAGACGACCATCTAGCTACTGCTATGGACCCATGGTCCAGGGGTGAACTACTCACTCATCACTCCGGAGGCGACCATGGCGGTGTAGAGTCCTCCGGGAGATGAATCCCCTCTCCGGCAGGGTGCCGGAGGCGATCTCCTGAATCCCCGAGATGGGATTCGCGGCGGCGTCTCTGGAAGGTTTTCCGTATCGTGGCTCTCGGTACTGGGGTTTCGCGATGGTGGCTTTAAGTAGGCGAAAGGGCAACGCGGGGCCACACGAGGGCCCAGGGGGCAGGCCGGCGCGGCCAGGGCTTGGGCCGCGCCGCCCTATCCCCTGGCTGCCTCGTGGCCCCACTTCGTTATCTCTTCGGTCTTTTGGAAGCTTCGTGCAAAAATAGGACCCTGGGCGAAGATTTCGTCCAATTCCGAGAATATTTCCTTACTAGGATTTCTGAAACCAAAAACAGCAGCAACTGGCTCTTCGGCATCTTGTTAATAGGTTAGTTCCAGAAAATGCATAAATATGACATATAATGTGCATAAAACATGTAGGTATCATCAATAAAGTAGCATGGAACATAAGAAATTATCGATACGTTGGAGACGTATCAATGGTTTCAGACAAACGTTTGGGTAAAACTGAGGAAAAACTAAGGAGCTGGGGAAAACTGAGCACAACTAAGGACCCGAGGGCACGAAAATAGAAATCCCAATCAAGTATTATCAAGAGATGAAGCATCAACATCACAATTTTTCTTACAAGCACAACTTGTTGCAGAGGGTACCTTAGATGCTCCATTATCCAAATTTCCCATGGTGGTGCTAGGGGTTTTATCAATTTTAGGCCTATAATAATTCTTTGGTTTAGGCACCTTAGAGACATACATGAATTTTTGCTCTTTACCCACATAAGCTTTCTCCTTAAACTTAAGAGAAGAAAAAGTTGAACCCAAGGTTCCCATAGCTTTTTCAAGTTCACTAATCCTATTGGTTTGATTATCATGGACAACACAAGTTTCTAGGACACCAATTCTTTCATCAATTCTTCCTAGGGATTTATCAAGTTTATCAGTATTATCAAGTAGCATTCCCAATTTAGTTTCAACACTTGGAAAATTTTTCTCTATGGCTTCCAACTTTTTCATGACATCCTCAAGAGAGATTTCAATTTTAACTTCATTAACAGGTGGTATTCCAACTAGACTCTCAATGATGCAACTAGCTTCTAAAGCGGGAGTACCTAGGAAATTACCTCCCGAAAGAGTATCAAGAACATACCTATTCCAACTAGATAGGCCAACATAAAAGTTCCTAAGAAGGATAATAGTGGAGTGTTTCTTAATGCACCTATGATGAGCATTACTAATTTTGTACCAAGCATCTTTAAAACTTTCTCCACCTTGTTTCTTAAAAGAACGAACTTCAACTTCAGGATTACTCATTTTAGTAGCAATAAAAGTAAACTAAGCAAATAGAATAAAATAAAGTAAAGACAAGTAACTAATTTTTTTGTGTTTTGATATAGAACAAGTAAACAAGACAGAAAGTAAAGTAACTAATTTTTGTGTGTTTTTTAATATAAAGCAAACAAGACAGTAAATAAAATAAAGTAAAGCAACAGAAAAACAAAGTAAATAGATTGGATGTGGAGATCCCCGGCAACGGCGCCAGAAAAAGAGCTTGATAACGCGTGAAGCACACGTCCGTTGGGAACCCCAAGAGGAAGGTGTGATGTGTACAGCAAGTTTTCCCTCGAGAAAGAAACCGAGGTTATCGAACCAGGAGCCAAGAAGCACGTGAAGGTTGTTGGTGGAGGAGTGTAGTGCGGCGCAACACCAGTGAAACCGGTGCCAACGTGGAACCTGCACAACACAATCAAGATACTTTGCCCCAACGTAACAGTGAGGTTGTCAATCTCACCGGCTTGCTGAAAACAAAGGATTAAGCGTATCGAGTGGAAGATGGTGTTTGTTTGCAAAGAACATTAAAGAACAATGATTGCAGTGTATTCAGATGTAAAAGAATGGACCGGGGTCCACAGTTCACTAGTGGTGTCTCTCCAATAAGATAACTAACATGCTGGGTGAACAAATTACAGGTGGGCAATTGACAAATAAAGATTCAATACATATCAATGATGATTACTATGAGATTTAATCAGGGCATTACGACAAAGTACATAGACCGCTATCCAGCATGCATCTATGCCTAAATAATCCACCTTCGGGTTAGCATCCGCACCCCTCCAGTATTAAGTTGTAAACAACAGATAGTTGCATTAAGTATGGTGCGTAATGTAATCAACACAAATATCCTTAGACAAAGCATCGATCGAGAATAAATACTCCCTCTTGGAGTTACAAGTATCAACTTTCTGTCACTGTCCCAGATTTAATGGAGGCATGAACCCACTATCGAGCATAAATACTCCCTCTTGGAGTTACAAGTATCAACTTGGCCAGAGCCTCTACTAGCAACGGAGAGCATGCAAGAACATAAACAACGCATATATGATAGATTGATAATCAACTTGACATAATATTCTAGATTCATCGGATCCCACCAAACACGACATGTAGCATTACAAATAGATGATCTTGATCATGTTAGGCAGCTCACAAGATCTAAACAATTATAGCACAAGCGGAGAAGACAACCATCTAGCTACTGCTATGGACCCATAGTCCAAGGATGAACTACTCACGCATCAATCCGGAGGCGGGCATGATGATGTTGAGCCCCTCCGGTGATGATTCCCCTCTCCGGCAGGGTGCCGGAGGCGATCTCCTGAATCCCCGAGATGGGATTCGCGGCGGCGTCTCCGGTTTTCCGTATCGTGGCTCTCGGTGGAGGGTTTCGCGACGAAGGCTTTAAGTGGCGGAAGGGCGGAGTCGGAGGGTCACGGGGGCCCACACGCTAGGGCCGCGCGAGCCCCCTTAGGCCGCGCCGCCCTAGTGTGGCGGCGCCCGTGGCCCCACTTCCCCCCTCGGTCTGGAAGCTTCGTGGAAAAATAGGACCATGGGCGTTGATTTCGTCCAATTCCGAGAATATTTCCTTTGTAGGATTTCTGAAACCAAAAACAGCAGAAAACAATGGCGCTTCGGCATCTTGTTAATAGGTTAGTGCCGGAAAATGTATAATAATGCTGTAAAGTGTGTATAAAACATGCAAGTATTGTCATAAAAGTAGCATGGAACATAAGAAATTATAGATACGTTTGAGACGTATCACTAAGCGAATTAAATTGAATGATAATTCTACTTATATGTGGCACTGTCGTCTTGGTCATATTGGAGTGAAACGCATGAAGGAACTCCATTCCGATGGACTTCTTGAATCACTTGACTTTGAGTCACTTGATAGATGCGAAGAATGTCTAATGGGAAAAATGACTAAGACTCCATTCTCTGGTACAATGGAGCGAGCTACAGACTTATTGGAAATCATACATACCGATGTGTGCGGACCAATGAGTGTAGCATCGCGCGGTGGTTATCGTTATGTTCTAACCTTCACGGATGATCTGAGTAGATATGGGTATATCTATTTTATGAAACATAAGTCCGAAACTTTCGAGAAGTTTAAAGAATTCCAAAGTGAAGTAGAAAATCAACGTAACAAGAAGATCAAGTTTCTGCGTTCTGATCGTGGAGGCGAATATCTGAGTTATGAGTTTGGCATGCATTTAAAGAAATGCGGAATACTTTCACAGTTGACACCGCCGGGAACACCACAGCGCAATGGTGTGTCCGAACGTCGTAATCGAACTCTCTTAGATATGGTTCGTTCTATGATGTCTCTTACTGATTTGCCGTTATCTTTTTGGGGTTATGCATTAGAGACAGCTGCATTCACTTTAAATAGGGCACCATCTAAATCCGTTGAAACGACACCGTATGAATTGTGGTTTCAGAAGAAACCTAAGCTGTCGTTCCTTAAAGTTTGGGGTTGCGAAGCTTATGTAAAAAAGTTACAACCTGACAAGCTAGAACCCAAAGCGGAGAAATGCGTCTTCATAGGATACCCTAAAGAAACTATTGGGTACACTTTCTATCACAGATCCGAAGGCAAAATCTTTGTTGCCAAGAACGGAACCTTTCTTGAGAAGGAGTTTCTCACTAAAGAAGTGACTGGAAGGAAAGTAGAACTCGACGAGGTTATTGAACCTTCTCTCGTAGATCAGAGTAGCGCAGTGCCGGAAGTTCCTGTACAGCCTGCACCGATAAGAGAGGAAGCAAATGATAATGATCATGAAACTTCGAACGAGGTAGCTACTGAACCTCGCAGATCGACAAGGGAGCGTACCACTCCTGATTGGTATGATCCTTGTCTAAATGTCATGATTGTGGACAACAATGATGAAGACCCTGCGACGTATGAAGAAGCGATGATGAGCCCAGATTCCAACAAATGGGAAGAAGCCATGAAATCCGAAATGGGATCCATGTATGATAACAAAGTGTGGACTTTGGTAGACTTATCTGATAGCCGCAAGGCTGTCAAGAATAAATGGATCTTCAAGAGAAAAACAGATGCTGATGGTAATATTACTGTCTATAAAGCTCGACTTGTCGCAAAGGGTTTCTGACAAATTTAAGGAGTTGACTACGATGAGACCTTCTCACCTGTAGCGAAGCTAAAGTCTGTGAGGATTTTGTTAGCAATAGCTGCATTTTTCGATTATGAGATTTGGCAGATGGATGTCAAAACGGCGTTCCTTAATGGTGACATTGAGGAAGAGTTGTATATGGTACAACCCAAAGGTTTTGTCGATCCTAAAAATGATGACAAGGTATGCAAACTTCAGCGTTCCATTTATGGACTGAAGCAAGCATCCCGAAGTTGGAACCGACGCTTTGATAAGGTGATCAAAGACTTCGGGTTTATACAGTGTCATGGAGAGGCCTGTATTTACAAGAAAGTGAGTGGGAGCTCTGTAGCATTCCTGATATTATATGTAGATGACATATTATTGATTGGAAATGATATAGAAGTATTAAGCAATGTAAAAGGTTATTTGAATAAGTGTTTTTCAATGAAAGACCTTGGTGAAGCATCGTACATTTTAGGCATCAAGATTTATAGAGATAGATCAAGACGCCTAATAGGGCTTTCAGATTCTAAAGAAGTTTAGAATGGATGAAAGTAAGAAAGGGTTCTTACCTATGTTGCCAGGTAAGGTCTTGAGTAAGACTCAAGGTCCGGCTACGGCAGAAGAAAGAGAGAGGATGAACAAGATCCCCTATGCCTCGGCAGTAGGCTCTATCATGTATGCCATGCTGTGTACTAGACCGGATATGCACATGTTGTTAGTTTGACCAGCAGATATCAAAGTGATCCAGGAATGGAACACTGGACAGCGGTCAAGAATATCCTGAAGTACTTGAAAAGGACTAAGGATATGTTTCTTTGTTATGGCGGTGACCAAGAGCTCGTTGTAACCAGTTACACCGATGCAAGTTGGAACACTGATCCTGATGACTCTAAGTCTCAGTCTGGGTACGTGTTTATATTGAATGGTGCTGCAGTAAGCTGGTGTAGCTCCAAGCAGTGCACGGTGGCGAAGTCTGAATAATACATAGCGGCTTCAGAGGCTTCATCGGAAGCGGTATGGATGAAGAGGTTCATTGTTGAGCTTGGTGTGGTTCCTAGTGCATTGGACCCACTAGTCATCTATTGTGACAACATGGGTGCCATCGCCAATGCACAAGAACCAAGGTCACACAAGAAGCTGAAGCATATCAAGCTGCGTTTTCATTCGATTCGCGAGTACATCGAAGATGGAGAAGTAAAGATTTGCAAAGTACACACAGATCTGAATGTGGCAGATCCGTTGACTAAAGCTCTCCCTAGGGCAAAGCATGACCAACACCAGAATGCCATGGGTGTTAGGTACCTTACAATGTAATCTAGATTATTGACTCTAGTGCAAGTGGGAGATTGTTGGAGATATGCCCAAGAGGCAATAATAAAGTGGTTATTATATATCTTCATGTTTATGATAAATGTTTGCATACCATGCTATAATTGTATTAACCGAAACATTGATACATGTGTGTTATGTAAACAACAAGGAGTCCCTAGTAAGCCTCTTGTATAACTAGCTTGTTGATTAATAGATGATCATAGTTTCATGATCATGAACATTGGATGTTATTAATAACAAGGTTATGTCATTAGATGAATGATGTAATGGACACACCCAATTAAGCGTAGCATAAGATCACGTCATTAAGTTCAATTTGCTATAAGCTTTCGATACATAGTTACCTAGTCCTTCGACCATGAGATCATGTAAATCACTTATACCGGAAGGGTACTTTGATTACATCAAACGCCATTGCGTAAATGGGTGGTTATAAAGATGGGATTAAGTATTCGGAAAGTATGAGTTGAGGCATATGGATCAAGAGTGGGATATTGTCCATCCCGATGACGGATAGATATACTCTGGGCCCTCTCGGAGGAATGTCGTCTGATTAGCTTGCAAGCATATGAATAGTTCATAAGAGATGACATACCACGGTACGAGTAAAGAGTACTTGTCGGAGACAAGGTTGAACAAGGTATGGAGATACCGATGATCAAACCTCAGACAAGTAAAATATCGCGTGACAAAGGGAATCGGTATCGTATGTAAATGGTTCGATCGATCACTAAGTTATCGTTGAATATGTGGGAGCCATTATGGATCTCCAGATCCCGCTATTGGTTATTGGTCGGAGATAAGTCTCAACCATGTCTGCATAGTTCACGACGTAGGGTGACACACTTAAGGTTTGATGTCGTTTTAAGTAGATATGGAATATGGAATGGAGTTCGAAGTTTTGTTCGGAGTCTCGGATGGGATCCAGGACATCACGAGGAGGTCCGGAATGGTCCGGAGAATAAGATTCATATATAGGAAGTCATTTTCTAAGTTTGAAAATGATCCGGTGTATTTATGGAAGGTTCTAGAAAAGTCCGGAAGAAATCACTATGGAAGGTGGAGTCCCGGTGGGACTCCACCAACCCTAACTTGCCAACCAAGTAGGAGGGTGGAGTCCATGGAGGACTCCACCTCCTTGGCCGGCCAAGCAAGGGGGAAGGGGAGAGTCCCTGTCCCTCTAGGTTTCGTCCATATGGCAGTTTTGAATTGGGGTCTTATTCGAAGACTTGGGCAAACCCTAGATGTGTTCCACCTATATAATGAGGGACAAGGGGAGGGGGCGGCCCACCCCGCACCCCTTGGCCCAAGGCCGGCGCCCCCTCTCCCCAAACCCTAGCCGCCCCTCCTCCTCATACAACTCTAGTAGCGCTTTGGCGAAGCCCTGCCGGAGTTCTCCACCACCACCGCCACCACGCCGTCGTGCTGCCGGGATTCCGAGGAGGATCTACTACTTCCGCTGCCCGCTGGAACGGGGAGAAGGACATCTTCATCAACATCGAACGTTTGACCGAGTACGGAGGTGCTGCCCGACTGTGGCACCGTCAAGATCTTCTACGCGCTTTTGCAAGCGGCAAGTGATCGACTACATCCACCACGAGATCTAATCTCGTTAACGCTTAGCGATCTTCAAGGGTATGTTGATCTTCACCTTGTTTCTACCATCTACTAGATTGGATCTTGGCTTGTTGTTCGTTCTTGCGGTAGGAAATTTTTTGTTTTCTATGCTACAACCCATCAGCATCATCCAAGTGTACTTCGGTCTTCTGACGAGATTTGACAATTTGCTGTGGTGACATAGGCTTCAAGTTGATTTTCTTGCCCTTGAACTCCAAGTGATATGTATTGGCGCGGCCATTGTGTTGCACAGAACGGTCATAGAGCCATGGCCGACCCAACAGTAGGTGACACACCGTCATAGGGACCACATCAAAATCAAAGGAATCCTTATACGGTCCAATTGCAAACTCAACACGCACCATGTGGTTTACCTTCATCTCACCATTGTCACTCAACCACTGAATATAGTATGGATGCGGGTGCGGTAGATACTTCAATTTCAGCTTGGCACACAACTCCTTGCTTGCTAGATTGCGACAACTCCCGCCATCAATAATGACCTTGCAAGCTTTATCAGGACCAACTAGTGCCTTTGTTTGGAACAAATTGCAGCGTTGAGTAGATGCACTCGGCTGCACATTAAGAGCACGCTGTGACACAACAATAGTGCGAGCTTCAGACGGAAAAGCATCTACACCATCACTGTCATAGTCATCATCTTCTGGAGCATTTGGATCAACATCATCTCCAGTCTCATACTCATTGTCCTCATTAATAATCATGACCTTGCGGTTAGGACAATCTCTCTTAAAGTGACCCTTGCCTCCACATGTATGGCAATTCATATCGCGGTTGCGCGCAGTAGACATGCTAGAACCACTCGTACTTGCAGCAGATTCGGACTTCTTTGTGTTGGAAACATTGGAGACCGGCTTGCTAGACGGAGTAGAGTAGGGTGCGGAGCGCGAAGATGGCGCCGGCGCCGTAGGTTGGGGCGCCCTAGGCGTGTAGCGCCCAGCTCCCGTAGCACGACCTTTGATTTGAGCTTCTTCAGCCAACTGTGCTTCAGCTTCTCTAGCATGATGTAGCAACTCATTCATAGTGGTGTAACTGTGATGACGAACAATGCCTTTGATATCATACTTCAAGCCATGTAGAAAACGCTGCATTGTCATCTCAAGTGACTCACGGACACGGCCACGCTGCATAAGCATCTCCATCTCCATGAAATAAACATCAACAGTTTTCACACCTTGTCTCAATAGGGTCAACTTGTCATATATTGTACGCAAATAATTGGTTGGGACAAAACGAGCTTGCATAATGGCCTTCATCTCGCGCCAAGTAAGAACCGACAACTCGTTGTCTTCTTGACGAGCACGTGTAACTCCATCCCACCAACGCAATGCATATCCATCAAATTCTAAGGAAGCGAGTTTCACCTTCCTGTCATCAGTATAGTCATGTAAGCGCCATAGCTTCTCAATTTTCAGCTCCCAAGTTAGGTATTCTTCAACATCAGCTCCTCCTTCAAACTTGGGTGGGCTTAACCAAACCATCATCATGTTGTTGTGGAGGGACACGGCGAGCTCCGAGTTCAACAAAGCCACGACCACGGTTACCACGTCCAACACCACGACCAACACCACGTGCTTCATCCTGAAGCTCAGGGTCTTCATCTTCTTGTTACTGTTGTTGAGTGAGATTATCAACAGCCAGTTGCAAAGCTTGAAGACTTCGCTGGATATCCGTCATTTGATCGGTCATTGTAGTGACGGTCTCATTAGTAGCATCCAGCTTCTGGGAGATCTCCTGAACAGACCCCCTAAGCTCATCATCCTGAGTGCGGAATTCACGTCGCATCTCATTACGAAGAGCTTCATAATCCCTCCATGTCATCAGATCAGCAGCATCCTTGTCTTTCTTGTTAACAATTTTGGCATCACTAGAAGACATGGTTAGTAGGTTAGTGCACTAAAACAAATATATATGTGGTGGTACTCTCACAACTCACTCAAAACTGATAAGAAAAGGAAATCTTACCGCTCCAAAGTGAATTAGTGTTGCTTACCACTTGTAGGGACAACTAGTGCACGGATGTAGCGAAGCGAATATCAAGGGTATAAGAACAAATCACACGACAAAGCAGGATATATGTGGGGCTGTAGGTAGGCTACCTATTTGCACCAATAACAAGCTCTAGCGCTGACCGTAGACAACCAATGATACTCACACAAGGCGATAAATGTGTCAATACAACTATATGGGTGAAAGGTTCCAATGCACTCGAGAGACACTAGCAAAGCTCAACAAAACAGGCACAAGATTGCTCAACTACAGGTGCAGAAAAGTGAACTTAGGCCTTCACTTGAAACTTACTAGGACGTCACTTTTTCTTTTTGGATTTTTGTTTTGTAACACACGTAGCTATGTAGCTCTTTTTGCTTCTTTTCTATTTTCTCTTTTTTTTGATTTTCTGACTCAACTCCTTGATAACACGGCCAACAGAAATTGCAAAGCACCAAAAACCTAATGAGCAGCCTGTCGAGCGGTAAAACTAGTCTCTTCTGGGGAAGTCCCTAGTCACTTTATATCGATAGGCTGTGTCTATGGTTGGGAACAAGCACACTGTACGCTATGTGGACTCGGAGAACAAAAACTAAAACTAGATGATAGCGGAGACTCAAACCCTAAAAATACTAGATGGAAGAAAAAGATACGCAAAAACAACTACGAAAAGCAACTAAAACTCGAAATTAGTGCAATCTAAGGCTATGGCAAACCCTAACCCTAATATTTTTGGCTTTTTCTGGATAGGAAACACTCACAACTCAACTATGGGGTGGATTGTGGATGGCTTACCGAGGAAACCGGAGAATCTGATACCAAGATGATAAGGGGTGGCCCGATCTTCTCAGTAAGTAACGGTAGTGATGATGATCACGGGATGAACACAGCGGAGATACACGATGATGAAGTGGATGATAACTTGTATGACGTTGTCGAGTCTCTCGATCGATCCCTGTCGCCAATGCAACAGCTCTCAACCCTGCAAGATATTCGCAACTCCACACACTTGCGCACGTAGCCGCCGACCACGAAGCGGTAAGTTGCAACCATCTAATTTCCAATGGAACAGCAGATCACACAAGACTTTCAGAGGTTCAACACCAAATCGATGCAATATGGTGTAGAGATTCAATAGAGTTGCAAAGCAATCAACTATGAACTAATGTTTATCTTAAACGTGGTCTAAACCTAATTTGGGGGTGTCCTGCGCACTTATATAGGGGTTCAGGATGACCAGGAGTCGAAAAAATACATAGAAAACCGACCCAGATCGGATCTGGTCGAGACAGACTCGGAGTCGGCCGGTCTAGGGGCCGGTCGATCGGTCTGGGACCGGGCCATCCGGTTGAAACCGGATCTGGCGCCGGGTATGGACCGGACTAAGGCGACAGGCTTACTGGATGTTGCCCGTTGGCACAAGCATGGGTCCGGCGGGCTCGGCCGTCTGGCGCCCGGTTGAACCGGGCCGGACCGAGCGCGCAGCGTGGCGGCAGTTTGGCCGGGCTGGGACCGGCCTGGACTTCTTTCCCTTCTCTCGCGCATTCCTCCCGCTCCTCCCTCACGCGTCCATGGGATGTCTTCATGTCCAGCTCCATGTCCAGCTTCACGTCCATCTTCTTGTCCAGCTGCTCCTCTCCTCCTCGTGTGATGCTTGCTTCCTCTTCATACCTGATCATACATAAGTAATACGACTTAGGCAGTATAAAGTTCTCATCGATCAAAGTATCACATAGGAACAAGTTCACCTGTTGCTTAAGTAGCTTCGCACGAGCTCGTGTCATTGGTTCAATCCTGACTTCATTGGACTTGAGCTTCACAGCAGCATCGTCTTCATCTTGCAATGACGGAGGTAGTGGTGTAGTAGCAGGGATGTCCTCATCACATCAGTTTGCGGACGGTAAGCGGTACTAAAATTTGAATGTGTGCCTAGGACTTCGTCAATCTTCTTCCAAAAGCTTGAGGTGAATTGGATACCTCGATCAGATGCAGTCTTCTATGGAACTCCATGCAAACAAACAATTCCAGCCATGTATAAATCAGCCAATTTCTCCCCATTATAAGAAGTATTTACCTGAATAAAGTGAGCTGACTTGGTCGATCGATCTACGATGAACCAAATAGAATCATATCCTGGCGATGTCCTTGGAAAGTCTGCAATGAAGTACATCTCAATTTCTTCCCATTTCCACTTAGGGACCTTGAGTGGTTGAAGCAATCCCGCAGGCTTCTGATGCTCAGCCTTGACCCTTCTGCATACATCACATCGTGAAACATACTCTACAATCTCTTGTTTCATGCTTGATCACTAGAAACTACCTCAAAGATCATGATACATCTTCGTACTCCCTGGGTGTATGGACTATGGAGTATGATGATTCATGTGCTTCCTCCATGATTGAATCCTTGAGATCCTTTTGGTTTGGCACCAATAAACAATATCGGAACCAAATATTTCCCTTTTCATCCTCTTTATACTCAAGTGCTTCTCCCAACTTGATCTTTCCTCGAATCTCTTCGATTCACTTGTCCTTTGTATGAGCTTCTCTCACTTGATCCTCTAGAGTGAACTTGACTTCCAGCACATATTCGTTCTCAGCGAGGCTCACATTCAAGTTTAAGTTCCTAAATTCTTCATGAAGTTCTGGTTGAGCTTCTTGATCATCAAGTTATTGCATTAAACCTGAATGCTCAAAGCATCAGCTACGTCATTTGCTTTGCCACGGTGATAATTTATGCCAATTTTGTAATCCTTAATTAATTCTAACCACCTCCTTTGTCCGAGATTCATATCTAGTTGCGTGAAAATATACTTCAGGTACTTATGATCTGTGTATATCTCTCATAGGTTGCCAATAAGGTAATGTCTTCAAATCTTCAAAAGCATGCACTACATCAGCCAATTCCAAATGATGTGTTGGATAGTTCACTTCATGGGGATGTAATTGTCTTGATGCTCACATTCAAGTTTAACTATACTTATGGATCTAATCAAAAGCAAAAGCTAAGACCAAGATAGACCATCGTGCATACATGGATAACTAATGGCCGTATATTAGTATGGGAGCGATGTTTTGGCACATGGGAGCGTATGCTCCCTTTATCTTGAAATACATGTTAGACACATTTTAAAATGTCAAAAAAATTGAAACAAAAATTTCGCACGTACATCTTCATGTGCTACACGCTCACAAAGTTGTTTCATGAAAAATCGACATGTCATGTGGCGTGTGTAAAAAAGACAAAATTCGGTGCTGAAACAAAGACTTGTCACAAGATAAATTTTCTCTTTTTCGCTTAGACTACAAAAAATATCATTTTTTCGTGAAACTTGACGAATACACATATGTTATGGAGATGTATATGTAAATTTTTTTGTTAAAATTTTTTAACACTTGGAAATATGTTTTTATGGTAGAGGGATCATACGCACCCGGGAGCCGAATTGAGTTTCTGCGTATATTAGGCTTATGCAACTACACGGACATACATGATCATATTGTTGTGGAATAAAACATGTGATGATCAATTGTATTAGGAGGGATGCCTCCCAGGAGGTGTCTGTTGGGGAAGAGGTGTCTCCCCAACACACCCCTTCACCCTGTATATAAGTGGCTCTCACATTTGCAATAAAATAAGAGAATCATTTGCTTCATTCTTTGTGTCTCCTCTCAATACTATAACACGTTATCAGCACGTAGATTCTACCAAGAGCATTTGGCCTAGTCTAACGTCCGGCGGAGCAAGACGATCGCATAACGAACTCGTCGATACCCGGACGAGCGATAGGCTGCACACATGCCAAACTTCTTCGAAGAAAGTTCAGAGCAATCGATCTTACTTGATCGATGCATGCACTATTCGGAAGAGAAACCGATCAGGAGATTGGTGATTTCGTTTTTTTTTTCTGTCTTCTCATTGATCAATCAATGAACTAAAAATTGGTTGTTTATTTCCTGTACGCACCCACGCAGATTCTTTCTGAGCGCATGCACAGGTAGAAGAGGATGGATCGAACAACTAAAAAGGAAGATGAAGAAATCCAAACCATTGCCGTTCTCGGCAAAGCACTCGATCGACTCAGATCAATTAGCATGCAGTTGCATGCAACCTATTCAATCTTTGGTGCATCAATTGATTAAATAAAAAAAAAATCACTGAGATCTCTGAACTAATCGATGCTTCATCCTATCTTCTAATCAGAATTGGAGAAGGACGCCTCAAACTGCCGAAACAGAACGCAGCGATCAGACTGCCGAAGCAGAACGCAGCGACGGCACAATGCGGGAACGGCAAACGGCACCCTCCGCGACTGTTGGTTCTTGGCGACCGCAACCTAGCGCAGCGCCTGCGACCGCAACTACCTGCACGACGGATGGCGACTACCGGCGGTGAAACGGTACTATCCATCAGCGACGGCAGCCGTGACCGGAACTTCAACCGGCCGTTCACTTCAGCCCGACGCGACCTCATCTCCAAGAGGCACGCAGCGAGGCGACGGCGGATAGCAGCCCCGGCTCACGCTCTCCTGGCGCGGCGGTGCCTCAAGTTCCTAAGGTAGCGGCGGCTCGAGGGCGCCTGGCCGGCAACGGCGGCGGCCAAGGGCCTGCACGGCGCTGCTTCACCCTCGGGACAGCGGTGGACGTCAGCGACCATCAGCCCAAAGGCGACGGCGGACGACGAGTTCCTAATTCGCATCTTTTTGATGCGGCTGCTCGTCGCCTATGATGTCGTACAGCCAACGGCGGCCGCTCCGTGCGAACTCACCGCAGCGACGCCTCGGCCTCCTGCGTGTTGGCGGCGGCGATCCGCGGACGGCGACCGGCGGCCGGCGGTGGAGTGGCCGGTAGCCACGGCCGAAGGGGATCGTGGGGGAGCGGTTTCCCTTATCCGTTCCCAGGTTCCCAGGGGCGGTGGGGCTGGGCTGGCCAAGCCGGCCGGATGGGCTAAGGCCCAAGTGCTGGCCCGCCTGAAAAAAAATGCAGAATCGAAAAAGAGTGGCCTCAACCGCTGTAAATTCGGCCCAATATGCTATATTTTTCGTTTTCTCTTTTCTGAATAAGCTTTCAGCTGTTCAGTTTTTGTATATAATGTGTTTGTTAGAAATTTCAAACACGTCGGCGGAACCGATAGCATCTCCGTTATTCGAATAGAATATGGAATTTGCTTGCAAATTTGGAAAATATCAGGTAGCAAAGTGTATGACACTGCATAACTATCTCAAGTTCATACTTGTGAATTAGAAGGTAATTGATAAGTGGCATCTACTACTTAACTGTAGATTATGCAGCGTTACCTTGAGGTCTATATTGTGTCATTCAGACATAATGACCCCTTCAATTTTGCACGCAACTTATGGTCGCATTAAGGCGAGAAATCAATTTCTTTACCAATTGTGAGGTCTACACCATCATGTGGTGATTACCTTCAATGTGTTTTAATTAACACAAGGTTGTGAGAAATGCCATAAGAGTGAGATCTACACTACTTAGTAGTGATTATCTCCATGTGTTTTAAGCAAAAGTGAAGGCGCAATAGTTATGGCATGGTATCATAGCAACGAAATAATTTTTTCGTTTAAAACTATGATGTCTACACATCTGGTGACTACCTTGATGAAGTGTTTCCAAATGCTTCGCAACTTCATAGCATTTGTCATTGGTTGTGACTTTAGTGTCACGTACTCCATCAAATGTGGAACCAAGACATTGGCGACGATAACATCGCCATGTTATGCTATGAAGAGAATTATGCAAAATACTTGCATAATTTGGTGATTACCTTCCATGCAAACACAACTTATGAGACGCCATCATAGCTACAAATTATTTTTCAGGCACAACTGAAAGGTTTAACACCATTTTGTGGTGATTACCTTCATGTGTTATAAATAACATAAGGTTGTGGAGGCTATGATCGATGAGAATGTCCATAAGAGTGAGGCACCACTAGGTGGTTGACTACCTCCATGTGTTTTAAGGAAATTAAAGGTTTGTCCCTTTTGAGGTGACTAACTTTAATTTGAATATCTACACCACATTGTGGTGTTCTTGTGGAAGGCTTGACCTATGGGTCACTACGAATCACCATGACCATGATTATGCTCAGCCATAGCATTTTTATCATACTTAATTTACTAATGGTAAATTAATGCATGAATATTTCATGCATCATATGGCTGACCTTTCTCGAAAGGTAGTGCGATGAGATGACATTATGTGGGAGTAATCATTTAACATGGGTCCTGGACATTGATGATTTTGTCGACCCGTGGCCATGTCGCCACAAAAACTCCACATATAGATAATGTCATGGCTATTTATAAGATAGCATAATCGCAACGACTCAATTCTCAAATTGAGTATTTAAATGGATAATGATTATCCATTTGCCCTTTTGGGACTCCCTTAAGGAGATATATTGTTATAAGCATCACACGAATGACTATAGATTCGTGTTTGGGACTGCAAGTCTGTTAACAGTTATAAGTCTTTTGTCTATAAATCAACATCTAAATGAGATTATATGATAAGGCCATTTCAGATACATATCTGATTGTAAGCCCTTACTGCACTTTACATCCTCTTATGATGGTAAACATAAATACCATCTTTATTTTAGGGTGAAAATATGATGAACTTCTTACGAAGGATCGTCACATTCAATGGATGTTATACCATTGCCTAAAATTCATGCTAGTGCTCTTAGTGCTAAGAAATGTAGTGGTTAGAAAACCACAAAGAGTTGAATGTAAAGTGAAGGCAAAATGACAAATAAAATGGAGTATATATCTCAAAAGGGAATGGATCATTTAAGAGAAATGATCACAATGACAACATTGTTTGTCAAAGGGGTGGTAGTATGAAATATCGTACCAATGGTTACCAATATGTCAAATATTGGATTGAATCATACCACTAACTCCTTATCAGAGAAACAAATGAGTTCAATGGGATAAGATTGAAGTTCAACTTCAAAGGAACAACCAGAAAATATTCTGGCATTGTAGAAGGAAAATGACTCCTTTACAATGAAGATATGCTTGTGGATGATTATTCCCAAAATGTCCTGGAGATCTCGTGTAGTCTCCTGGTTATCCCAAATATCATTAGCCTATGATTGTACTACTACATGTAGTATAATTCGCAACATTATGTCCCGAGGACATGATAGTTGAGAAAATTGAGTGTATGAATCATTTCATACTCAATTTTGTTGCGTACACAATAATTTTTCCTCCTTTATCACCATGGTATGGGAAGTTAGAGAAATTATTGATAATTCTGTTGACCAACACTTGACTGTTTCAATATTCCCAACAATCATAAGATTTTATGTGCACTGGACGTGTCATAGGGGAATTAATTTTAAGGCACTCTCACCTTAAAATTCAGAATGAGCCACACATTACTCTTGAAAGCATTCAAGAATGTATGTGAATTACTCAACCATCGTGTGGGTTATGTTGGTGCTTCGTGGTTGCACAGATGCATCTTTAAGATGGTCTTATGTGTGTATCATTCACACAAAACCATGTGAATACTGAATTAAGTGCTCAAATTGATGAATTTAGAGCAGAGTGTCCTAACGTGGGATAATACCATTGGAATGGAATTGTCGCTGAATTTGTTTCACGAACATTCAATGGTCATATTCAGTATATTTTATACATACCCACAATGGTTTGGCTAGATCTCTTCTGAAAGAGAGTCAAAGTGGCATGGCCAATGTTACAGAATTGTGATTTGCCAACATTTAGTTGGCGGTAACATGCGGAATCACACACCGCATGTTTAATACTGCGTCCCCTTGCAGTTTGTACGTGGAAATAGGATTTCCCATCTGCGGTAATCGGTTGCATCCGATATCACCACCCCGGCGTATGTCATGGGCCCTCACATATATTTGGGATCTATGTGAGGAATAACTGTGGTATGATTGTTAATCCGTCACATACCTTAACCCTGAAAAGGGAGTTAGGGGCCTGTACGCTGATTGCTTTTGCAATAAGGACATTTTCTGGCATTAGGGGGAGATGTGTACCACACGGAATGCCAGGAAATGGCTAAGAAATGTCGTTGACATTTGATCCACGTACTTAAGTAACTGAACTAGAGGTTCAGGTTATGAGAAATTTGCATTTTATTGCAAATAATCTGCCAATATATTTACTAGTGACAAAGGTGTCATTTGGTCATGTATCGGATTGAGTGGAGGTACCTAATAAACCACTCGTCTCCCCATATGAGAGCAAGAGGGGGAGAATTCTGATCATATGAGACTAAGTTCTCTTTGTTTTTGTTGGAACAAAAGAGATGGTCTCCCAATCACTAAATGTGGTTCAACCTGAGGTTGAATGACACCTGAAGGATGTGTATCATCCAGGACCCAGCACAGTGCGCACACATTTTTGTGTGCTGGGACATCGAAACACCTTGACTCTGTTGTTATGGGAAGTCACAACGAGTTGAGAGGCACAATGAGAATTCCACAAATGATACTGATTCATGAGAATCGTATATGAGAAAGTCTACATATGTCGACATATAAATCTTCCTGGCAATTGCTAAAATCCTTTTGGGCCCTGAACCAAAATCCATGGAGAGTGTTGTTGCACTTATATTGGTTCAAATGAAAGGAAGCAATTGAGGAAGAATAGCGCTCGCTCATCAGAGAGAGGTATTTACGATAGTAAAACCTTCTCCTCATAAGTATCTCCCATAGGGAAGAGAGAATGAGGTGGTGATAAAGCGAGGCTTTTGTAGCACAAGGGTTTTTCGCAGAAGCCCGACATCAGTCATGATGTGATATACCTTCTTGGTATGAGTGGAATTATGTTTCGATACTAAATGTCATTGGCAGTACAGATCCATGTGGTTGATGTATGTAGTAGTGCCTGCATACTCCCACAGGTCACTCAATTTGGATTTATAGATTGAAGTCATTGAAGGACTTAATATTCTGAATCCAAAGGAAAATCGCAACATATGTGTGGAAAACTTCTGAGTCATTCTATGACTTGAAGTAGTCGGAGATAATTTTGTGGTACAACCGACTGTGTGAGTTCTTCCATGATGAAGATAACTCTAATATCAATGATTGTTAATGTGTACTCATGGATAAATCCTTAATTGGATTTTACGTCACCTAAGTGGTGTTGATGATCTTATCATCAATGTCTTTATGCGAGACATTTGAGATACACACAATCATTTTAAGACGGAGATTTGGGTCAAACCAAATCGTGCTTAAGTTTTAACTTGAGCTTGTTCCCCCAGGAATAAATATATATCAGTCTTCATATATCCCAAAATATTGAATAAGTTCAATACGGATATATAATATCGGAGACACATATGGTCATATTATATCTAATATGGGATACCAATCCTTGGAAAGGTGGGAAGATGGTGAAGTGATAGATGGAGCTGAAGTTCCATATCTACCATCGAAGCACTGAGATATCTTGCAAAATACGTCAGGCCTGACATTATGTTTGTTGGCAATTTATTGAGAGTGCAATCCCCCGAAAGGTATAAAGTTTGTGTATGGATTATTCTAAGATATATCCAATGCACAAAACTCTTGATTAATTCTAGTATGAAAATCAAGATGGGACCAATGTGTGATATATGATAGTGGCTAATTATGTGATCCCAACAGTGCCATATCAAAGACTGGATTTACTGGAAGAGTATTCAGAAGGAAGCCTTCAGAATAGACTCTAAATGGGTCCTTCCAGTGATCATTCTGCAGAAATCATATGAAGCATCACAAGATGTGTATGAATTCGCAGAATGACTGGCCACATGTGAGTTCATGTGGAGATTCATTCGAATCACCTATCATTATCTACCAAGATAATGTCACTTGTATTGCTTATGAGTTATATTTATCCTCATAAATTACAGAAATGTAAGGGGATAATTTGCAAACAAAATATTGTGATATTAACAGTATCTCTACCAACAATATATTGTATTTCATAATTAAGTTTGTGAAATTGGTATGAGGCAACCTTTAGGTTTGCAATGTTGAGGGGGAGTAAAATCCCTAGTTATAACTCATTGATGATCTTCCGATCACTGATATTGTACTCTTTTTCCCTTTATGAGTTTTCCCTAAGGTTTCTCATACAAGGTTTTTAACGAGACAATATAAATACAAGTGCGGACGTATGACACATGGTTTCTCCTTAATTTTTCCCACTGGGTTTTAAAGGAGTTTTCGGTGGCATATCGTTATAATATTTCTCCTCAATTTTTCCCACAGGGTTTTTTAGGAGGAGTTTTTGGATTGCAATATACAGATAACAAATTGATCAAGGGGAAGTGTTGTGGAATAAAACATGTGATGATCAATTGTATTAGGAGGGATGCCTCCCAGGAGGTGTCTGTTAGGGAAGAGGTGTCTCCTCAACACACCCCTTCACCCTGTATATAAGTGGCTCTCCCACATTGCAATAAAATAAGAGAATCATTTGCTTCATTCTTTGTGTCTCTTCTCTCAATACTATAACACATATGCTTATAGTGATGCAACTAATTCAGCACAATTTTCCAAAATAGTTTGATAAACATCGAATATATTCACCAACAACCTTGTTGGTGAAAGATCGAGATGTCGCCTAGAGGGGGGGGTGAATAGGCAATTACAAACTCTTGCGGATTTGTCTTGTATGAATGCGGAATTAAACTATCGTTTAGTTTACAAGCACAAACCCTAAATATGCTAAGCTCAACTAAGTGTAACAATAGCAACTAGAGCTAAGCAAGATAGGCACAAGATATATGTAGCACAAGTGATAGCAAGATATATGTACTTCAAGCACGATGGCTATCACAAGGAAAGAGAGCTCGGGTATAGAAATAACCGAGGCACGCGGAGACGAGGATGTATTCCCGTGTTCCCTTGCTTTGCAACAAGGTACGTCACGTTTGGAGGAGTGGAGGTCCCACGAAGGATTCCCCGCGCCACGAAGGCTCACCCTATTCTCCGAACCACACCCACGAAGGATAATGGCCCTTTCCTTATGGTTAGCTTTTCCTCCGCTCCGGAGATGGCAAGCTCCACAACCACTTCACAAGCTCCACGAAGGAGAAGCCCGGGCCTCTTCACAATCTTCTTGAAGAGATCACCGGAGCACCAATCACCAAGCCAACTAGGAGGTCACCCTCCAAGAGTAACAAGCTCACGGTCTCTCACTCGAACAAATCGTGGTGGAGAGCTCAACACTATGCAATGATGCAAAGCAAGAACACCGGAGGTGTTCAAGTCCTTCACACTCAAATCCCACCAAAGCAACGAATGCTAGGATGAGATTGGAGAGGAAGAACAAGGGGGAAAGTCAACCAAAGACTCCAAGATCTAGATCCCAAGAGATTCCCTCACTTAGAGAAGAAACGGTTTGGTGGAAGTGTAGATCTAGATCTCCTCTCTCAAATCCTCAAATATGAGCAAGAATGATTGGAGGAATCAAGGGGGAGAGCAAGTTCTTCAAATAGCAACAATGGAGGTGAGAGGAAGTGAAGAACTAATTTGGCTCAAGGTGGAAGAAGCCTATTTATAGCAAAGGGAGAAATAGAGCTGTTGGGGGAAAAAGACAAGTGAAAAGGCAGAAAAACGGGCCAGAAAAAGTCCCCAGCCGGTTGACCGGAGCCTGGGCCGGAGAGGCCGGTGGCCTGCCCGGTCGGACCGGCCCACCGACCGGGGCTGGGCAGAGCGCGCTGGGCGGCAAACAGCCACAGGCGCGCGGGGAGCGGCCCAGCGTGTGGGCTGCGGCGGCCCATCAGCCCGAGCGGCGCGGAGCGCCGGCGCGCGGGCCGAGAGCGTGGGCCGGATGGGGCGGCGGCCCGGTTACCGTCGGTCGGACCGGAGGTCTGGCTGGGCTGCCCGGCGCTGGGCCGGTTGCCGCCCGGTCCACCGGGTGGGCCGGCGTCTGGCCCGGCAGGCCGGGCGCCCAACCCTCCCCCTTTTTCCTTTTTCTTTTCTTTTTCTTCTTTTACTCTTTCTTTAATAACTTTTGCTCCCGAACCCCGATTCGAATGAAACCAGTTTTGTTTGGAAGATAACAACAAATGCTATCCTATGAAAAGTGAAAACACAAGAATCTATAGGAGGGGATTTTATCATGAATATAAAAGGTAGAACCTTATATCATGAATAATCGGTAAAATCACCCAACCTCGAAAACGCAATAGAAGATGCATGCGGATTCCGTTTTCGATGAACTTGGGCTTGTTGTAAAGCTAGCAACAAGCTCAAGAACCTCACACAGAGAAACACCAAGAAGCAATAAGGATATGCAAAGTATACAAAGGGTTGAGCTCCCTAAGACGATGTGATCAAGTTACTCAACCGAAAGCCCCTCTTAATAGTGCGGCTATCTATCCTATAATCCGGTCTCCCATCAACCACCTTGAGACCGGTAAAAGGAAAACCTAGCAAGGCCATACCTTTGCCTTGCGCATCCCGCTTGATCTTGATGATAACTCTTCAAGCTTCACTCAAGTCGGAATGCCTCTCTTGATCAATGTTGCTTTGTGAAGACTCACAAATGCTCCCCCATACACTATGATGGGAAAGCTCCATTGACACACATCTTCACATGTCCATTATCACCAAATGGACGGCAAGCTTCAAGCATGTGATCCACTCAAGATGCTCATCTTGAACTTGCCCAACTCAACCTTGTATCTTCTCATACTCACTTAAGATAGAGCATGGCTAATATTGAGTTCCACATAAGAACTCCATCTTCATTTCTTCTTCTTGATCATATCACATATATATCTTCATACCGATGATCTTGATGCCAATACACAAGGTATACCTTTATCTTCATGGCATCCATACTTGAATCCAACACATGGAGTACAAGTAGTACCTATGGAATATTCCTTCATATAAACTCAATGAAAACATTAGTCCATAGGGGTTGTCATTAATTACCAAAACCACACATAGGGGCAATGTACCCTTACAATCTCCCCCATTTTGGTAATTGATGACAACCACAATAAGAGGGTTTATATAATAAATATTAGAGACAAGTACGCAACTTATCCGAGAATAAGTTGTATACAAGAGGTTGTATTTGATATGGTAAAGTAACACAAAGCTACTATCCCATATCAAAACCAACTCTACTCACACAACTACAACTAATGCAAGGGATGTGAGTAGAACCACTATATATAGAGAAAACTCCCCCACAATGTATGCACGTGTGATGAACATGAATTCATTGCATACATTGTCAAGATTAACCTTTGGGGCAATTTCCACTATATATATACAACCATGCAAGACATATAAATATGGAATGCATGAGAGGCAAAACACTTAAGCACAAACCAAACTTAAGTATAAAACCATTCCCTTAAACCCTCTAAACTTCTCCCCCATTGGCATCGATTGTCAAAATGGGTGAAAAATTTAGAAGGCCAATATAATGTGAGTTCCTCCCCAAAGTGTGCACTTCTCATAATTTGAGTGGAATCAAGTGCACATATCCAATGATGAATACTTGAAGGAAATCAAACTATATTGAGGATCAAAGATTGCATAAAGATAACATGGTGAGGTGAGCTTCAACAAAAGCAAGCAATCAAAGATCCAATTGGACAAACAAAGATATCATGATAAGAGAGATATAGTGCTCTAAAAATAAGAAAGCTCCCCAAGGTTCGTGCACAATTTATAATGTTTGCATTTGAATACAAGATGCACAAACATGGAATCCTCACTCTCTATATATCATTTAGAACACAACTAAGATAAAGAGAGTATGCTTATCAAGAACAAATTTAGTCCAACAATTACGAGATATGAGTGCATGAAGAAAATAAATAAACCAAGCACTCATAAATCTTCTTTACCAACACCATTAAAAACAAAAAGGGTAAAAGATGGTTGGCAAAGAACAAAGATATCAAGGTGATGGATTAACGCTCTTATGTATATAAGTTTCTAAAGTGGACAAAATGATCCATAAAGAAACATGCACACACAAGAGGTTAACAAAATAAATAGGACTAGATATCCAAAATGAAGTCATAAAATATACCAAAGGATGTTTGCTTAAAAGCATATATAGCCTATGGCTCCACTTTTCACTTATGGTATATAAATGAACTTCAACAAAATAAGATCTCAAAAACATCACAACTAACAATAAGGGAAGTAAGGCTAGTTGGAATGTTTTGAGAAAGGCAACAAGTATCTCAAATACGGATTTATTTCACAAATTCATCAATATTGCACACAAGAGCTCTTTGAGGAATTGATATGCAATAAATTGCTAGAGGGCATATTTGTGATAGGTGAATCATAAATTATGATATATATATATAACCTATCATATGCATCTTCTCAAATTACTCAAATGTTCAATAAGAGGTTTTATTTTAAAAGGGTTTTTCAAGAACCGCAATATTTTCGAAATAAATAATTTCATGCCAAGATACAACCTACAAGAGGTTGGATGCTATATGAGAATGCATGAATAAGATACTTGTTACCGAGATAGCAATGGCTTGATGTAGTAGATAAGAGTTCAACGATCATCCTAACTTGACTCCAATTCTCACATGGTGACAACACCTTCCTTATAGATGAGACAAGCCTCCATTGCATCTCCAATGTACCTAAAACATCATTTAAGTACATCTTGGTCCCCAAACTCATTGGGTCCAAAATGGTTAGACTAACCACAATATATAGGACACACTCCATATAAACATGTGCATATTTAGATGAAGTTTGAATTTCATGCACATCTTAGCCATTTAGGATTTGATGGAGTATATCCTACATAATGGATCAAAAGAAAGCAAGCATGCTACAAGTATAAACAATTTACATATAAGCATGCACCAAAACCTTTAAAGATCCAAGAAAGATATACTTTGGACAAAACACCAAAAGAATTAGATAAGGCATAGAGGTGCCACAAAACAAATTTGTTGTCCAAGTTATATCTAAGAAGCAAATCTCAAAAGATTTGTTCAACAAAGTTCAACAAATGAACTAAGAAGAAACCATTGAGCATAAAGGATGAAATAAAGCAAACATGCTCAAGGATTTATCTCATTCAAGCAAATAAATCATGTAAGAAAGAATGAGATAGCAAACTCCCCAAAAGAGCAAGGTTCAAACAAAATAAACCAAACCCTATACACTTTTCACAATGGCACAATGTACCATAAGGAAAAGGTTTGTCTTCCAAAACAAACATTTGATATGAATCAAGAGAATTTATCAAAAGATTTTTCAAAGGAACAAGGAAGACACATGGGAGCAACAAAGATTTGTTGGAAGTAAAATAAGGCAATAAGAAATAATCCAAGGTGAAGATGATCCAAAAATTCAACCACATACAAGGTTATCAATTGTCAAAGACAATGAGTATATTGGAAATAATTTCCGGTGGAGTATTGACAATGTTAGAAAGGATCAACTTCACAATAAAAGGCATAGGATAAGTATATAGAATTGAGCACTATGCACGGATGAAGATTCTTGATAGCTTCAACTAGTCACACAATCACGCACGGCAATGATTAGAATAACTTGAAGCAAACGGTGTCCCAAATAAGATATAGAGATATGTATTTGAGGAAAAACCGCACCAAGAATTTCTTATTCAAACAAGAACCAAAAGATGAGCAATAAAATCTTTTTACTACAAGTGGAGCTTGTTTGAGCAAACATGCCACCTAGAAACAAGATAATTAAGAGCATCAACTCTAAGTGGCATAACCTCATATGTTCACATTTTCTAGGCTTGTGATATGTACAAAACATATTACTCCCCCATAATGTGATAAGTCATTTCTTCCCAAACAAGAGGCAACTAAAATTTAACTAGAGATGATTAATGGATATTTTAGAATTTGAATTTCTCATGAGTATGACACACCACATAGTGACTAGATAATCTTGCAATATCAATACTAAGTGGTGGTACCCATGTACACATTTTTAAAGAAAGAGAGATGCACAAAGCATATCACTCCCCCAAAATGGGATGTTCCATTAATCACTTCAAAGAGAGCCAAATAAAATATCATCAAGATGCATAGGCTCAAAACAATACACAAGTATATGATGAGTCAAACAAACATACTTGAATACACAAGATAGGTAAGTAAGACACAACACATACACACAAATATTTGGTACAAAACCAAACATGCAAAGGGGCAAGTAACTTACAATATACATGAAGAGTTGAAGTATAAGTTACCGCAAAGAGGAACATTGAATATAAGATATAGATGATAATCCATACGACTTGGCTTGGTAAGAATACAATATATGAAGATCCCTTAATTCTTCATGAAGTAGCCAAGTCTCCAATGACCTCAACATGCACCTATTGATCACGTTTGAGCTTGTTGGTCCCCAACCAAGTTGGGTCCTAAGAAGTTAGTCACAATAGGCTTGGCAACCCAAATGGTCCTTTTCTTGAGACCACTTTGAGTTCCAACAAACTTGGCAAACACATTGCCACCCTTATCCTTCCCTAGAGAATAATCATCATCAACAATTATAGGGTTAGATAAGGTACCACTTAAACATGAAGAAGCAAAGTGCCCCTTCACACGACATAAGTAGCAAGTGTTCCCCTTTCTCTTCTTTATTGATTTCTTCTCTTGGAGAACAACATCTTGATTCTTCTTGGGAAGTGGCCTATCTTCAACTTGAGGTCGAGCATGAGCTTGACCTTGACCTTGTGGCCGTTTCCCTTGTTGTTTCTCACTCAAGTGCTTCTTCTTCTTCAATGGGCATGATCTAACATGATGCCCTTCAACCTTGCACTTGAAGCAAACCAACTTGGCCGAATCCTTGACTTTGTCTTGGCCCTTCTTCTTGTTGTTATTGCTCTTGGACTTGTTCTTATTATTGGAGTTGAATCCAAGTCCACTCTTGTCATTGGGGGATTGTTGCACACTTAGCATCTTGTCAAGTGCGGATTTCCCTTCATGACGCTTTTCCAAGTCTTTCTTTAAAGAAAGGACTTGAGCCTCGAGCTCTTTTATTTCCTCTACATGGTTAGTAGAAATACAAGTACTAGAGGAAGTAGAAGCTTCATTGTTAGAGCAACAAGGCAAAGCAAGTAATCCAACACAAGGTGTATCACTAGTTTGACTAGATGGATTACAAGGACTAGCACATGGCAATATAGCATTTGTAGTAGAGATTGTGCTAATGTCCATATGAGGCTCACAAGATGTTACCTTAGTGATACTTGCCTCATGAGCTAACTTTAGCCCATCATAGGAAATTAGAAGATCATCATGAGAGCTTGAGAGCTTTTTATGACTTTCTTCCAATTCCCTATAATTGCTAGTTAGCAACTCTAGTTGAGCCCTTAGCTCAACATTCTCCTCTAAGGTAGATGCTTCACAAGAATTAGAGTTAGTAGCACAAGCATCAACAATATTTTTCTCATTTTCATGCTTATAGGATTCAAATTTTTGTGTGAGCATAAAATTAGTATGCTTCTCATCTTTTAGCTCATGCTTGAGGAGAGTGAATCTCATTTCCCCATTTTCGATATGGGACTCCAACTCCACTATGGTTTCCCTATATTTACTCAAGGTATCCATAGAGTGTTCGAGATTAGCACGAGCTTCTTTATTACCATGAAGAGAAGCATATACCATTGCCATATTATGCACCAATATATTATATTCTTCATCATTATCATCATCATCATCACTCTCATCATTAGAGGAAGTGTTAGGAGTCAAAGTAGGAGATACCTTTGATCCATTTGCCATAAGGCACATGTGCATACCGGAGGATGAAGATGAAGAAATTCTTGAATCCTTATTTGAAAACATGTCTTGATCCATAGAGTGTTCGATTTCCTCTACATTGTTAGTCAAACAACTAGAGGAGATAGAAGCATTTTGATTATGGGAGCAAGACAAGGCAAGCATATCATCATGGGATTTATGTGAGCAATTTACACATGATATGCGAGGACTATTAACACAAGCATGTAGATTATTTTCAATGCTAGATGTGTTTAAGTCCAAAGAGGAAGCATTGCAATGGGATAGAGATGAAGAATCATCACTATTGAGCACAATATCAACATTGCAATTTTCCTCACCACTCACCATATCATTACCTCGTGTCTTGCTACACGTTGGTGAAGTGGAAGAAGATGAGAACTCATCACGGCCGGAGGTGGAAGCAACTTGGAGCTCTTCATGATGTGAAGGGGAAGAGAGCTCCTCGGAGTCACCACCAACCAAATGAGAAGTGGATCCACCAAACATTTCCTT
Organism: Lolium multiflorum; assembly: GCA_030979885.1. Lineage (NCBI taxonomy): Eukaryota > Viridiplantae > Streptophyta > Magnoliopsida > Poales > Poaceae > Lolium > Lolium multiflorum. The sequence goes on from CM061748.1 coordinate 224,806,907, forward strand.
AAGCTTGATCCACATCTCATGAGACGATTTTCGCTTTATATATATCAAGAACCTATGAAAATCTGGTCTCAAAGAGAATACAATCTCATTAGATACTAGAGCTTCAAGATGTAAGTTTTTCTCATCCTCTAAAGATAGATTTTGAGGGTCCATCGGAGGAGAAAAACCTACATCTAGAAATTGCTCAATGTTTGGACACAAGGTCCGAAGTTTGCAAAGCAAGCAATTTCGCCACAAAAGATAATTTGTGCCAACAAAGATAATTGTGTCATTGTGCACTAAATTACTAGCCGACATCTTTACTCTCAAGGCGGTGAAGCCTTAAACAAGGAGAGACCTTGCTCTGATACCAATTGAAAGATCGAGATGTCGCCTAGAGGGGGGGTGAATAGGCAATTACAAACTCTTGCGGATTTGTCTTGTATGAATGCGGAATTAAACTATCGTTTAGTTTACAAGCACAAACCCTAAATATGCTAAGCTCAACTAAGTGTAACAATAGCAACTAGAGCTAAGCAAGATAGGCACAAGATATATGTAGCACAAGTGATAGCAAGATATATGTACTTCAAGCACGATGGCTATCACAAGGAAAGAGAGCTCGGGTATATAAATAACCGAGGCACGCGGAGACGAGGATGTATTCCCGTGTTCCCTTGCTTTGCAACAAGGTACGTCACGTTTGGAGGAGTGGAGGTCCCACGAAGGATTCCCCGCGCCACGAAGGCTCACCCTATTCTCCGAACCACACCCACGAAGGATAATGGCCCTTTCCTTATGGTTAGCTTTTCCTCCGCTCCGGAGATGGCAAGCTCCACAACCACTTCACAAGCTCCACGAAGGAGAAGCCCGGGCCTCTTCACAATCTTCTTGAAGAGATCACCGGAGCACCAATCACCAAGCCAACTAGGAGGTCACCCTCCAAGAGTAACAAGCTCACGGTCTCTCACTCGAACAAATCGTGGTGGAGAGCTCAACACTATGCAATGATGCAAAGCAAGAACACCGGAGGTGTTCAAGTCCTTCACACTCAAATCCCACCAAAGCAACGAATGCTAGGATGAGATTGGAGAGGAAGAACAAGGGGAAAGTCAACCAAAGACTCCAAGATCTAGATCCCAAGAGATTCCCTCACTTAGAGAAGAAACGGTTTGGTGGAAGTGTAGATCTAGATCTCCTCTCTCAAATCCTCAAATATGAGCAAGAATGATTGGAGGAATCAAGGGGGAGAGCAAGTTCTTCAAATAGCAACAATGGAGGTGAGAGGAAGTGGAAGAACTAATTTGGCTCAAGGTGGAAGAAGCCTATTTATAGCAAAGGGAGAAATAGAGCTGTTGGGGGAAAAAGACAAGTGAAAAGGCAGAAAAACGGGCCAAAAAAAGTCCCCAGCCGGCCCAGCCGGTTGACCGGAGCTGGGCCGGAGAGGCCGGTGGCCTGCCGGTCGGACCGGCCCACCGCCGGGCTGGGCAGAGGCGCGCTTGGCGGCGCAGCCACAGCGCGCGGGGGGAGCGGCCCAGGCGTGTGGGCTCCGGCGGCCCATCAGCGCCGAGCGGCGCGGAGCGCCGGCCGCGTGGGCGCGGCCGAAGCGTGGGCCGGATGGGCGGCGGCCCGGTTACCGTCGGTCGGACCGGAGGTCTGGCTGGGCTGCCCGGCGCTTGGGCCGGTTGCCGCCCGGTCCACCGGGTGGGCCGGCGTCTGGCCCGGCAGGCCGGGCGCCCAACCTCCCTCCCCTTTTCCTTTTTCTTTTCTTTTTCTTCTTTTACTCTTTCTTTAATAACTTTTGCTCCCGAACCCCGATTCGAATGAAACCAGTTTTGTTTGGAAGATAACAACAAATGCTATCCTATGAAAAGTGAAAACACAAGAATCTATAGGAGGGGATTTTATCATGAATATAAAAGGTAGAACCTTATATCATGAATAATCGGTAAAATCACCCAACCTCGAAAACGCAATAGAAGATGCATGCGGATTCCGTTTTCGATGAACTTGGGCTTGTTGTAAAGCTAGCAACAAGCTCAAGAACCTCACACAGAGAAACACCAAGAAGCAATAAGGATATGCAAAGTATACAAAGGGTTGAGCTCCCTAAGACGATGTGATCAAGTTACTCAACCGAAAGCCCCTCTTAATAGTGCGGCTATCTATCCTATAATCCGGTCTCCCATCAACCACCTTGAGACCGGTAAAAGGAAAACCTAGCAAGGCCATACCTTTGCCTTGCGCATCCCGCTTGATCTTGATGATAACTCTTCAAGCTTCACTCAAGTCGGAATGCCTCTCTTGATCAATGTTGCTTTGTGAAGACTCACAAATGCTCCCCCATACACTATGATGGGAAAGCTCCATTGACACACATCTTCACATGTCCATTATCACCAAATGGACGGCAAGCTTCAAGCATGTGATCCACTCAAGATGCTCATCTTGAACTTGCCCAACTCAACCTTGTATCTTCTCATACTCACTTAAGATAGAGCATGGCTAATATTGAGTTCCACATAAGAACTCCATCTTCATTTCTTCTTCTTGATCATATCACATATATATCTTCATACCGATGATCTTGATGCCAATACACAAGGTATACCTTTATCTTCATGGCATCCATACTTGAATCCAACACATGGAGTACAAGTAGTACCTATGGAATATTCCTTCATATAAACTCAATGAAAACATTAGTCCATAGGGGTTGTCATTAATTACCAAAACCACACATAGGGGCAATGTACCCTTACAGTTGGTTTCCCTAAGTCATATGACATGTTTTCTACATAGGGCTCGAGATGATTCAAAGTATGGAAGGATGTCTAATATGCCAATGCCAACAAGTGGTATTCGGTTCACCGGCAGCACGGTCAACTAGAATGATAGGTTGGAGGATGTGATGAAACTACGAGAACCGGACCGATGTATGGTTGCTTATAAGTGAAGTTTGATGAAGTTTGATGGTACCGGTTGTGACAGCAGTTTCTGATGTTTATGGCCAGCGTTTCCGTGTGGGAGATACGGGCTGTGATGTGCTTGGACTCGCTTGTGCTGGTCTCACTCGGTCCAGACCAGGACAGCAGGTGCGTCGCTTGCGCCAAGTCCCGATTCAGTTGACAAAAAGAACAAGAGAGAGAGAGATGGAAATAAAAAGAAATAGGTAAGATCGTGCTAGTACAGTTTGCCAAGCCGTGCATTCATGGCTAGGCTCACATGTAACGTGGATGCCCAATCAGATTTCTAGAAAAGAATCAATAAAAAGCAAATTGGCAATTTAAAAGATCAGAAAATAAAGAAATACAAGTACTCCCAGAAAATAACCTCCATTTTTAACATGTCCAAACGAAAATTTTAGTTTTAATAACAATTACTGTCAGATTAGTAAAAGTTCAGCACTCATGGATAAGATGCACAAGTTGTCTGGACATCACATTATGAACAAGAAACTACCATGAACCATTTGTTCCATTAGAAAGTCTCAGGACTGCAAAAAGAAAGGAGTGTCTGGGTGAAGAACAAGTGCATTCAAGATAAACAATTGCCAGGTCTATCCTACAGAAGGGTTTTCATGGTTGACTAATGCCCGTAAGTCCAGCGTTGCCGGTTTTCATTCCCCTGTCATAGCATTTGGGGCCCCTACACGAAGGGACTGGTAGCCGAACTGAAGCCTGTGCAGAATTTTACCCCTTCTTACATGTGATGTCTGGGGCCTCGCCAACTCAATTAAATCCTTCCTCAGCCTGCAGTGCAAACAAATTGATTACAGACCATCCATAATCCATAATGATAAATAACAAAGGTCACAGCAACTTTCAAGCGAACTGACCACTTCCACTCTCTGAACTTTCTAGCACTTGGCTCTATGGCAGTGAGCAGATTATCTATCTTGCTAATCATCATCCCTAAAATACCTGATTCACCATGATGCTGTAAAGATGAAAAAACAATTAAGTTTGGTAAAAACCACTGAGAAGTTCAATGATCATTCAGAATACCCACAAGAATTATGAAAAGATTATCTCAGTTCGGTAAATACCCAAGTTAAAAAATCATTCAGAATATCCACAAAAAGCCGTAAACATACGCCAGAGCAGACTGACTAGACAAAATTACCTCTCCCTCTTCGTCGAGCATCGCCAATGTTGAAATATCAATCTCAATAGTAGTAAGAAGCAGTGCTACCGTAGTCTTTTGAGTCTGTGCTCTAGCCCGTAATGCGCCTCTAACCTGTTATAAAACAACAGTAACATCATTTAGCCCTAACCAACTTATGTTTCTGGTTAAAAAATAGCCTTCTTGTTCACAATGACCGGCATTCTGTTAGATGCTTAAGATGTTGCAATCAATAACAATAACAGAATTCCGCATATAGCAGTATAGCACTTACATAGGAGTGTGCAAGTCTAGCCAGAACAACAAAACACCCTAGTGCAGGAAGAACTTCAAGTATGGCAAGGTTCAATCCATGCTCCTTAATGAACTGACAAACCCGAAGTAATTCCCTAAATAAGAGCACCCAAGCCATTATTATCTCTGGGAAGAATATTACATGACCACAAAAGGCATCTGTGTACTTTATCAATATACAGAAAAACTTACTGTTGAAACCGCAGAGCATGTTTGTCAACCTGAAATTGGAAATCTAAGTTAACAAATGTGGAAGGTTATTTAAACTGAAAGCAACCTAAAGACAGAAACCGAAAGAACCTTGATAAGTAGGGCACGGTACAGGTCAGCGTCCAAAGCCAAGCTCAATGTGTTGACAACTTTAAAACGAGAATCGGCAGCAGCTAATCTTTGTTCATTACTGCATTGAAGTACAATTAATTTAGTGCTTAAAACTTCCATCGTTAGTTCATTGGTTCTGTTTACAAATAAATAACTAGTCTTAAAGTAGTTGATTAAGTAATGGTAGCCGAAGTTGGAGGTTCAACAAGTTCACATTGCTTTCTCAAGAAAAAAAATAGTTCAGATACAAAATAAGATCTCAACAAAAATTCTAAGACATGGAACTATTAATTTGTATGCATATGCAGATCACATACACTTTGAAAATTGCAAGACAACTGAAGTTGGTGCCTTTTGAAAGGCAAGTACCATTCAAGGAGGTGCGACTACGCGAAGTGTCATAGGGGCAAGACAAAACTACAGTTTGCATATTCACAGATTTCATACTAAAGAGTTGAAAAACAAATTGGGGCAAATTTAGTCATGGCACAACATGGACAGTCTTACCTCTCGAAAACATGCTTTAGGAGGTCATCCTCTGATAAATCAGATGGCGGCTGATTCGTTGTATTCTTGAAGAATTCACGATATTGCCTACAAAACCCATATCTTCATTCAAGTAGCGCAAAGAAAACTTACAATACATTCAAGAAAGCGAAAAAAGCGTACATAAAAGAAAATGTTCAAAGTATATGTTCATTTTGTCAAAAACATCTACTACCTCTGTCCACAAAAGGATGTCTTAGATTTGTCTAAATTTGGATGTATGTAGACACTATTTAGTGTATAGATACATCCGAATTTAGACATATCTAAGACATCCTTTTATGGACGGAGGAGTACATAAGATTCAAATTTGTAAGTAGCCATGGCTGCTATAAAACGCTCATTCATGATACTCATGTAAAACTCGGCCATTCCTCGCTACTGGTACACTGCTGCACTTATAAATTTTAAAGAATCAAAAAACTTGTTGGTACATATCATGAAATCTAAGCTGGAAAAATAGATGTTAATTTCGCAATAACACTGTTAAGTTTCTTAGCAAGGAAATACAACAGAAGCAGCATCAGGGCATGACCTCATTAGTGAATCCTTCATCATGTTCACCTCTTTCCTTTGGTTTCCAAGATTATCCTCTCCGGTCAAACTACCTGTCAGCTCATCTCTAATCGATATAACCTAAGAATGACACATCAGAACGAAATAGTCAGAGGATTTTTGGCATAATAGCACAATTGATATCGAAATGTAAAAAACATTTGAATATTAACAAGTATTATGGCTAAATATATATAGAGTGTGGATTTTATGTCATGGAGGGTAGCTACCCATGCCTTAAGAGCCGTTGGATGCTCTCCATCTCAAACGGTCATCTCACGGACAGTTCACGGTTGTGGCTAGTCTTTGTGCGTGAGCTACTGACAGAAGGAGAGTGAACTACTGACAAAAGGAGGTGAACCCACTTTCTCCCATGGTCAGCAGTGCAAAATAAGTTGAAGTACAAACACGTACGCCTATTCTCAGAGCAAGTGGGTCTCGCATATATTCCATGCTGAAAAAGTTAAAATAAGAACAGGTACGCCTTGCTAAAAAATTCCATCAACAGCAGTGTGGTTAAGTGGTTTCATGCCTCTACCAGTGGTAGAACAATGTACTAACTTATTTTTAAATGTGAGCACAAGATGTTGAGCTTTCTTTTTCGAAATCAGAATTATTAAAGGAAATCTATGGACTCATATCAATTCTACCCATTTTGAGCCTCCTTTTGGGAATCACAATACTCGTAATTGGTCCCAAAGTTTGTGCAAAATAAGTTCAACGCTAGTCTAACCGGTCCCACATCCTCTTTTGGCAAGTCAACTTGTTAAGATCCATAATATGAATAACCACTTCTCTATTTTCCAAGGATGATGCAGATGATTATTATGTAAGTGCATTGGATAGTTTCTGCAGATGAAGAAAGTTCTGACACAAATAAGTCACTTTACTTGTATTGGTAAATTAAAAGAATGAAGCGGGAGTTATATAGAGTCAGACACAAAGCAATCTGAACATTTTAGTCAAGCCACACAAGCCATGTAGAAAAGCATGCCTATTTTGGACTGTAGATAAAATTTGAGTCTATCACATCAGGCGAGCACCGAAGTAATAAGTGTGAATTTTTAGACATGGATAAAAGAATCGCGATAGTACTATTACAGATTAATAACTGCTATAAACTTCATCTAAAAAAACTGCTATAAACTTGTCTGCATGACAGTTTCACCAAGCCCTGGAACTTTTTATCGGCTGACTTTTTTTTGTTGCGGCTGAGTTGAAGAAGCAAAACTGTTTTAGGCTTGGAAAGCAGCAGCTTCTCAATGTCTTTTGGAGCACACCAAATATTGCGTCGAGGTTTGCCTTAGGTTTCTGAAATTTCTGCTACTGATTAGCAATACTTGTCCTAGAATTGTGGACAGCTTAGAGTGATAAATAATCACCTGAAGCACTAATCCTGGAAGAATCAGCACACCTACTGAAAAAAGCTACTCCGTAGTAGAATTCTTGAAAGAACAACAAGGAAACGCACAGAATCTAAACAAGATAAACATCAAAGAACCATATTGGAAAGCTGCCGAGCATGGAATCTCAACAACAAACGGTCACTACAGTTCTTGAGTCTTTGATCAACAGCAAGGAGATGCTGGCAGACCTGATCGATGACGCAAAGACTAATTAAAATGGCATCAAGCAAACATGTTCAAAAATCCATCAGCTGGAACTAACTAATCAAGTCAATTCAGCTTAAAAATCCATCATAAAAACATGCATTAATGTCTTTGATCCTTAGACGAAGAGAGAACAGGGAATAAAAATGCATGTAACATGAAAAAAAGTCGATGTGCTTTTTTACGTGCTCCAAGAACCATTGTGCAGTAGAAAAAAAGAATAGAAGATAAGGAGGTGGTGCATCGAAAGGTTTTGCAATATGTATGCATGTACTGTCTAAAATCCCGTTCAGATCACAGATATAAACAACCTCTGGATCTAGATCAAGAACGTGAGTTTAGATCTGCAAAATAGTACACAGAAGATCCAGAAAAAAGCCAGGCAAGACAGGGAGGATGAGGTAGTGGAGAAATATCGCAGCGCCGAGGGAGCCTAGCTCCATTAGGATGGAGGGCAGCGGATGCTTGTTTGACCTCATTGCGGCATGGCACCATAACTGCACAAGGTGGACGGCAGAGCCGAACTCGACGAACCGCGCATGGATGGTTGAGGACACAACATGACTAGCTAGATCAGGCTGCTGGGGATTCGCGAAGGCTACGGCGGACCGAACGGGATGGAGATCGGGCTATGGTGGCTCGCCATGGAGAGGCGTAGTGTGTTTCCCGTGGAGAAAGAAAGGATAGGAACCACAAGGAGAGAGAAAGAATTGGGGGATCAGGCTGTTTCTTGGGGAGAAAAAAAGTGAGGGAAAAAGGCCCGAAGTGGGGCCTAAAACACACTAAAATGACTGTAGGCATGTCGTGTCCCTAGCCTACCATTACAGACTCATAGTAAACGGCGTTAGACACGCGTCAACTTTCTCAGAAGTGGGCAGCTACCCTCCTTTTCAGCAGGTAATTTTCGATATAACTATATATGGAAGTTCATAAGAGTAAAAGCAAAATAACACCATAGTTCACTTTCAAAAGTTCTTCTCTTCTAAATTATCAGATTTTCCATTTAGTAAGGGAAATATCTAGACAAGTGCTCCATCTGTTCTGATTTAATCTACATTCTAGGCTAAACTTTAAAAGGTAAAAGAAACAAAACATAACCTTAGAACAGGACAGACAGTTAAATATGTTCTTCATATATGATCTTACCGGCCTCTTCACACGTTTGTTCCAGATCCCAGTCAGGATTTGCTTAGTGCCTTCCAGGCTACCATTGCGAAGGAGCCAAATGGAGCATCCCATAAACGCGATTGTCCCACATGAATAAGGAAGCCAATACATGCTAACATGTCTTGGTTTTCCATGGAGCAAAAGCTACAATTGCACACAAAAAGTTATTCAGAAAATTAAGCAGCACACTGACTTGCAATAATACACCTGTAAACTGCATGTACTTATTACATGAAATAAGAAGCGAGTAGTGTTGCTTTAGAAAGGGAAAGGGCATAATGTTTGGAACACATTTGCTAACCTCAGATGAAATTGCGTTATCAAATATCTGAACGTTTTTGTAGATCAAACTGATGACATGCATTGACATGTCCATGGTCCACTCAGAGCTCTCTAGATCAACTAATTCCACCATTCCAAACTCACCAGGATCCTAAACAAACGTCATTAAAAATAGCACACATATCTCTAATATCCAATATCCGAACACATAGAGAGTGAAGTTACAGTTACAGACCTTGCTTACAACACTTTTAAGTGCTGGCCCCAGTGTCTGGTACAAGGAGTTGCCAATTTTGGCTAAGGTGAGTAGCGGAAAATCTGAGTTTTCATCAGAGTCAACCGAAGATTTCTCAACTTTAGAAAATATCTAGAAGAAATGAAAGTGGGGTTAACTTCAAACATATAAAGTCCTAGGCCACAAAACAACAATAGACACAAGATGAATCAAGATGGGTCGGAAATCTAAATACAGCAATGATTGCAGGAAAGAAGTTACAACTTGGAAAGTTTACATTATACTATATTAAGATAATCACAATACCAAAATGGCAAAATCAATAAATAAGAAAAAAAAATTATCAAACCTCTGCCAGAAATGCTGCTAAGCAGTTCTGGACATCAGTCAGGGCATCCATTCTCTGTGCTATGAGCTGATCCATGCCATATGCTGAGTCAAGAACAAACTTGTAAGGGTTCTTCAATTGCCAGAACGCTTGGCACGTCATTTCTGCCAAACCTTTCGGGCCTCTTTCAAAAGCCATGTAATACATCTTCCTTGGATGTGTTGTCTGGAAATAGTTCACACGAAAAACAGGTAAGTAGCACACACAGAAAAACGGGTGCGACAGGGAAAGAGAACTTGGAATGTTCAGAGTTTAGCTTAATACCTCAGCTTTTGAATCCCAGAAGGCAAGGCTATCTTCAACAGAATGCAACTGGAACAAAGCAGATTTGATAATTTCTTCTAAAACTACACATCCAGCATGCTTCTTCCTCAACTTTCTCCTCCAAATACTTCTGCAGATATGTGTAAGGAAAATTGTTTATCAAACCAAGAAGAAAAGAAATCCAAAAAACTCTGGATGACCACATAATATTAGACATAGATTAAATCACAGGTTACTAGTATAAAAACTAGATTCCTAACAAAATTGATGGCTGTTTGTAATGTGTGCAACGTTTCTATCATTGAGATGCATGTTTATTTCAGAGTGATAAAGACGACAGATGACATTATATCCAACGTACAATGGGGGCAGCAACAGGTCAGGCGACTGGGATTTACTAAATCTCAGTCACCTAGGTGACTCGGCCTTGCCTAGGCTTCTTATATATAACGGGCCTACACTTGTGGCAATTGCCTAGGCTTCTTACATATAACGGGCCTACAAAGAAAAAGCACTACAAGGCAATTCCGATAAAAAAAACAAATAATAAACGTGCAAACGATGTGTGAATCGAGGCCGCAATAACACAGAACTATCATCCAAAAACCCTAAATGAGACTACTAACATGACGCCAATACCCTAATCGACTCGACGTAACCGGTGTGCTATCACGTCTCCAGATCCACTCCCCGGGCGTGAGGGGGGAGGGAGGAAGGGAGCGCCAAGCGGTTCAAGCGAAATGATCGAGACAGCGGATCATACCCAGGAACAGGAGAACTCTCGGCGCAGCAATCAGTGGGGGGAGGGAGGGAAGACCGTCGACGGCGTCCCAAGAGACGCCCCTCGCGTTCCGCGAAGGCAGCAAGACGAAGGTCGTCGACGCCGAAGTCCGCCATAGGGTTCGCCGGGGCAAGCACGGTCCCCAAATTCGAACGGGCTAGAGCGGGGGAGGCGGCGGCGGTTGAGAGCAGTGGGTAAACCGGCGATCTGATGTAGCTAGGTTTTCCGGCAAGGGGCTGGCGCCTGGCGGTGGGAGGTGGCGGTGTGGAGTGCGGCGGTGTGAGGAGGGTTGCTGTTGTTGACCTGTTGTGGACTTGTGGGTAAATTGGCCGCTACCCACTCCCTTTCGAGGTTTATCTTTTGTTACTGCACTGAGCACTACACCCTCTCACTGAATGGTGGACCATCTACACAGAGAGTGGCTTGCTCCTGTTAGTGCCGGAGTAAATAGAGACGCGGTGGCTGCGGCCGTAGTTCGCTAGGCTTCTAAAGGGCAAGAATGGAATATCGCATGGGTGTCGACGAGATTCTACTGTCGTGGCATCCCACCATTGGCTGCTGCATCCCCAAGCCGGCCACGGACGCACTGTATATTACTACATTTTAAGCCTTCCATATATTTCTAAGCCCAAAAATGCAGCATGCGGATACAAAGAGGCTAGAAATTGCAAGTTGTTCCACTAGATGATTCAAGGTCTTGCCATGTGCAAAAATGACGAGATGCGTTGCTCTCTTTTTTTCCTGCAGAGAAGAAACGTACTTTCGGATACAATTTTGCAGGTTTGTTCCGTGGAATCCCTTAAGGCCATCAAGCACAAGCACAGAGCATTGCAACAAGAGTATCTCCAACAGACACGTGCTAGTATAGAACATCTGGATTACAACTCAACAACATTTGGATTAAGATATAGGCCATTACACCTGGATTACAACTCAAGAACATCTAGATTACAACTCAACAACATTTGGATTAAGATATAGGCCATTACACCTGGATTACAACTCAACAACATCTGGATTACAACTCAACAACATTTGGATTAAGATATAGTCCATTACACCTGTCACCTGGGTAGGATCTTTGCACTGGAATTGGGACCTATATCGACAAGTTGCAACAGAACAGAGGTTAGAAATGAATCATGCCAACAAGAACTATTATACCACTATGCGCAAGTAGTGAGTAACATTGCTAGTCAGCTTAACCAATCCTGATAACACCGTACGAAAACAAGCTCACAAGATCAGTCAACGCATCTAAAGTTGCTGCATCCTCATTAAAGGTAGAGACGTCTGACCATACAGTGAACTCCTTACCTTGGGGCTAGATGGTCTCCAATTACTTTTTCTTCTTCTTCACTGAACATGAACCACTTGTCATTGCTTGCTGTTGTGTCAAACTTCCAGTAATTGCATAATTGCACAAGAATTTCGAACATACATTGGCGCATAATTGCTGTCTTTTCATAATAGCCATCCAACTTCCAGTATGCCCTCTCCTTTGTCTTTCCTGGCTTCGCCCTGATTAGACCTCCCAGCTTATTCTCTAATGTTGACACAATTGACGTGACAAAACACATTTAGTTCAGTGTCTTAACACATTACAGAATAAGATAGACAGCGTAGGGGGGCTGTAAGTACACACTCTGGGTACGAAGTATTATGTTTGAAAACTAAGAGCCTAAAATAAACACACCCTGGTAAGAAGTGTTATGTTTGAAAACTAAGAGCCTAAAATAAACACTAATTTTAGTGACTTCATGTCCAACACAATACACGTGGCTACATGCAACTAAAAAACTTAGCAGCCACATACTCAGTGAGCAAGAAATGCCCAGATAAATGAAGTGATGACATTGCTGAACACAAATTCAGGAAAAAGCTTTAAAGGCACAGAATGGTAAACAAGTAAAATGCAAATGAGTATAAATTAAACTGCAAGATACCAAACTTAAAGGCACAGAATGATGAACACTTCACTGATGATATTCGACAAATAAACCTACACATTATGCTGATAAATTTGTGGCATTTCTTTAAAAAAAATTGTACATGAGTAGCATTAAAGAATTAGAACTTCAGTTTATCAGATTGAGACCTAAACTTGGGTCATGAGCATTCAAGGTAATTTTACAACTTAGAAATAAAATGCATTTCTTAAGATGAAACTATGTTTGTTCTCATACCTCATATATGAAAGGCTGCACCTTTTGAGAAATTGTCGAGGGTTCTCCAGCAAGCTCATAACTCTTTCTCCTGGGGAAAACTAATAGAATCACAATCAATATATGCAACATAAGATATACCTAAGAGAGTGGATATCCCTATGCATGTGAGCCTCGTCGGAGGATACTTCTGATTTCAATATTTGAAGTATGGCATGTTGTTTAGCATTCTCAACCTGTGCTTCAGTCCATTGTTGTTCACATGTTAATTAGATTAAGTTCAGAGACTACATTAAATGACTGCTAAAAGAAAGTCAAGGCTGAAAATTCAAGAGGTTAACGCTGAAGAATACATAGTTACAGTACAAGTGCACAAAAATTGGTAATGTGAGGTTGGACAGTCAGGAAGTATTACTATTATGATCATTTATGAATATGTTATTACAAATGCAGTCTATAGACAGACCTCTATTTGCAGAAGATGAAGTCTGTCCAACTTGTTGTAGTTGTTTAACACGGTAGTCTGCAAACTCTGATGTGCGTCTAAAAATTTCTCAATCCCGCATATGTTCACCGGACATAGCAGCTACCTGCACAAAAAGGCAATCAACTGAGATGAATGAACGTGCTAACAGAACACTTAGATGGTTTAGCGTTCTTACTTGACAGAGCATAGAAGCTAACTAATTGGCAGGTAAAAATAAATAGCTAATAATTTAAGCTAACTAAGTATTTATTATGAACACAAAAGGAAGCAACTAGTTTCTAAGCCAAGCCACTTGGGACACATTTCAGTAATTCAAAGGAACATATGCTTGTCAGTCAAATGTGTCAAATATCAATTCTCAAGAGCTCTAGAAAATATCAATACATGAGTTCAGACTGAAGTTCTACTGTGTATTCATCAAGTAATTATTCACACAAGTATACAAGTGTTCTATACTATGTGAACCCAGAATGCACTAGCCTTTTTATTTCCTTGTACAGAACCCGACAGGTACATGTGTTCTAAGGAGGACAAAAAACACAGGTAGGGTGTTCTAAGGAGGACAAAAAACACAGGTAGTTAAAGTGTTTTCCTTGTGAACAGAAGAAACTCATGCATCCATTTCAGATTTCTAACATCTTTAGCTTACCACTCACATGTTTTGCTCATTTCAGGCTTAAGCTTTGTCTATTGGACATGTGTAAGAGCATATTTGTAAGCAGGCCCTCCCATACTCTATTCAGGAGTTACATGTGTCTCCTTGGCTAGAGAGTAACGAAAACAGAACAGATATTTAGACAGGGTAATACATTTTATAACCATTTATTTAACATTATATGCATCATCTTCACTATCATACATGAGTCAGAATATAAAATAGATCAATTTTAAAAGCATGTATACGATAAATTGCCTGAGGCCACCAAATAAATCACAAATCCCTTGATCCAATTATGGCGGTCCATACCATGATGCACTCAAACGGAGATAAGCAAAGGAAAGTGGAGGTCCTTACAATGACACACCGAAGGGAACCAGCTGGGGGTGGTGGTAGGCGAACAGCTGCAGGTAGAGGAGCTCACGGACAGCGTCGACAACAGCCAACTGGTGGAGGAGCTCGGGAATCATCGCACGAGGAGCATGAGAGGAACCACTTCAGGAGCGAGATTGCCAGGGGAGGAGAGGAGATCTCATATAACCAGCTGCCGCCGGAATCGGAGATGAACGTTGAGTTCAGCGACGCCGATGGCTCGATGGAATGAAGAGGCAGCGCTGGTTCGGTGTGAAGCAGCTAATCATGGACGGCACCGGCTCGGAGTCGATCTGGTCACTGGGAGGATGATGGGAATGAGAGGTCGCCGAGGAGGACGCTGGGATAGAGGAGGCTGGCGCACCGGCGGTCGTGGGGTTTGGCGTAGTAGGGGCTGCGCCAGTTGCATGGACGCCACGGGGTTTGGGGTGGATATTGACTGCTCCAGTTGACCTGCGTCGAAGAGGCAATAGGAAATCGAGGGCATCGTCCACGATTCGCGGACGGTCACGGTATGGAAGGATGTGGTTTTCTGGCGGAGGAAGCCGCCGGGAGAGTCTCCGGGAAGGAGTGGATCGTCGAGGGAAGGGGTCAGCGGTGGCCAGGCTTGGTGGGCTTGGGGTTTGCTACAAAGTCAAAAGGACCAAGGATGCCGAAAAGGGAGAGAGACCATTGCAAAGCAAAAACAAAAAAACACTAGCAAATCAAAAATTTCAGGCATCATTTTCTGTTCTGAAATAAAAAATTGGCTGCAATAACGTCACTACAATTCTACTAAAAAATAAATCAAACATATACAAGTGATCAGTTAGATGTTTAGGTTTAATTTGAGCAGACAAAGACAATATCCAATCTGCAAGTAGCATCTACTGGCTCCTGTATCTCAATCAGCAATACCAAAAGACAAGTAAGGCATGGGGAAATAGACACTCACCCATAGGCATTTGTAATTTTGCTAGAGATCTCCATCTTTTTTGTACTGCCTTTGTACGGTTCCTCGGGAGAGAACAACAGCTTCCTCTTGATCAACAGCATATTCACCGCCATTCCGCCGCCATTGCACATCCGAGGGTGCATGTCACTGCCACCGCCGAACTCTGAGACAAAAGGCATCGTCAGCACTGCCGGACATCATTGACTTCGATAACCTTATGCTACCTGAGCGCATTTCGGGAATTCAGATACGCTGAAAAAAAATTATGACATGATTCAGATACATAAAGTTTGAATATGGAGTTAAAATGGTAATCAGACAATACAACTCAGGTGGTCATCTGGTCAAAATTGCTAGATTTGTGGGCCATTTACCCTCGCTTCCGTGTTGGATATGAAAACAACGATATAGTTTTTCACTTGAATATCATGCACATAGATGTTATCTAATGTTCACTGCAGAACAAATCACTGCAGTAAGAAAAACAAGTAACATGAGACAGAGCAAGATAAGCACCTCGTGGAACCAATCATAGAGACAGACCAGTGGCTGCACCGTCGGCAACTGGCACATTCTTGAGGTTGCCGGTGGCGAGCAAGTTGGTGAGAAGGTTGTTGGCGTTGTCGAACAAGTTCCTCTTAAGTTGGTTTTGTTGACGCCAAGCAGTTGGCATCTGCATAAGTGCCAGTAAGCCAATAATAAGGAATAAGCGCAAATTCCTGAAAAAACAAAAATCAGGTAGTTTGACAAGCACCATCACTAGTACGTTTCACAGTTTCTACAATAAGGAAAACAACCAGCACATCACAGTTAAGGTGTGGCCTGTGGGCAGCCACCAAATGAAATTGGCAGTTATTTCAGTTAACGTAAGGTGGCCTAGGGGCAATTGATCGAACACCTGGTGGGCACCATGGCCACAGCTGGAGCTGGGCAAGCAGAGAGACGTGCATGAAAGTGTGTAAGGAAGGTGATGGCTTCCGTACCTGACGGGGAAGGGGTGGCTCCTCCCGTGAGCTGCGAGGAGGAGGGGTAAGAGGAGCATGGCGGCGGCTGCCGCGCCCATGGCTATGGCACGTGCGCGCGCTCTCGCAGTGGGCGACGGTCCCATGGCTATGGCACGTGCGCGCGCTCTCGCAGTGGATCTCCGCTCCTCCTCCTGGTTCTCGACGGTCCCGCCTCGAGGTGGGGCGGAGGAGTATGGTGGAATCGCTAGGCGGCGGAGCGGGGCTTAACGAAAGGGAAATGAAATGTCGTGGAATTGAATCGCGCTGTCGCTAGGAGGGGTTTCGCTCGGTCTTGGCTCTTGGACTTGATCGGTCGTGGTGTACCTATTCTTTGACGATGGATTAAGATTAAATGTGCCCTTTCCAAAATTCATCATACCGTCTTGTAGTGAGTCTGGATTCAGATTTCAGAATTACACACTCAGAGTATATAGTCTATAGAACACAAATGTTGTTTTCAGTGACACATCGAACCAAATGCTTCTAAAGATACCTATTTTTAGAGACTTTCACGAAATGCCTCTATATATGGTATCTTTACAGATACTTCACTTAAAATGTCCTAGTAATTATTTTTAGAGGCACATTGACAAGTGCCTTTAAAGATACCATTTAGAGACGCATAAAGTAAAATGCCTCTAAAGATGCCTATTTTTAGAGGCATTTCTCCTAAATGCCCATAAATATGGTATATATAGAGCCATTTCACTTAAGATGCCCCTAAACATAGCATTATTAGGGGCATATTCGTTTAAATGCTTATAAAGATCATCTTTAGAAGCAGTTCCATAATGTGCCTCAAGGGAAAATGCCTCTAAAAATCTACACTCCCATAGTGAGACTGATGAATACAGTGTGTTGAATCCTCCCTTTGCTTTCACCGCGGAGCTAGGCGCCCTTCATTCACGTGGGAGGTGAAGGGGAAACGGCGGCTCAAAGAGGAGAGAGGAAACGACACATGTGGTGCCTTCTGGTTGTGACACATCCGGTGTAGAAGAAAAATTAAAGGCCTCGAGCAGGTGCAGCCCCATGTGGAGTTTTCGCAGCCCGAACAACAAGAAATCGCCTAATTCAACCTTCGGAGTAGCAGCCCCTTAAACGTAGGCCGGCCCATTCGGCGTGAATTCACGAACAAAACAAGTTCGGCATGCTGTGGGAATGCAAAGATGATCTGCATCGTTGATTTGTATGATCGGCCCCTTAAACGTAGGCCGGCCCATTCGGCGTGAATTCACGAACAAAACAAGTTCGGCATGCTGTGGGAATGCAAAGATGATCTGCATCGTTGATTTGTATGATCGGACGGCATGGAGACTGAAATCATTGTGATGCCTCCTAGGTGGTTACGTTATACTGATACTTAATTATACAAGACAAGAATTCACTCGGGGCCTGGTTCTTATATCATGCCAAGCATTATGCACTAGCCAACGCAAACAACTTATATAAAGAGTTGGGCAATCCGCTTACAAACATCAACATCAAGGCAGATTCTACAAGAAAAATATAATCAAATTGTACCGATTGTATTATCCATACAAGCATATATTTTTGTACTAATAGTCTGAAATGTCCTATTATATGGTTCAGAAAGCTTATTGCATCATATTTGCATTCTAACACACTAACATTTTCTAGCAACCTGTGAAGATTGCAATTACGACCAGCCAAAATTGCAAGATACCGGAGTACATTGTTACACATCAATCTGAAGGGAGACGGCTCCTCTTAACTTAGCTCTTGCACTGTTAGGAGCCTAACTTAGTCAATATCTACCACACAAAACACATCCAATGGCTCTTCCTCTGCTTTGTACTACTTGCTACTTGCTGAATGTATTCTCATCGTCTGATTGAACTTTGGACAGGGAACTAAAGAAGGCTAAGAAAAATAATAAATCTGTAAATTATAAATAGTTGCATCGTTGATTGCAATAAGTGACCTGGCGCAAAATTGCCACCTGATCAATTTGTTTCCCGGATCAGACTTATGTATCTCTGCCTTTGATCTGCCACTTCTTTTTGGACCTGATTTTGCTTATCTGGAAGCTTCATATTATGAGAAGCAAGGAACCGTGAGTGTCACACCCCCTTGCCGCCGGTGAGGATCGGGGCGTGAGGTCGATACAGCGGTTGCTTGTGGTAGCAACCAGACCTGAAGAAGAGGAAGATCTAGAGGGGAACCAGACAGAGGAGAAGGGGGCAGACGCCAGGAGAGAGGACTTCGTTCATTCTGTTCTGTTCGATGCCTTCTCCGTGTAGCTCCTCCTGTGTATATATTCTGCACCCGTCCTCCCCCAAGCAAGGCCGACCCATGGCCCAAGGTGACACGGCTCAAGGCGACACGGCCCAATGCCTCCATAAGTGCGGTCATGACATTACCGCCCCCAAAAAACATTGCTTGCCCCCAAGCAATAGCTCGGTCAGGTCGCAACACAGTCTGAAGGCAACCCCTGTATATATATCTTCTTAGCAACTCTGAAATCTGGTAGCAAGTACTTCTTGATCCTGCTCCAAAGGGCATTCTAACTCCTTTAATAATAATGTAACCAACAGCCTTATGGATTGTGATAATGCCCGGATCCCATGGTCTCTCCAAACCAACACATACCATGGACCGAGTTAGTCTTGAAGTCAAGTTGTTGTTGTGGACATCATGTTAGGCAACGTATCACATAGATCTCCTACTCTAGATACTTGTGGCGGTTAGGATCTAGATTCCTTGGTTATCAAGTTTACTTGTAACACAATGTAACTTGTCTATATATATATGAGAGGGATTGAGAGGCAGGCCATTGAGCCGCCCTGCTTGCACAATTACATGGTATCAGAGCAGGCTTTCCTGCCCCCCTCTCCCACCGCAACCCTCTCCTAAAAACCCTAGCCGCCGCCTAAACTCTCTTCCTCCTCTAGCCTTCCTCCCTCTCCATCACCATGACGCCCGACGAGATCGCTGCCAAGGAGCGCGAACTTGATGAACGCACCAAAGCCCTCGACGCCCGCGAAGCCACCCTCACCCAACAACTTGCGGCCAACACCACTGCCAATCCCAACGCCGGCACCATCAACGCCGGCGCCGCCACCCCACAAAACCCTACTCTCGCCATCACCACCGCCCCAAACCCTCCCACACACACTCCCAACCCCTCTACCTATGCACCCTCCATCAAAACCCACGTCCCAATTACTCTCAGCCTCAACGACGGCCACTACACCAGCTGGAGGGAACTCTTCCTTGTGGCGCTCGGTCGCTACGGGCTCACTGACCACATCCTCTCCGACGAGACGCCCTCCGACAACGGCCCCAACTCTGACTGGGGCCGTGATGACTACACCGTTCTGTCGTGGATCTACGGCTCCATCTCCACCGAGCTCCTCAGCATCGTCATGCGCCCCGGCTCCACCGCCTGGGCGATCTGGAACGCCATCGAGAATCTCTTCCGCGACAACAAGATGCACCGTGCTCTGCAACTCGAGGCTGACTTCCGCAACACACCTCAGGGTGATCTATCGATCCACGACTACTGCGCCAAGCTGAAGGCCCTCGCCGACTCCCTCGGCGATGTCGGCCAACCTGTCTCCGATGAGACCCTCGTCCTCACCGTGCTTCGTGGCCTCAATGAAAGCTACGCGCATCTGCGTTCTTTTCTTCCGTTTCAGGCACCCTTCCCCTTGTTCCTGCAGACAAGATCAGCCCTCCTCCTCGAGGAATCACAGAAGAAGCTGGACACCAAGAACGCGGCTGGGACGGCCCTATGGGCGAGCGGTCAGAGCGTGCAGCCCAACCCTGGCGGCCCGCGTCCCCCTCCACCACCACCATCGTCGCCCGGGGGCGCGTCGTCCGGGGGCGCCACGTACGGGGGCGCTGGCCGTGGCTCGGGCCAGTCTACCCTCTTTGCGCCGTACCGTGGCAGCCGCGGTCCTGGACGTGGTGGCCGTGGTCGTGGCCGTGACTCGCCCTGGCAGTTCAACCCTTGGACAGGCGCGCCGACTCGCGCCAATCTTCAGCAACAACAGGCTCCCTGGCAGCCTGCACCATGGTCGCCGCGTCCCTGGACTCCTCCAACACACGGCCTCCTCGGACCACGCCCCGGCATCGCTTCTCCGCAGGCCTACACTGCATACGGCCAACCCTCCACCAGTTATGGTCTGCCGCCGCCTCCGCCACCGCCGGGTCATCACCAGCCTCCCCTGGACCCGGCCCTCGTCAACGCCCTAAACAACATGCAGTTCTCCGGCAGTGAATGGTACATGGACTCTGGTGCATCCTCCCACATGGCATCCGACCCCGGTATACTCGCCTCTCTTAAACCTTCCTCTTCCAAATTTGTCACAGTCGGCAACGGCTCCTCTATTCCCATCACCCACACCGGCTCTTACACACTTTCCTCTCCATCTAAACCACTCCACCTTAATAATATTTTTGTCGTTCCTCACATCATCAAAAACCTTATTTCTGTCCGACAATTCACTATTGATAATTATTGTTCTATCCAATTTGACCCATATGGTTTTTCTGTGAAGGATCTTCTCACCGGGACCGTGATCATTCGATGCAATAGCTCCGGTCCTCTCTACCCGCTCTGTCAAGCCCTCCACCATGCCGCCCTCAACGTCTCCCACCATCCAGACCTCTGGCATCGTCGACTCGGTCATCCCGGACACCACACCATGAAGCGCCTCCTCAAGCATCCCTCCGCCAATAAACCAGGGTCATCCCTGTGCCATGCATGTCAGTTAGGAAAACATATTAGGTTGCCATTTTATCCGTCGCATTCTCGCACTAGTCGTCCGTTTGAGCGTCTCCATTGTGATCTTTGGACATCACCTGTACCCAGCACTTCCGGTTTTTGCTATTACCTTATCATAGTCGATGATTTCACTCATTATTTCTGGAGCTTTCCTTTACGCAAAAAGTCTGAAGTTTATGCTACTTTCACAGCTTTCCATGCCCTAGTTCGTACCCAATTTACCCTCCCTATTCTCTCCATCCAATGTGACAACGGAACAGAATTTGCCAACTGTAAACTCGATGCGTTTTGTTCCACCCATGGCATTCTCCACAGATACTCCTGTCCCTATACCTCCCAACAAAACGGTAAAGCCGAACGCGCCATTCGAACCACCAACGATGTTATTCGGACCCTCCTCTTTCAGGCTTCCATGCCACCCTCCCTGTGGGCTGAAGCTCTCCACACAGCAACCTACCTACTCAATATTCGCCCCACTTCTCTCCATCCAGCCACCACCCCATACTTCTCCCTCCATGGCATTACTCCTCGATACAATGACCTACGTGTTTTTGGCTGCCTTTGTTACGTCAACACCTCCTCCACAGCCCCAAACAAACTCTCCCCTCGATCAACTCGCTGTGTTTTCCTAGGCTACCCTTCTCAACATCGGGGCTACCGCTGTCTTGATCTCAAAACTCGCAAAATAATAATCTCCCGTCATGTCACCTTCGACGAAAATAGTTTTCCCTACTCCACAACCAACAACCCATCCCCCGCCGCCCCTCCCAATGACCCACAACCTGATTACCTCCCTCCCCCCATACTCCACTTGCCCCCTACCGCATCCTACACAAATCCTGCCGGGGGCACAGAATCGCTGCCCCAGCAGCCTGACCCGCTGCCCTCTCCTGCCGTGCGCACAGAATCGCTGCCCCGGCAGCATTCTCCGCCACTGTCCCCTGCCGCGGCCGCGCCACCAAATCCTGACCCAACTCCCGCACCCGCAACATCCCAACCCAGAATCACTCGTGTCTACACTCGCCGCACTGCAGCCGTGCCTACCCAACCTCCTCCTACACCACCACCTCCTATTCTCCATCGCACACGCAGCACCACCGGTCGTCTCCCTCCCCCCATCGACAAACTTAACCTCTCGGCCGTTGTGTCCTCTCCTCTCCCTCACAATTACCTCACTGCACTTCGTGATCCTACTTGGCGCCAGGCCATGCAGGACGAATATGATGCACTCATCCAAAACAACACCTGGTCCCTCGTCCCTCCTCCTCCCGGTGCCAACATTGTTTCTGGCAAGTGGATTTTTCGCCACAAACACAACTCCGACGGCTCACTGGCTCGACACAAGGCCCGTTGGGTCGTCCGGGGCTTCACTCAGCAGCCGGGCATCGATTTCGATGAAACCTTCAGCCCTGTAGTAAAACCAGCCACGATTCGCATTGTCCTATCTCTTGCTCTTTCTCAACAGTGGCCCATCAACCAACTTGATGTCAAAAATGCCTTTCTCCATGGTGACCTCACCGAAGATGTCTATAGCCAGCAACCCTCGGGTTTTATTGACTCTCGTTTTCCCAACCATGTTTGCAAACTTCAAAAGTCCCTCTATGGTCTTAAACAAGCACCCCGTGCTTGGTTTCAACGGTTTGCCAACCATGCCCGCACCATCGGTTTCCTTGCCTCCACATCTGATGCCTCTCTCTTTACATACCACCACGGCCCCCACACTGCCTATCTCCTTCTCTATGTAGATGACATTATTCTCACAGCTTCCTCCTCCACTCTTCTCACATCCATCATCAACACTCTTAGCTCCGCGTTTGCTATGAAGGACCTCGGTCCTCTTCATCACTTTCTAGGTATTTCTGTCACCCGCACAACCTCAACCCTCCACCTGTCCCAACGTCAGTACATTCTAGACATTCTCTCTCGTGCTGGTATGCGTGACTGTCATCCTGTACCTACACCAATTGACACAAAGTCCAAACTTTCTGCTTCTAGTGGTTCTCCTTATCCTGACCCTTTTCACTATCGCAGTCTAGCTGGTGCTCTACAATACATCACCCTCACACGTCCCGACATATCCTATGCTGTCCAACAAATCTGCCTTCATATGCACGATCCCCGTGACTCTCACTATCAACTCATCAAACGCATTCTTCGCTACCTCCACGGCACTCTAGATTTAGGACTTACTTTACACTCCACCTCCTCTCATGCTCTAACTGCCTACTCGGATGCTGATTGGGCCGGCTGCCCGGATACACGTCGATCCACTTCCGGTTTCTGTGTGTACTTGGGTGATAATCTTGTGTCCTGGTCTTCCCGCCGACAGCCTACTGTCTCTCGCTCGAGCGCTGAAGCGGAGTACCGTGGTGTTGCTGCTGTGGTTGCTGAAACTTGTTGGATGCGTCATCTTCTGCAGGAGCTTCAGCGGCCTGTGCACAAAGCTACAGTGGTTTATTGTGATAATGTCAGTGCAGTTTACATCTCAGCCAATCCAGTTCAGCATCGTCGCACAAAGCACATTGAGATTGATATCCACTTCGTGCGGGAGAAGGTCGCCATTGGTGTTGTTCGCGTTCTGCATGTGCCATCGAGCTCTCAATATGCGGATATTTTCACTAAAGGGTTGCCTACAACTTTGTTCCAAGAATTTCGATCCAGTCTTCACGTCTCTCCAGCTCCTCGTTCAGCCTGCGGGGGCGTGTTAGGCAACGTATCACATAGATCTCCTACTCTAGATACTTGTGGCGGTTAGGATCTAGATTCCTTGGTTATCAAGTTTACTTGTAACACAATGTAACTTGTCTATATATATATGAGAGGGATTGAGAGGCAGGCCATTGAGCCGCCCTGCTTGCACAATTACACATCACCTGGATTCCATGGCGTTTGTACGTGCCTTCTCAACCACCTGCGGAAGTCAGACTTTGCTGCATGAAGCTTGGACAGTTGGCTGGAGTAAAATTCATAGCCATAATCTGAGGTGCAAGAGAAGCTGACAACAAGTCTGTAAATAGCATCCTCCAAAACATCTCCCAGGGCAAACTTTAGTGAAATGATTAGTCGCTGACAGTGAACAATTGGGCCTACTGTGATGCTGAAACTTTCCATCTCCACGTTTGTTGGCCGTAATCTTGTAGAGTCACGCACCACATCAACCTTTCCAATCAGCGCCAACATGTACTGTAGGTTTCTCGCGACAAGTTGCAGTGAACAACAAGCACCAGGATCCCCTTGCTTATACAGAACATGGATAGCCAATCGAATATCAAGGTATATAGAGATGGTTGGCATATACATGAGAACAATGATGCACTTGCCTAGTTTCCTGAGCGCTTGAAGGTATGACCGATGCAAGTAAGCTAACTGTTGGTCCAAGTGAATATATGATGATAGTTTACCAGACATTGCATCCATAAGAGCATTCAGCATGATTCCTGGTTCCCACTGAAAACAGAGCTCAGTTGCAAGAATTCTGGACATTAGTCCGATGTATCCACTAGGACCAATATAGATCACATCTTGCTTTCCAGGATCCCATGTCCATGATAGTTTCACACTGGTTGTAGCATAGGGCAACAAAAATTTGGGATCATGTGTTGCATCCCCAGAAATGCATGCTGCATGACCCAAGCTTATGCTAGTTTGGAGGAAGGAGAAAATGATGTCCCATTTTGGCGCCAAACTGACAAGATGCGTCACTTTTAACTTCAGAACTGAGTAGCTGCAGCAAGTAGTAACACAGCAGAGGAGAGCCACTGAATTGGTTTTGTGTGGTAGATATTGAAGGAGAACTAAACTCGAAGCTACTGCTGGAATTTGTGGGCATTTGGCCTTTAGCCCATGGCCCATTATCAAATTCTGAAACTCACATGGCCCATATCATAAATCAGTGGCTGCACTAGTGGGGGCTAAAGTTTAGTCCCACATTGCTAGTTGGGAGAGAGTTGTATAATATAAGGTGGGTTCTCCTAGTAGTGAGTGAGAAGAGAGAGAGCCCTCGCGCACTCCTCCTCCTCCGCCGCCCGCCTCGCCTCGCCTCGCCTCGCCTCGCCTCGTCACGACACGTCACGGGTTGCGGGAATCTCGCCGAGCCGAGCTTATCTTTTTGCTGTTCGGGAAATTAATTGTGTAATCAATCAATTATGAGCTATACTGTCGGGACAGTAGGCCTCCGGAACCCTGCCTCTCGTGAACCTGTACGGGTGAGGGGCAATCAGGTTTTTGGGGAGCGCTCCGGCGCGACTACTGGCAGCACGACGTCGTCTTCGACGACGAGTTCCTCCACACCGACAACTTCTTCCCGGATCTCAGCGACTTCTTCGACAACCTCAACATGGGCGACAACGACGCTGCTGCTGAAGTATGTGATCTTGTCGTTTCTCTTTCAGTCCTGTTAGAGTTTCTTCCTCTAGTTACTGTGGTAGATGCGATCGGTTTGTCTTATTTAGATGTGATCTGTTCATCTATCTTACTAGTCTGCATGATTAGTTTATTTGTTATTTCCATAGTTATGATTTATCAATTACTTCTACGGATTATTTCATATGGATATTTGCTTATATATTCAACAATCCAAAAACCTGATTATAGGCAAATCAATTCAAGCAGCATTGCTGCCGCTACTCGACCTCCCTCCTTTGATGGTATGCATTACAAGAGGTGGCGCACAAAGGCAGTCCTATGGTTTACAAACCTAGGCTGTTTTAGCGCCACAGATGCTAGACCTGAGGGGCCTCTCTCTGCAGAGGAGCAGGAAAAGTTTGAGAAGGTCGACGCCATGTTTAAGGCGGCCTTGTTCAGCATTCTTGGGGACAACATTGTTGACCCGTACATGGCTTTCGACCATGGTAAAGATGCGTGGGATGCGCTCGAGGCCAAATTTGGGGTCTCGG
Source organism: Lolium multiflorum (assembly GCA_030979885.1). NCBI lineage: Eukaryota > Viridiplantae > Streptophyta > Magnoliopsida > Poales > Poaceae > Lolium > Lolium multiflorum. The sequence continues at coordinate 224,832,719 of CM061748.1, forward strand.
ACGCTGGCACTGAATTGTATGTCATGGAGCAATACTATGACTATAGGATGACTGATGAGCGCTCCGTGGTTGAGCAGGCTCATGAGATTCAGTCCCTTGCCAAAGAACTTGAGCAGTTTAAGTGTACCTTACCAGACAAATTTGTGGCTGGTGGCATTATTGCCAAGCTTCCTCCTTCATGGAGGAACTTTGCTACTTCTCTGAAACATAAGAGACAAGAGTTTTCCGTTTCGGATCTCATTGGCTCGCTTCATGTGGAAGAGAAGGCGAGAGCAAAGGACACACGCGCTCGTAGTTTTGAGGGAGGTTCTAGTGCCAATGTGGTACAGAAGAAAAACTTCCAATCCCACAAGTCTAAGAATAAGAACAATGGAAAAGGCAAGTTTGACGAGAAGAACAAAGCCTCAAACTCAACCAACTTCAAGAGGAAGACTCCTTATAAGAAGAAAGGGAACTGCCATGTTTGTGGCGCTCCTGGACATTGGGCTCCTGATTGCCCAGAACGCCATGATCGGCGTGGGAACAGCGGCAAGTCCGCAAATGTTGTTATTGGCGTTGATACTGAGATGAAGGACGTTGGGTACGGTATTTCTCCTACTGTCCTTTCAGTATGTAATTCTCCTGATTGGTGGATAGACACCGGAGCCAATACACATGTATGTTCTGATATGTCTATGTTTTCTTCTTATCAGGTTGCAAGGACTTCCTCCGTGCTGATGGGAAACGGCTCACGTGCTTCTGTTCGTGGTGTTGGTACGGTGGATCTGAAGTTTACTTCGGGAAAGACCATCCAGCTGAAGAATGTGTAGCACGTTCCCTCCATTAATAAGAATCTCGTTAGCGGATCGCTTTTATGTCGAGATGGTTTTAAGTTGGTTTTTGAGTCCAATAAAGTTGTAATTTCCAAGTGTGGACAATTTGTTGGAAAGGGTTATGTGTGCGGAGGCTTGTTCCGCTTATCTAATCATGTTTGCAATGATAGTGAGTCCGATATTTGGCATTCACGACTTTGTCATATTAATTTTGGGTGCATGACGCGGCTAGCGAATATGAATATAATTCCGAAATTTGCTATTGTCAAGAAATCCAAGTGCCAAGTATGTGTGCAAGCTAAGCAACCACGTAAGTCTCACAAGACTGCGGAGGCAAGAGACTTGGCACCGCTGGAGCTTATACATTCAGATCTTTGTGAAATGAATGGCGTATTGACAAAAGGAGGGAAACGATACTTCATGACTTTAATTGATGACTCTACTCGATATTGTTATGTGTACCTCCTTGAAAGATCGAGATGTCGCCTAGAGGGGGGGGTGAATAGGCAATTACAAACTCTTTCGGATTTGTCTTGTAAGAATGCGGAATTAAACTATCGTTTAGTTTACAAGCACAAACCCTAGATATGCTAAGCTCAACTAGGTATAACAATAACAACTAGAGCTAAGCAAGATAGGCACAAGATATATGTAGCACAAGTGATAGCAAGATATATATATACTTCAAGCACGATGGCTATCACAAGGAAAGAGAGCTCGGGTATAGAAATAACCGAGGCACGCGGAGACGAGGATGTATTCCCGTGTTCCCTTGCTTTGCAACAAGGTACGTCACGTTTGGAGGAGTGGAGGTCCCACGAAGGATTCCCCGCGCCACGAAGGCTCACCCTATTCTCCGAACCACACCCACGAAGGATAATGGCCCTTTCCTTATGGTTAGCTTTTCCTCCGCTCCGGAGATGGCAAGCTCCACAACCACTTCACAAGCTCCACGAAGGAGAAGCCCGGGCCTCTTCACAATCTTCTTGAAGAGATCACCGGAGCACCAACCGCCAAGCCAACTAGGAGGTTTCCCTCCAAGAGTAACAAGCTCACGGTCTCTCACTCGAACAAATCGTGGTGGAGAGCTCAACACTATGCAATGATGCAAAGCAAGAACACCGGAGGTGTTCAAGTCCTTCACACTCAAATCCCACCAAAGCAACGAATGCTAGGATGAGATTGGAGAGGAAGAACAAGGGGAAAAGTCAACCAAAGACTCCAAGATCTAGATCCCAAGAGATTCCCTCACTTAGAGAAGAATTGGTTTGGTGGAAGTGTAGATCTAGATCTCCTCTCTCAAATCCTCAAATATGAGCAAGAATCATGGGGGGAACAAGAGAGAGAGCAACTTCTTCAAATGCAACAATGGAGGTGAGAGAATGGGGAAGAAGTAGTTGCTCAAGGTGGAAGAGGGGTCTATTTATAGCTAAGGGGGAAAAATAGGTAAAAGGAGAAAATCGGGCAGAAAAAACGAGAAGGAAACGCCCCACCAGCGCGGCTTCGGACCCGGTGGCCCATCCGGGACAGCCCAGTCGGGCGGCCGCGCCGGCGGATGGGGAGGGGCGGTCGGAGCGAGAATCCGGGGCCGGCGAGGCGGCCGGTGGCGGCGCAGGCCGGAGGGAGCTGCCAACGGATCCCGCCCGGATGGCACGAGCGCCGGGCCGATTTCGGCGGGTGGGCACGCGCCCGGAGCCCGGCCGCCGGCCGGCTGCTCCTCCTTTTTTTCTTTTTCTTTTCTTTTTATTCTTTTCTCTTTTCCCTTTTCTTTAATAACAAATGCTCCCGAACCCCGATTCGAATGAAACCAGTTTTGTTTGGAAGATAACAACAAATGCTATCCTATGGAAAGTGAAAACACAAGAATCTATAGGAGGGGATTTTATCATGAATATAAAAGGTAGAACCTTATATCATGAATAACCGGTAAAATCACCCAACCTCGAAAACGCAATAGAAGATGCATGCGGATTCCGTTTTCGATGAACTTGGGGTTGTTGTAAAGCTAGCAACAATCTCAAGAACCTCACACAGAGAAACACCAAGAAGCAATACGGATATGCAAAGTATGCAAAGGATTGAGCTCCCTAAAACGATGTGATCAAGTTACCCAACCGAAAGCCCCTCTTAATAGTGCGGCTATGTATCCTATAATCCGGTCTCCCATCAACCACCTTGAGACCGGTAAAAGGAAAACCTAGCAAGGCCATACCTTTGCCTTGCGCATCCCGCTTGATCTTGATGATAACTCTTCAAGCTTCACTCAAGCCGGAATGCCTCTCTTGATCAATGTTGCTTTGTGAAGACTCACAAATGCTCCCCCATACACTATGATGGGAAAGCTCCATTGATACACATCTTCACATGTCCATTATCACCAAATGGACGACAAGCTTCAAGCATGTGATCCACTCAAGATGCTCATCTTGAACTTGCCCAACTCAACCTTGTATCTTCTCATACTCACTTAAGATAGAGCATGGCTAATATTGAGTTCCACATAAGAACTCCATCTTCATTTCTTCTTCTTGATCATATCACATATATATCTTCATACCGATGATCTTGATGCCAATACACAAGGTATACCTTTATCTTCATGGCATCCATACTTGAATCCAACACATGGAGTACAAGTAGTACCTATGGAATATTCCTTCATATAAACTCAATGAAAACATTAGTCCATAGGGGTTGTCATTAATTACCAAAACCACACATAGGGGCAATGTACCCTTACAATCTCCCCCATTTTGGTAATTGATGACAACCACAATAAGAGGGTTTATATAATGAATATTAGAAACAAGTACGCAACTTATCCGAGAATAAGTTGTATACAAGAGGTTGTATTTGATATGGTCAAGTAACACAAAGCTACTAGCCCATATCAAAACCGGCTCTACTCACACAACTACAACACATGCAAGAGATGTGAGTGGAACCAATATATATAGAGAAAACTCCCCCACAATGTATGCACGTGTGATGAACATGAATTCATTGCATATATTGTCAAGATTAACCTTTGGGATAGTTTCCACTATATATATACAACCATGCAAGACATATAAATATGGAATGCATGAGAGGCAAAACACTTAAGCACAAACCAAGCTTAAGTATAAAACCATTCCCTTAAACCCTCTAAACTTCTCCCCCATTGGCATCGATTGTCAAAATGGGTGAAAAATTTAGAAGGCCAATATAATGTGAGTTCCTCCACAAAGTGTGCACTTCTCATAATTTGAGTGGAATCAAGTGCACATATCCAATGATGAATATTTGAAGGAAGTCAAACTATATTGAGGATCAAAGATTGCATAAAGATAACATGGTGAAGTGAGCTTCAACAAATAAAGTAAGCAATCAACGATCCAATTGGACAAACAAAGATATCATGATAAGAGAGATATAGTGCTCTAAAAATAAGAAAGCTCCCCAAGGTTCGTGCACAATTTATAATGTTTGTATTTGAATACAATATGCACAAACATGGAATCCTCACTCCCTATATATCATTTAGAACACAACTAAGATAAAGAGAGTATGCTTATCAAGAACAACTTTAGTCCAACAATTACGAGATATGAGTGCAAGAAGGAAAACAAATAAACTAAGCACTCATAAATCTTCTTTACCAACAACACTAAAATCAAAAGGATAAGAAGATGGTTGGCAAAGAACAAGGATATCAAGGTGATGGATTAGCTCTCTTATGTATATGAGTTTCTAAAGTGGACAAGTGATCCATAAAGAAACATGCACACACAAGAGGTTAACAAAATAGATAAGACAAGGTATCCAAGATGAAGTCATAAAATATACCAAAGGATGTTTGCTTAATAAAGCATATATATAGCCTATGGCTCCAATTTTCACTTATGGTATATGAATGAGCTTCAAACAAGTAAAATCTCAAAAACATCACAACCAACAATAAGGGAAGTAAAGCTAGTTGGAATGTTTTGAGAGAGGCAACAAGTATCACAAATGCGGATTTATTTCTCAATTTCATCAATATTGCACATAAGAGTTCTTTGAGGAATTGATATGCAATAAATTGCTAGAGGGCATATTTGGGATAAGTGAATCATAAACATGATATATATATATCCCCATCATATGCATCTTCTCAAATTACTCAAGTGTACAATAAGAAGTTTTCTTTAAAAGGATTTTTCAAGAACCTCAATATTTTCTAAATAAAGAATTTCATGCCAAGATGCAACCTACAAGAGGTTGGATGCTATATGAGTATGCATGAATAAGATACTTGTTACCGAGATAGCAATGGCATGATGTAGTAGATAGGAGTTCATAGATCATCCTAGTCTTGACTCCAATTCTCATATGGTGATAACACCTTCCTTATAGATGAGACAAGCCTCCATTGCATCTCCAATGTACCTAAAACATCATTCAAGTACATCTTGGCCCCCAAACTCATTGGGTCCAACATGGTTAGACAAACCACAATATATAGGACACACTCCATATAAATATGTGCATATTTAGATGAAATTTGAATTTCATGCACATCTTAGCCATTTAGGATTTGATGGAGTATACCCTATATGATGGATCAAACAAGGCAAGCATGCTACAAATATAAACAAATTACATATAAGCACACATAAAGACTTTAAAGATCCAAGAAAGATATACTTTGGACAAAACACCAAAAGAATCGAATAAGGCATAAAGATATCACCAAACAAATTTGTTGTCCAAAATATATCAAAGACGCAAATCACAAAAGATTTGTTCAACAAAGTTCAACAAATGAACTAAGAAGAAACCATTGAGCATAAAGGATGAAATAAAGCAAACATGCTCAAGGATTTATCTCATTCAAGCAAATGAATCATGTAAGAAAGAATGAGATAGCAAACTCCCCAAAAGAGCAAGGTTCAAACAAAATAAACCAAACCCTATACACTTTTCACAATGGCACAATGTACCGTAAGGAAAAAGGTTTGTCTTCCAAAACAAACACTTGATATGAATCAAGAGAATTTATCAAAAGATTTTTCAAAGGGACAAGGAAGACACATGGGAGCAACAAAGATTTGTTGGAAATAGAATAAGGCAATAATAAACAATCCAAGGTGAAGATGATCCAAAAATTCAACCACATACAAGGTTATCAATTGTCAAAGACAATGAGTATATTGGAAATAATTTCCGGTGGAGTATTCACAATGTTAGTAAGGATCAACTTCACAATAAAAGGCATAGGATAAGTATATAGAATTGAGCACTATGCACGGATGAAGATTCTTGGCTTCAACTAGTCACACAATCACGCACGGCAATGATTAGAATAACTTGAAGCAAACGGTGTCCCAAATAAGATATAGAGATATGTATTTGAGGAAAACCGTACCAAGAATTTCTTAATCAAACAAGAGTCCATAAGATGAGCCAATAAAAGCTTTTTAATAGAAGTGGAGCTTGTTTGAGCAAACATGCCACCTATGAACAAGATAATTAAGAGCATTAACTCTAAGTGGCATAACCTCATATGTTCACATTTTCTAGGCTTGTGATATGTACAAAACATATTACTCCCCCATAATGTGATAAAACATTTCTTCTAAACAAGAGGCAACTTAAAATTCAACTAGAGATGATTAATGGATATTTTAGAATTTGAATTTCTCATTAGTATGACACACCACATAGTGACTAGATAATCTTGCAATATCAATACTAGGTGGTGGTACCCATGTACACACATTTTAAAGAAAGAGAGATGCACAAAGCATATCACTCCCCCAAAATGGGATGTTCCATTAATCACTTCAAAGGGAGCCAAATAAGATATCATCAAAATGCATTAGGCTCCAAAACAATACACAAGTATATGATGAGTCAAACAAACATACTTGAATACACAAGATAGGTAAGTAAGACACAACACATACACACAAATATTTGGTACAAAACCAAACATGCAAAGGGGCAAGTAACTTACAATAAATATGATGAGTTGAAGTATAAGTTACCGCAAAGAGGAACATTGGATATAAGATATAGATGATAATCCATATGACTTGACTTGGTCAAAATATAATATATGAAGATCCCTTAATTCTTAATGAAGTAGCCAAGTCTCCAATGACCTCCACATGTACCTATTGATCACGTTTGAGCTTGTTGGTCCCCAACCAAGTTGGGTCCTAAGAGGTTAGTCACAATAGGCTTGGCAACCCAAATGGTCCTTTTCTTGAGACCACTTTGAGTTCCAACAAACTTGGCAAACACATTGCCATCCTTATCCTTCCCTAGAGAATAATCATCATCAACAATTATAGGGTTAGATAAGGTACTACCTAAACATGAAGAAGCAAAGTGCCCCTTCACACGGCATAAGTAGCAAGTGTTCCCCTTTCTCTTCTTTATTGATTTCTTCTCTTGGGGAACAATATCTTGATTCTTCTTGGGAAGTGGCCTATCTTCAACTTGAGGTCGAGCATGAGCTTGACCTTGACCTTGTGGCCGTTTCCCTTGTTGTTTCTCACTCAAGTGCTTCTTCTTCTTCAATGGACATGATCTAACATGATGCCCTTCAACCTTGCACTTGAAGCAAACCAACTTGGCCGGATCCTTGACTTTGTCTTGGCCCTTCTTCTTGTTGCTCTTGCTCTTGGACTTGCTCTTGTTATTGGAATTGAATCCAAGTCCACTCTTGTCATTGGGGGATTGTTGCATACTCAACATCTTGTCAAGTGCGGATTTCCCTTCATGACGCTTTTCCAAGTCTTTCTTTAAAGAAAGGACTTGGGCCTCGAGCTCTTTGATTTCCTCTACATGGTTAGTAGAAATACAAGTACTAGAGGAAGTAGAAGCTTCATTATTAGAGCAACAAGGCAAAGCAAGTAATCCAACACAAGGTGTATCACTAGTTTGACTAGATGGACTACTAGGACTAGCACATGTCGATATAGCATTTGTAGTAGAGATTGTGCTAATGTCCACATGAGGCTCACAAGATGTTACCTTAGTGATACAAGCCTCATGAGCTAACTTTAGCCCATCGTAGGAAGTTAGAAGATCCTCAAGAGAGTGTGAGAGCGTTTTATTGCTTTCTTCCAATTCCCTACAATTGCTAGTTAGCAACTCAAGTTGAGCCCTTAGCTCAACATTCTCCTTTAAGGTAGATGCTTCACAAGAAGTAGAGTTAGTAGCACAAGCATCAACAATAGTTTTCTCATTTTCATGCATATAGGATTCAATTTTTTGTGTAAGCATAAAATTAGTATGCTTCTCATCTTTTAGCTCATGCTTGAGGAGAGTGAATCTCTTTTCCCCATTTTCAATATGGGACTCCAACTCCACTATGGTTTCCCTATATTTACTCAAGGTATCCATAGAGTGTTCGAGATTAGCACGAGCTTCTTTATTACCATGAAGAGAAGCATATACCATTGCCATATTATGCACCAAGATATTATATTCTTCATCATTATCATCATCATCACTCTCATCATTAGAGGAAGTGTTAGGAGTCAAAGTAGGAGATACCTTTGATCCATTTGCCATAAGGCACATGTGCATACCGGAGGATGAAGATGAAGATATTCTTGAATCCTCATTTGAAGTCGTGTCTTGATCCATAGAGTGTTCGGTTTCCTCTACATTGTTAGTCAACAACCAACTAGAGGAAATAGAAGCATTTTGATTATGGGAACAAGACAAGGTAAGCATATCATCATGAGATCTATGTAAGCAATTTACACATGATATGCAAGGACCATCAACACAAGCATGTAGGTTATTTTTAATGCTAGATGTGTTTAAGTCCAAAGAGGAAGCATTACAATGGGATAGAGATGAAGAATCATCACTATTGAGCACAATATCAACATTGCAATTTTCCTCACCACTCACCATATCATTACCTCGTGTCTTGCTACACGTTGGTGAAGTGGAAGAAGATGAGAACTCATCACGGCCGGAGGTGGAAGCAACTTGGAGCTCTTCATGATGTGAAGGGGAAGAGAGCTCCTCGGAGTCACCACCAACCAAATGAGAAGTGGATCCACCAAACATTTCCTTAAGCTTGATCCACATCTCATGAGACGATTTTCGCTTTATATATATCAAGAACCTATGAAAATCTGGTCTCAAAGAGAATACAAGCTCATTAGATACTAGAGCTTCAAGATGTAAGTTTTTCTCATCCTCTAAAGATAGATTTTGAGGGTCCATCGGAGGAGAAAAACCTACATCTAGAAATTGCTCAATGTTTGGACACAAGGTCCGAAGTTTACAAAGCAAGCAATTTCGCCACAAATGATAATTTGTGCCAACAAAGATAATTGTGTCATTGTGCACTAAATTACTAGCCGACATCTTTACTCTCAAGGCGGTGAAGCCTAAAACAAGGAGAGACCTTGCTCTGATACCAATTGAAAGATCGAGATGTCGCCTAGAGGGGGGTGAATAGGCAATTACAAACTCTTTCGGATTTGTCTTGTAAGAATGCGGAATTAAACTATCGTTTAGTTTACAAGCACAAACCCTAGATATGCTAAGCTCAACTAGGTATAACAATAACAACTAGAGCTAAGCAAGATAGGCACAAGATATATGTAGCACAAGTGATAGCAAGATATATATATACTTCAAGCACGATGGCTATCACAAGGAAAGAGAGCTCGGGTATAGAAATAACCGAGGCACGCGGAGACGAGGATGTATTCCCGTGTTCCCTTGCTTTGCAACAAGGTACGTCACGTTTGGAGGAGTGGAGGTCCCACGAAGGATTCCCCGCGCCACGAAGGCTCACCCTATTCTCCGAACCACACCCACGAAGGATAATGGCCCTTTCCTTATGGTTAGCTTTTCCTCCGCTCCGGAGATGGCAAGCTCCACAACCACTTCACAAGCTCCACGAAGGAGAAGCCCGGGCCTCTTCACAATCTTCTTGAAGAGATCACCGGAGCACCAACCGCCAAGCCAACTAGGAGGTTTCCCTCCAAGAGTAACAAGCTCACGGTCTCTCACTCGAACAAATCGTGGTGGAGAGCTCAACACTATGCAATGATGCAAAGCAAGAACACCGGAGGTGTTCAAGTCCTTCACACTCAAATCCCACCAAAGCAACGAATGCTAGGATGAGATTGGAGAGGAAGAACAAGGGGAAAAGTCAACCAAAGACTCCAAGATCTAGATCCCAAGAGATTCCCTCACTTAGAGAAGAATTGGTTTGGTGGAAGTGTAGATCTAGATCTCCTCTCTCAAATCCTCAAATATGAGCAAGAATCATGGGGGGAACAAGAGAGAGAGCAACTTCTTCAAATGCAACAATGGAGGTGAGAGAATGGGGAAGAAGTAGTTGCTCAAGGTGGAAGAGGGGTCTATTTATAGCTAAGGGGGAAAAATAGCTGTTGGGGAAAAGACAGAAAATCGGGCAAAAAACGAAGGAAAAACGGCCCAGGTGCCAGCCGGGACCGATTTATGATGCGGCTGGGCCCATCCGGCCGGACGGCCCAGCAGCCGGCGGCAGGCGCGGGCGGCGGATAAGGAGGGCGCCGGTCCGGAGCGATCCGGGGGCCGGCTGGCGACGAGCGGCCGGTGGCAACCGGCGCTGGCGGAGGGAGCGCCAAGCCCACTGGATCCCGCCGGATGGCACGAGCGCCGGGCCGGTTTCGGCGGGTGGGCGGCTGGCAGGCGGCGACCGGCGGCTGCTCCTCCTTTTTTTCTTTTTCTTTTCTTTTTATTCTTTTCTCTTTTCCCTTTTCTTTAATAACAAATGCTCCCGAACCCCGATTCGAATGAAACCAGTTTTGTTTGGAAGATAACAACAAATGCTATCCTATGGAAAGTGAAAACACAAGAATCTATAGGAGGGGATTTTATCATGAATATAAAAGGTAGAACCTTATATCATGAATAACCGGTAAAATCACCCAACCTCGAAAACGCAATAGAAGATGCATGCGGATTCCGTTTTCGATGAACTTGGGCTTGTTGTAAAGCTAGCAACAAGCTCAAGAACCTCACACAGAGAAACACCAAGAAGCAATACGGATATGCAAAGTATGCAAAGGATTGAGCTCCCTAAAACGATGTGATCAAGTTACCCAACCGAAAGCCCCTCTTAATAGTGCGGCTATGTATCCTATAATCCGGTCTCCCATCAACCACCTTGAGACCGGTAAAAGGAAAACCTAGCAAGGCCATACCTTTGCCTTGCGCATCCCGCTTGATCTTGATGATAACTCTTCAAGCTTCACTCAAGCCGGAATGCCTCTCTTGATCAATGTTGCTTTGTGAAGACTCACAAATGCTCCCCCATACACTATGATGGGAAAGCTCCATTGATACACATCTTCACATGTCCATTATCACCAAATGGACGACAAGCTTCAAGCATGTGATCCACTCAAGATGCTCATCTTGAACTTGCCCAACTCAACCTTGTATCTTCTCATACTCACTTAAGATAGAGCATGGCTAATATTGAGTTCCACATAAGAACTCCATCTTCATTTCTTCTTCTTGATCATATCACATATATATCTTCATACCGATGATCTTGATGCCAATACACAAGGTATACCTTTATCTTCATGGCATCCATACTTGAATCCAACACATGGAGTACAAGTAGTACCTATGGAATATTCCTTCATATAAACTCAATGAAAACATTAGTCCATAGGGGTTGTCATTAATTACCAAAACCACACATAGGGGCAATGTACCCTTACACTCCTGAAATCTAAAGATGAAGCTCTTAATTACTTCAAAATCTTTAAAGCTGAAGCAGAAAACCAACTTGATCGAAAGATCAAGCGGCTAAGGTCTGATCGTGGTGGAGAGTATTTTTCCAACGAGTTTGATTCTTTTTGTGCGGAACATGGTATTATCCATGAGAGGACGCCTCCCTACTCACCTCAGTCAAATGGGGTGGCCGAAAGAAAGAACCGTACTCTAACTGATTTGGTTAACGCCATGTTAGATACATCGGGTCTATCCAAGGCATGGTGGGGGAGGCGATATTGACTGCATGTCATGTCCTAAACCGTGTCCCCACAAAGAACAAAACCCTTACCCCGTTTGAGGAATGGGAAAGGAAAAGGTTGAAACTCTCTTACCTACGAACTTGGGGTTGTATGGCGAAAGTAAATGTGCCAATACCCAAGAAGCGCAAGCTTGGACCAAAAACCATGGATTGTGTGCTTCTGGGATATGCTTTTCATAGCATTGGCTATAGATTTTTGATAGTAAAATCTGAGGTACCCGACATGCATGTTGGTACAATTATGGAGTCGAATGATGCGACTTTCTTTGAGGATATCTTTCCTATGAAGGAAACGTCTAGCTCATCAATTCAGGAGATGCCTAGTTCATCTACTCAGGAATTATTTCCTGAACCTACCATGGCTATAGAACACTTTAACAATCCTGTGGAGGATGACAATGAAGCTCCCAAAAGGAGCAAGAGACAGAGGACTGCAAAGTCTTTGGACATGATTTCATTGTGTACCTCGTGGACGACACTCCCACTTCTATTTCAGAAGCCTATGCATCTCTGGATGCTGACTACTGGAAGGAAGCTGTCCGTAGCGAGATGGATTCCATCTTAGCTAATGGAACTTGGGAGGTGACTGATCGTCCTTATGGGTGCAAACCTGTAGGATGCAAGTGGGTGTTCAAGAAAAAGCTTAGGCCCGATGGTACTATTGAAAAGTACAAGGCACGTCTTGTGGCCAAGGGTTATACCCAGAAAGAAGGTGAAGATTTCTTTGATACATACTCACTTGTTGCCAGATTGACCACCATTCGAGTGCTACTATCCTTGGCTGCCTCACATGGTCTTCTCGTTCATCAAATGGATGTTAAGACTGCTTTCCTAAATGGAGAGCTTGAAGAGGAAATTTATATGGAGCAGCCTGATGGATTTGTAGTAGATGGTCAAGAAGGAAAGGTGTGTAAACTACTGAAGTCTTTGTATGGGCTTAAGCAAGCGCCTAAGCAGTGGCATGAGAAGTTTGAAAGAACTTTAACCGCTGAAGGCTTTGTTGTAAACGAAGCTGACAAGTGTGTATACTATCGCCATGGTGGGGGCGAGGGAGTTATTCTTTGTCTCTATGTCGATGACATATTGATATTTGGGACCAGCCTTAATGTGATTAAGGAGGTCAAGGAGTTCCTATCTCGTTGTTTTGAGATGAAGGACTTGGGAGTAGCTGATGTGATCTTAAACATCAAGTTGCTTAAGGATGACGATGGTGGGATTACATTGCTTCAGTCCCACTATGTGGAAAAGATCCTGAGTCGCTTCGGGTATAGCGACTGTAAATCTTCTCCAACGCCTTATGATTCTAGTGTGATTATTCGTAAGAATAAAAGAATTGCTAGAGATCAATTGCGATATTCGCAGATTATTGGCTCGCTTATGTATTTAGCCAGCGCCACAAGGCCTGACATCTCCTTTGCTGTAAGTAAACTCAGCCGTTTTGTGTCTAGACCTGGAGATATTCATTGGCATGCTCTTGAGAGAGTTTTGCGCTATCTAAAAGGCACTGCGAGCTATGGCATTCACTATACTGGGTATCCAAGGGTACTTGAGGGTTATAGTGATGCAAATTGGATATCTGATGCTGATGAGACTAAGGCCACAAGTGGCTATTTGTTTACACTTGGAGGTGGCGCTGTTTCCTGGAAGTCTTGCAAGCAGACCATCATTACGAGGTCAACTATGGAAGCAGAACTCACAGCATTAGACACACCTGTTGAAGAGTGGCTTCATGAGCTCTTGATGGACTTACCTGTGGTTGAGAAACCAATACCCGCTATTCCTATGAACTGTGATAATCAAACTGTGATCGTCAAAGTAAACAGTTCTAAGGATAATATGAAGTCATCAAGGCATGTGAAGAGGAGACTGAAAACTGTCAGGAAAATGAGAAACTCCGGAGTTATAGCGTTGGATTATATCCATACGTCTAGAAACCTGGCAGACCCCTTCACAAAGGGACTATCACGAAATGTGATAGAAAATGCATCGAGGGAGATGGGTATGAGACCCACACTATGAGCTGCCCACGGTGGTAACCCACTCTATGTGATCGGAGATCCCGTGAATTAGAGCTGGGAGACAAGCTGTTGGTCAGCTGAGAGTATATATCCCTATAGCAATTTTACCACTCCGTAAGATGCAATACTCTCCTAATCTGCATGGCAGGTTGATAATTATCTTAATGTGTTCTAAGTGGCTTATTTTAGCAGAGATGTTGTCCTGCAGAACATCTTTTGAAGAACACACCTATATGAGTCTGATTGTTAAACGTCGCAATCTATGAGAGTTGGGTGCTCTCTAGTAAACTCATGAAAGGCCCTGGAGTATGACGTATAAGCTCCAAACCGCGAGGAAGCCTCGCGGCAGCCTAGTATCGGTCTAGGCTTTGTATGAAGCTAGTGCGCAGAAAACTTGTAGTTCAAGGCATAGTCCACTATCCAAGTTGCAATCTAGTGTAATATGAAGCTTTAAGTGGAAGTTCAACTTAACAGTCTCCACGACATACCGGTATATAAAACAATGTTCTGGAAACTTATTGATGAGATGTGCCAATGAGAGTTTGTGGGGGATTGCTGGAATTTGTGGGCATTTGGCCTTTGGCCCATGGCCCATTATCAAATTCTGAAACTCACATGGCCCATATCATAAATCAGTGGCAGCACTAGTGGGGGCTAAAGTTTAGTCCCACATTGCTAGTTGGGAGAGAGTTGGAGTGGTATATAAGGTGGGCTGTTCTAGTCCTAGTAAGTGAGTGAGAAGAGAGAGAGCCTCGCGCACTCCTCCTCCTCCGCCGCCCGCCTCGCCTCGTCACGACACGTCACGACGCGCCGCGGGTTGCGGGAATCTCGCCGAGCCGAGCTTATCTTTTTGCTGTTCGGGAAATTAATTGTGTAATCAATCACAATTATGAGCTATTAACGGACGCGTTAACTCAGCCGTTTCGTTCCGGTTTTGGATCGTGAACTCGTACGTGGGCTGCGTCCCACGACCTTCCCGAGCCGCACTATATAAGCGCGACGAGAACCCTAGCCTGTACGTGCCACATATGCGACTACTGTTTCCAGTTCATTGCGCCGCCTTCGTCTTCCTCATCCCGTCCGTCCGTGCGTGCACCCGCCGGGACAGAGGCCTCCGGAACCCTGCCTCTCGTGAACCTGTACGGGTGAGGGGCAATCAGGTTTTTGGGGAGCGCTCCGGCGCGACTACTGGCAACGACGTCGTCTTCCGACGACGAGTTCCTCCACACCGACAACTTCTTCCCGGATCTCAGCGACTTCTTCGACAACCTCAACATGGGCGACAACGACGCTGCTGCGAAGTATGTGATCTTGTCGTTTCTCTTTCAGTCACTGTTAGAGTTTCTTCCTCTAGTTACTGTGGTAGATGCGATCGGTTTGTCTTATTTAGATGTGATCTGTTCATCTATCTTACTAGTCTGCATGATTAGTTTATTTGTTATTTCCATAGTTATGATTTATCAATTACTTCTACGGATTATTTCATATGGATATTTGCTTATATATTCAACAGCTACCATATGGTTGAAGCAAAGGGATACACCCGCAAAAAAAGAAGCAAAGAGATACAACCCCAGGAAGGAATTATGTGGATTATCCCTGTCGAATCACGCTGCGGCTAGAGGTAGAATATCCCCCTCCAATCCTCACGCACAAGCGCACAAACCCTGTGTTGTTTTTCAACTCATACATGCCAATTCGGTTGTCCAACCATCATGGTGTTTGCTCTGCAGTTTCTTGTTAAGAAAGGACAACTTGTCCGCACTGATATATAAGCACTACTACCTACCTACTCCACCACTATCTATGACATAATAATGAGTTATAGCCACAGGCTAGCCTTGACGACGCGAAAAATCAAGATGTGTAAATATTGTGATCTAACAGCGAAGCCTCATTGTTTGCTCAACTGAATTGCGTCCTCCATTTTGTCCACCTCATCTACAAACTCAGCTGACAACTGATGAACGTCTCTGGGTTACACCCTTTGCAGCCCATTTCCTTCAGCACAACTCAAAGGATATTTCCATCCTGGCAGTTTTAACAAACCTGTCTACTAGTGTGTGGTAAGTGATCGAATCATTTGCTTAAGCTAGTAATCATACACGTTTCAAGGCAAGTCGTTCCCAGTAAAAAGAAGTCCAGTTTGAACCGTGAACTGTAGTGCTTCAGGAAGTAGTTTCGTAGTACTAACTTTCTCTAATAAAGCTTGAAGGAGTTTGCTTGGACTTAGCTTGACTGCACTTACATTTTTCCATGTCTCCAATTATAGCTAGCTCTGCCACCCACTTTGTGTCATGTAAAAAAATGGCAAAAGATAAACACATTCATCTTGTCCTTTTTTGTATAGAAGGCGTCTGTCATATTTTTTAACAATTTTTTGCAGGCTTCTAATCCATAGGATTCGCTGCATTCATCACCAGGCACAAATATTTCAGGTACTTGATCCCTAGATTTAGTCCCAGGCACTTAGCTACTTTTCTTTTAGCTGAAAACTGTAGGGGGAGGCCCCGACAGTAAATTTTATTTAAAAAAGAATAATATGTACAAGATAGAGGGAAAGAATGTACAAAAGGGCTTAGCCCAGGGCATAGCCCAAAGGAACTACAGAGCGTCTAGCCAGGCTAAAAGGGAGGATTTGAGATCATCATTCATTCTGTAAGAAAGGAGGAAGAGGTCCCTTTTGAAAGAAAAGGTCCAAGCTCTAACAGAAGATGCTTCAGTATCAAAGATAAGACCATTCCTACGTTTCCAAATATTCCAGCAACCTGTGACAAAAACTTCAAAGAAGAAAGGTTTTCCAAAGTTGCATCTAGCTGCTGTAATCATCTGGGGGAATTCAAGGCTGTCACTGATCACGATGTTATTTTTAATTCTGTACAGCTTCAGAAAAGATGATCCCTGGTTTCCAACAATCCGCTGTCACAAATTTGGCATAGACCATTGTTTACTAAGTTACTATCAGTTAACTTGCTTGTTTTCAACGTGGTTTGTTTAATGCTATTAACTTAGTATTTCCAAACTCCCCTCAAAGATATTGTCTTAGAAACATTTATGTCAGTTTCCAAACAGCTGGGTCCAGAGAAAAGTTGAAGACAATGTACTCCACCAATATGTTGGCAATTTTGGCTGGTCGTAATTGCAATCATGGACTTTTAACAAAATATCAGTGTTCGCTGGAATGCAAATATGATACTACGAATTTCAGACAAATCTAAGAAATCCTTTATGGGACGAAGGGAGTGCAATAAACCATCCAACCAAATAAAAGGATATTTCACAATGATAATATGAAAGCTACTATCAAACAACTCAAAGAAAAATAACCCAGTGCTAGCAACTACTCCGCTCATAGAGGATATTTCACAATGATAATATGAAAGCTACTATCAAACAACTCAAAGAAAAATAACCCAGTACATTAGTAGCCATTCAAGCATATGTATCATTGGGGCCCATTGCCGTGAAATCGAAACCCCGCTCTCAGGTTAGTACGCCCATGGCAAAACCTCGAATTTCATATAATAGGGAAACATCGATCGAGCCGGAGTAGGAGTCGGATCAGGTTTGATTGTCTTCATGATTCATGAATGGAAGGTGTATACAGGGAAGAAGAAACCATATGACGGTACAGGTAAATGATTCTCCGCTCCAAAAATCGAAATCTTCTCCAACCGCGCGGCACCATCATCAGGACCCCTGCGAGCTGCGACTCTGCCATTCAATCCAAGACCATTCCGCCATTGCTGCTGGAGTTGTCCAATCGTCATCCAACACCAAGGTTCTGCCTTGTCGATTATAAAGATGACATGTTTGAATTGCCACGACAATTGGCCATCGGATTAAAAAGAAGAAGAAAAATTAATGCAATATTACTACAAGCAACAAAAGTACTTGCATACTCATACATATGTTATATGCTTCACACTAGAAATCAGAAGTAATGCCATGTCGTACGACTTTGACATTCCAAGAGACTGAAATTCTGCAACTCCAAACTATCCATAGAGGCTACAGTTACAACCAGCCAAGACTGATGGATATCTAAGTGCATTGTAGAAAAAACGACTTGAAACAGAGACCTCGAGAAATAAGTTCTAAGCTACAATTTGACAGAAGAAAACATAACATACATATCACAATGATACGGCGTTATCAGTGAAGTAGGTAGTTTTCCAGTCTTTCACGGTAAGACTTCCACAGCAAGCTTTACTCCTCGACTTTCAGTGCCTCCAAAAAAAAGAATCTGACTTGCAGGCTAGGTACAAACCAGACTGCACGCCCTAGCTGCGGGAATTATGTGGATGATGTTATTCCGCGCCGCTGCTTGCCTTTAATTTTAAGAAGCACGGCAAGACCAAGGGTGCGTGATTTGAGAGCACGCGCCAAACTGAATTCAGAAGGACAAAGCTGAGTATGGTCTTGGCCTCTTGGGCAGTGTCTAGCTGCAAGATGAGATCCTCAGCAATTCCAAGGTGCAGCTGGATATCACCAATGTGGAGCTTGCTCCAAAGCTTCAACGCTTTCCTAGTTGCTCTAAGTTTCATATCAATTGCAGCTAAAGGGCATTTGTCCCCAACATCTACCGCCCAGACCTGTGCCACCACGTCACTGAAAACAGAGATGAACTGCCAATAGCTTTCAAAACGGAAGCGCTTGCCAGTTTTAACAAGACCATCATTGACTAGCAGAAGGGGGTAGTGATCCGAGAAACTTGTAGATTGGGGCAAGACATTTAAGGATGCAAAATGCAGTTCCCAGTCAGCATTGCAAAAGACGCGATCAAGGCGAACAAGAGTTGGCGGGTCTTTTTCATTGGACCAGGCAAATTTGCGCCCAATAAGCGGGATTTCGTGCAGGCTAGAGGAATTAAGGGCAGCTCTAAACAGAATCATCCATCTTCTGTCAAAGTTTTGGTTGTTCTTACCTCTCGCTTCTTTCATAAGATTAAAATCACCAATAATTAGCCAAGGGCCAATAATGGCGTTGTGAATGTCAATGATCTCATTGAGGAAGCTTTGTTTTCTGGGATCATCATGCGGTCCATAAACTACCGTGATTGTCCAAGGTGGTTGCTCCGCCCATGACTGTAAGTGATTGAATCGTTTGCTTAAACTAGTAATCATATGAAAGTCGCAAGGCAAGTCTTTCCTAATAAAAAAGAACTCCAGTTTAGAGCTCATAACTATAATATTTTACATAGTAGTTTTGAACCCTGAACTATGAAACCTGCATTATGAAAACTTAACCTTCATATTAAATCATAGACCTTCTATGAAACTCTCTGACTTCAAACCCTAAATTATTATAGCCCTGAACTATGAAACCCTGACTTGAACCATGAACCCTGAGTCCCCTGAACTATTTAACCTTAAACCTTCGATGATAGCATTCTGGCTTGAACTCTGAACTACGAAACGTCCTTATTAAACTTTGAACTTTCTTGAATCATTTAAACCAAACTCTAGCCCATTATTAGACAGTAGTTTTGTATTTCGAGTTTTCAAAAAAAAAGTACGGAAATATGGAAAGACGTGAATTGGTGCATCCATGCATGCCGTGAGATTATTTAACTTGCATGGTTCATACAAAATATGACTACTTTCTGTCGTATAAAAAGTAGCAAGAGATAAACATTTTCTTCGTGTCTTTTTTGTACAGAAAACAGATTGTCATATTTAAAGAAAAATCGTAGGTTTCTAATCCATAGATCCACTACGTTCATCAGCAGGCACACAACATTTCCTAGGTTTAGTCCGAGACAGTTAGGTATCAAAACAACTCAAGGAAAAATAACACAATAGTAGCAACTAAATTACTAGGTATTGAAGCATATGTTTCATAGTATAAGTCTTAAATATCCTATTATGTGGTATGTGGTTAGATGGTTTATTATATCATATTGCATTCCAGCGCACACTGATATTTTGTTAAAAGCCCGTGAAGATTGCAATTAAGACCAGCCAAAATTGCATGATATTGGAGTACATTGTTACACAACAATCTGAAGAAGAAGGAGAACTAAGCTCTAAGCTACGATACAGCTAGCTGAAGCAAAGAGAACTTACTTACCAACAAAACTGAAGCAGTGTGTAAGCACTATCCTACCCCATTGCTATGACATGACACAGTCAAAACCCCAAGCTAGCCTTGATCTCATCATCGCTCAAGAAATATGAATATTTTGATCTAACAACAAACCATCGTTCTTGATCAAACTGTCAATGAGAACATCTTTAGAACTCAACTTGCTTAACAATTCTCTTGCCTGCTTCATATAGCCCTCGTGTGCCAAGCCTTCGATGAGTATAATGTAAGTCAACTCATCAGGCATGCAACCATCAGACACCATATTAGCCAAAATATCAATACCATGATCTGTTTTGCCATTTCTACAAAGCCCTAATAGTATTGCATTGTAGAGAGCAGTGTGGGGTGATATGCCTTTATCCTGCAGTTTATGAACCATCTGAATTGCCTCCTCGATTTTAGCCTCGTCATGCAGATACTCAGCTAACAGCTTATAATTTATCTCCGAGTTGAATCCTTTGTTGCCCATCTCATTCAACAGCTCAAGTGACTGGTCCATATTGCCACTTTTGGCAAGCCCGTCTATTAGTGTACTGTAAGTGGTCGAATCAGGAGTGCATCCTTTCTTGTGCATTTGCTTAAATACTTGAATGGCCTGCACCGTCAGCCCTCTCTGACACAATAAGCCAATGAGTGTATTGAATGGTGAAATGCCGTCAGGGCTGCACAAACCCTCGGTATCATCCCAACGATCAACACTGCACAAACCCTTGACTAGAATTTCAAAGGTAAAAGTATTAGGCTCACAGCCACAGGATTGCATCTTCCTTAGTAACTCCAAGGCATTAGCCACATGACCTTGCTCGCATAGCCCGCCGATGACGGCATTGTAAGTAGCAACACTTGCCGTGCACTCATGCTTGGACATCTTGTCGAGAAGCCGAACCGCCTGCTGGAGCAACCCTTCCTGACACAGCTGACTGATGACCACGCTGAGAGTCGCTTCGCTCGGGGGGCAATTCTCGCCGAACATCTCGTCTATAAGCTCCTCAACATCCCCCCATCGCCCGGCGGTGCGCAACCCCTTCAATACGGTGTTGTAGTTGACGGTGTTGGCCTTGCAGCCGTAAGAAGGCAGGCTGTCGAGCAGGTCGCGGGCGGCGTCCACGTCGCCTTCCCTGCACATCCCGTCCATGATGACGTTGTAGGTGACGTTGGTGGGCGCGCACCCCTCGTCGCGCATGAGGTCGACTAGCTCCAGGGCCCGCCGGTACCCGCCGCCCTTGCAGGCGGCCTCGAGGAGGATGTTGTAGGTGACGACGTCGGGGGCGCAGCCGCGGCAGAGCATTCCGTCGAGCAGCAGGAGCGCGTCCCGGACCTGGCCGCGCACGCACAGCGCGTGCATGAGCGGGTTGTAGGCGTAGGCGGTGGGCGGGTCGGGCATGCCGTCCACGACGCGGCGCGCCTCGTCGAGCCTCCCCGCGCGGCAGTACCCGTCGGCCAGCGCGCTGTAGGTGACGGCGGTGGCGGCCGGGCCGCACGCCTCGACGACGCGCGCGGCGTCGGCCGGGCGGCCCCGGCGGCAGAGGTCGCGGACGAGCTTGTTGGCGAGCTGGACGTCCGGCGGGCAGGGCGAGGAGTCTATGACGCGGAGCGCCGCGTCGAGGTCGCCGCGGTGGACGAGCGAGCTCAGGCGGCGGTCTTCGCCGTGCAGACGGCGAGGTGGGTCGGGGTTGGGCTTTGCGAAGGTCGGGGCGTTGGGATTGGAGCTGCGTAGGCGCGTGCGGCGGCGGCTTGGGGATTGGTGGTGGCGGTGGCGGTGGCCGGAGCAGGAGGGAGGGGAGGGGAGGAGGGTGCTGCTGCAAAGGGTGGGAGGAGATGGTGACGAGAGCATCGTGTCTGGATTTCCTTGTTTCGGACAGAGGATGAGCCGTGTGTATGTGGCCGCTGATCATCCAAGGAGGAGTCCCCCGCAGAAAATCCGAGCACAATCACAACAGCTGGACCTCTCAATCGCCTAATTTCCGTTTGTGTGAAGTGCGCAAATCAAGTGTTTTCCCGATCTTTCACGATGCATCTTGATGATCCATAGGATCGATAGATCTTAAACTTTTTTGACAGATTCAAGGATACTCAAACACACATGATTGCTCTTGACAACTCAAGAACTCGCACATCTTTATTAGATAACTAGACGAACGTCCGAGACGCTGTCATGGAGCCAACCCCGCAGGGGTGGTGTAGAGCTTCAGGATTACAAGATCTAATTCAACTAAAGCTACCAAACCCTAGGCCGCACCATCTTCTTATATGAGGGAGAGGTGTCCGGCCAGCCCGTATTGGGCCTAACCTAGTTTGACTTGGACAGGCCCAAGTCAAACAGACACAACTTAAAAACCCTAGATGGCCCACCACATTCCCTAATAATAATACTACGATACAATAATGGTACAACCTTAGACTTAATCCTCGTATCAATGGTTGTCCTAGTGTATCAGGCCTGGATATCCATATCATTCAGGAAAATCAATTGTAATAGCTTCGTTTCACAGATTATATATACTCCCTCTGTTTCCTAGTATTAATTAACTCTAATTTCAGAACAGAGATTTGGTACACATGAGCACCATTTGATCTCGTTTTTCAAATAAATCAAAAATCATATTTTTTGAGTTTTAAAAAAATTGAAACAAATTCTACATTTAGCCAATAATATTTATCCCACAAACATGTAAAATATTAACATCAAATACTTTGTATTTTAAGCTACACAAAAAATGATAAAAGTGCAGATCTAAGTAGTCATTTTCAAATCTCCAAAAATATGTCAGATTTTGTTATTTTTGTCTAGCACAAAGTAAAATAAAATTTTGGGTTGACATTTTGCATCATTATATGATTATGAGATATATCACTGACAATCTCCACAATTATTTTTCAAAAAAAATTATCACTTATAAACATTTTTTTAACTCGAGAGCACCGAAGCTCAGGAGCCAAAAGCACTTTTCGCTAATTTCAGAGTTATACTAAATCTCAAGCAATTGATAGAGAACGGGGGGACTACTATTTTGGATGAGATTTACTAAATGCTGATCCAAAAGGCTTAGTTAGACATGTGGGTTTCATACAACACAAAACACAATCAATATGTATACGGTGTACATTCCTTCTATAGATAAAATGATATGCACTCTTAGATTTGAGGCAACAGTTAAATTCAATCGAACGCAGATTCTAATCCTGATCATTTTCTCTCTTTGTGAATCAGCATTCACGCATCAAACTGAATTGTGCGGCACTTGAATCAAAAAATATGTTAACTTAATCAAGTTGTACGACAGTTTATAACTTGTTACGAATCATTCATTCATTCGAAACAAGATCTCACAAGAATGTCAAAAACGAGCCACATAACCACAAGTTCACTTGCAAGCCACGCAAATGTTACCGCCCCCAAAATTTAGCCCAGATGGCTTAGACTTTCATATGCAGAGCTAACGAAAATACCAAGGTACATATAACGACTGTAGAATATTGAGTAAAGCTGTAGTGCTGATGGAGAAAAATGGTGTTCTTTGAACTTGCACGGCAGCCTCAGTTTGTCCTGATCCCTTTCAGTGACTCAGTCCCCTTCATTTTACGTTCATTAGCTCCACATCAAACACAAGAGTTGAGTTGGGCGGTATCTGCCCTGCCTTCTCCTTTCCATAGCTGCAAAGAAGATAACAAATCAGAATCGAAACAACCAGCTTGTGATGAAAAAGCAATGCAACTGTATCTGCAGATCTTTCCTACCCCATAGATGGTGGAATGGTTAGCCTTCTTTTGTCACCAATGCGCATGCCTACAATAAACACACAAGAGGGAGCGTATGAGATTATGCACCAGCCAAACAACTGACGTATGCACTAGCCATTATTATCTAGTGTTCTATGACAAAGTAAGAATTCAAATACCGTTGACACCAATGTCCCAGCCTTTAATAACCTGACCAATTCCTGCAGGAAAGTAACATTAAAATCAATACTTTGAAGATGCTAAAGCCTAGAGGGGGAAAACATCAGCAGGAGGGGAAAAAGTTACCCAGTCTAAACTCAAAAGGCCTTTTACCAACAGTAGAGTCAAAAATCGTTCCATTCTTCAACTTGCCAATGTACTTAACAGCAACCTAGAGAAGGATTCAGTTGTCAGTACCAGTCCAAATATATATATATAATCAGAATATAAGAAAATCTCCCAAGTGGTCAGATTGATTTGAACAATGCAAAGTCATCCACTTACTGACCACATTAAGCAACTGAAAGTAGTACTAAGAAGATGCATTAAATAAGGTAACTCGAAGAAATATTCCCTTGATGCAACCTCAAAATTGTTTACCTTTTTCCCAGGGGCAGCCTTTTTACCATCAGGTTTGCCCAACGCCACCGTCTGAATGATCAGACCATTGCCAAAAGTCCGTGTTTGTGATGTCTCCTCCTTGCTGCTATCTGACTTGGAAACATCAGTCGGTGCCTGTTTTTCACTTGTGTTGTTCTCCTTTGTTTTCTTCTTGTTCTTCTTTTTCTTGGCCGCTTGTTTGCTAGGCTCTTCAACATCGTCGCTGTAACAAGCCATAAGAGGTTTTTATCAGAGAACAATGAACAATGAAAAAAGCATTAAATATGGAAAGCCGAACACAAATACAGCAACTTAGCATACTTACGTTATGGTTTTCTCATCAGCTTGCTGATCAGGGTCAGCCTCAGAAGCACTTGCCTTCTTGTTTTTCTTTTTCTTCTGTTTGGCTTCAACAATGTCAGCTGAGGACTCTTGCGTGATCTCCTTTCCTTCATCTTTTACCTTCTCACTGTCCACAGCAGTCCTCTTGTCCTTGGCCTTCTTCTTTTTCTTTGAGATCCGGTCATTTTCAGCAATTACATCCCTAAGAACACAGGAAAAATTACACACGTCACTACATCGTGATTAAACAAATTAGCTAGGGCAAATAATGAACTAGCATGTACCCTGATGGCTCAGTAATGTCGCCACTTTTCCTTTTCCTGTCCTCATTAGTCTTTGTTTCTTTCTTAGAACTACCCTTTGAACTCTTTGAGTCAGATACAGGAAAGCCATCTTCGTCTTCACTTTCCAAAGATCCAGCAGTTGGAGTTCTAACAGCAACCTGGAGTCGAGAATTGTCACCATCTTCACTGGTTTGTTTCTTGTTTGATCCCTTCTGTCCTTCACCACCAGCAGGCTTGTCATCCTCTTGAATCTCCTCAATAACAACTGCAAAATTTGTCCACATCAGAACAAAAATCATGAGGTAGTCTTGAGGCCTGAAGCAATCCAAAGTCCAATCAAAAATATTTTTCAACAAATGAAATTAATGGGAACAAGACATTCGTTTTATTTCGTGAGAAATAACTAGAGAATTAACAATGCTGATTCTACTTAAGCATGCACACAAGTACACAGTGCAGCCTAGAAATCTACAACAAACAAACTGACATATATTATCTAATCTATAAAGCAGCAACATATGAATTCCTGTGCTAAGTGCTAATTTTAACCTGATACATGCCATGAACTTACAACGTCTGCCACAGACATTACTAGTAGCCGCTGTACAATAGCTCTCCTATGCACATTTGCAACAACAAAAATATTTCAACAAATGAAATTAATGGGAACAAGACAATCCTTTTATTTCGTGAGACAGAGCTACAGAATTAACAATGCTGAGTCTACTTAAGCATGCACACAAGTACGCAGTGCAGCCTAGAAACGTACAACTAAGAAACTGGCATATATTATCTAATCTATAAACCAGCAACATACGAATTCCTGCGCAAAGTGCTAATTTTAACCTGATACGTGCCATGCACTTGCAATGTCTGCCACTGCCATTACTATTAACCGCTGTACAATAGCTCTCCTATGCACATTTGCAAAAACAAAAATAGCTACATCACGGAAAGTCGGGAACTAGTAAAGTATTGTAGAGAAACTATGGCAAGCCAAATTTTGGCATCAAACCAAGCATGCCAATAGAACAGATTCAGGCATATCTCAGGGAATGGAACAACATATGAAAGCATCACCTGAACTCTTGCCCCTACGCTGGTTGCCGAACAACTCTTCATCATCTTCCGAATCGTAATCTGAATCGTAGTCCAAGTCATCTTCGCTGTCTGAATCATCGTCTCGGAGTCAGTAACAGAATAGCAGTGGCTTGCGCAAAAGGATAAAATCTAATACTAGCCTACCTGTGCCCATCTCCCCATGGGATCCAGGAATGACCACGCCCTCATCGGACGCATATAAATCCTCCTCGGAGTCGGAGCCCTGCAGCTCGTCGCTGCAAGTGTCGCAGTCCATGTCCTCCTCGTCATACTCATCGCTGAAACTACACTTAAGGAAAAGAAACCCCCACCGCCGACTACTCCGAACCAGAGAAAAATAGAGTAATAATAAATCAACGGGGAATTGAAGTGGCGCAAAAGATGCAAAGGATACGCGACGTAGTATCCAGCCAGGTGGACGCTCCTGGGGCCGAGCACCGAGAAGGTCACGAGCTTCTCCTCGAACTCGAAATCCAGGTTGCACGACTCCGACTGGCCCGAGACCAGCGCGCAGAGGTACACGGGGTCGTTGTTCTTCACGGCGCACTGCAGCTGCACCACGTTCTTCCTCCCCTTCTCCTCCTTGCCAACCTCAGCCCCCAGCGTCGCCTGCCAGCGTTGCCAATACAGTAAAAATTCCCCATCAGTTCAGTCAGTCAGACAGCCTAACGCGATTACACGGGACGCAGGAATCCCAGCCACCTCGTGCCGTTAAATCAACGGGAAGAGAGAGATTCAAGGGCGAGAAATCGCGGCGGACCTGGGTGAGGCGCAGGCGGCCGCGGCGCGGGTCGGGGGTGAGCGTGTAGGGCTTCTCGGGCTTGACCTCGACACCTGCGAGCGGAGCACCGCGGGCAAACGGTTAGAGGACGGCACATGGATGAACGGGGGGAGGGGAAGGAGAGCACGGAGAAATTGGCGGCGGCGGCCATGGCGGTCGAGACGGCGGCTTACCCCAAAACGAAGACATCTCTGCGATTCGTTCGACGAATGTGCCTCGAGCTCGATGGGAGGAGATCGGCTTCGGGGCGGTGGTAGAAGAGGGGAAGGGGAGGGGCGGCGAGAAACCCTAAATAGAGAGGAGGGGTTTAGGGGAGCGGCGGAGAGGGAGGAGAGGATACGGAAATGGCAACTGTTTCTCGCCCGTATGCCCTTGTGCGGTCGATCTCGTTTCGCTCTGGGTTTTTGGGCCTTCGGTGTTTCAGAGTGGGCCTTGTAGACATATGGGGATTTAGCCCTCAATCTCAACTAAGAAAAAAAAATTAGCTCAAAAAAAAAACTAAGAAAAAAATGTTTTTGAGCTGCTCTTAAAATCTCAGCCATAGATCTTTTTTTCGATAAATGATGCTTTTTTACTCAAAAAATTAAGTAGTACATCCTGCATCTGCATTACAAGGATGCTCAAGAGTTCAAAATGCAAAGATACAAATGAAGATACAAATGTCATGACGACCGTGTAGATACCTCCATAAAGAGGCCGCAATTAACCATAGTTCGAAATGCGAAGATACAAATGAAGCTAGACAGAAGGTGGGCAATCCTGAGACTATAGTAAACTCATTTGTTGTATTTTTCAACCGTGTAGATACCTCCGTAAAGAGGCCGCAATTAACCATACGCTCAAGAGACGACCATGAACGGAGAAAAGTCGTGCACCGGTAGATGACCTGCATAAGAGAAGAGTTTGTATCATTAAAATTGTCATTTGTACATAGAAAAGACGACCATATAACGGCAATCGCCGACACCCTCATAAGTAAAATAAACCTATGATTCACCCCACTAAGCCAGCTGGAAAAAATATTTGCAATGCTACGCAGCGGATATAAAGAAGAACATATCTAAATGATTAACCATATAGATCTCGCAAAGTGACATTGAAAAATATAATGAGTGACAAGGGGAGGGGGCCGGCCACCACAACACCACCTTGGCCGCACCCCTCAAGCCACCCAGGCCTGCGCCCCCCTCTCCCCAAACCCTAGCCGCCCCTCCTCCTCATACACCTCTAGTAGTGCTTAGGCGAAGCTCTGCCGGAGATCTCCACCAACACCGCCACCACGCCGTCGTGCTGTCGGGATTCCGAGGAGAATCTACTACTTCCGCCCGCTGGAACGGGGAGAAGGACGTCGTCATCAACACCGTACGTGTGATCGAGTACGGAGGTGCTGCCCGACTGTGGCACCGTCAAGATCTTCTACGCGCTTTTGCAAGCGGCAAGTGATCGACTACATCCACAACGAGATCTAATCTCGTAGGCTTTGGAAATCTTCAAGGGTTAGTCTCATGATCTTCTCGTTGCTACCATCTACTAGATTAGATCTTGGCTTGTTATTCGTTCTTGCGGTAGGAAATTTTTTGTTTTTCTATGCTACAGATCCCATCAAAAGCAAACCTTAAAAATGTATTCCCAAGTACTAATGAACACCCCGCGCTGCACTTTGAGCATTCATAGGCGGTACTAACACACCACAATTTCATAGAGACATCCAACTTAAATCATAATTCAGTGAACAAGTATTCTGTGAAATATAGCCTAAGAGACCCACATGGTGCACACTCCACCTTTACACACGTGGGACAAGGAGTCTCCGGAGATCACATAAGTAAAATACATTTGAATAGCATAATGACATCTAGATGACAAAGCTCATGGTCACATAAAGATCATACCATGGGAGAGAGAGATAAACCTCATAGCTACCGGTAGAGCCCTCAGGAGAACTACTCACTCCTCATCATGGGAGTCGACAACGACGATGGAGATGGCAAGTCGATGGAGATGGCTCGGGCAATCCCCGTCCCGGCAAGGTGCCGGAACAGAGACTTGTGTTCCCCGAATCTTGTCTGCGACGGCGGCGGAGCTACGGAACTTTTCATGGATGGAGGCTTGTATATTTAGGGTTTTTGCGTGAGGAGCTTTATATAGGCGGATGATTTAGGTCGGTGGGGCGCCTATGGGGCCCACACCATTCCTTGGCGCAGGCCAGGGCTAGGCCGGGCCAAGGGCAGGTGTGGCCGCCCTGTGGCCCTCCTCCGTCTCTTCTCTGGACTCCGTCTTCACTTCGGAAAAAGTAGGAACTTTGGCTTTTGTTTCGTCCAATTCCGAGAATATTTCCTGTACACATTTTCTGAAATACAAAACAACAGAAAACAGGGAACTAGCACTGTGGCATCTTGTTAATAGGTTAGTGCCGGAAATCATGTAAAAGTGCAACGAAGTGTGAACAAAACATATATGAATTGGTGTAAAACAAGCATGGAGCATCAAAAGTTATAGATACGTTTGAGACGTATCAATGAGAGGTGGATTGCCCTGATGATGGCTTGTGTTAGTTCTGTTAGATACAAAGTGAGATTCAATTATGAAGAAACTGAGATATTTGAGCCTACTAGGGGTCTTCGGGAGATCCCCTTTCTCCCTATTTGTTCCTTCTATGTGCAGAAGGCATGTCGAGTTTATTGTTGTATGAAGAAGAGGTTGGTGGCATCGATGGGGTAAGGGTGTGCATGAATGCACCGTCAGTATCACACCTTCTATTTGCTGATGACTCCCTTATTCTCATGAGAGCTGATATGACAAATGCAACCTCATTGCAACAAATTCTTGACACGTATTGTGCAAATTCAGGTCAATTAGTGAGTTTGGCAAAATCTAGCATTTTCTTCTCTCCAAATACCAATGGTATGGCAAGGGTTGAGATTTGTGAAGCTTTGCATATTGATACTGAAGCCTTGTCTGACAAATATTTGGGGTTGCCGGCTATTGTGGGGGCTGATAGGAGTGATTGCTTTCTTCATTTTGTTGAGAGAATAATTGAAGTATAAATGGGTGGAAAGAAAAACTTCTATCTATTGAAGGTAAAGATATCTTATTAAAGGTTGTGGCTCAAGCCATTCCAGTAGATGCTATGTCTGTCTTCCAAATACCTAAAGGTGTGTGCAAAAGGATGATGGATGCCATTGCAAAATTCTGGTGGGGAGATGACGAGAATAGCAATAAGATGCATTGGCTAGCATGGTGGAAATTGTCTTATCCAAATAATGAGGGGGGGGGGGGAGATTTTCAGTCTTTCAATTTGGCTATGCTTGCAAACAAATGTGAGGATTAGTGGATGAACCAGAATCTTTATGTGCGCGTGTGCTGCGGGCTAAGTGCTATTCAGATGGAAATATCATGAGGGATGGTCCTAAGTCTGGATGCTCTTTCACTTGGCGGAGTTTGATGGCTGCCTTACCTACTTTCAAACGCGGTTACATTTGGCGGGTTGGTAATGCCGAGAAGATTAACATTTGGCTAGACAGGTGGATACCATCAGGCTAGAGCTAGAGGATTACTGGCTCGGTCATCCTGGAGCAAACCATCAGGCTCCCGGATTCCGCATTGATAGGATTCTCTACCGTGAAGGTAAGGGAAGTGATCTTAACCACGTGCGTATACTTTGAAAACTCTCCTAGAACCTCCTAGCTTTATTTTGAAAACTCTCCTAGATGATGTAACTTTTATATGACTCGCGGCAGCAGGTTTCAGACGTACTCTTTTCCTTCCAGGATATCTAAGGAGGATGGAAGATTTTTAATGAGGCGGCATGCTGTTTGCTTAATAGAATGGTTTAATTTTCAAAAAAAAAACTGCATCTTCCCAATAATTACACCTCGCTGTCCATGGCTGGTAACCTGACTACCTGCCGTAACCTTGTGTTGAGCGAGTGAGTGGCTGTCCGTGGCCCTCACCCCGCGACACGCCACGCAACCGCCAGCCATCTCCGTCCCCGTCGCCGTCGCGTCCCCGCCTCCTCCTCCTCCCACCAAACCGAACTCCCCACACCACAGACACAGTGCAAGGAGAGGAACAGTGGGGGCAAAGCCACACGCGTCCAGCTCCCCTCACCTCACCGCGCCCAGCTCACCTCTGTCTCGTCTCCGTCTACTCCGTTTCGTCCTCCCCTCCACACCACTTCTCTCCCCTCTCCACTCTCCGCCAGATTTCCCTCGCCACACCACGCCACGCCACCCTGCTCCGCTCCGCCCTCCACCTTTATGCCGCCGACGCCCGCATGCCCATGGCGCCAACCGCACGGCCGCCCCGCCGCCCCGCGACGCTGACGCTCCTCCTGCCCCTCCTCCTCCTCTCCTCCCCCTCCTTCCCCCTCTCCTCCGCCGCGGACTCGCCGCCGTCGAGCCCGGCCCCGCGCCACGCGCAGGTCGCGTCCGACTCCGACCAGCTCCCCTCGCCGCCGCCGCACCGCGGCCACCACCACCACCACCACCGGCACCCGCCGCCCCCGCCGCCGAAGCGCCGGCTCAACTTCGGGGAGAGGCTCGGGATCGCCTTCGCCGGGGTCGCCGCCGCAATGCAGCTGCTCCTCGCCGCCTTCCTCGCCCTCCGCGCCTGGCAGCTGCGCCGGCTCGACCGGGCCGAGGTCTCCTCCTCCACGCCCCTCACCTGACCTCTCGCCATCCACCTCGTCAGGTCCGTGATCTGTTGTTAACCGTCGTCCGCGATCTCAGAAAAATCGTCGTCGTTGTAAAGGAAGGAAAGCAATGAATGAACATATTATTCGTCGATCTCCATTAATTCCATTTTTTGCACGTCCTTCTTTTCGCTCGCGTTTTTTTTTTTTTTGGGAGGGAGTTCTTTTCGCTCGCATGTGTTCGACGCAGTGCCTTGCTGTACCGGGGTGTACAACTTGCTTCTGCCGATTACAGGCTAGTAGACAGACAGGCCATGTGATAGTACTGATATCAGAGATGTAGACAGTGTGTGTGTCTATTTTGTTTTGCTACCAGCTGATCCAGATTCCAATCCGAGATGATGCTGTGTTGATTGAATCAGATTCCAAATCCTTGATGGATCAATCGATCGATAGGAGTGCTGCGCATGCATGAATGCACACAGTGATTGCAGCTACTACCTCCCTCCCCCTGTCCGTAAAATGATGCCAAAAGTGTGTCTAAATTTAGATGTATCTAGTCACTATTTAGTGTATGTACACATTCGAATTTAGACAAATATTCGGGTAGTATTGTTGTTTTGCCGTGATCTTTGCTCTTAAATTGGTCACCTCGACAATTGTCGGGGATGTTCCTCGACAATGTCCTCCGATTGGGACTTAGGGTTGATGGAATCCTGAGCGATCGAGACATCGGTACAGACAAAGGGACGATTACCGGGTTCGGGGCCTCGATGAGGTAAAACCCTTACGTCCTGCTTCTTGATTATGATGAAAAGGGTGTTACAATGGGGTGCGAATAGTTTGTGATCTCGTCGAGATAGCTAATCGCTAGGGTAACCTAGTTCTAAGCTTGTTGGCTAAGATCGCTAAGATTGATTGTGTCCTTCGATAACCCCTCTCCGCCTTTATATAGGTGGCGGTCCCGAGGTCTATCGAGTGAGTAGGATTACAATAGATCTATCTCTAATCTTTCCTTGTTCGCTTCTTCCGTGTCTTGTGCTTCAAGTATTTTTCCGTCGCACCGTCCCAGTGGCCCATCTTCCCTTCGGGTACCTTCATGGGCCTCCACCTGGACCGTATAGGGTAGAGCAATATTGGTTACCCGAAGGGTAATGTCCACGTCACCTGTACTATATCACTTCATGGCGCATCAGTAATTCAGTATTGCTCCATGTGGAATGATTGAGCCACCGATCACACAATGAAGCTGCACTTAGGGCATCTCCAACCGGGCGACCCATCCCGCTGCCGTCGGATGGGTCGAAGCGACAAACCGCGGCCCGGCGCGCGGACCCATCCCTAAAACGGATGGCGGGCGTCGGGACGACCCAAACCCGGCCCAAATCTTGGACGAGTTTGCGTGGCCGCACGCGAAGGCGGTCGCTCGCGTCCTCCCTTGTCCGCCCGGCCCGCGTCGCCTCCCAAAACACAAGCCGTCGCACACATCTCCCCGCGCTCCGCCGCCACCCGGGGCGTTTTGGGCGCGTCGGCCCGCCATCGTCGTCGAACGCCGGCAA
Organism: Lolium multiflorum; assembly: GCA_030979885.1. Lineage (NCBI taxonomy): Eukaryota > Viridiplantae > Streptophyta > Magnoliopsida > Poales > Poaceae > Lolium > Lolium multiflorum. Next base: position 224,865,697 of record CM061748.1, read on the forward strand.
GCGGCGGAAGCATAGGTCGAGGCCCCGCGCTTTCGCCGCGTCGTAGCAGTCGGAGGACGCCGCCGCCGCATTGTTGTCCTCACCGTCGCGACACCTCCGCGGTTCGCAAACGCCGTTTCGGGAGGTGAGCTCTCCCCGTGTTTCCACCGCAAGTCGAGAGACGGCCATGCTGCGAGGTCCCTACGGAAGCATTTGGATCGCCTCCTGCGAGGTGTTCGTTGAAATGCTCGAACTAAAATGTGTCCCTTTTCATAATGGTGGGCGCGACGGCAATACTACTTCAAGAACTTCATCGACACGTCGTCGAAGAGAGTCCGACGATTTTTCACGGATCTTCTTGCTCATCCACGAGCACATTGTCTCGCAGATTCCCGTGCACCGGGGTCCTTGCCGGGCGCGGCCGCCTTGGACCGCGAAAGAGAACGCGGCCACGACCAGCTCTACAACGACTACTTCCAACCCAAGGCATTGTTCACGCCGGCCTTGTTTCGCCGTCGTTTCGGATGACCAGCCGTTGTTCCGCGGATAATGGATGGCGTCAAGATCTACGACGACTACTCGTGCGAAAGTGGATGCACTTGGCAAGGTAGGCCTCTCTTCGTAAAATGCACGGCAGCGATTAGGATGCTCGCATATGGCGTTGCCGGTGATTTCGTAGATGAGTACACGCGCATGAGTGAGTCAACCGCCCGGAATCGATGTACAGGTTCGCAGAGCAGTGATCGGTTCGTTCGGAGAACAATACCTCCGGCAACCTAATGCAGAGGACACACTCGTCTGTTGTCGATCAACGCTTGGGGTTTCTGGGATGCTTGGCAGCATAGACGCATGCATTGGGAGTGGAAGAACTGCCCCTTTGGTTGGCAGGGGCATACAGCGGCCATTCTGAGGGGTGCACGGTCATTCTTGAAGTTGTTGCTTCCCATGACACATGGATTTGGCACTCATTCTTCGGAATGGTGGCTCGCACAATGACATCAATGTGCTGCAGCGCTCTCCGGTGTTTGATAGGCTAGCGTACGGTCAGTCCCTGATGTGGATTTTGAGATCAATGGCCACCACTACACCAAGGGGTACTACCTTGCTGATGGTATCTATCCACCTTGGGCTACACTCGTGAAGACAATCCGAAACCCCACCTCGAGCAGGAGGCAAGGTTTGCCAAAGAGCAGGAGGCAGCCGGAAAGATGTCGAGCGGGCGTTTGGCATCCTCCAAGCTCGTTGGGCTATCGTCGGACACCCTGCCAGAGCCTGGGATGTGCAAACTCTGTGGGTGATGACCGCTTGTGTAATCATGCATAACATGATTGTTGAGGTAGAGCGGGATGATTCACTCTTTGATAATGACTGGGAAGGCCAAGGAGAGTTGGTTACTCCTCAAGGTGCTCCGGCATCATTCCACATTCTTCATGCGCACCATGAAATTCGAGATCTAGCTGTACACAACCAGCTTCAGGCTGATTTGGTCGAGCACATGTGGCAGCATGTAGGCAGCAATGCTGCAAACAACAATGATGAAGGAAATCCTGAAGCCTAGAGCATTTGTATCGTTTTTCATTTTATTTGAATAATACTTTATCCTTGATTACATGGACTATGTAATGTGTAATACATTTTGAGCATTTGAACTATTTTATTTATTTTATATAATATGTTTTTGCGTTTTTCTAGTGAATTTACAAGATAAACATACCATAGGGCAACGCGACCCAAATCCCGCGCGTTGGGCGCAGCGCGCGACCCAAACGGACGCGCGGACGCGGGGCGACATCCGCGCATCCGCTCAAAACGGACGGCCCAGCGCGTCCGTTTGGGTCGCCCGGTTGGAGATGCCCTTATGAGTCAGTCCCTCACTCCAAGCTGCCGCTATGATAACATAGCGACAAGCACGCTGATTGTAACGGTTCTTTCCTAGGAAACAAGCTGCTTCTACTTTCTGTTTTGTAGCACTCTTCTAGCCTATGGCTCTACACTCAGCCACTCGATTATTATCAAAAATTCAGAGGTGACAACTATCTTTCATCCTAGTAAACAACGAAATCAGATGTTATTGTTCAAGGCTGTTACAAATTGTCGATGACCAAGTGATAAAGTTGACGGAATTCTCGGATTGGTTCTTTGGGGACAAAAGGGCACATTGCCTTGCACACTGAATTTCTTGACATATGGTTTAGTGGAAGTTGCTTGGTTGTGGTGTCTTTGCCTTTTCACTTACGAGATCCTATTTACTACAATTCAAAGCACGTATGGAACATAACAGTGATATCTCTTTGCAGAATTGCATCTTAATTCTATTTTCGATCAAACCCAAACGCTTATGCTAGGACTTAACAATGGTTGAATGATCCAGCGTTGTTGTCTATTATATGGAGCATTTCAGCTACCCCTAGAACCATATTACATTTCAGCTATCCAAGTTATGTACATTCCCATGCAAATTCTTACAAAGTGAGATGCAGCAAACATGATAGGTAGAATAGATTTGTACTCATTGCTGGAAGTGATGTACGTACATCTGTCATGCCTTGCTGCATAACATGCTAAATCCATCTTCCTACGTGCTACCATTTCCTCCATTACTCACCAGCTGTTCATGTTATCACCACCTGCCAACTTTCTCTGACCTTTCGTTTTCCGGCAGACATAGCATGTGTAACTGTGATACATAAAAACCAGATGGATCTTAGTGATGCATGTGAGAACCAGATGGTCAGTTTGTCGTAATTTGCATCTTGGACAAGAGGGAAAATCTGATCTTATTTTATTCCTCAGACATCAGATCCAAGCCCCGAAGGACTTGACAGTGGAAATGTGTGCCAACTTGACCAAGTTTTGGAATGTTCTTCTCGGTATTTGTATTCTTACTAGCAAGATGTGGAGTAGCTTAGATAACTTTCTCACAGACGAGAAGTTTAATTCATTCAGTTTCAGTAAGATCATGTGGCCTTCTCTAAGTAATCAACTTATTAAGCCATACCTCATATATTCAGCGAACAGCTTATACGTAAACATCTGACACATATTACTGCGAAATTAGTAATCTTTTTTTGAAGAGCATGATCATAGGGGAATCCCTACGGTATATATTTTACTTTATATAAAACTTAAAGTGGCCAAAAGCCCCAAGTACAAGGTTATAAGCAATCTACCGAGGGAAGAATTGTACAAGGTAGGACAGATACATTTTTCAGTTTTCTAGGTGAAAGTAGACTGGACCCAAGGGAGCAGATGTTGCACCATCAAGGGTTTAACTCTGTACTGATGAAGTGATAAACCACTTAGAAATCAAACTTTCCATCGCCTCAAAGATGGTCTCTGACCTTTGAAAATAAGGTAATTCCTTTCCTTCCAAATATTCCGCGCAGCACATGAAACAATTTCCATAAAACAAGGACCTATGAATGCATTTCTTGCCACATTGAAGCGTTACAACTTGCGACATTGCCAAAGGATACCAATATAGGCCCAACAAGAAGCAGCAAAAGAGCACTGGAAAAATAGGTGATCTCGCCCATCCTCAACAGTCCATTGTTTTCTGAGCATCAAATATGTAGTGCTCAAACGGTCCATGACTAGCAACCACATAAAAACTCTGAGATTGGGCAGGCTTTTTGATTTCCAAATCGATTGGAGGGTAGAATCTTTAGGAGCTTGTTCAAAAACAAAGTTGTAGTATCTACCGATGTGTATCATTAACACGAGGATCAGAGATCAGAGATCAGTGCATCCAAATAAGATTGCATTTGGTGTAGCTCCCATACGCTTGGACATGCAGACGAAGAGAAAACTAAGTCTTGGGCGTGGGCAAGTTCAGCAACGCTGACTTCTTCATCAAGAGCAAACGAAAATAGCCAACAAAATTGGTCACATAAGAGGCCATTCACATGCCAAGAATCCTTCCAAACGAAATTAGTAATCTGGTCAGGAAGCTAGTTCACTGCGGTAAATCAATTGCCTGTTAACACCTTCTTCGGTTGCTTGGTACTAGCTTTAATGTCTCCAATGGCTGATCAGAACCCCTGTAAAAATACGATGAACTCCACACTAAAATAGACAAGTCTGCGTGCCTGTGTGTGTGTGTGTGGGGGGGGGGGGCAAACAGGTTACGATAATCCACTGTAATGTCAAACACAACCTATAATTCTGAATCAAATTCATCAACTGTTGAGAGATATGAGGACCAATTGATAGTTCAAATCACTTTTTTGGGCGCGGTAGACAAAACTTGCTAGGGTTTCTGTACGTTACTACAGTTTTGCTTAGTTCAACACAAAATCCCATGAAACTAAACCTCAAATCTTCTATGAACTACCAACATGGAAGATTTCTCTTAGAAATACCGGGTGTAACGTTGCATGTGCACACACATACAGGTTCCGCACACATGCTCACACGTCATATACTGAGTCGCAAAGCTTTAATACTGACGAATCATCATAAAGCGTCTTTCTGTTGAAGGTGGTCTCTCTTCCACCGAAAGAAAGATCCACCTTAATAAGAAACACAAAGCATCAAAGCGAGATTTTATTTCTATGACTCAAGATATAATCAAGCTCATAATCATCCCTACAAAAGTTGGTTCTCTGTGAGGTTGATACTCATTGTTACTAAGTAACAAGATTCTATATACCTAGACCATTCACAATGCAAAGCAGCAAGAAAGAATGATTTTTGTTGCAAATCAAGAGATAGTAGCTTAAGTTGTACTCCCTCTGTGCACATTTATAAGACATTATCCCTATTTTATAGATTTATTTATTTTAGTTTGTATCTAGTCTACTTTTAATGTGTAGGTTCACTTTTGTTGGTTTGTATCAGATCTACTTTAAAAGTGTTTAAAACATTTTATATTAGTGCACGGAAGGTTAATTTGTAAGACCAAATTCATATGGAAGAGATGATGTGTAAGTAGATGAAATGGAGAGAACACAAATAGTCTAAAATGAGTGATATTATGTTTGCTTAAGGGCTACTATGTTAGCCTGCTTGGTACGGTTGCGCCAACGACCTGGCGTTTCAGTCTGGAGTCGTTGTACCCCAACGCCACCCCGCTCTCTCCCGCTCTTTGTGCTCCCTTCTCTCGAGAAGAGATCCATCAGGCTTTCGTCGCCATGAACAAGCTCTCCAGTCCTGGGCCGGATGGGTTCGGCCCTTCTTTCTTTCATACCTTCTGGGACACGGTGTCTGCAGATGTGTTCGCAGTTTTTGACTCCTTTCTCGACGGCTCCATTGACTTAACGCGTATCAACCGTGCCTTCCTTGTCCTCCTCCGTATCAACCGTGCCTTCCTTGTCCTCCTCCCCAAGTCTGATGGTGCCAACACCCCATCGCAGTTCCGGCCAATCTCCTTGCAAAATTGTATTGTGAAAGCTATCACTAAGGTCCTCACCACTCGACTCAGTCTGCCATCCACTCTCTCGTTGACGCTGACCAAACGGGCTTCCTCTCTGGTCATCGCATCTCGGAGAACATTGTCTACGCTGCCGATATCATTAGGTGTTGCCACCTGAGAAAGGCTCCCACGATTGTGTTCAAAATCGACTTCAAAAAAGCCTTCGACTCCGTTAACTGGGTCAGCCTCCTTGCAATCCTCAGGGCCCGAGGTTTTGAGGAGAAGTGGTGTGAGTGGATGGCTCGTATCCTATCTACAGGTCACACTGTTGTGCTCCTTAACGGGGTGCCTGGCGATTGGATTCGATGCCGCAACGGCCTCCGGCAGGGCGACCCGCTCTCCCCGTATCTCTTCATTATTGTTGCGGATGTCCTTCAACGCCTCATCCGCAAAGCTTTTTCTGACAACAGGCTTTTTCACCCCTCTCCCCTACTACCCCGTGCCCCGTCCTGCAATATGCCGACGATACTCTCATTATTTGTAAGGCGATTCCCGGAGCCAGGTCCTGTCTCAAGGAGGTTCTGGATGATTTCGCTGACCCAACTGGGTTAGCTATCAACTTCTATAAATCTTGCTTCATCCCTATGCATGCCCCCCCACCCGCCGACGAAATCTGCATCGCATCTACTCTTGGGTGCCCGATCTCCTCCTTCCCTCAGCCTTACCTAGGCCTGCCTCTTTCTCCTACTAAGCTTCCCATCTCTGCCTACGCTCCCCTTATCCTCTCCTTTGATCGTCGTCTCTCTAGATGGCGTGCTCTCCTCCTCTCCTCGGGCGGGCGCCTTGTGTTATGTAATGTTGTGCTAAATAATCTTGCAACCTACTATATGTGCTCGTATTTGCTTCCACAGGGTGTGCTCGAAAGTATAGATAAAAGGCGCCGCGCTTTCTTCTGGACTGGCAAGGATACTTGCTCGGGGGCTCGTTGTCTAATTGCTTGGGATAAAGTTTTGTTGTCTAAACAGGAGGGCGGCTTTGGCGTTAAGGACCTCCACGAGCAGAACTGGTGTCTTCTTCTTAACTTTGTCCATAAACTCCACCAAACTGACCCCCTACCTTGGAAAGATTGGTTCCGGCAGCACTCTGGACAGGATCTCGGCGACACGACTTCATCTCCCTCCTTCATCGACAAAATTGTGCGGGAATGTCTCCCGCTGTACCGCGCCATCACCCGGGTTTCTGTGGTGAGTGGCACCTCTGAAAGGATCGTATGCCGCACCTAGAGGGGGGGGGTGAATAGGTGCTAACCAATTTTTAGTTCTTTTTCAATTTAGGCTTGACACAAATAGGTAAATTCTCTAGATATGCAACTAAGTGAATTTACCTATATGACAAGGATATCAACTAAGCAAGGTATAGCAACGCAATAGGAGATAGAGTGGGATAGAGGTAACCGAGAGTGGAGCACGCGATGACACGGAGATGATTCCCGTAGTTCCCTTCCTTTGCAAGAAGGTACGTCTACGTTTGGAGGAGTGTGGTTGCTACGCAAGCCAAACCAACAGCCACGAAGGCTTCACTCGATCTCCTGTGAGCAACGCCACGAAGGCCTAGCCCACTTCCACTAAGGGATTTCCTCGAGGCGGAAACCGGGCCTTTACAAAGTTCTTGGGGCACACATCCACAACCAAATTGGAGGCTCCCAAATCTGTAACAACACAACAAATCAACAAGCATACATCAACAACAACAACTAGGGATCCAAAGAGGAACACTAGCAAGGGCCCTCAAGCATAAGAGGGGGAAATGAAAAACGCTTCGGTGAGGATGTAGATCGGGGTCTTCTCCGTCGATTCTCCAAAGCTCAAGGGATTTGGGTGGTTGAGGAAGGAGATCCGATGGATTTGATGTTCTTGGTGGCTCAACAATGGTGTATGTCTTTTTAGGAGGGGGAATGAGCAACCCTAGCTCAATGAAGAGGAAGCCCTTAAAAAGGGCTGCCGATCCAGCCGTTGGAGTCGATGGAGAGGGGCAGTCCCCAAGGGCCTGCCGGTATACCCGGGGCCACGTGAAGGCGCCGGCCCGGGAGGGGGGGCCGGAGCCTCCGGCCGGGGTACCGGTCACGGTACCGCCGGGGCTCCAAACCCCCGGAACTATACCGAGGCACACGCCTCCTCCCCGGCACCATGGCCGAGCCTCCGGCCGTGGCCAGCCGGTACCGCCTGGCACCCGCTCCCTCTTCTCTTTTCTTTGCTTTCCTCATCTTCTTCTTATTTCTTTCTTTCTTCTTTCTCTTCTCCTTCTCATTTCTTTCTTTCTTCTTTTCTTTCTTTTCTCTTCCGATATCTTGCATACTCTTCACTCTTTAAGCATCTATAGAATGTAATAACCTACAAATCTTATAAACCGAAATGTTCATATATTATCATTGTCATCAACACCAAAACTACATATAAAAAGAGATATGATCTTTCAATCTCCCCCTTTTTGGTTTCTTGATGACAATATAAGATTTGCAAAAGATGAGAGTATTTGAGCAGAGAAAATATAAGATTTGCATAAAAGGCTCCCCCTAGACATGTGCATCTAATAGAATTAACATTTGAAAGAGAGGCACATAATCTAGGATCAAACTACTCAAGTAAATACGAATCACCAACAAGTGCAAAGATGCTTAGTAAGCAAATAAATTCATCACTTGTATATAGAAGAGACAACCATATGTGAGTAAAGACAAGTGTTGAGTTTAGAGATCATACCACATGAAGTTCACTTAGTCTTTACCATAGATAGATAGATAGTGTCTCATACATAAATAGATAGCCCCTATGTCTCACACACATAGATAAGGTGCATAAAACATGATAAGTAGTTCTCAACAATAGATAACCATAAGTCACAAGCATAAAAAGTCAAAGAAAACGCAAGCTTGTGACTTCCCATGCAAATCCCGAAACTAATAGAACTCTTCTCCCCCTTTGACATCAAGATGCCAAAAAGGTTGAAGAGCGATGCTACCGTCCCTAGCCATCAAGGAAGTCCTCGGCAACATCGGAGTCGACATCATAGGAGGGACCATCCTCGCCATCGGACCACTGGCTATGAGCAGAAATCCACTGAGGCTTCGGAAGGATATTCTCTTCAGATCCTGGAGGAGATACTTCCACACCAAGCTTTGCCATGATGCTCTTCTGACGGCGTCGAGCTTTCTTCTCTGCCACATAGGCGTCATACATGCGCTCCTGAATATCCAGCTGGAGACAGAAGGTCTTCTTTACCTTGATCTTGAGTTTGGTGTACCAAGAGGGCTCGAGCATGGGATCATACGCGGAGTGAGACGGAGGCCCCCCAAGGGCCATATGAGGAGTAAAACCATCAAGGAGTCTAATGCCAGCAACCCGGCGATCAGTGGGAGGATCTGTAGGACCTGCTGAAGGAGGTGCTGAGGCAGAAGGTGCTGCTGAGGCAGAAGGAGCTGCTGGGGCTGAGGTAGAAGCTAGGAGCTCATGATCTTTGATAAGAAGATTCTTGCGTTTATGAACAGTGAGAGTAGAAAATGGTTCCAGAATGGCACCCTCAAACTTCTGACGCCACACCTCAGAAATAAGCTTCATGATGAAAGGACCAAAGGCAGGAGACCTCTTCTCAACCATACGCAAGAAAATCTGGTTCCACAGGCAATCCATGACATCCATCTTCACACCCTTGCCCTTTCGGAGATGAGTTTGAAGCATCAAGTCAATGACAAAAGAGTGGATCTCATCAACATTACCAACTTTGACGGCAACAGTCTCACGGTAGATGCGAAGCATAATATCATAGACGGGTTGGAGACCGGAAGTGAATCCAAGCTTGCATCGACCGGGCATATAGAGCGGCTCAAGAACATCTTTGGTGCTTGCATTAGAATGCCCATGAAACCTCCAACCACTATCAGTGTCATGTTCACAATCTTCCGGAAGAGGATAGCCAAGAATCTGTCCAAAGGTGCTCCAAGTGGTAGTGAGTACCTCATCACGAGTCATCCAAGTGATGGAGCGAGCGTCATCCTCATGAAAATAGACTGTGGCAAAGAACTGAGTCACAAGGTAAGGATCATAGTTGCATTGGAAAGTCATAATGGGAAGCAAACCAAACTCCTCGCAAATACCAAGAGCTTCATGAAAGTAGGCATCCTTCTTCAAATGGTCAATGTTGATATACCGTTGATCAACAACCTTCACCTTGTCGGGAGGATAGACTTCATTGAATATGCGTTCTTGAACCTCGGTGTAGAAGTGGCGGTTGCGAGTGCGAGAAGACCGAGGCCCCAAATAGGGATTAGCGGTGCGAATAGCCATGTATGCATGAAGGCGGACGCCACCATAAGACTTAATATCCGGTTTCCCTTTCTTTTTATTTGCCAGAGAAGCACCACGAGCAGTAGTGGCACGGGGTAACACTTCATCGTGTTCAACAAAATCATCCTCACGGGGCGGATCCCCTCTCCTCTTCCGACTAGCACCTGTGAAATAGACGAACAGAGCCGAGGGAAATATGGGATAAGGGCACAAGCTCATCTCAACGGAACCAAATTTTGACCCAAAATACACATGCATGATGAGAAAAAAATAAGGCCACACACAATGGGTAGAAAAAAATGCTACATAGTAGAGGTTAACGGTGCTACACACTAGAGGACATAGATCAGCAATAGATACAACCTCTAAGAGTAAGATTTAGCCAAAAATCTAAGCATGTAGACCCAATAACCAACACACATGTGAGCCAAAAATACGAGCAAAATACATGGGGGGAGAGGCTAATACCGGGAGCCATGGGGGAGGAGGGGTGGGGGAAGGCTCCCACGGAGCCGATCCGGCCGGAGATGGCCGGAGAGTGGCCGGGGGAGCACGGGGAGGCGGCAGGGGCGGCCGGGCGGCGGTTGTGTTTGGAGCTGGGAGAAAGATGAGGGCGAGTGGGGAGGGTGGGGAGCGGGGCTCGACCCGCCCACACTTGGAGGCTCCGGCCCGAGGCCGGCGGTAGTACCGGCCAGGCCCCAGGCGGTACTACCGGCCTGGTCAGGCCCGGGTCGGCCAGCCTCCGCCCCCGCTTTTTTTTTTTTAGGCTGTTTTAAACAAAATCCCCTTTTTTTTAATAAAAAGACACCCTCTTTTAAAACAAACAATTTTGATATGCATTTTTGAGACGAGCTTGTGCAAGATATAGAATGTTTTAGAGGTGAGAGAATGGCTTAGGATGGACACAAAGAGGGGTAAGGTAATATGAACTCAAGTTTGCAAGGAGCAAATCAATAGAAGCCAAACATTGAGCCAATTCCCCTAAAAACAAAAGATAGGCAAATTAAGTCCAATAAAGATCCAAATTACTCCAACTCTTCATAAAGAAGAGTGTGGTGGCCTAGGCCACCATATATGAGTGTTATGGCATGGCACCGCGAAGATATATCTTGGGCCCAAAAACCACTACTCATCATTGAAGCTCACATATCATCATATGATATAAAGAGAATGATTTCTTAATGTTGGCATCATGGGGGGAGGGATAGCTCAATAATTTAAACCGCACTCCCCCTATTTCCATGCCTACATCTAAACCAAATAAAGTTTTGAGACGGAGGTGTGTTTGCAAGATGGTCAAGCTATACTCCTTGAATCAATGATATTTAGCTCATTCCTCAAATAAGAGAACCTTGCTTCATCAAGAGGCTTCGTGAATATATCGGCAAGTTGATCTTTGGTAGGAACATAGATAAGCTCAATATCACCACGGGCAACATGATCCCTAATGAAATGATTCCGGATCTCAATATGCTTCGTTCTTGAATGTTGCACCGGATTATAGGCAATCTTGATGGCACTTTCATTGTCACATAATAGAGGCACTTTGTCACAAATGACACCGTATTCCTTTAAAGTTTGCCTCATCCATAACAATTGAGTGCATCCACTTGCGGCGGCAACATATTCGGCTTCGGCGGTGGAGAGAGATATACAATTTTGCTTCTTAGAAGACCAACACACCAAGGACCTACCAAGGAATTGGCAAGCCCCGGAAGTTGATTTCCTATCATCCTTGTCACCCGCCCAATCCGCATCGGTATAACCATTGAGAATAAAACTTGAGCCCTTGGGGTACCAAATACCATATCTTGGGGTATCAACCAAATATCGAAAGATTCTTTTGAGAGCCATCATGTGGCTCTCCTTAGGAGAAGCTTGATACCTTGCACACACACCAACACTCAACACTATGTCCGGTCTAGATGCACAAAGGTAAAGCAAGGATCCAATCATGGAGCGGTATACCTTTTGATCCACCTCTTTACCATTGGGATCTAGTGCAAGATGACATTTGGTAACCATAGGAGTGGCCACGCCCTTCAACTCGGTCATCTTGAACCTCTTGAGCATGTCTTGGAGATATTTTGCTTGATTGATGAAGGTTCCTCCTCTCAATTGCTTGATCTCAAAACCAAGGAAGAACTTCATCTCTCCCATCATAGACATCTCAAACCTATCGGTCATAAGCTTTGAAAATTCATCATTGAAAGCTTTGTTAGTAGAGCCAAAGATAATATCATCAACATACAATTGGCAAACGAAAAGCTCCCCATTAACCCTCTTAGTAAAAAGAGTGGGATCGATTAACCCAACATCAAACCCACGGTCTACCAACAATTCTTTAAGGTGCTCGTACCAAGCTCTAGGAGCTTGTTTGAGACCATAAAGTGCTTTATCAAGCTTGTAGACATGGTTAGGAAAGTTGAGATCCTCGAACCCCGGGGTTGCTTAACATAAACCTCTTCATGCAAAGGACCATTAAGAAATGCACTTTTAACATCCATTTGTTGCAACTTAAAGTTATGATGCGATGCATAAGCAAGAAGGATACGGATGGACTCAAGACGAGCCACGGGAGCATAGGTCTCTCCAAAGTCAATTCCTTCAACTTGAGAGAAACCTTGAGCCACCAATCTTGCCTTGTTCCTCACAATATTTCCAAACTCATCTTGCTTGTTCTTGAATATCCACTTAGTGCCTATAACATTGCGGCACTCCTTTGGCTTCTCTACTAAGGTCCACACTTTGTTGCGCTTGAAGTTGTTGAGTTCCTCATGCATGGCTTCCACCCAATCCGAATCTTCAAGGGCTTCAAATACTTTCTTGGGTTCCACAACGGAGATATAAGCATGATGATTGCTAAAGTTAGCCAATTGCCTTCTTGTGGAGACCTTTGCCCTTACATCACCAAGAACCTTGTCATGTGTGTGTTCAAGACGTTCAAGTTGCCTTTCTCTTCTTGCTAGACGACCTCGATCTCCTCCTTGGTAGGCCTTGGAGGTGTCACTTGATCAACTTGATCATTTGGGTCCCCGTCTTGACCTTCAATTTGAGCTTCCTCAATTTCTTGAGAATGCTCAACCTCATGTGCTTGATCTTGGACAATGTTTGGTGAAGTGCAAATATCAAATGGTTGATCTTGAATGCTTGGTTGATCTTGTCCTTGATCTTGTACATGAGAGGGAGGGTTTTCTTCTTGTTCTTGGGTTGGTGCATCATTAGCTTCAAGAGATGGGGTTTGTTGATGTTGAGAGGATGAGGGCTCCACCGTGGTAGAGCATAGTTCTTCCCGAGACGCCACACCGTGTCCCTCAATGGGGCGGAAAAATCCCACACCCATTCTTACTATGGCATCTTGAGGTATTTCATCACCTGCACATACATCAACTTGCCCCACTTGGGAGCTATCATTTTCTTCGAACCTCACACTACAAGATTCAATGATAATCCCGGAGGTTATATCAAAGATTCTATAAGTGTGAGATTCGGCACCGTAACCAACAAATATACCCTCCAAAGCTTTAGGAGCAAATTTAGACAAACAAACTCCTTTGATTTTGTAGAAACACTTACAACCGAACACCTTGAAGTATGAGATATTAGGCTTGTTGCCGGTGAGTATTTCATATGGAGTCTTGTTCAATCCCTTGCGGAGATAGAGCCGGTTAGAAGAGTGGCAAGCGGTGGAGATGGCTTCGGCCCAAAAGTTATAGCGGGATTTATACTCCGCCATCATAGACCTTGCCATATCCATAAGAGTCCGGTTCTTCCTCTCCGCAACACCATTTTGTTGAGGGGTGTAAGCAGCGGAATATTGATGACGAATCCCCTCATCACTAAGAAAATCATTGAGTGTGTAGTTCTTGAACTCGGAGCCGTTGTCACTTCTTATTGCCATAATGAGGAGGTTGTGTTGGCGTTGCACCTCGGTGGCAAAGTCAATGAATATTTGTTGAGTCTCATCTTTCGTCTTGAGAAAGTAGACCCAAGTGTATCTTGAGTAATCATCAACAATCACCAAGCAATGTTTCTTCGCACCAAGACTTGCATGAGTAACGGGACCGAAGAGATCCACATGAAGGAGCTCCAAGATCCTCTTGGAAGAGATGATAGTTTTGCTTGGATGCGGAGAGTCATGCATTTTGCCTTCAACACAAGCCCTACAAACACGATCTTTGGCAAAAGAAACACTTTCCATTAGTCCCACAATATGGTTCCCCTTGTGAAGACTTTGCAAAGTTCTCATGTTGACATGGGCTAGACGGCGATGCCACAACCAACCCACATCCGCCTTTTCGAATAGGCACATCGCACTTGAAGTGGTGGTCCCCGAAAAGTCCACCACATACAATTTATGTTCGCGATACCCAACGAAAGCGACTTTTAGAGTCTTGCTCCACAAGAGGACCACAATATCATTATCAATAAAGACGGCGAAACCCATCTTGCCAAGGGCGGAAACGGAAAGCAAATTGTAACCAAGGGTTTTGACAAGCATGACATCCACAAGTGTTATGTTGTGTGCAACCACAACCTTGCCAAAACCCAATACCTCGGATGTAGAATTATCGCCAAAGGAGACGGTGATATTGTTTATGTTGGGCCTCAACTCCTTGACGAGGTTCTTGCCGCCGGTCATATGACTTGTACATCCACTATCAAGTACCCATTTTGAACCTCCGGCGGCATAGTCCTACATGAGATCAATTCTTGGATTTAGGTACCCATTTCACAATGGGTCCTCTTTTGTTAGCAACAAGGGTCTTTGGGATCCAAATAGACCAAGCAACATAACCATCATATGGGCCAACATATTTAGCATAAACATCACCATAATAATCTTTAAATAAAACATAGTGAGGGTTAGCATTTCCCGCATCATCATCATTAATGGTTTTGCCCTTAGGAGCTTCACCATTAGTGATATCTTTCTTCTTCTCTTGTGCGGGCTTGGCCTTTTGCTTGTTTGCCTTCTTTGCCTTGGCTCCATAACCAAGGCCCTCCTTCCCATTGTTTGATCTTTGCTTACTCAAAAGATCATCCAAAGAAAGTTTACTTTGGGGAGAGGAGGCCTTAGCAAGTTCATCCTTCAACCTAGTATTTTCCTCAATAACATTTGCATGATCACATGAAGGAGTAGAGGAACTAGGCACATCATATGAAGCAAGCCTAATTTGAAGTTGCTCACACGACTTGGATAGGAGAGTGTATTTACTCTTCAAAGCTTTGTGAGCTTTGTCTAGTTCATCTAGATCCTTTACAAGTTTCTCATGATCAACCCCAAATTGGGCTTTTTCCTTTTTAAGCACTTTATTCTTAGCCCTAGCAAGATCTCTAGCTTTAGTGAGCTTGTTAATTTTATCTTGAGGCTCTTCAAGAGTTTCTAGCCTCTCCTCAAGAGAAGCTATAGTTTCTTGACTTTCCTCAAGAGCTTGTTTAAGAGCATGGATTTCAAGAGAGTCTTCTCTCTCTATTTGACCCTTTTTCTCAAGAGTATGATTTTGTTGAGCTATACGAGCCATGAGATTTGAAACATGTTTTTTAGTGTTACCTTGTAGGTTGAGAATGAAATCATCAAACTCTAGCATTTCTTGTTTCACTTTTAGACTAGCATCATCAACCCCTAGATCACTAGATATGTGAGGCATAGAGGGGTTAGCAGATGATACCTCGGAGGATTTAGCCATGAGGCAACTTTCTTCCTCCACATGAATGACCTCATTGGGGGATTCACTTGGTGATGAAGAGTTAGTGGAGAGGGAGGCAAGAGCGACCAATCCATTAGAGGTTGCATCTTCTTCATCATCACCATCATCATCTCCGGAGGAATATTCTTCTTGAGTTGATAGCACAATAGATGTGTCCAAGGAGGACGTTGCCATGAAGCAATGTGCATTCTTGATATGAGGATTCTCATTGGGGGATTCAAAGAGAGATGAAGAGGGAATGTTGGTAGTGACAATGGCGGCCACTTCTTTTGAGCTTCCTTCTTCATCATCACTAGAGCTTACAACTTCATCGGAAGAATATTCTTCCCTAGTCACTAGCACAACTCTTGGGGTCTTCTTGCCCTTCTTGGTCTTGTTGTTGTAGAACTTCTTGTTGGGGGCTTTTGAATATTTGCCCTTTGATTCTTTGCTCTTGTCCTTGGGAATGAGCCTTCCATTATGAAGCTCTCTATTCTCATAGGGGCATTCGGCAATGAAGTGGCGCTTGTCATCACAATTGTAGCATGATCTTGTCTTTGGACCAAAGCTAGTGAACCCACTCTTGTGGTTTCTCTTGATGTTGTCTTCCTTGGCCTTGGAGGGATCAACCCAAAAGGACTTAGCATGGAAGGCCATGTGATCATGGTAGTGGCATTGCAAATCTTCCGGATAGGACATACTCCAAGATGCCCTATATTGCTCTTGAGGGTACACTTCTTCTACGGGGTTGACCACCAAGGCAAGATTGTTCCCTTTTGACATACCAATGGCACGATTGAGAGAATCATGAGAGTTTTGCTCGAGCACCTTGAGGGCTTGCATCTCGTGCACGGCATCTTGAGAAGAGAGAGAGGAATAGCATTCTCTCCCAACAAGGGTCTTGACATCAATGGGTACATATGGCATCATGCATTCAATGTACTTCTCCTTGATCCAAGAGTCATTGATGTGGGTGGCACCAATAAGTCGGAAGTCATCGGCAACAATGAGGAGTCTTGAATACATGTCTTGATGATCTTCATCCGGTAGCCTCATGAATCCTTCGGCTTTGTTCTTAAGAGCATTATACTTGTTCCTTCTCGTGCTCTCACTTCCAATGCAACTAGCGGCCAAACCATCCCAAGCTTCCTTGGCGGTGGTGTAGTTCCGAACACGAGGCAAATCCTTTGTCCCCACACTAGTTTGAATCATGTGCAAGGCGGTGTTGTTGAGTTGACTATCAACCGCTTCTCTTCTAGTCAACTTGTCGGGGTTGTAAGGTTTGAAGCCTTCCTGGATGATTCTCCAAAGTTCATTGGAGGCACTGCAAACATGAGAGCGAAACTCAAATCGCCAAGTATTGTAATTTTCAATGGAAAACTTAGGTGGGTCGCCCCGAATGTTCAAATGAGGATGGGGAACCGGTATATCGGGAGATAGAAAAGGTGGAGCTACTCGATTGTAGCTCTCACCTCCACTAGTATCCCTAGGAGATGCAATGGGATTTTTTAAGGTGTTTAAGTTATCACCTTCCACGGGTTTGGTAGATGAGGGTAAGTCCGAAGCCTCTCCCTCTTCTAACGCACCCGTGCCTTTTACCTCTACGACGGAAGCCTTAGGAGGGGTCAAAAGCTCGGAAATCAATTTTCTCATGCTTTCCATTTGAGCGTCCATGGAGGATCTCAACGAATTGATTTCCTCCATGATGACCAACTTATCGGACTCTTCCATAGGCGTCTCGTCCGGCATACTCTTAGGCGGTTAAGCCCGAAATAAGAGCCGAGGCTCTGATACCAATTGAAAGGATCGTATGCCGCACCTAGAGGGGGGTGAATAGGTGCTAACCAATTTTTAGTTCTTTTTCAATTTAGGCTTGACACAAATAGGTAAATTCTCTAGATATGCAACTAAGTGAATTTACCTATATGACAAGGATATCAACTAAGCAAGGTATAGCAACGCAATAGGAGATAGAGTGGGATAGAGGTAACCGAGAGTGGAGCACGCGATGACACGGAGATGATTCCCGTAGTTCCCTTCCTTTGCAAGAAGGTACGTCTACGTTTGGAGGAGTGTGGTTGCTACGCAAGCCAAACCAACAGCCACGAAGGCTTCACTCAGATCTCCTGTGAGCAACGCCACGAAGGCCTAGCCCACTTCCACTAAGGGATTTCCTCGAGGCGGAAACCGGGCCTTTACAAAGTTCTTGGGGCACACATCCACAACCAAATTGGAGGCTCCCAAATCTGTAACAACACAACAAATCAACAAGCATACATCAACAACAACAACTAGGGATCCAAAGAGGAACACTAGCAAGGGGGCCCTCAAGCATAAGAGGGGGAAATGAAAAACGCTTCGGTGAGGATGTAGATCGGGGTCTTCTCCGTCGATTCTCCAAAGCTCAAGGGATTTGGGTGGTTGAGGAAGGAGATCCGATGGATTTGATGTTCTTGGTGGCTCAACAATGGTGTATGTCTTTTTAGGAGGGGGAATGAGCAACCCTAGCTCAATGAAGAAGAAGCCCTTAAAAAGGGCTGCCGATCCAGCCGTTGGAGTCGATGGAGAGGGGTGGCCGGTAGTACCGGCCAGTTTGGGCCGGTACTACCGGTCCTAGGCGCGCGCGCGAGGCCACCAGGAGGAGGCCACGTGGCCAAGGGGCCCGGTCCGGGAGGGGGCGGAGCCTCCGGGGGTGGTCGCGGTACCGCCGGGGCTCCAAACCCCGGAACTATACTGAGGCACACGCCTCCTCCCGGTACCATGGGCGGTACCATGGCCGGAGCCTCCGGCCGTGGCCAGGCGGCGGTACCGCCCAGGCACCCGCTCCCTCTTCTCTTTTCTTTGCTTTCCTCATCTTCTTCTTATTTCTTTCTTTCTTCTTTCTCTTCTCCTTCTCATTTCTTTCTTTCTTCTTTTCTTTCTTTTCTCTTCCGATATCTTGCATACTCTTCACTCTTTAAGCATCTATAGAATGTAATAACCTACAAATCTTATAAACCGAAATGTTCATATATTATCATTGTCATCAACACCAAAACTACATATAAAAAGAGATATGATCTTTCAACCTCTACGGCCTTCTGGCTCGACAAGTGGCCTCCTGGCATGCCGCTTGCCGACCAGTACCCTGCGCTCTTGATGACGGGAAAATGGCGGCGACAAAAGTAAATAATGTACGCGTCCACGTCATAGAGACAGATAGTAATTTAAATGCATAAATGCATAAGATAAATGAAAGGGATCAAACATTGCAGGTACTTTATTTCCAGAACTTTCACATTTACATAAAAGAACTGTTAATTACATCTCCGGAGAGAAAACCCCTGATTAAGAATTCCAACAATAGCTATTACATGGCACTACAACATATGGGTACTACAAATTGTAGAAACTAATGTCCTCCTCGCTTCCGCTGTCGCCGTCGTCGTCGTCGTCTGCTCGTGGAGCACTTCATCTTCTTTAATTTATCATGTTTTTTTTGCCATCATTTAAATTTAGCATATCGGTCTCATTTTTCACTTGCACTAGTATAAGAGGTACAAGCAGAATATTTGGTGTTTGTACTAGTTTGGGAAGTACAAGTAAAGTGCATGCATCAGATATATACTGTATTTAGTCGGCTTAGATCATCCGCCAACTAATAAGAGCATCAATGGTGCATGCGATTTTGGTCCAGGGCCATGCACAATGCTTTTCTATATGCATGCATCGGCAGCTAGTCTATATCTAGATCTGCATATTCTTTTTCTAATATGAATGGGTGTAGTACTGGTTAGTACTAATTGGTGTAGCACTGAATCATTGCTACAGGGATATACATAGTTTAATTTCTTATTTCCTTTCAACATGAGAGTATTTGAGGAATGCAAGCTAACCGATTATATCTTGGACTAACCTGCATCTATCTTTGTTTAACTTTGGTCTTGCATACACGTTGAGGTATGTGCAAGCGGATATTATCATAGGGCTGCTAATACATTTTCAGGGATGCTATAGCAACAGAAGTGTAAGGATTTTTATACCTGACTCCTTTTTAGAGCATGACAGCTCATATGAAGATACTAGATTCATCTATTCCAGAGACTCAGCTAGCTATACTTTCTTGTACATTTTTAACTGTACCATGATTTAGTATTTAGTAGTTTAATATTTAAACCAACTGGTGCATGTTGTATTTTCTAACATGCGACATGTTTAATTTCTGCCCAACTTGCTTTCTATTATTAGCATGATGAGTAATGTAAATGCCAGTTGATTTTGGCTAGGTGTGATTTTTATCCTACATTTCTTGGATACGTATGTCGTATGAGAATTTGATTAACTTTGGCTTCACTTGTGTTATAACTAGCGCCGTGTAGCAATGTGCCCACGTGTAGCATAACCGAGAGAAGTATGGTTATTTCTTTCTTATTTGTATCATCACTATCATAGCAGCATGTAGTGTGACCAAACAAGAGTATATATTGATTTGTGAGCATGCTGACTTTTCATTGAATATATGCATGCAACTTGATGGTGCAATATGATTTCAACACCTATGTTAATGCACTAGCTTTGCATGAGAGACTAGTGTTTCTATATGAATATATTTCGCTAAGTTTTACTTCACTTGTATTATTACTAGCGCCGTGTGGCAATGTACCCACGTGTAGCATAACCGAGTAAAGCATGGTTATTCTCTTAGATTGTATTATCACTATCATAGCGTAGAATGTACGCTTGTAGTGTAACCAAACAAGAGAATATTATCTATTTATATTTTAGATGGGCATGATGACAATTATTAATTCAGTCAACCTATATGCGGCTAAACTATACATAAAGTAAATGTCATGCATGATTACTTGATTGTCATATTTATTTTAGCACTAACAGTATGGTGTACCAGATATCATATATGATCTGGAACTCCTCACATGTAATGGTTTAATAGAATGTTGCAAATGCACTATGCTAGAGATCTAGTCCATATAGAGGAAGTGCATAGTCTAGTGAGAAAGAATCAGCACGCATGCATGTTAGGGTGCGGCAGATTAGCTTTAATGCCAAACCCAATATGAAGTGTATGCAACGCTCTTTACATGATCTCACTACGTATAAGTATCTTTCCGGTATTACACTGCCTAGTCCACATGCTTATTCTACTTGTGTATGACTGCATGCACAAAGTTTGATTTTATAGAGCCTGGACTGTATACCGATCAGGGCAATTAGCTAGGCAAGTGACATGCAAAATACTATTTCGTATGATCAGCATTTACTATATGGCCAGCACCAAAAAGCAACAACTTCAACTCATATATATATATATTTAGGACACTAGACTATCATCTTATATGGAGAATAATCTAGGATTTTTATAGCATGGTAATGTAAATTTTAATTCTATCCTTGATTTGTATCAACATGGGATAAAATCACCATGTGACCGGAGCGACCAGAATTTTATCATGTGCACCTAATTTGTATCATCATAGGACCAGTGGTCACTATGAGACCAAAGTAGGATTTGGTTGATTATCCCGATTTGTATCTTCATGGGCTTTTGCCATGAGACCAAAACAAGGGATAAATTAATTTGGGCAAGTTTGTGCAATCCAATCAATATCTATTTTAGTTCTATTCTTGAATTGTATCACATGAGATCAAAGATCATCATGAGACCAAACAAGATATGAACTTGGTTCTATTCTTGAAGTGTATCACATGAGATCAAAGATCATCATGAGACCAAACAAGATATGAACTTTGGTTCTATTCTTGAAGTGTATCACATGAGATCAAAGATCATCATGAGACCAAACAAGATATGAACTTTGGTTCTATTCTTGAAGTGTATCACATGAGATCAAAGATCATCATGAGACCAAACAAGATATGAACTTTGGATTGTGTAGGGATTTGAACCTAGAAAATATATGTGTTGTATGGAGCAACAATCACCATGGGAGCAGGAGAGTATGAACCTTCTTTTTTATTACCTTTGCGTGGAGATGTTGGAGCGCCGGCGTGTTCCTTCGGCAGCGTCGGCACGATCGGCCGGCAATACGTACGACGAGCAGCCGGCAGCGAGTATGTGCGAGTATAGCCTAGCAGCGGCGTGAGCGTGGGCGAGCAGCGATGGACTGATTTTGTGCTTGCTGATGGGTGATTAGCGAATGGTGATTAGCCGCAGCGATGGACTGGGGTGGTCTTTATATAGGCGATTGGCTGAGTGACGCCGTAAGAAAATCGTGGGAACGTGCCCACGTTCTCTCGATCGTGCAGGTTCAGGAAACTTGGCCGAGCGGGTATCGTGGCCGAGTAGATCTTTGTGCAGTCAGCCTTTTGCTATGTATTCTCTAGTGGGCTTTGATAATTTTAATAACCCAGCTAGTTAGCCGGATAAGCTCAACGCATTGGCTTGCTTGTGGACATGGGCTGGGTATTATTATATGTTAATTAAAGCACGGTGCCGCAAAATCCATGCAACATTGTAGAGCTGCACGTACGTAGTTTCTTTGGTTATGGCCCAATGACCTGTATGTTAGCTAGATTGTAACATGTTAGCTCATATTGCGATGGTGCAAACTTTGTTTGATGAAATCTTTCTACAAAATAATTTTATATGACGCGACAGTATTTCATAGGGTTGTCGAGGTGATGCCGGTATAATTTTGATCTCGCGGTCGATTATTTATTGTCACCGCGACTTTGCTTATTTTAGTCAATATTAGACCATCGTAGTTGGCGCAATGTCCAGAAGACAAATATGTTTTATTTTATTTGTAAGGAAACTCTCTTATTATTTTTTTAAATTTAATTATGTCTCTATATAATCGAGACAAAATTGGTGTCAACAGATGCCCCTCGAGGTCCGGATGCGATTGTAATTTTATTTTCGGATCCGGAGCTCGAAAATATATTTGCACATTTACTAATTTATTTTGCGCTAACATATCCGTAGGATTAGTAGATATATATGTGCGTTGCCCTGCTGTCAAATTTGAAAGTTTGTTGAACCTTAGGCTTGGATGCTAACCGCCCCTGAAAAGTCTGCCGATAGTAGTGTCGTTAATATTCCAGGGCACAGCTAACAGATACGTCTTATCCCGTCATTTTTTGCCTTGCACTACACGCGCTTCAGGTAGATTCCCTGTAACCAAATGCCGCATCACTTGGCCATTGAATATGACAGCAGGCAATTGATGATTTTCCATGTTCTAGATCATTAAATCCAATCTCATCTTCTTAGGCGTAGGCGCTGGGCACCGGAGCTGCGGCACGATTTGGCGATCTGATTGAAGAGTATACTCGCCTTTCCCCTGCTGGTGAGTTCGTATAGATACCTGCATGGTTGCCCGATCTTTCGTATGCCTCATATCTGCATACATGGTTTTGATTGGATCTATTCTATCCCATATTTTTCTGCAGGTCCGTTCAATCAAGATCTATTGTATTAGATCGGTCTGTACATCTACATCTGCTTCTTAGCCAGGTACATCACTATTTTACTCTCCTCCCATCTGTTTGCTTGAAGTGGAGTAGATATGCTGGTCGTATATCGCTACAGCATGTAACTTAATTAGCAAGGGTGGGCTGTTAGCACTTCCCTGGACTATACGTGTTATTAAGTCATCCGTTCCCATTTTGAACATTTCATTTTCACGGTTGGCGTGCCGGCAAGTTTTATATGAACTTGGTCCGTCGTACAACCCTGAATACTGATGTGTGAGTTAATATTTTTGTTATACGCCAGGAATTTCTCAGAGTTGGTGTTCAAGCGATTTTTTTTTTACTTTGATTATACTACCATAGAGACCGGTTTACTCTTTATTTTCATCTTAGACATGCCAGCAGTTCTCTCGCAGTTGGCGTTCCGGCAAGACCGCGTAAGCGCTTGGTCCGTCGTACAACTGTGGCGACTTCTACTAATGACACCCATACATCATGTCAAACTTTTGATTTTTTTGATTTGATTTTTTTTTTTGATTCTGGTAAGCTACTATACGAGCTTGAATCGTTGTGTGGGCATTGAGTGAACGATCATTATCAGCTTATGGCTAATTCTTTTTTTTTTACTTAAGTATTAAGTATTTCATTTTCAATTTGCAGGAGCGTATTGAACAGTGAGGTAGGAATAGCTGCTCCTGACGTTAGGTAACCTATCATGTCATTTTTTTTTGAATTTAGAATTACGCGCTTTCATATTGCTTATATGCCCTTTGTACTTATAGATGGCGCATGATCCAGTGTTAGTTCCTCCGAATGAGCTATCCATCTGTCAATTGGCCGAACAACACTTGTATGAACCTGCTACTAGTGAACAAGTTAATCTGGTGATCAGAAAACAGGTGTTGATGCATGCAGATTTGACCAATCATCCTCGTGGTTGGAACTCGGGGCCTACTCTCGATGAGTACTCCTTTCACCCGATCACAATTTTTGCACCTGATCATAAAGCACACACCTTAGGAACTAGAATGGTGGAAGAAGGTCTAGGTTGGGATGGTCATACAGTCGAATATGTTCATCGTCCCCGAGGCTATGTCGAGTGGGGTATTTGTGTCCTAAACAACCATTCTTTTTGTTTGAAGGGGGAAGAGGAAAACACAGATTATATATGTGGGGCCATCTATTGCTCCCTTGGTGACTACGAGGTTTGCCCTTCGCTTTTGCAATCTCTACTGGAAGGATGGGATCCGGAGACCAATACATTTCTTTTTCCATCTGGCGAACACACTATTACCCTCCTTGATATGCTTCTAATGTCGGGTCTTCCGTTAGTTGGGGATCCATATGAGGAATATGTCCCGTCTCTAGCTGATCTAGATCCTTCCAAGTTTTTGTTTCCAAATTTCTTGTCTGATCTTTTAGGAGTGTTTTATAAGCTTAGTCGCGAAAATGGAGATCGCGTGACTTTCCAAATTTGGTGTGACTATTTTCATAATGGACACACTACAAGAAATCTGCCATAATATGACGTTTATTTTATGACTGGAAATCAAAATGTCATAGCTTTATGACGTTCCTAGCTTTGACCGTCCTTGGCCACTCCGGGGGGGCAAAACCCTAGAAAATCGTGACGTTATTGGGCAAAAACGTCATTGCCAATTTAGGTCAAAACGTCATTAGCAAAATTAAGTGGCCTACGACGTTTTCCCGATGCCGATTGCGACAAATCAATAGCGTCATTGGCATTTGGCTCAATACAATGGTATGTGTTTGGCTGCCATGTCATCCATTTTGCCTATGTGTCCCTTTTCGGGTCCCACGCGCCTCACACGTGTCACTGGAAGCAACTGGCTTGAACTAACTGACATGTAGGACCAACTGATACTTGTGGGACAAAGGCGTCTTGTTATTTTTTTTCTCTGTGCCGTCCACCATTTTAATGGGCTACTGGTGATATCCTCCTCTTTTGGGCTCCTCTACTACTGGGCTGCTGGCCTACCCCTGGACGGCCCATCCGGGGGTTGAATTGCTGGCCCGATCCGGGGGTTGAATTGCTGGCCCGACGGCCCATCCGGGGTTGGAGTGGCTCCAGATGGAAATAACTGGCAAAAATTGCGTTTGCGGGGACTCGAACCCTCGACCTGGCGCTGCCGCACTACCACTCCCTACCGCTTTGCTACAATAGTGTTGTTGACAAAAGTATGGTTGTCCATGTATATAGACATGATAGACTAATCAGTTGTCTTCAAAATCCCTCCACCTCGACCAAAATCCCTCCGACCAGGTGCATCTAGCTAGGGTTCCTCCTCCGACCAAAATCCCTCCGACCAGGTTGCATGGCGGCGTTCCCAGCTGCTCGGGCAGTTCTTCTAGGTCGGGAGCTTCGTCGCGTCGCCGGCGGCACGGGCCCATCCCGTATCGGCAGCGGCCATTCGATTATGAGCCCGCCGACGTATGTGACTGTGGCGAGAAGATGCCGCAATGGATTTCTTGGAGTGATCCGAATCCTGGGAGAAGATACCGGAACTGCAAAATTCGCTCGGTTAGTCTTCGAGCACGCCCCCGCCCCCATTCTGAATTTCCTGGAGCTGCCGTCTTCTGAAGTTTCTTTTCTACTATGCCTTACTTATCCTCTTTTGTTCTTCATCTGTCAGATTGCTGGTGGAATAGGGTGTCAAGTGTTTAAGTGGATTGATGATCCGCTGGATGCACGTCACAAAGAGTTAGTTCGTGATCTGCGTGATGCTGTTTGGGATCGAGATGAAGAAATTGAGAGGCTCCAGGTAGAAATTGAGAGGCTCCAGGAAGAAAAGTTTCTGCTTGCTGCAAGGAAACAGAGCAACCCTGAACCAAAGAAAATGAGAGGCTTCATGGTTTGGGTGCTATCTGTAGCTTTTGTCATCTGTTGTACCTGGGTGATGTGTACGAACTGAAATTAGGGTGAATTCAGTGATCTGTTGGTCAGGAGGAGAAGAAGCTAGAGTATATGCTAGAGTTATTGTGTTGTAATTCCAAACATTTGTCTGTTCGTGCCACAATGTTTAGTTCCTGAATTTGAACCATGTCTATGTATGTGTGCAATTCTGTTCAGTTGAAAATGTGTTCTGTTGAAAATGAGTTCTGTTGAAAATGTGTACGCGCCCATATATGGTCGCCGGCGTCAGCCATGCACGGCGGCGCCGCCCATATATGGTCGCCGGCGTCAGCCATGTATTGAAAAAATTGGGCATGGATTCCCCTAAAAATTGGGCATGGATTCCCCAAAAAAATTGGGCACAAATTCTGGGAACAAAAAGCTGACATATTCAACATAAATTCTGGAAAACAAGCTGGCATGTTCAACATAAATTCTGGGCCAAACAACCTGACACATAATCTGAAATAAACTGACATTACACAAACTACAGATTCAAACTGCTATTCATCCATTACACAAACTACAGATTCAAACTGCTATTCATCTTCTTCGGAAACTGGACGATTCCTAGTCCTATTTCCTCCATCATCACCATCATCACTGCAATATTGGTACATTGTCTGATCAACCTCCTCGAATTCTTCAGGCACAACCTCCTTGCTCCGTTTCTTCAGTTTGTCCACAATGACTTTTTCAAGTAGCACACGTTCCTGGTCACTTCTCGTCCTACTCCGTGCAGTGCCTTCTTTTTCTTGCACAGGAACTTGACTGGAATCTTCATCTTGATATGATAGTACAGCAACACCGGGTCCCTGTTCATTTTCTTTTACACTCCATAGATGTCTATGGTGAAATTTCTGCACAACTTGCCATTTTCCTTTCAACTTAGTGTCTGGCACATAAAAGACCTTGGTTGCTTGTGATGTCAGAATGAAAGGATCGGTCTTGTACCAAAACTTTTCTGTGTTAACACTCTTGAAGTGTCCATCATCGTCGAATCCGGGTTTCCTACCACCAAGGTCAAACCAGTCACACCGGAAGAGGACAACTGACCGATGGACGCCACCGCTGGAGTTGTATTGCAATCTGATGATGGATTTCAGCTGACCAAAGAAGTCAATGATGTTGCCATCATGATCTCCCTCAGAAACGATTCCACTATTTTGTGTCTTTCTGTTCTTCTCGCGGTCAACAGTATGGTACCGAACACTGTCAACAACACATGCCGAATATAGTCTCACTCTAAAATCTGGTTTGCACGCCAAAGCATAGAGATCAGGACAGACATCATTTCGCATTTTTCCAATCTGCAAAAAATCAACCAGGGGGTGAGTAACACACACAGAAAATTTATATCATGAACTTTTCCAATCTTCAGAAATAAACCAGCTAAAGATCTCACATGAGTCTGAAACCATCTAGCAAAGTTCTTGGCAAGCCATCTATCAACATTGATCTGACCACCTCGTTGGTTCAACTCTTGTTTGCACAGGCTGGAATGGCAACAGAAAATAGATCCTAATTATTATTTGGACATGCTGCAATAACCTATCTATATATGGGGATGAAGAGAAACGTACTCGATGTATGGATCAACCTCAGGGCAACTTCGGAGCACATACCACACCATGTTGTCATAGTCCTCACCTGCATACACATATTGAGAGGCTCCAATAAATTTCACACCGTGTTTGAAAACAGACAGATCACCAATATGTGAATCATCCCGCTCCGGATTTCTACTTGGACGGTTGAATCTTGTTTCAACATCGTCGAAGTATCTCGAGCAAAATGTCAGGCACTCATCAACAATATATGCTTCGGCAATCGATCCCTCCGGCCTGGCATTGTTCCGGACATAACGCTTCAATGTTAGCAACCTTCTTTCGACTGGGTACATCCAACCGTAATGCACTGGGCCTCTAAGCCTTGCCTCTTTTGGTAAATGGATGGCCAAATGCACCATCACGTCGAAGAAAGATGGGGGAAGATCTTCTCAAGTTTGCAAAGAATAACTACGATTTCCTTTTCAAGTCTGTCCAGAACGTCTCTCTTCAGTGTTTTGCAGCACAGCTCTCTGAAGAAATTTCCAAGCTCAGCAACCGCTTCATATATGTCTTCATGGATTGTTCCTCGAAGGCCAGCCGGTAAGATCCTTTGAAGCAATATATGACAGTCATGGGTCTTCAGCCCTTGAAGCTTGCACTTATCAGAAGCAACACACTTGGATATGTTAGACGCGTACCCATCTGGAAACCTCACAGCTTTTATGAATTCACAAAAAGCAATTTTTTCTTGTTTACTCATTGTATACCACGCCTGTGGCATCTCAAAAGAGTCAGCTGAAACAGGCTGCAAATGCAAGTCACGTCTTATGCCCATGTCTTCCAAATCAAGCCTTGAATTGACAGTGTCTTTGGTCTTGCCTTGTATGTTCATGAAAGTACCAATCAAATTGTCACAGATGTTTTTCTCGATGTGCATTACATCGAGATTATGCCTCAGCTTTAGATCTTCCCAGTATGGCAAGTCCCACAAACATGATCTACGGCTCCAACACTGACCGTCCTCACGTTTCCTTTTCTTCTGAAGCTTGCCTGGTATCACATCTCTAACCCTATCAAGCTGTTGCTTCAGCTCTTCTGGAGTGAATTCCGCTGGCTTCTCACGGCTTTCAGAAGCACCATCGAATTCTTTGCTATTTCTCCAAGGATGTCGCCGAGGTAGCCAACGGCGGTGCCCAATAAAGCAGATTTTGTTCCTTAATTTCTTGGAGCAATTCTCTTTGTCACAACGCACACATGCCTGGTAACCAGCTGTGGCCCTCCCTGACAATGTGTGCAGTGCCGGATAATCATGAATACACCATAAGATTGCAGCACGGAGATCAAACTTGTCTGGACTATTGGCATCATACGATTTTACACCTTTCCAGAGCTCCTGCAGCTCTTCCATCAAAGGCTCCATGAAGACATCAAAATCTTTTCCTGGAGAGGATGGACCAGGGATTAGCAATGCAAGCATGAAGTTGGACTGATCCATACATGCCCACGGCGGAAGGTTGTATGGCACCACGAATACAGGCCACATGCTGTAGGAGTTGCTCATATTCCCGTAGGGATTAAAACCATCCGTGGCAAGTCCAAGCCTTATGTTCCTGGCATCAGCGGCAAAGTCTTTATGAATATTGTCAAAATCCTTCCATGCATCCCCGTCTGCTGGATGACTGAGATCATTCTCCACGTCTTGCCGCTTCAGTTTGTGCCACTGTACTTCCTTTGATTGCTCCTTTGAAAGAAACATTCTTTGCAGCCTTGGAATCAATGGGAAGTGCCTCAGCACCTTCTCTGGGATCTGTCTCCTACCATCAGCATCTTTCCATCTGGAGGCTTTGCACTTGGGGCAATTATTCTCCTTGGCATAATCCTTCCGGAACAATACACAGTTATTCGGGCACACATGGATACTATCATAACCAAGTCCCAACCTGCCGATTATGCTAAGTGCCTCCTCGTATGACTTTGGTATTGAGCTATTAGGGTATTGCAAGGCCAAAATCAGGAGTATCGCGTTGAATGCAACGTTGCTAATCCGGTAGTACGACTTGGCCTGAAGTAACTTGACTGTGAGTGAAAACCTTGACATTGTACCCC
Source organism: Lolium multiflorum (assembly GCA_030979885.1). NCBI lineage: Eukaryota > Viridiplantae > Streptophyta > Magnoliopsida > Poales > Poaceae > Lolium > Lolium multiflorum. The sequence continues at coordinate 224,895,063 of CM061748.1, forward strand.
CATCGCTGGCTGCGCGCTTGGCTTCCTCTATCAACTCAGCAAATATAGTGTCCTTTCCAGCACCTTGCGGTTCTGACTTGTACAAATCAGCAAGCAGATCAGGAATTCTATCATCTTCGTAACCATCTTCCTCTTGCAAACCAAAATAGTGTGCCTCTGCATCACCTCCACCAACATGGTGTGCCCCTGCATCACCTCCATGTCCAGCCTCAGGTTCACCTCCATGTCCAGCCTCAGGTTCACCTCCATGTCCATGTCCGGCTTCAGGTGCACCTCCTTGTCCTCCATGTCCAGCTTCAGGTACAGGATGTAATGGTTCTCCATGGAAGACCCATCGGTCATAAGTGCTTGCCATCCCAAAAAGAAGCAAATGAGCCTCTACTACATCTAGAGGTTTTGTGCACCGGTTAAGACAGCTACGACATGGGCACAGCACCTGATCATCATTGGCAGCACTCAAGCGAACAAACTGCATAAACTCTGCCACTCCCTTTGTGTGTTCAGGGGAAAGCCTTCTAATTCTTGTTGTAATCCAGCGTCTGTCCATCTGCGGAAGAACAAAATGATGCAATTAGCACACACCTAACTGCACAGCAGTTCCAATTTCAAGCAATGCACAGCAGTTCAATTCGATTTTGTGAACTGATGAAGAAGAACAGATCGAGAGGGGAGAGATGAGAGGGGTGCAGACCGGGAGATGCGGAGGGGCTCGTCGTGGGAGAGGGCCGGGGCTCGTCCTGGAGAGGGACGGGGCTAGTCCTGGAGAGGGCGAGGGCTCGTCCTGGAGAGGGCGAGGGGCTCGTCGTCGGCGAGGGCGAGGGGCTCGTCGTCGGCGAGGGGCTCGTCGTCGTCGTCGGCGAGCCGAGATGGACACACATCCCTTGCTCGGACGCAGCGCGGCACACCCACCACCGCCGTCACCTCGGATCACAGAGATTCGATATTGTGAACTGACGAAGAAGAACAGATCGAGAGGGGAGAGATGAGAGGGGTGCAGACCGGGAGATGCCCCACCAGAGGGCTCGTCGTCGGAGAGGGCCGGGGCTCGTCGTCGGAGAGGGACAGGGCCGGTGACCACCGCCACCGCCGCCGCCGAGTTGCGGAGGGAGTTGGATTCGAATTTCTGCTAGGTTATCGAAGGGAGTTGGATTCGGAAGGGATATTTGGGCCTCTCCTGGGCGCCAAAAAAAATCAAAAAGTGTGAGGGCTGGGAGTCGAACCCAGCACCTCTAGATGTGTCAACGTGCTAGTTAACCAGTGGAGCTATTGGAGAGATCTTGTCAGCTTACCATCCTTTATCATTTACATAGTGAAACTAAGGCAACTTCTTTTTTTTATAGTTATGGATATGATCTTGTTACATAATCTATCAGAGGGGATACTGATTTAGGACAACAGTTAATTTGTACAGGAGCATTAGCTAAGCAACAGGCTAATATATAGACTAATAATTAATTACGGCCAGCAAACTATATATATCTATATATACTCCAGCATATATAGACCACCAAAAGCACATTATATTACACATATATAGTGCAGCCTTGAGCTCAATAACATAGTACCAAAAGGACACGTTAATTATAGATACTACCGAGGAGGTTCAACGCTCATTTACTTGAGCACATTACATCGACCAACAGGCCATTAGATAGTACCAGATCGATCGATAAGAGGTTCAACGCTCATATTACTTGAGCTCATACACACATATATATAGTACTACTAGCTTAATTAGAGAGGTTCAGCCTGCTAGCTCATTTCTCGAGCTTCCTGACATACAACTTGAGACCGCCCCGGGCGCGAATGCGGAACCAAAACACAAAGATATCATTTGCCTCCATCTTGCTCTTCCGCACCACAGCACTCCAGTTTGTTGTGATCACTGCACCGTCACACTTCCCTTTGCCCTGGAAAATCCTCACTTTCACACCATGTCTCTCACTGTAAGAGACAAGAAAGTCATTGTCTGGAAGCTGCATATTCGTCGAGATGTACTGCTGGGTAAACTTCCGGTTGAAGTACTGCAGATTATAAGATGCAAAACTTCGTTCAGATGAAGTAATTGTCAACATATAAAGATGCAAAAACATCCTTGAGATGGAGTAATTATTACCATTCTGGAGGAACTGCCTCCCACGGAACTTGCACTCTTTATAGTGCACACATAAAAAGGAATTGCGGGGCGCTTTTCGTCAACAAGATATCTCAGGGTTTCAACTTGTGTAGGATTCATTTCCACTAGATTGGGATACATGCAAAAGTCATCCCATTCCTCACCTGCCTCTATCCTGGGACCTACATACAAAGAAACCAGGGAATAAGGCCTAGTTTAAAGTTTTCCTAAAACTGAAGTATATATCAAACCAACAGTATTTATAGAAACTGAAGTATATTCCTTGAATGCTACAAATTGACTAGCTATTATGCCAAACCAAGACTAATTAAGCATTTGACCTATATCCTGCATCTATAACTACTATATATATATTTTACCTCGACGAGTCAGATGGACATCAGCAGCAGGAGGAGGAGCAACTTCCTCATGATCAGCTGCACAATCCATTGCTGCAGCATCATCAGCTTTCTCTTGCTTGACATGAACCCTATCTAGAGCACCATCCTCACCTTCGGAGGATGAGCTGATGTCGATGGTCTCCACGGCCTTCTTGGATGGGACCAAAATGGCAACTTCATAGTCATAGGGGTCCATGGTGTCGACCTAATAACAAGCAGTGAACAATTTGAGAACTATGAAACTATTAATTACACATTAATTAAAACTAAGTTGGGATGTTTAGTTTCAGATTGACATCCGCACTAGCAGCACTACACATGTTTTGAATCAATCTAAACCAGGAAAATCACTCTAGCACTAGAATCTACTTTGAATCGATCAAACCCTAGGAAAATCGCCGCTCGGACAAAAAACCCCAATTAAAATCCCCCGAGATTAAGTACGGCTAACCCTAGAAAATCCCCCGCTCATCCCCCAAATTAACCTGAGCTTCGGCCGACGGATCGAGGCAGTGGAGCTTCGGCCGACGGAGCTTGACGGAGCTGCTTGCCGGAGCTTCGCCGACGGAGTTGGGAGAGGAAGAGGCGGCGTGGCGTGGGTTGGGAGAGAGAGAGAGTGAGACAGGGGAGAAAGTTGCTTTCGGTAATTTTATGGGGACATTTTGGGGTGGGTGGGGCAAAATGGCACCCACGACGTGTGGGGCCATCTAGCAGTAGATACCACTGGGTTGGGCCATTTCGGGTAATTTTATGTGGATTAGGGGCCAGCAGGTAAAATGGTCTCCTCCGCGCCTCCGTTTTTACTAATTATAATAAATCAGAAATTCCCTCCTCCGCCTCTCCGCTTCTTGACGGTTCCACTCCGCTTCCACTACTCCCACTACACGAAAAACCCTCCTCCGCGCCAAGACGCTTCTGCCTCGCCGCTCTGCCTCCTCCGCCGCTTCCTCCTCCGCCGCCTGCCTCTCGCCGCTTCTGTCTCCTCCGCGCCATGGACGCTGCTTCTTCTTCCTCTTCCTCTGTTCCGCTGCAGCATTACTCAGATCAGGACCTTCACCGTCCATGGCGGCAAGGAGATCGAAGTGGTCTACACAAACGAGGAGGAGACGATGAGCAAGTACCTGAAGATGTACGCGCAGTGGTATGCGGAAGAAGAAGAGAACAAATTTGTAGGATTGGATCTCGAGTACACTCGGGAGGACCCCAACCACGAAGTAGACAACTACCTCGCCGTCGCTCAGCTGTGCATGAGGAACCACGTCCTCGTCTACCACTTTTCCTGGTTTGTAGATCTTAATCTTGCTCTGATTTACTTAATCTTGCTCTGATTTTGTTAATCTTGCTCAGATTTTAGTTAATCGCTAGTGCATGATGAACCAAGTCACCCTCGAGTGCTCTGTTTTAGTTAATCTTGATCTGTTTTAGTTAATCTCGAGTGCTCTGGTTTCTCTGTTTGAGAGAAAATTGCAACTCACATGCACCATAATTCGCAAGGCAGTTTCAAGAATATGGGATTGTGCATTTTATTGAAAGAAATTGTGGAGAGGGGAATTCTTGTGTTATTGAAAGAAATTGTGGAGAGGGGAATTCGTGCAACAACAAGTTACAAATTGGTTCATTGGGCTAGGTGCAACAAATTAAACTACAAACCGTGCTAGCATGGTGTCCTGATCTTGCAGATTGAATCTATCCATATGCTCATCTAGCATGTACTGGATTTCATTATACCAAATTAATTATCACAAAGCAAATTTCCGGAGTCCTGATCTTGCATTTAATAGACTTTTGTTAGTTTCAAAATTATATGATGCAAAATGATATTTCAATGACTAAAAAATTTGCACTTGCACATTTCATAAAAGTGTTGGTCATGCATTCTTTTAGTACCAAATGGATTATGACTAGATAATTTTCAGACTCTTGATCATGCACTTACTAAACTTATGTCAATTTTATTCAAGTTATGAGATTGCATAGACTAAACATTCGTATTCCCAAATTTTATTCAAGTGTTGATCTCGCAAGTACTAAATTTTTGCATCAAATTGAATCTATCCATATGCTCATCTAGCATGTACTGGATTTCATTATACCAAATTAATTATCACAAGCAAATTTCCGGAGTCTTGATCTTGCATTTAATAGAATTTTGTTAGTTTCAAAATTATATGATGCAAAATGAAATTTCAATGACTAAACAATTGCACTTACACATTTCATAAAAGTGTTGTTCATGCATTCTATTAGTACCAAATGAATTATGACTAGATAATATTCAGACTGTTGATCATGAACTTACTAAACTTATGTAGTTTCAAATTTTATATTCAAGCTATGAGATTGCATATAGACTAGCTTCGTAGTCCCAAATTTTATTCAAGTGTTGATCTCGCAAGTACTAAATTTTTGTTTTCAGGACCAACGGGGAATGTCCGGCGCTGCGCTCATTCCTTCAAAATCAAGAAATTGTGTTCTGCAGCGTTGACAAGAGACAAGATTTTATAAAGTTATATTACGAGAAGATTATGATTCCTAGTCGGAACTGGATCGATATCCAGGAAATTGTCAACGTCAAAGGTCTCAACGAGAGAGGAAAATTATTGAGGGATGGAATGGCTAGTCTTGCAACTAGCATCTTGGACGAGTCGTACAGCGAGATGAAGAGCAAATTCCCTCGAGACAGGCACAATTACTGGGAAGAGCAGCCGTTGTCTGATCTAAACCTGGAGTATGCAGCTAAAGATGCTTACGTGAGCTACCAGCTCTACGTTAAGATATGGTTCTTCCTGCGTTACCTTGTGTTTTGCCCCGGTTGCAAGAAGGAAGACAAGCTGAGGGGACGTCTGTGTCGCAAATGCAATGCAGCAGAGATCGAAGCTGAACATGCACAGAGAAATGCTGCAGCTGAAATAGCAAGGTTAAATGCTGAGCTTGCAAGCGCGCAGGCTGAACTAGCAATCTTGAAGGCACCAGCTTCCAGCGACAACACCCAGCAGACAAGTCCCCTTCATGGCAAACGGACGAAGATGAATGATGAGCAGTGGCTGGAGGGTAGTGATGCGCCGAAGAGTAGTGATTATTGGCAGGACCTGAGGAAGAAAACGTGGACTGGTGCTGATCAGTGGGGTGATGATCCGTGGACGACGATCAGCAGAGCCCGAAGAGTGATAATCCGTGGCTGACGAAGCCAGGCAATTACTGACGACTTCTCTAAGATCCATGCCTAGTTAATTATTTGTATTTGCTTGTCAAGAAACTTTGCTTCTATCGTCTCTTTGTTTATGAGGCACAGCTCGGGGTAGACTTGTATAGGATCTCCCCATTAGGTAGGATCATAGGATCAACTTAGATAAATCATACTTTTGCTGATGTGAATAGTGTCAGATCTGGTTGAATATTTCACACCCAGATTTTGGCATTGCATATATAACATCGATGTGTGTTGTCATTTTTTCAGGCTTCGGAAATTCAATTCGGCTCCCGGGTGCGTATGCTCCCTCTACCAACAAAACGTATTTCGAAGTGTGGAAAGATTTTGACAAAAAAATTACATGTACATCTCCATAATATATGTGTATGCCTCAAGTTTCACGAGAAATCTAGGGGGTAGACCCGCCGGGGCACACGTTCCGCTGTTTTGGGGGAAGGAGGGGGAGAACGACCGCCGGAGCACCGGAACCCCACCAAATCTTGCATGTGGACCTATGATATGTGTCAAGGTGTGGTGCAAGGTCTAATGGTGCAAAAGTAGCTCCCCTAAACCCAAAACCCTAAACTGGGAGGCTTCGAGCACTAAAACCCCTCTAAAACCCTAAACCACGACACCGGAGCTGTAGAACCATGCATCATAAACCCTAACCCTAACCCTATACCCTAAACATATACCTAACCATAAATACTTACCTTTAACCTAAACCCTAGCCCTACCCCTAAACCCTAGCCCTAACCCTACACCAAACCCTAACCAGTAGATCAGGCACACCCTCGATCGTGTGATAATGGCTCTAGCTGCGGGTATATGTGCCAAAGGGTCCCAATCTTGGTTCTCCATGTGTATATGTCCTAAACAAACCTAAAAGAATGAAAAGTTACATTGGTGCACCCTCGCGGAGAAATCTAGGGGGTAGACCCGCCGGGCACACGTTCCGCTGTTTTGGGGGAAGGAGGGGAGAACGACCGCCGAGCACCGGAACCCCCAAATCTTGCATGTGGACCTATGATATGTGTCAGGTGTGGTGCAAGGTCTAATGGTGCAAAAGTAGCTCCCCTAAACCCTAAACCCTAAAGGGAGGCTTCGAGCACTAAAACCCCTCTAAAAACCCTAAACCACGACACCGGAGCTGCAGAACCATGCATCATAAACCCTAACCTAACCCTATACCCTAAACATATACCTAACCATAAATACTTACCTTTAACCTAAACCCTAGCCCTACCCCCTAAACCCTAGCCCTAACCCTACACCAAACCCTAACCAGTAGATCAGGCACACCCTCGATCGTGTGATAATGGCTCTAGCTGCGGGTATATGTGCCAAAGGGTCCCAATCTTGGTTCTCCATGTGTATATGTCCTAAACAAACCTAAAAGAATGAAAAGTTACATTGGTGCACCCTCGCGCGGAGAAATCTAGGGGGTAGACCCCACACGTTCCGTGTTTTGGGGGAAGGAGGGGAGAACGACCGCCGGAGCACCGGAACCCCACCAAATCTTGCATGTGGACCTATGATATGTGTCAAGGTGTGGTGCAAGGTCTAATGGTGCAAAAGTAGCTCCCCTAAACCCTAAACCCTAAACGGGAGCTTCGAGCACTAAAACCCTCTAAAACCCTAAACCACGACACCGGAGCTGCAAAACCATGCATCATAAACCCTAACCCTAACCCTATACCCTAAACATATACCTAACCATAAAATACTTACCTTTAACCTAAACCCTAGCCCTACCCCTAAACCCTAGCCCTAACCCTACACCAAACCCTAACCAGTAGATCAGGCACACCCTCGATCGTGTGATAATGGCTCTAGCTGCGGGTATATGTGCCAAAGGGTCCCAATCTTGGTTCTCCATGTGTATATGTCCTATAAACAAACCTAAAAGAATGAAAAGTTACATTGGTGCACCCTCGCGCGGAGAAATCTAGGGGTAGACCGCGGGCACACGTTCCATTGTTTTGGGGGAAGGAGGGGAGAACGACCGCCAGCACCGGAACCCCACCAAATCTTGCATGTGGACCTATGATATGTGTCAAGGTGTGGTGCAAGGTCTAATGGTGCAAAAGTAGCTCCCCTAAACCCTAAACCCTAAACTGGGAGGCTTCGAGCACTAAAACCCCTCTAAAACCCTAAACCACGACACCGGAGCTGTAGAACCATGCATCATAAACCCTAACCCTAACCCTATACCCTAAACATATACCTAACCATAAATACTTACCTTTAACCTAAACCCTAGCCCTACCCCCTAAACCCTAGCCCTAACCCTACACCAAACCCTAACCAGTAGATCAGGCACACCCTCGATCGTGTGATAATGGCTCTAGCTGCGGGTATATGTGCCAAAGGGTCCCAATCTTGGTTCTCCATGTGTATATGTCCTAAACAAACCTAAAAGAATGAAAAGTTACATTGGTGCACCCTCGCGCGGAGAAATCTAGGGGTAGACCCCGTTTTGCGCAGTTGGCAAATTAAACGGAGCCAAAAAAATCGAGCGGAGCCGCGTGGCGTCATTTTATGTGTCCTAGTAACCACTTCAAAAGACGGAATTGGGATACGGCAATTATCTTGAAAAACCCTTCACGAGTAGGGCTATCACGTCCGGAGTTCTATGGCTTTTAGGGGGAATGAGTAGGAAACGGCCCGTTTCACCACATAGTTTGTCGGAACGAGGCCATATTTGGCACGTGCGTGCACCTTAGGATGGGAAGCAAGGCCCTGTCGCGGATTTCCAATCCGAACCACGGGCGACGGTTTTTCCATTTTCGGGGTGCCGGAAGGGCTTTTTTTGTGAAGGAGCTACATGGTGCGCATTTTAGTATTGCGCGAGACCTCGCGCAGCGGCAGGATACCTCCTACGCACCACCTATCACATGCCGTATGCGCGCGGTAGCCATCTGGGAATCCCTCGGCTTCTGCGGTGTCCGCCGAATCCGTGGCTGGGATTTGAACGGGGCCACACTTTCCTTGGCTCAATAAATGGAGGGAAAATGTTTTTAGGTCTAGGATGCGTCATTTTATGTGCTAAATGTTTTCCGTTTCGCGCGTTGGCGGACGGGTGCGCGCGCCCGGTGCGGCCATACCGTATCGGGCCGTTTTGCGCATTGGCAAATTAAACGGAGCCAAAAAATCGAGCGGAGCCGCGTGGCGTCATTTTATGTGTCCTAGTAACCACTTCAAAAGACGGAATTGGGATACGGCAATTATCTTGAAAAACCCTTCACGAGTAGGGCTATCACGTCCGGAGTTCTATGGCTTTTAGGGGAATGAGTAGGAAACGGCCCGTTTCACCACATAGTTTGTCGGAACGAGGCCATATTTGGCACGTGCGTGCACCTTAGGATGGGAAGCAAGGCCCCTGTCGCGGATTTCCAATCCGAACCACGGGCGACGGTTTTTCCATTTTCGGGGTGCCGGAAGGGCTTTTTTGTGAAGGAGCTACATGGTGCGCATTTTAGTATTGCGCGAGACCTCCGCGCAGCGGGATACCTCCTACGCACCACCTATCACATGCCGTATGCGCGCGGTAATCCCTCCGGCTTCCTGCGGTGTCCCGCCGAATCCGCTGGAAACTGACCGGATTTGAACTGGGGCCACACTTTCCTTGGCTCAATAAATGGAGGGGAAAATGTTTTTAGGTCTAGGACGCGTCATTTTATGTGCTAAATGTTTTCCGTTTCGCGCGTTGGCGGACGGGTGCACGCGCGCGCCCGTACGGCCATACCGCATGTCCCGCGGCCCCGTTTTGCGCAGTTGGCAAATTAAACGGAGCCAAAAAATCGAGCGGAGCCGCGTGGCGTCATTTTATGTGTCCTAGTAACCACTTCAAAAGACGGAATTGGGATACGGCAATTATCTTGAAAAACCCTTCACGAGTAGGGCTATCACGTCCGGAGTTCTATGGCTTTTAGGGGGAATGAGTAGGAAACGGCCCGTTTCACCACATAGTTTGTCGGAACGAGGCCATATTTGGCACGTGCGTGCACCTTAGGATGGGAAGCAAGGCCCCTGTCGCGGATTTCCAATCCGAACCACGGGCGACGGTTTTTCCATTTTCGGGTGCCGGAAGGGCTTTTTTTGTGAAGGAGCTACATGGTGCGCATTTTAGTATTGCGCGAGACCTCCGCGCAGCGGCAGGATACCTCCTACGCACCACCTATCACATGCCGTATGCGCGCGGTAGCCATCTGGGAATCCCTCCGCTTCTGCGTGTCCCGCGAATCCGCGGAAACTGCCGGATTTGAACTGGGGCCACACTTTCCTTGGCTCAATAAATGGAGGGAAAATGTTTTTAGGTCTAGGACACGTCATTTTATGTGCTAAATGTTTTCCGTTTCGCGCGTTGGCGGACGGGTGCACGCGCGTGCCCGTACGGCCATACCGCATGTCCCGCGGCCCCGTTTTGCGCAGTTGGCAAATTAAACGGAGCCAAAAAATCGAGCGGAGCCGCGTGGCGTCATTTTATGTGTCCTAGTAACCACTTCAAAAGACGGAATTGGGATACGGCAATTATCTTGAAAAACCCTTCACGAGTAGGGCTATCACGTCCGGAGTTCTATGGCTTTTAGGGGGAATGAGTAGGAAACGGCCCGTTTCACCACATAGTTTGTCGGAACGAGGCCATATTTGGCACGTGCGTGCACCTTAGGATGGGAAGCAAGGCCCCTGTCGCGGATTTCCAATCCGAACCACGGCGACGGTTTTTCCATTTTCGGGGTGCCGGAAGGGCTTTTTTTGTGAAGGAGCTACATGGTGCGCATTTTAGTATTGCGCGAGACCTCGCGCAGCGGCAGGATACCTCCTACGCACCACCTATCACATGCCGTATGCGCGCGGTAGCCATCTGGGAATCCCTCCGCTTCTGCGGTGTCCCGCCGAATCCGCCGAGCGACGGATTTGAACGGGGCCACACTTTCCTTGGCTCAATAAATGGAGGGGAAAATGTTTTTAGGTCTAGGACGCGTCATTTTATGTGCTAAATGTTTTCCGTTTCGCGCGTTGGCGGACGGGTGCACGCGCGCGCCCGGTACGGCCATACCGCATGTCCCGGCCGCCCCGTTTTGCGCGGTTGGCAAATTAAACGGAGCCAAAAAAAGCGGAGCCGCGTGGCGTCATTTTATGTGTCCTAGTAACCACTTCAAAAGACGGAATTGGGATACGACAATTATCTTGAAAAACCCTTCACGAGTAGGGCTATCACGTCCGGAGTTCTATGGCTTTTAGGGGAATGAGTAGGAAACGGCCCGTTTCACCACATAGTTTGTCGGAACGAGGCCATATTTGGCACGTGCGTGCACCTTAGGATGGGAAGCAAGGCCCGTCGCGGATTTCCAATCCGAACCACGGGCGACGGTTTTTCCATTTTCGGGGTGCCGGAAGGGCTTTTTTTGTGAAGGAGCTACATGGTGCGCATTTTAGTATTGCGCGAGACCTCCGCGCAGCAGGATACCTCCTACGCACCACCTATCACATGCCGTATGCGCGCGGTAGCCATCTGGGAATCCCTCCCGCTTCCTGCGGTGTCCCGCCGAATCCGCTGAAACTGACCGGATTTGAACTGGGGCCACACTTTCCTTGGTTCAATAAATGGAGTGAAAAATGTTTTTAGGTCTAGGACGCGTCATTTTATGTGCTAAATGTTTTCCGTTTCGCGCGTTGGCGGATGGGTGCACGCGCGCGGGTCGGCCATACCGCATGTCCCGGCGGCCCCTTTTTGCGCAGTTGGCAAATTAAACGGAGCCAAAAAGTCGAGCGGAGACGACGTACATTCTAGCTAGGAGCTAGAACCCTTCACGATCGAACTGCCACGTTCGGAATCTTGATGTATATAGAATGGGATAAAGCTTGCATATGCCTTATGATAACATATAATTAGTGTGTGCAAGAGACATATATTATTTGACCTAATTAACCAAACATTTTCTGATTTTTTTAAATAATTTAATTATTAAGGATTCTAGGAGTTTCATATATCCCTATATTATTATCATTAAAGGAATGACGGTGACACACGTTTAATTACATGATATTCTGTTTTTAAAAATATTTTAATCTACACCAAATTATATGCATTATTGCGCATTTAATTATTATTGTTTTGCACAAAAAAGCCCCAAAAATTCCCTCCAAAACCCCAAAACCCCAAAACCCTCCAAAACCCCAAAACTCTCCCGCCCAGCTTCTCCCGCCAGCTCCAGCGAAATGTTTTGAATCCACCCGCCAGCTCCAGCGAAATGTTTTGAAACCTAAGCTGGAAAGGAGGGCAAATGTCCGAAACGCCACTAACCTAAGCTGGAAAGGAGGGACATTTCAGTCAAATCCCGTACGAGCTCCCTCAATTCCCCAATTCCCCTCCCACTCCGGTGCAATACGAACCCCAATTCCCCTCCCACTCCGCTCATCCCCACCGACGAGCGGCGCACGAGCGGACGAGCGGAGAGCTACCCGCCGACGACGGCCGCGCGTGCGTAGACGCTCGCCACAAGATCTTCAGGCGAGTTCCCTCCCCCCTCTTCGATCTATGGCCTTTTCTTGGCCTGCTTAGGGTTTCGTCGGCCATGGCTAGGGTTACGGTTTGCTTGGCATGTCATGGTTAGGGTTAGGGATTTCGTGGCATGGCTTGTTTCCTTGGCTTGTCCAGGGTCAGGGTTGCTCGGCCTGTCATGGTTCTTGCTGCAACCAGTCCATGGTTGCTTCGGATCTTGCTTTTCATGTTCTTGCAGCAACCAGTCGATGATTGCTGCGGATCTTGCCTGGCTCAGGCTCTTTTAGATTTGGTTTTCTGCAGTCCCTATATGATTACCTGCTGCCGATCTTGCTTGCTATATGCAAGCAGTCCATGGTTGCTTCGGATCTTGATTGGCATGTGTCTTGCTGCAACCAGTCGATGATTGCTGCGGATCTTGCTTGGCTCAGGCTCTGTAGAATTTAGATCTGGTTTACTGCAGTCCCTATATGATTACCTGCTGCCGATCTTGCTTGCTGTATCCAACCAGTCAATTAGTGATGCAGATCTTGCCTGGCGTGGGTCTCGCTGCAACCAGTCCGTGATTGTTGGGGGATTTTACTTGGCTTGGGCTCTGTAGATTGTACATCTAGTTTACTGCAGTCCATATATGATTAGCTTCTACAGATCTTTCTTGCTGCAACTAGTACATAATATGATTACCTGCTGCGGATCTTGCTTGGTACAGATCTTTACCAAGGCATTCCCTTTTATATTTCGTCGATGAACATTTATATTGCCCTTCTATCCTGTGTTGATGAAACTTCTCCCAAACAAAGTTTGGGAGCCCTGTTTATCTGTACATGCCTACAGCTTTTTCTGTGTACATGTCTATTGTTGTATGAAGGGATATGTCTAATGATTATAACCTGTTATCTTCGTAGGTAATACTATCAAGGTCTGACCTACTTCAAGGAGCAAGGTGAACCAGGTGATTGTTGATCCACATGAACCTATGTTGCTTGGTTCTTTAATTGCATCCATATGTTGTATCTGCTGTCACTAATTGTTATTCTTTTCGTGCCAGCACATATCCAACCCATCAACATCAGGCATGGCAAAGACTGGGAAGAAGCAGCTGGCTGGTATGCGGCTTCATCCTAACATAATTGTGTCTAATTGATGCTTTTAATCGGGTGCTGGGTTTTTTTGGCTCTGTCTGAATATTTCTGTACCCTAGGATTAAATGAAACTAAAAGTTGAAAATTGCTATGATTAAACAATTTACCTTAGTTGTTCGAGTTGGCTTGCTTCTATGCATTTCAACCATCAATCTAATGGTTACATATTTCTCTCATACATGTAAAGAAGCGCCACTCACCGAGATAGAGAAGGACAGGGCTAGGACAATGATGCGGAACAACCGTGTCTTACAATCCCTGGGTATCCCCGCCGTAGTGTCAATTTTTAGGAAGTCACATGGTGGTCGAGGTGGAGGTCGTTCCACACTTTCAAATGATGAGTCATCTGCCATAACACAAGGCGACAGCTCAGATTATCATCCGAGCAATGACCAATTGGTTGACCAGGAGGATGGGGAGGTTGAAGGGAGTATAGGGGAACACATTGAGAAGGTGCATTCTGCTTATCATCTTTGGAGGGCTGGCATTACTTGTATCTGTTTTCTTATTTATGTTTTGCTATAACCTGTGATGTAATGCCATTTTGTTTTGCTATTTTTGCGAGGCATTGAAGGATCCCAAGAGTAGAAAGAAAAAGGCTTCTGTTAGAAAGACAAGCCCAGGGAGGAGGAGTAAGAGGTTGCAAAAGGAACAAAGTTCAATGCCTCCTGTTAGAGTGTTTGCTGATGCTCCAGGAGGGAGAAAGAGGCATCTGGAACCTGTTGCTGAAGCTCCTTCCAAAAGAGCCACCAGGAGGACATCAAGTGAAGCGTCCAACCAACAATGAAGATACTCCGCCCCGCAACAATCGCAGTAGCTCACTGCAGATTGATGAAAGGATCGATGAAGCAAGCACTGTTCGCAGGGACACAGGTCCTACTGCATCTGATGTCATGGTCCATCAGCACTTTGATTCTGATGGTTTTCTTGATCCTGAGGATGATGAAGGCAAGTTTTTGTTGGACAGCTGTCCACACTATCTACTGCCTTTTTTGTTTATCTTTATAAACTCTTTTGGTTGTGGGTGCTGCTTTCTGACATGATCTTTGTATGTATGCTATTCAGGTGGAACCACTGCTGCAGGTGGCCGTAAAAGGAAGGGCACCGGGCTGGAGCAGATTTGCAAGGGGATGGGAGTCAAGCTTACCATTGAGATTCCTCCAGGGCTGAAACGTCCTGAGAAGCCTTTGCCTGCTGCCAAGTTTGCATCGGAGGGTGGAATGCTTGCAAGAGGCCAGATGCCGCTCCTTCCGCATTTCAAGTTGTACAAGAGGGATGAGAATTTGTTGGCCGACTTTGTTGGAAAGATGGGGGTAATCTTCTTCATCACCAGTTCATTTGTTAGATGATAGGAGTGCTTGCTTGATTGTTCATAGTTCATGATAACTAACCTCGTCCTTGCCCTTGTTTGCTTTGTAGGCAAATTTCAACATGGACACAGAGTCGGAAGTCATCCAGAAGGCTTGCTATGACGTACTGCGGAAAGTGTCGAAGAACAGGCGCTACATCCTGAAAAGGGACTACTTCGACAAAGTACCAGCAAATGAAGTCAGCATCAAGTCCCCTGTTAAGGATGTCTCAGATGAAGAATGGGAAGCTCTAACTGCTCTGTGGGTAACCCCAAGACACAGGGTATGTTCTTTGCTTCAGTTGCAGTCATTAGTGCTTGCATGGTAGACATGATGCTCATCGTTATAGTGTGCACATTACTGAATATCATGATTGTGCCCTTCTGCAGAACACATGTACCAAGAACAAGGACAGTCGTGCTGCGGTCAAATTTGGCCAAAAGACTGGCTCTCGTAGCTATGCTGCTCATCTGTATGCAACTGTAAGAACACTCTTACAGAATTTCCTTTTGCATCTTACTCTTGTCTCCACAAGCTTATGTTCTGATTCTTGGTGAACATCATTTCCAGAGGGAGGAGCGCAGAGGTGAAGAGCTAGATGCAGTCGACATCTTTAAGGCGACCCATAGTAAGTGACTTGTTCATTTCACTTTTGTGAACCATTCTTGGACCTGTGCGTTTCCTGAATTGATGAATCTTTTGGAAATGGATCTCCAGGCTGATATGGAAGCTGAGTTGGCTATTCCTGTGCCAGAAGGTGCACCGCCAAGGTCTGCAGTCGCTGTTGTTGCAAAGGTTCTTAGCAAGGAAGCCAAGCACAACACTTTCCTGAAGAATGCTGGACTTCAGCCCAGTTCCACTGTCAAGCTCAACAAGCCCACCGCAGCTGCTGTATCGGCGCATGTTCATGACCTGGAAGCACAGGAAGAGGTCCCAGGAGGAAGCTGAACAGATGAAGCAGCAGTTTGCTGCCATCATGGAAGAAGCAGCTGCCCAGAAGGAGAAGCAAGCGGCAAATGAAGCCGCACAAGCTCAGCGTGACAAGGACTACATGGAGCTCCTCAAGCGGACTGAGGAAAGTGATAGGAGGCTTGCTCACATGATGTCCATCTTCGGAGCATCTGCGAATTAGCTCCTGCTGCTGGTCGCATCCCTTTTTTGTGTCCCGCCATGGAACTTGGTCATATCCTGGCAGCGTGACAATAACTTGGTCATATCTGTGAACTTCTTACTGTGAATATGTGAACTTTCTTGACATGTTGGTGAATCTGTGTACCTGGTCATGTTGCTGCTGTCACTGCTGTGAAATTTGCAGATTTGAAATGTTGTCTTTTATATTTTGCTGTTGAATTTCTTAGTTTAATATATGCACTGTTGGGCTATTGTGGGCTCTTAAAAGGCTAGAGCCCAACAAATAATTAATTGCATTTTGGGAGTTGAAAAGGCAAAAAAGGCCGAAGCCCAAAAAACTTGCAGGACAGTAAAAAGGCCAAAGCCCATAACTTTTATGGACCCAAAAAGGCCAAGGCCCAATATCTTTATGGACCCCAAAAAGGCTGAGGCCCAAAACCTTTGTGGACCCTATAAAGGCTTAGGCCCAAAATCTTAATGGACCCTAAAAGGCCAAGGCCCAAAACCATAATGGACCCTAAAAAGGCCAAGGCCCAAAAGTGTAATGGTCCTAAAAAGGGCACGGCCCAAAACTGTAATGGGTCCTAAAAAGGCCACGGCCCAAAAGTGTAATGGGTCCTAAAAAGGCCACGGCCCAATGAAAATTGGCCCAGGCCCAGTAGCAGCTAAAAAGGCCGTTGAAAAAAAATAAGCTAAAAAGGCTTAGGTAATTGGGCCAGTTACGGGCCAAGGCCCAACAAAGCCGAAAAAAAATCAGAACTAATGGGCTCAGCCCACATAAGAAGCTGAATGGACCGGGCTGAATTCAGATAACGACGTTTCTAATTCGTCACAATTTTGCCACGTCGGATTGCCACGCTGGACTCGGGGGCAGGTGCCCATGACGTTTGGGAACGTCATGCCGTCGGTGACATTTTAAAACGTCACAAAGCTCTACGACGTTTTCAAGTGAAACGTCTTAAGCACTCACTGCTGACTCCCAGCTTTCGACGTTTTGAAAAGCGTCACGGTAACGTCACAAGCAGCCATCAGTGACGTTTCAGTGACACCTTATTTTTGTCAACTTATGGCAGATTTCTTGTAGTGACAAGAGAACACTTCATCTTTTACCTCTCTTAAAGAACAGCGTATGTACGCAGCAGCTTTCATTGCCCTTTGGCTTTGCTGTTACGTGGTTGTTGGTGGGGGATCTTGCATTCGCCCCGGTGTTCTTCTTATGGCTTCTTGGATTGTTTTGGGTCGCAAGATTTCGTTGGCTCCTTCAGCACTTTGTTCACTATATTATTCCCTTAGAAGGATTAGTACCCATCCCGTCGCCCCTTCTTATGAGAAAAGAGCTTGGCCAGTGCACTTCATTGCTGGGTGGATGGGTCTTTATCTGAAAAAACTTTTTAAGGCCAGGGTGAAAGGGAAGAATCTTCCGAGTATTAAGAAACTTCCGATGCGACCAACCATGGCTGGCACAATGTTTCGGGCTCCCAAAATTTTCAGTCCCGATAAGGCACGCGCTTTTATCCAAGATAAAGCCAATAGTTATTGGAATCCTTACACCTCATTTAACTTAGTCGGAGTAGATCAGTTGCAGCGGGCCTTTGCCATTTCTTCCCATCGGGGTATGCTTCCATGGCGGCGTGCTACTGATGTCGACGATTTATGCATAGCAGAGCCGTACCATCCTGAAAGAGTTGCCCGACAGTTGACTTTGAGGCAACAAGTACCCTACGCCCCGCTAATGAGCTTGTACACAACAGAGAACACTGGGGTTGCGTATGCATATTGGTCACATCTGTTACGCCAGGACCGATATGATTTCCAGTACACCCTTAATGATGCACGTGAGGCCGCCTCTGTTGCGGCCTGGACCCATTGGTGGGTCAGGTTTATGCGACCATTTAATGCGATATTCGCTGCTCTAGCATCGGGTATTTCGAATGGCCGAGATTACAATTCAAGGAAAAGAAGATTTCTGCAGCGTGGGGAGAAGTTTATAGTTCCTCGTGCGATCTCCCAAGAAGATTTGGTTATTATAAATGAAGTTACTGTGAGGGGTCAAGCGGGGCATATTGCAGCCATCCAGAAAAAATCAAAGGAGGTCATGGACCGTTGGAATCCCATTTTATCCAGTTTTCTTACAGATGACAAACCGTATGATTATTCTCAAAAGGTGAGCCATATATACTTACCATTATAATTCACCCATTCAATCCTTTTATATTTCAATTTTTCACATATATATATATATCCTTTTTGATAGAAGCGGAAGGCGGAAGATGTTGTTGCATGTTCTTCTTCCGTCTTTAAAACTTCGAGTGATGGGCCAGAAGAAGCTCACATAGTTAAGACTGGCTCAACGGAGGAGGATAAGAGGCCTGCCGTCAAAAGAAGACTTAATACTTTGGATGTCGATCATGATTTTGGCCCCATAGAGTTGGATGTACCTCTTCACGTGGATAACATCAGTAGTGCAGTATTAGATGGGGTATTTAGTGGAGCCATAGATCATGGTCTTGGTAATATGGAAATTTTAAATATAGATGATTATGGCGTAACGGATTTAGCCTCGGATGACCCAACAGTTCGCCCATGCCTGGACGCGAGCGTGTCTCCGATAGGGGATGTTTCTACCGTTTCGACTACTTCCACGCATGGTATTTATTTTATACATACATTTCTTATGACTATGAGTTTTTATATATACTTTCCTCTTTTGCATACTTATTTATTTTGACCGTTTTCAGGTACTGTGGACGCTATGACTTCGAGCGAGGACATGTCGACAACGACTGTAGTGCCGCTCATGGACGTTTCTTCCCTCACACAGCCTTTTGTGGAGGCCACTAAGTTAGCATTGGAGAAGATTGTCGCGGGGACAAGTGCATCCACTATTATTGAACCTCAACACCAGGAAATCTTGCGGGTGCTGATTTCAAATCTTCCGTGTTCGCCTCAAGTCGCTTCGGCTCGAGAGGGGTTGGAAAGACTCCTTTTGATCTCCACCGAGATACAGGAAGCTAAAGGAGAAATTGGGAGCGCATCCTCCAAACAGTCTGGAGCTATGACTAGAGCAGAGAGCGCGGTTGCGACACTTGAGGATGACTTAAAAGGAAAATCTGATGTGATATCCTCTGTGACAGAGCAACAACTGGAGAGGCACAAGCTGGTGGAAGTGCTCTCAGTTAAACTGAGCAACGCTACTAGAGCATTACGCGCAGGTGAAGAGGAGCTTGCACAGTTGAACTTGGAGTATTCAGAAAAGCAATCTGAAGTGAAGAAACTTCGTGATAGTCTGCATGACGTCAATTCTCAAGCTGCCCAAGAACTGAAAGCTCTCGAGGAGAAAACATTGGCGTTGGAGGCTGATGCTAGTTCCGTCTTTGAAACATTGAAGGACTGGGGTGCGACACCCAATTAGCAAGTCGCTTCAGCTTGTTTTAATAAGATGCTTATTAGGCTTGTTTGCTTGAGATAATGTGAACCAGCTTTTTTTGCAACGTAGTACTGGGTACTTTACATGCATGCTACCTTCACGTTGAGCTGTATATGACTGAACTTATTTATTCATGGCTCATGCAGTTTCATTTTTTTTGTGTACTCTCAATACTGGGAGCTTTATTATGCGATGCACTTGTTGAGCCGTTGTTTTCATCTTGAATAGGCTAATACGAGCCATTTATTTTAGACCTTGGGCTATAAAGACATGCGCCTATATTTCCAGTGCGCCTGTTTTATGCTTAGCAAGGTAAATTTATTTGTGTTTGCCTTATTTATTAATTATGTGTGCGATGTTATGGTTCGCAGGTTATTGGAGTTTCCTTATAGAGACAGTTTAGACTCGTAAGGTATTGGAGTAATTTTTTTTTTTAGATAGAGTTTATACTCATGTGGAGTAATTCTATTTCATATTCGCCCCAGTTTATACTCGTGATGGCGTGGAGTAATTCTCTTTTTATATTCGCCCCAGTTTATACTCATGATGGCTTGGAGTAATTTCCTTTATATATGCCCCAGTTTATACTCGTGATGGCGTGGAGTAAATTTTCTTTATATTTGCCTCAGTTTATACTCATGATGGCGTGGAGTAATTCTATTTTATATTCGCCATACTCGTGATGGCTTGGAGTAATTTCCTTTATATTTGCCCCAGTTTATACTCGTGATGGCGTGGAGTAGTTTTCGTTTATATTTTATTTTGAATTTTGCAATCAGTTTAGACTCGTGAATGCTAGGAGTAGTTTTCTTTGTATTTTCCGTTTTGGGTTTTGCAATCAGTTTAGACTCGTGAATGCTAGGAGTAATTTTCCTATATACCATTTTTGAATTTTGCAATCAGTTTAGACTCGTGAATGCTAGGAGTGATTTTGACTTATAAATATTTTTTTGGATTTTGCAATCAGTTTAGACTCGTGAATGCTAGGAGTAATTTTGACTTATTTTTTTTTGATTTTGCAATCAGTTTAGACTCGTGAATGCTAGGAGTAATTTTGACTTATTTTTTTTTTGATTTTGCAATCAGTTTAGACTCGTGAATGCTAGGAGTAATTTTGACTTATAAATATTTTTTTGGATTTTGCAATCAGTTTAGACTCGTGAATGCTAGGAGTAATTTTGACTTATTTTTTTTTTGATTTTGCAATCAGTTTAGACTCGTGAATGCTAGGAGTAATTTTGATTTTTTTTTTTTTGATTTTGCAATCAGTTTAGACTCGTGAATGCTAGGAGTAATTTTGATTTTTTTTTTTTGATTTTGCAATCAGTTTAGACTCGTGAATGCTAGGAGTAATTTTGACTTATTTTTTTTTTATTTTGCAATCAGTTTAGACTCGTGAATGCTAGGAGTAGTTTTCTTTGTATTTGCTCAAGCGTAGTAACGCTTAAGGAATTTCCCATTTACTGGGGACGGGGAATATGTGCCGTCTGGCGAGATGATTTGGTATGCGCCGCTAGAATAAACTTCTTTTATGACGAAGGGACCCTCCCATTTAGGTTCAAATTTTCCTTTCATTCGCCGCGTGATATTCATCGGGCGAATGACGGCGAGGACTAAATCTCCTTGTTTGAATGACCTTCTTTTAACGCGTTTATCGAAAGCTCGAGACATTCTAGCTTGGTATGCCTCCAGATTTTGTAAGGCTTGAAGTCGTTTGCCTTCCAGTCTTTCTAATTCGTTGAGGCGCAACTGCGTTGATTCTTCTTCTGATAGTTTTTCATGGGTAGCGATTCTTAGCGAAGTAATTTGCACTTCCAAAGGTAGAACCGCTTCTCCTCCAAATACCAGAGAATAAGGTGTCATTCCCGTTGGGGTGCGTGTAGTGGTTCTGTATGCCCATAGGGCTTCGAGAAGTTTTTCATGCCACTCGCGTTTATTTTTTGACACAACTTTCTTTAGTAATTTGCAGAGGGTTTTATTGAAGGCCTCTGCTTGTCCATTAGCGGCTGGATTATATGCGGTAGAATAGTTATGAATTATCTTAAATTTTGAGCATAGTTTATCCACTTGTTTGTTTTTAAATGGGGTTCCATTATCAGACATGATCCGTGCAGGAACGCCGAAACGATATATGAGTTGTGTTCTTATGAAATGTTCTACATTCTCCGCTTTATCCTCTTTTAGTGGTGTAAGCTCTGCCCACTTGGAGAAATAATCGGTCGCGGCCAGAATGAACTTGTGGCCTTTAGACGACGGTGGATGAATTGGCCCTACTATATCCATCCCCCACATTTCAAAAGGCCATGACATGTTGGTCGCATGTAACGGCTCGTGCGGTTGATGTATAAAATCACCGTGCACTTGACACTCATGACATCTCTTTGCAAATTTAACGGCGTCATCGAACATAGTGGGCCAGTAGTATCCTAAATGCCTCAATTGATAGTGTGTTTTAGGACCCGATTGGTGTGAACCGCATATTCCAGCATGCACTTCATTTAAGGCCTCCATAATTTCATTTCCGGCAAGGCAACGCAACAATATGCCGTCGTGAGAACGCCTATAAAGCGTGTCATTGATGCATGTATAGTGGATCGATCTTTTGCGAATTCTAGACCGCTCGCTAGTATCCATAGGTAAGTATCCATGAAGTAGATATTCTAGGAATGGTGCTCGCCAATCCCCTACCTCAATCTCACATATGTCGGCTGTCATTGCTGAAGATATCGTCGCTTCTTCTTCCTCAGCAAATACGGGTAGTATTCTTCTCTCTTCCACATGTACGTCCATTGTTTCATGTGAGTTTAGTGACATACTAGCAGCTAGACCAGCTAAGGCATCAGCCTTTTCATTTTGGTTCCTAACTATATGCTGCATTTTTAGATCAGAAAATATAGCCATGAGCTCTTTAGCCCTTTTGAAATATGGCAGCAACTCTTGTTTCTTCACCATGTAAGTTCCCAGTAGTTGATTAATCACTAACTGTGAGTCTCCGTAAACAGAGAGCGTATCGAGTCCCATGTTTATAGCTATCTCAAGACCGATGATAAGAGCTTCATATTCAGCTGAATTATTTGATATTGCTGATGTTAGAGTGAACGAATATGGGATCACTCCTTCACTAGGCGTAATGAACACAACTCCAGCACCAGCCCCAGACTGTCGACTTGCTCCATCGAAGTACATTTGCCATGTTGAGTTAGTAACCGATGTGGCAAACACATCTTCATCAGGTAAGTCATCATCTATGGGGAAATCATCTGGGATCGGATGTGCCGCAAGGAAGTCAGCCAAAGCTTGGCCTTTTATGGCTTTTTGAGGTACGTATGTGATGTCAAATTGGGACAAGAACATTGCCCATTTAGCTAATCTCCCTGAGAGCACCATTTTATTTAAGATATATCTGAGAGGATCTGCTCTTGATACTAAATGCACTGTGTGTTCTAACATGTAATGTCGCAATTTTTGTGCAGCGAAAACCAATGCGAGACATATTTTTTCCATGTCCGGATAATTGCACTCAGCTCCTACTAAGGTACGACTAAGATAATACAGAGACATCTCTTTCCCTGCATCGTTATTTTGGGCTAAGAGAGCGCCTAGCGAAGTAGGCATAGCAGCAGTATAAAGGATCAATGGCCGATCCTTCACTGGCGCACCTAGCACGGGAGGGTTTATCAAATATTTCTTAATTTCCAAGAATGCATTTTGGCATGCTTGATCCCATTCGAATGGGACTCCTTTTTTCATCAGTCGCGAGAAAGGTTTGCATCTCCCGGACAAGTTTGAAATAAACCTTCTTATGTATGCTAAGTGGCCCTGTAAACTCTTTAATTTTTTAAGGTTCACGGGTGGTGGCATTTTAACAATTGCTTGTACTTTGGATGGGTCAATTTGGATGCCCTTCTTTGTAACTATAAACCCCAGAAATTTACCTGAAGATACACCGAAAGCACATTTCATTGGGTTCATCTTTAGGTTATGTTGCCTAAGGCGTTCAAACACTATGGCGAGATGCTTTAAGTGATCTTTTTCATGCTTTGATTTTACAACAATGTCGTCTATATAACATTCGACAATATCGTACAGCAACCCATCGAGGATAACTGTCATGGCTCGCTGATATGTAGCTCCCGCATTTTTTAACCCAAAAGGCATAACTTTATAACAGAATATACCTTTAGGCGTGCGGAAAGCTGTTAATTCTTCATCTTCCGGCGCCATTTTTATCTGATTGTAACCGGAATAACCATCCATGAAAGAGAATATTTCATGCCCCATAGTAGCATCAACTAGTATTTCCGAAATAGGAATCGGGAAATCATCTTTGGGGCATGCTTTATTCAAATCCCTGAAATCTACACATACACGAGTCTGACCATTTTTCTTTTTGACAGGTACAATACTAGAGACCCATATGGGGTATTTGACTTCTCTAATAAAACCAGCGGCTATTAGCTTGTCCACTTCAGCCTCTATTTTTGGGAGTATTTCTGGACGGTACTTTCGTTGTGCTTGTTTCACCGGCGCAACGTCGTCTTGGATGGCGAGGCGATGGACAGCTACTTCCGGGTTTAGTCCAGGCATTTCTTCATATGTCCAGGCAAACACATCCCTATTTGCACAGAGAAATTCATAGTATTTTTTCTTGTTTTCTTCGGAGAGATGTTTACTAATAAAAATTGGACGAGGATCATCAGTCGTACCAATATTTATTTCTTCCAAGTCATCGACAGTGGACTGGTTGCCATCTTCCATTTGTGGAGCTGCTTCCGTCATGTCCATAAATTCAGTTGAAGCCATGCATACTTGGTATCCTATCCCATGTTTCTTTTTTTCTAAGACTTGGTCTTCATGTAGAGCTTCGCGTTGTTCTGGGGATAACACCTTTTCGAATGGCGCTAGCTGCCCGCGGCCATCACATAGGGACGGGCCGGCAACGACGTCGTAACCCATTCGCTGCATCATATACAAGACTTTGTTATCATACAAAGAAATGGGTAGAGATTCATCATCTTTGTTTAACATGGATATGTTCGTCACATTTTTATTTTTAGTTCCGCTGGTGCTTGAACCGAGCGGCTCTTTTCGAGACTGTTTTATTCTATATTGTACCAAAGGAGGCAAAGGAGTTGGGAAATTAGTACCTTTCGTGTCACGTGATTTATCTATGACACGAAATATTGGGTCACCCTCTTTCCTTTGGCTGCTTGGTATGTATTGGTACGTCTTCTTTCTTGATGAGGAGTCTGCAACCATTTTTTCTGCGATATTTGCCTCAGGTATAGACACTGACTTTGGTTTCTTCACCTTATCAACAGGCTCGAAATAAAACTTTGCATCAGCATAGAATGATTCAGCAATTGTGAATGGCTTTTTATCAGCAAATATACGGACTGTTTCTCCTGTCTGATCCGTGTACTTGATACACTGATGGAGTGTAGATGGTATGACATGATTGTCGTGCAACCAAGGACGCCCAAGTAAGGCATTATATGAGGTAGCTGCATCAATGACGTGAAACTTCACATACGTGGATAGTGTATCCAATTTCAGAACCAATGAAATGGTTCCCATGGCCTCTTGTCCTGATTGGTTGAAACCATGTATCACCACATTAGACTTGTTTAAATCTCTCTTGGAATATCCAATCTTATTAAGTGTACGTAGTGGTAGTAGATTTATAGCTGATCCACCATCTATCATTATGCGATTTGTTGGCAAGACATCAATCTCACCGTACATGAGCAGAGGTCGGTTATGCTTCTTTGAGCCTAACAGTCTGTCCTCATCCGTGAAAGTCATATTTAGAACTTCAGATTCTTCTACCTCGGTTTGAGAAACTTCTACTCTATAATCTTCAGGAAACGTGAGTGCCGTGACGAGGGCTTTCCGCATATCAGATGAAAGACACAAAGCATCATACACAGATAACATGGCTGGTATTTTCTTCAAATGTGCGATTACATCATACTTGACTGGCACCCTACATGCAGGGTCAGTCGAATCATTCGGAACTGCATCCTTACTTTTTGGCTCCTTCCTAGGTGGGGGATAAGGGTCTGCTAGTTGGCGACCTGATCTAAGATGAACCTGATCAACTTCTAATGGTTCTTCTTCAGGAAAACAAAGAGACTCATCTTCATCCTCGAACACACCAATAGTGAGAACGTTGAATTCTTCACTAGGGACCTTCATGCGCTTCGTGGTGTGCTGATATATCTTTGGTGCGAAGCGCAGAGGAGGAGCTTCTTCCATCACTCGGGGTAGTACACGACGTTTTGACCGCCGCTGCCCCCGATCTTCGGATCCTCGAGAAGCTGAGAAGCCGGGCCATGCACCATGGTTGCAGGGTACGTTAGCCTCTCCTTTATGCTGATTCTCGGCTTCCGAATGGCCTGGAATGATCATAGGGGAAATTCCATATTCCAATATCAGTAATTTATCATTGTAAGTTGCTCTTATATTTGAAGAAGCACAACTCACCGAATCATCTTGAAGGGTGGCGACATTTGCTGACGCCATCTTCTTTCCCTTCGTCATACTTTTCAGGAGATCCGCATCAATAGTCCCCTCGTCAATCATTTTCTGGATGATATTCTTTACCACAAAGCAATCTTTGAGTGTATGGCCCAAGATGCGATGGTAATGGCAGAAGTTTGGTTCATTGAACTTTGAAGCTTCTTCCGGCCTTTTGGGATTGGGAAGTTCTATAAGTTTCAACTCCTTTAAACCCGCAAAAAGATCATCAATTTCTTCTACCGGAAATGAATACTCCCTGTTTTGACGCTCGCTGAGAGTTGGTCTCCTAGCAAGCGGTGTGCCTCTTTGCTCTTGGTTCCTTGGCGCACCTCTCCCGGACTGGAAGTGAGGGCTCATAGTTGTTTCCATCGCTTGGGCTGACCTTGGCTTGCTTGGTGGTTTCTCCCGCTGGCCACTTTTCTCCATAGGTTTATTGAACGTCGGCTTTGTTCGACGAGCCCTAAGCTGCATATAGTTCTCTATATCTGTGGCTTTAGAGGCTAGCTCTTCAAATGTTATTGGCCGCACTCCTTGTAACTGCACGGCCACATCAGAAAGCAGGTTATTTGTGCATATGCGCACTGCTTCCGGCTCAGTGATTGGCTGTGGGCAATGTAGACTTAGATTTCTCCATCTATTAATGAAATCAGCTGCCTTCTCATTCATGCCTTGCTCAGTCTGGGTTAACTCTGTGATGCCTACAGTCCTTTGGGTACTATAAAATCTCTCAAGGAAAGAATTCTGCATTTGTTCCCATGTTTTGATTGAACTTGGTGCTAGCTTGCTGTACCAAGTGAAGGCAGGGCCAGACAATGTTTGCACGAACTGTCTCAACAAAAGTGCCCCATTATGAGCTGTGTCTTGGCAAGCTGCAAGGAAATGGGCAATGTGCTCATGTGGTGACCCGCTTCCATTAAACTTGCTAAACTGCGGCTGCCGATAGTTGCTTGGGAAGGGAACGAGGTCAACGTCCGGAGGATATGGCTTGACATAGCCTGGCCGCATGGAGTGATGATTTTGCATCAGTTGCGTCTTAACTCCTTCAGCGATCATTCTTTGGATCGCCTCAAGGCTAAGTGCAGCTCCTCCTGGTTGGTTACTAGTACTTGCACCACCATGTCCTTCGCTGCTTTTATCACTCATCTTATTTCGCAGGGCTGCTAGCTCATCATCTCTTTGCTGAAGTGCAGCCGTAAGGGTGGCCAATTGTTCCTCAACCGAGCGAGCTTCATTTGTCACTAGGACTTGCTCGGAGTGACCCATGTGGCCACACGGCTGATCCATGTGTGGCTCACGCTCACTTTCCGAAGGACAAGGGGTGCCATCTGATAGGGGATTATAAGACCCACCATCGCTTGTCCTGAGATCTTCATTGTCCGAACTCTTCTGGCTTCGTGTCTTTCGGCGAGGACCTTCTACGACAGTCTTGCGTGCTTTCTTTCTCTTGAAGTGTGTTGATGCGGAGGATGTCTCACTAGTATCTGTTAGCACTCTAACACCAATTGGCAGTGAGTTAAACACTTCAAATGAGTTGCTTGAAACTCTGTTCCGAGCTGGCCATGGAGTGAGCGTTGTGGCTCCTTTTCTTGATGTATCTTCTGATTTCTTGCTCACTTTTCCTTTACTGACTTGACTTGAAGATGGAGAACTTTTTCCTTCTATTCTGCTGTAACCTGAATCAGCACGTACAGCCATCTCTCTTCTCTTCAGAGCTGCACGCTTTGCACTTGCACGACCAGCCTGCGTGACATACTCTCTTCTCCTCGGCTCTTCTTTTACAAACTCTTCATACTCCGGCCATTTGGCGAGAGCATGAGCTCGGCGCATGATTTCGCCACCAACATCATCTGCTGACATAGAGTGGCCTGGCAACATCTCTTTCAGTGCTTGGCCCACATTCCTTGTCATGATTTTGTGGAATTCAATATTACGCCTTCCACGGATTCTTGCATTAGCATTCCTATCTCTGTCTCTGATGGGGTATGCAATTTGTTTCCGCTGACGACTTGCTTCAGTGGACTCGACGGGCGCTGGAAAGTCGACACATGCTTGATGAGCACTCTGCCGGCGACGACGGTGGCGAACGGGGTCAAATGAACCTTCAGATGATGGACACGGCATTTGTACCGATGATGACAAGGGGTCTGAAATTGTTGATGTTGGGTCGACATGACCTGTCCTCATATCATCTGGAGTGAGGTACACCCCCTGCCACATGAGCGAGCGTTTGGTACTCGGCTCAGTGCATGTGGGGAAGAACTCGGGCGCGTCAACCCGAAGCTGCGGTAGAGGAGGTTTAGTACCTTCCACCATCGCCGCTTTTCCTTTCTCCGCCGCGGAAGCCTTATAAGCTGCCGCCGGCGTGTTTGAAGTAGGCTTGTATGAGCCTACCCCTGATGTTTCATGGAGAGCCATGCTTGGTGCGCCCACCTTCAGTTTGGAAGGAGTGAGCGGCACCGCAACTTTGGTCGATGTAGTCGATGAAGCTGGCTCATGTCTTGTTGGAGTAACCGGTGCTGAAACAGACCGCGCCGATGATGTGATCTTTAGTGGAGCTGCTCTTTTGGCAAGAACAGGCCACTCTTCAAGTGTGTTCTGAAATGTCATCGGAGCTCCCTGGCTTGCAGGCTTGAATGCTACCTTTTCAAAACCAGGAGGAACCGAATCAAATGGAGCAGCCTTGTGCACACTCATGTGCTGCTCATATACAGCAGCTCTTGCAGCTCTTGCCGCAGCTCTCATCCTTCTCTTAGCTGACTTTGACATCACAGGAACAAACCCATCTCTTGGTGCTGATGAAACCTCTTTTTCTTTCTCTTTTTCAGCAGGAGATGCAGCTGTAGTCTTCCAGCTTTCACTTGCTGCATTCACAAGTGTACCGTATGGCACATCAAGCCATAGGTCACCGAAGCGGAGGGTCACAAACTGCTGAACTTGCCCCTCCATACCTTCACATGAATCAAGAAAACCACACATTAGTTTTCTTTCATATTCCTTTGAATATATTTATTTCGCAAAGTATGACATATGTGCTTCGCAAAATCATATGATGCAATCCTATGTTGGAATTCAGAGATGAGGGGAGAAATATGTCCCACCGGGCGTGCCAGAATCTGATGACGGGAAAATGGCGGCGACAAAAGTAAATAATGTACGCGTCCACGTCATAGAGACAGATAGTAATTTAAATGCATAAATGCATAAGATAAATGAAAGGGATCAAACATTGCAGGTACTTTATTTCTAGAACTTTCACATTTACATAAAAGAACTGTTAATTACATCTCCGGAGAGAGAAAACCCCTGATTAAGAATTCCAACAATAGCTATTACATGGCACTACAACATATGGGTACTACAAATTGTAGAAACTAATGTCCTCCTCGCTTCCGCTGTCGCCGTCGTCGTCGTCGTCTGCTCGTGGAGCACTTCATCTTCTTTAATTTATCATGTTTTTTTTGCCATCATTTAAATTTAGCATATCGGTCTCATTTTTCACTTGCACTAGTATAAGAGGTACAAGCAGAATATTTGGTGTTTGTACTAGTTTGGGAAGTACAAGTAAAGTGCATGCATCAGATATATACTGTATTTAGTCGGCTTAGATCATCCGCCAACTAATAAGAGCATCAATGGTGCA
Organism: Lolium multiflorum; assembly: GCA_030979885.1. Lineage (NCBI taxonomy): Eukaryota > Viridiplantae > Streptophyta > Magnoliopsida > Poales > Poaceae > Lolium > Lolium multiflorum. The sequence continues at coordinate 224,924,489 of CM061748.1, forward strand.
TGCGATTTTGGTCCAGGGCCATGCACAATGCTTTTCTATATGCATGCATCGGCAGCTAGTCTATATCTAGATCTGCATATTCTTTTTCTAATATGAATGGGTGTAGTACTGGTTAGTACTAATTGGTGTAGCACTGAATCATTGCTACAGGGATATACATAGTTTAATTTCTTATTTCCTTTCAACATGAGAGTATTTGAGGAATGCAAGCTAACCGATTATATCTTGGACTAACCTGCATCTATCTTTGTTTAACTTTGGTCTTGCATACACGTTGAGGTATGTGCAAGCGGATATTATCATAGGGCTGCTAATACATTTTCAGGGATGCTATAGCAACAGAAGCGTAAGGATTTTTATACCTGACTCCTTTTTAGAGCATGACAGCTCATATGAAGATACTAGATTCATCTATTCCAGAGACTCAGCTAGCTATACTTTCTTGTACATTTTTAACTGTACCATGATTTAGTATTTAGTAGTTTAATATTTAAACCAACTGGTGCATGTTGTATTTTCTAACATGCGACATGTTTAATTTCTGCCCAACTTGCTTTCTATTATTAGCATGATGAGTAATGTAAATGCCAGTTGATTTTGGCTAGGTGTGATTTTTATCCTACATTTCTTGGATACGTATGTCGTATGAGAATTTGATTAACTTTGGCTTCACTTGTGTTATAACTAGCGCCGTGTAGCAATGTGCCCACGTGTAGCATAACCGAGAGAAGTATGGTTATTTCTTTCTTATTTGTATCATCACTATCATAGCAGCATGTAGTGTGACCAAACAAGAGTATATATTGATTTGTGAGCATGCTGACTTTTCATTGAATATATGCATGCAACTTGATGGTGCAATATGATTTCAACACCTATGTTAATGCACTAGCTTTGCATGAGAGACTAGTGTTTCTATATGAATATATTTCGCTAAGTTTTACTTCACTTGTATTATTACTAGCGCCGTGTGGCAATGTACCCACGTGTAGCATAACCGAGTAAAGCATGGTTATTCTCTTAGATTGTATTATCACTATCATAGCGTAGAATGTACGCTTGTAGTGTAACCAAACAAGAGAATATTATCTATTTATATTTTAGATGGGCATGATGACAATTATTAATTCAGTCAACCTATATGCGGCTAAACTATACATAAAGTAAATGTCATGCATGATTACTTGATTGTCATATTTATTTTAGCACTAACAGTATGGTGTACCAGATATCATATATGATCTGGAACTCCTCACATGTAATGGTTTAATAGAATGTTGCAAATGCACTATGCTAGAGATCTAGTCCATATAGAGGAAGTGCATAGTCTAGTGAGAAAGAATCAGCACGCATGCATGTTAGGGTGCGGCAGATTAGCTTTAATGCCAAACCCAATATGAAGTGTATGCAACGCTCTTTACATGATCTCACTACGTATAAGTATCTTTCCGGTATTACACTGCCTAGTCCACATGCTTATTCTACTTGTGTATGACTGCATGCACAAAGTTTGATTTTATAGAGCCTGGACTGTATACCGATCAGGGCAATTAGCTAGGCAAGTGACATGCAAAATACTATTTCGTATGATCAGCATTTACTATATGGCCAGCACCAAAAAGCAACAACTTCAACTCATATATATATATATATATAGGACACTAGACTATCATCTTATATGGAGAATAATCTAGGATTTTTATAGCATGGTAATGTAAATTTTAATTCTATCCTTGATTTGTATCAACATGGGATAAAATCACCATGTGACCGGAGCGACCAGAATTTTATCATGTGCACCTAATTTGTATCATCATAGGACCAGTGGTCACTATGAGACCAAAGTAGGATTTGGTTGATTATCCCGATTTGTATCTTCATGGGCTTTTGCCATGAGACCAAAACAAGGGATAAATTAATTTGGGCAAGTTTGTGCAATCCAATCAATATCTATTTTAGTTCTATTCTTGAATTGTATCACATGAGATCAAAGATCATCATGAGACCAAACAAGATATGAACTTGGTTCTATTCTTGAAGTGTATCACATGAGATCAAAGATCATCATGAGACCAAACAAGATATGAACTTTGGTTCTATTCTTGAAGTGTATCACATGAGATCAAAGATCATCATGAGACCAAACAAGATATGAACTTTGGTTCTATTCTTGAAGTGTATCACATGAGATCAAAGATCATCATGAGACCAAACAAGATATGAACTTTGGATTGTGTAGGGATTTGAACCTAAAAAATATATGTGTTGTATGGAGCAACAATCACCATGGGAGCAGGAGAGTATGAACCTTCTTTTTTATTACCTTTGCGTGGAGATGTTGGAGCGCCGGCGTGTTCCTTCGGCAGCGTCGGCACGATCGGCCGGCAATACGTACGACGAGCAGCCGGCAGCGAGTATGTGCGAGTATAGCCTAGCAGCGGCGTGAGCGTGGGCGAGCAGCGATGGACTGATTTTGTGCTTGCTGATGGGTGATTAGCGAATGGTGATTAGCCGCAGCGATGGACTGGGGTGGTCTTTATATAGGCGATTGGCTGAGTGACGCCGTAAGAAAATCGTGGGAACGTGCCCACGTTCTCTCGATCGTGCAGGTTCAGGAAACTTGGCCGAGCGGGTATCGTGGCCGAGTAGATCTTTGTGCAGTCAGCCTTTTGCTATGTATTCTCTAGTGGGCTTTGATAATTTTAATAACCCAGCTAGTTAGCCGGATAAGCTCAACGCATTGGCTTGCTTGTGGACATGGGCTGGGTATTATTATATGTTAATTAAAGCACGGTGCCGCAAAATCCATGCAACATTGTAGAGCTGCACGTACGTAGTTTCTTTGGTTATGGCCCAATGACCTGTATATTAGCTAGATTGTAACATGTTAGCTCATATTGCGATGGTGCAAACTTTGTTTGATGAAATCTTTCTACAAAATAATTTTATATGACGCGACAGTATTTCATAGGGTTGTCGAGGTGATGCCGGTATAATTTTGATCTCGCGGTCGATTATTTATTGTCACCGCGACTTTGCTTATTTTAGTTAATATTAGACCATCGTAGTTGGCGCAATGTCCAGAAGACAAATATGTTTTATTTTATTTGTAAGGAAACTCTCTTATTTTTTTTTTAATTTAATTATGTCTCTATATAATCGAGACAAAATTGGTGTCAACAGCTCTTCTCGCACGTCACCAGGCCTCATGCCTCTGTGGCCACGGTCATCTCGTCTGGCTTCTCGCTCCAGCCCAGGCTGAGTGGTGCGGCCGAGCGGGAGCTTCACGACGTCGTGACCCTTGTGGGCTCCGTCGCCCTTGGTGATGGACAGGATCTCTGCTGCATCGACTCCCCCTCTGCTCCCCCGTTCAGCTCCAGGGAGGCCTACCGCATGCTCTCCCCCCGGCATGCCAAGGATGTGTCCGCCTGCACCTCCTGGGGCCTCCTCTTGCCTGACAAGGTGCGGGTTTTCTCGTACCTCGCCAACATTGACAGGCTCAGCACTCGATCCAACCTCTTCTACAAGAACTGCGCCCCCTCCGATGTGTGCGCGGCCTGCCCCTCGACCGAGACGGGAAGGCACCTCTTCTTCGACTGTTCGCTTGCCGCCGAGGTGTGGGTGCGGTTGGGTGTTACGGTCCCTGCCAACAGGTTCTCCTTTTGGGACTTACCACCACCCCCTGGGACGCCTACTCACATATGGCACGCCGGCGTTGCGACGATCCTTTGGTCTATATGGAAGGCTCGGAACGATCTCGTCTTCAACGCGAAGACATCCTCGGCTTCTATTGTGCTCCACAGAGCTGGCGACGATTGATGACCCACAAGTATAGGGGATAGCAACAGTCTTCGAGGGAAGTATTACCCAATTTATTGATTCGACACAAGGGGAGACCAAGAATACTTGTAAGCCTTAACAGCGGAGTTGTCAATTCAGCTGCACTGGAACAGACTTGCTCGCAAGAGTTTATCAGTAGCAACAGTTTTATAGCAGTAGGAATAGTGAAATAACAGTAGCGGTGAAATAAAGACAGCAGTAGTGATTATAGTAAACAGCAGGATTAAAATACTGTAGGCACATGGACGGATGAACGGACGTTGCATGGATGAGAGAATTCATGTAACAATCATGGTAGGGCATTTGCAGGTAATAATAAAGCGGTATCCAAGTACTAATCAATCAATAGGCATGTGTTCCATATATAGTCGTACGTGCTCGCAATGAGAAACTTGCACAACATCTTTTGTCCTACCAGCCGGTGGCAGCCGCCTCTAGGGAAACTACTGGAAATTAAGGTACTCCTTTTAATAGAGTACCGGAGCAAAGCATTAACACTCCGTGAACACATGTGATCCTCACATCACCTCCTTCCCCTCCGGTTGTCCCAATTCACTTTGGGGCCTCGGGTTCGGACAGCAACGTGTGTATACAACTTGCAGGTAAGATCAATAAACAATGCATATCATGATGAAACAATAACATGTTCAGATCTGAGATCATGGCACTCGGGCCCTAGTGACAAGCATTAAGCATAACAAGTTGCAACAATATCATAAAAGTAACATCTACGGATACTAGGCACCATGCCCTAACAATCTTGTGACTATTACATGATCAATCTCATCCAATCCCTACCATCCCCTTCACCTACAGCGGGGAATTACTCACACATGGATGGGAAACATGGCTGGTCGATGGAGAGGCGTCGGTGGTGATGGCGGTGAAGATCCCCTCCCATTCCCCGTCCCGGGTGCCGAACGGAGTTTCGGTCCCGAGGCGGAGTTTCGCGATGGCGGCGGCGTCGGATGGTCTCTGGAAATATGGTCGAACCCCCTGGCGTTTTTAGGTAGAAAGGCATATGTAGTCCAGAGGAGAGCGTCGGGGGGCCGCCTGTGGTGACCCGACATACCACTGCATGGTGTAGTATGCAAGTCTGATATAACACCAATGAAACACCGTTCCACTAGTATTATACCGCTCAGAGTGGTACAACGAAACATATGCGGGTCCAAGGTATGTCTATAGAATTACAGCATTGACTCGTTACAAAAGATCATCACAGCCTCCTACTTTACAATGAGGTAAATCTGCAAATAAACTCCAGAAGAACGACTCGTAGTCTAAGCCTATCACGAACTCTATTTGAAGAGTATTTAACTAGCTATAGAGGCTAGAATAGATTCTAACTAAGTAGGAGCTAGGTTAAGGAAGCTAGTTCCCTTTCTATTGCTAAACTAGGTTTTCTCCTTGTTGGATGTGGTGTCTGACTCTCCTGACATGGTTCTGTCCCTTGAAGTAGTTGTTGACTCCTCGGTCTTCGAGTTGCACTGTAGATCCTCCTTCGATGCCTCCATATCTAGCGGGGATTTAAGAGTGGGATGAGTACGAGCGTACTCAACAAGTTCATTTTAGGAAAGAGGTGTTAAATGCACTAGCTACAGCCATAGACCAGAAAGTCATAGGCAATGCAAGTTTTTGTAATCATTTCTTCAAAAGGTTGCTTTTATTCAGAAGAGCTATGTCCGTCAGCCTTCACCGGTTGACTAGAACTTCATGGAGTTCCTTTCCAGCGTTCAGTTCCATATCCGAACAGGGGTGGAGTCAGATTCGTTACACTCGAGAGGTGTGTTGCTTTACCCATAAGAGATCTTAACCTTGGTGCCAACCGGGTGTACTTCCCGTTCACACTTCCTTTGGTGTGAGGCCCGGTATAAGGTCCTAGCCGTTCATATTCCTCCGCTACCTCGCACACCCACCCTTTGTTGCATACCCCGACCCTGGTCCTCGTCGGTCCTCTTACACCAATTAAGGATGGACCCTGACCACGACAATTTGGGACTCGTTAACCAAACTCCTTCGCCGGTAGCTGCAACCCATCATAGACCACATTACCGTGGGAATTAGAAGGGGATCCCCACCCTCAAGTTGTTCCGCAAGCCGCAACCGCTACGGTAAGCACTTATACCGTGGGGAATTAGAAGGGCTTCCCACCCTCAAGTTGCTCCGCAAGACACAACTGCTACGGTAAGCGCATCCGTTGATAGAGGTGGAAATACAATTGGCTACTCCGTCCCACTCCAGATCTTATGGTTAACACGGGTATTACGGCACAAGAATCACTGGACAACATTTGTTGTTTAATCCTAGATGGATATAAACCCTTGCAATGGAACCTCCACCATATCAACACATACCATGGTTCCATTGCCCACCACATAGTCATATTCATAGTTATGAAAATAGTATTTTTGCTTTTCATGCAAGAGTGATAAACATAGTACTTTGCAAATAATTTGGCAAAAATACTCAAATGACATGAGCAAGCGATGAACTTGCCTTTCTTGACTGCAAGATTATGCAGGCAAGGGTCTTCGATACGCAATAACTCCAACTTCTGAAATAGCATCATCGTCCGTTAAGGACGATGTTTAAAAGATTGGCAAGGATGCAATAATGCATAAGTATGAGATGCAATCGCTCTAAGCGTGACCTAACCTCAATGATTTAGGATTAGTTAGTTGAAATGATTTTCTTAGGGTGTGTTGCACTTTTAGAGTGATTCACAAACATGGTTCTTATTAAGGGTTGATTACCTGGTATCATAAAAAAAATAGTGCAATGCATTACACTAATAGTAATAGTAGCACGCAAGGAATTATAATTGGCATAATGTTCATATGTAAAGAACAATTGTCAGTTTTAGTGCTATATGGCATGGTTAACGACTGCTTATCATATACTTCAAAAGAATAACTTTTGAAGAACATGTTCTTTGATAAAGAACAAGTATGATAATTTGGTTTGTGGGGTTCTATGGTTTACTATGGTTTCGATAAGCTTCTGGAGTAATGATGAGATGGATCACAACGTAGTTGGATTCATCAACACCAAGGGCTTGTAAGGTTGAGTGAGGCCTAGGCATCCTAAGAAATTATTCATACAAGGTTGCTATCAAGATTGGTTCATCTTATTGGTGATAGCTAGCTAGGGTTTATAGGTCCTTATAAGCAGGGTTGATGACGATTCTTTATTTACTTCAAAAGAATAACTTTTGAAGAACATACTTCTTAAATGATAAGAAGTATATCAATTAGGGTTGAGGTGGTCTAGGTTGTACTGTTGGTTCTATTAAGTAAGGAATAATTGGCTCCTAAATAGGATGGTGGACAATTATCCAACACTAGTAGGTTTAGTGGAGTATGGTATGTAAGATAAAACATTGGGCATAGTTGCTATGAGGATTCATCACCAAGGTGTGATGCTTAATATGGTTAGGTAAATATGGTGACCTTGGTAATAGGATCTAGGTTTTACACTTGGTTGGCCCTACTTGATTATTTAGGTCTGATGAATATGAACACATGGGATACCCATATATTAGTGATAGGTCTTCTATATTTTATGTGGCCAAGACAAGTATTTAGTTGCTACAAAGGTTCTATGCTTTGAAAGAAGGTACCATGATCACATGTTCTAACCTAGGGTTTAGGTTAGAAGCAATCTAGGGTTCACATGTAATAATGGAACTAGGGTTCCTAATGGAGTTAGGGTTTTAGGGTTTCTCATGAAATGATGGGTTGTAATATCATTCAAAATGGAATTAGGGTTTTCTATTTACCATGTAGTCCTATGATTAATAACTTCATTTTAAATTTGAAGTTTTTAGTAACTTGGAAATAAAAATAATATGGGATTTGGCATTTTATTATTTTTTAAACAATTAATAATTAAGGTAATTATTATTTAGGGTTTTTAATCCTCCTATTAAGGCTTTAATAATATAATAGTAAAGAAAAATTAATTTTAATATTTTCCTTATTTACTTACTGGTTTTTATTTATTTTATGAAGTTTTCCTTATTATTGAATTTTTTATTGAATTAAAATTAAAATTAAAGGCTTAAATAACAAGTATAAAATAATTTTATTTTTATTAAAAATAAATATTTCATTCTATATTTTTATTGGATAGAGTTTTCTTTTCTAAGAATTTTAATATCTTATTTACATTTTTCTGACTTAAATTGAATTTTCTAGATTTTTTTGAAATTTCAGTAATTTTCTGGTATTTGAAATAAAAATAAATAACCAGGGTTACCCGGACAGATCACCCACACAGTCAACGACTGGTGGGGCGTGTCCACCTCACCTGCCACGGGGCGCTTGACCAAGTCAAAATCGCCACCGTGGCGAGTTACTGGCCGGGGAATTGGCGATGGTCGCCGGCGCTAGGGCGTTCCCGCGGGCGTGAGAAGGGGCGTGTTGGTCGTGCTCGCCGAGGCGAGTCTAGTGGTGGCAGCGCCACCCCCTAATGGTCGCCGGAGCGGCGGTGATGCCCGACGGCGACGCTCACAGGCAAACGGTGCGGCGAGGCTACGGTGGCCTAGGGAGCAAGGCGAGCATGCCAGGAAGTTCAGTGGCTCACCATGAGGACGTAGGGCGTGGCGAGGTCGGAGATGGCCTGAGTCGCCGGAATCGATGGCTCCGGCCGTCGGAGAGGTGATGTCGCCGGCGCCGATTTATCACAGCGGCTCAATTCCTCCCGTGGGTGTAGCAAGTCGAGGACGGCGGTCACACTGGTGTGCTTGGTTTGGCTCGGAGAGGCTTCTATCGCCGGCGGTAATGGAGTTTGGCGGAGCCAGGGTTTCGGTAGGGGGAAAGAATTGGAGCAAGGAGGAAGAAAATGAGCCAGGGGTTCGTCGTGGGGTATTTATAGGCTCCATAGACGAGCCTCGTCACGAATTGGCGCTCTGGGGCGTCGACAGCGAGAGAGAGGAGGAAGAGCACGGCGTCGTGCTGGCCGGCATGCGGGAGGAGAGGATGAGGACGATCTCCTCCTCGATATTTTGAGACGACGGGGTACCGGGCTGGGCCAGGCCGTGGTGTTGGGCTTCTGGTGGGCTGCTGCTGAGCTATGCCACGGGCTGCATGGTGGGCTGTGCGGCCAGGTGAGCTTCTCTCTATTTTTCCTCTTTTTGCTTTTTCTATTTTCTGTTTTACATTTTCTATTTTCCATTTTGTTAATTTAAGTATTGTTTTAAATTCAAATTTGAATTGTTGTCTGTTTTGCAGATGTTTATCAATTTGGCTTTCATGAGGTCTCTTACAAGGAGCATTGTATTACTGCATTGTTTTGTTTAATAAATATTAAGTATATGTGAGCATTGTCACAATTTTCAATTAGACAAGTATTTAGGTATTTATTTTAATGTCCCTTTTTATTTGGATTGCCACTCCCTTTTGGAATGATTAGAATTGATAAGTTATACTCCAAGAGTTTTACAAGGTATTATTAGGACTTTATCTCATAATTGGGAATTTAGTCCCATGCATATGAGTTTATGTGAGTACCTATTTGTTAGGGTTTTACAATTTCTATTATAACCCCTTTTTAATTAAGGTTATTACTATCTTGATCTTTGAAAGTACTTGAGGTAGGTATTGTTCCCATCAAGGTTTGATTTTGGTTTCTGTGAATAAATGGTTGATAACCACACATGGTTTTAATTTTAGGATTTAATCTCCCCTAACCAAGATAAGATGGTTACTTGATTCATGTCTTATGTGATTCTCTAATTACTAAGGATTTGAGAATTAACTTCTATTATTATCCTCAGTTAATCATTAAAGTAAATATGGTGGTTATAATGCTTTTTATAGTTAACTTTGGTCATATGAATGGATGGTTTCTCACCATATTGAGTATAGAGTTTTACTCTAAGGTCTTCTTAGGTTCTTAAATTTATGAAGCATAGATATGGTAGGATTCTACTTATGATCACCAAGTGGTTCACAAGTAAAGGTTAGAATATAATTCTAGGGTTGCTTACTAGTTACCTCCCCATATTTCAGGTGATTGATGATATTTGTTCATCATACTAGGTTTAACTGATGGCTTATTATCTTGTTTCTCCAAAGCATGATCATGGCAGTATCATGATTTAACTTATTCTCAATGGCTCCTTTCTTAAATTTCTTAGGGTTTATGATCACAACCCAATGGTGATGATCATGCATGGTATGGGCTTCACAAAGTATCACTAGATGTATTTGGCTAGGGTTATACCAATTTACCTCTCTCACTCCACAAGGACTTGATTTATAATCTATGGTTCTACTCCAGGAATGATAATGTGATTATCTGAATATGTGGTTTGCCTAGAATTCTACCTTGCTATCTTCTGAAGCTCGTTCTTCAGGAATTCTGCTAAACCTGCTTCTTGTGGTATGCCTCCACCTCCTAGCTGCTTCATCTTGATCCTATCTAAATTATAGAGTGACCCAACTCTTTGGTTTGCTTGTATCATGGTACAAGATGATAGGATGAATGAGGTAGAGGGTTCCTTTTATAGGCTTGGGCATGCTCTAGTATCATGACACATAGGTGGTGACTCTTGTTTTGATTTGATGAGTAAGGTGCTTGGTTGTCATGCTCTCATCCATAGCAATCCTTTAAGCATGAGGTGGCATAGCTTAGGATTCAAGCTATGTAGATATTTTCATCCTATGTGGCATGGGTATTATCCTCTCATGTGATTTGTTTTTGAATAGCCAAGTGGCTTTTGGTACTAAATATCTTGTGAATGATTTTATGCTTGTGGGTGAGTCATTATATCATATGTGATTGTATTTATATTGTTATTGGGATCAACATGTCAAAGACAAGGATTATACCCCAATTTTGAATGGTGATGTTTGATTTCCCAAGGCATGATCATATGAGTTTCAAAATACTCATAGTTTATTTTATTCAAATAGTTTGAACTATAATTCGTAATGTAAACGAATTTAGTTTTGTGATATTCCATATAGTTAATAAGTTATGATTAAAATCAGAATGTCTAGCTTTTATGCACTTAGGTCCTTGTGTTTTACCATATTTAATAATAAGTTTTAAAGTGAATTAAATTACACCCCAAAGTTAGTTGCTCAACTTTTAAGTGTTAATAATTTAGAGTTTATTTAATATCTCTGTGATGGGTATAGACCTCTCCCATCTCTAGGGCTTAATGATAAGCTTGTGTTGGTGTTAAGTTCACAAGTTTAGTTCAAGAAATACCATGAGGTTCATGGTAGAAATATTCATTTGTTAAAGATATGGAAAAGATAAGTGAAGAGTGGTTTCTCCATTTTATTGTTACTTGATTTCCAATTTTAATAGATATTCATATGGTATGGCAAAGAATATCATATTATGATCTTTTATAAGATCAAGCAATTGATCCTTGATTAATATGTTATTGTGTTGGTTTTAGTTCTCTTTGATCTAACCCCTTAGATCAAATCATCTCTACCCAAAACAAGGTTTTAGCAAAGGTCACATTGAGGTTTATAGCGCTTGACTTGATGAGCTACTTCAATTCCACCAAGGTCAAGTGAAACTTCAGTTACTGTGACTGTTTTACTTTAAAGCGCGAAAATTCCCGGATTTTCTATGCATGAATGCAATGCACACATCTGTTTCCTCTATTTTTGTAACCCCAAATCCTGGGATATTACACCGCCGAGGCCCCACATTGGCGGCGCGCCCCTCCTGGTGTGTGCCGTGGGGGCCCTCTGCTGGGTCCGTGCCTCGGGAATTAGGGCCTTTATGATTTTCCACAAAACGAGACACCTACACACATTCACCCGGCGTTAATGGTCTATTTGGAAGTATCAAATCACAAATTCAAGGCAAAGACAATCGTTCTATTGTTCCGGACGTATCAACGATCTCGCTACTTGGAGATGGAGATACAAGATTCATAACCGTGGGCGGCTGGACACCCTTCGTAGTTTCCTCCTGTCCGCTACTATGTAATTTTTTGTATTTCCTCCTCTATATCCCCCTGTACCCCCCTATTTTCACTCTCTGTACGGATGGTATGACTGCCAAGTCTCCTCGAGTAATAATAACAAGCGGTGGGGTCCCCCCCCCTCGTAATTCTCGAAAAAAAAGAGTGATATTATACTAGGTTTGCTCTACAAACCAATTGGTCACCACCGTGATTTCTTGCAAGTTCAGATCAATTTATTCATATGTGGCAAAACTTATCCCACTTTTAAAAGTTTAAATATCGTCTTAAAATGAATGATATTTATGCATGGTCTAGAATACTCTTTCTCAAACAGAAACTAAAGTAAAAAAAAAGGCTTGGCAGATTCATGTTTTAAACATAAGGCCATTGGCCCAGCTTTAAATTAATAAAGCCACATACGGCAGATATAAGAGTGCTTAGGGCACCTCCAACGCGGCGACCCATCCCGCGCCCGCGCGTCCGGATGGGTCCAGCCGGACAAAAACGCGGCCCAACGCGGCCACGCACCGCAAATGCGGATGGCCGCGGCGTCCGAACGACGCAAACCCGGCCCAAATCTGGCCAGTCGCGTGGCCGCGGATGGCACGCGGCGTCCTCGCGTGTCCGCTGGTCCGCGTGGCTGGCCCAGTGTTGGTGCCCCGTCCTATTAAATGTGGACTGGGGGAGGGGGACTGTCCCTATCGAGTCCCCACTCTCCACTCCGACCGCACGCACGAGCTTCCGCGCCACCATGGCCTCGAAGCGGGAGTTCCTGCCGAGCGCCAACGACCACGAGGCCGGCAGCAGCCGGCGAATCGCGCCGGCGGCGTTCGAGATGGGGCCGCCGGCACCTCCCATCTGCGAACGGATCTACGTCACCGTAGCGGTGGTGCGATTGGGATGCGGCGTCCCAATGCCCCGGGGGACGTGCACCTCCCCACGGCCGGCACGTGAGCCTAGATCGGTTCCGTGCCGATCCCAGCTCCGCCGCGCCACATCGCGGAGATCTGGAGGCGCCGCGCGCAGTTGCCGGCGGACCTCCGGGAGCACCCCGCCTACGGTCACACAAGTCCCAACTGGGACTTGTGGTTCGAGGTGGAGCACGATGCGCGCCGGCGCACGTGCTTCACCTCGGCGACGGCGCGGCCTCGCGCGCAGCCGCGCACGCCTGCTAGGCGGGGCTGGCCGCCGCCTCTATATCAACAAGCCCGCGGCGGCGCCACAGCCCCCCCCCGATCCCAGGAGGAGGACGACCCGAGGCCGCAGGCGGCGCCGCGGCGTCCCGCGAGCTCAACGACCTCGAGGAGCTGGCCAAATGGCCGCACTCGCGGAGACGCCGCGCGCGCTCCGCGCCGGAGGACATGGCCGGAAGGCCTGGAGGACGCCCGGCGGAGGCGTGGGCCTTCCTCGAGATGGCTCGTCGGGAGGAGGAGGACACGCGCCGGCGACGCTCCTGAGGAGGAGCGCCGGCCGCGCCGCGAAGGAGGCCGCGCGGCCGCCGTCAGCCAGCCCGGACCGAGCCGCTCGGAAAGGGCGCATGGTCGCCCTGGCCGAGTCCACGGCACCCTCCGCGTGTCTAGCCGAACAGCGCGTCCCCGGGCGTCGTCCTCATCGACGGCGACGACGACGAGTACTACTGGGAGTAGTACTGCGCACCGCCGGCCACCGTGCTCGAAAACCCTGGCCTAGGTTTTTTTTAGTTTAAAGCCTATATAGGGCTTTCTTTTGTGTAAAAATTGCCCAAAATAGGGCTAAGTTTAATGAACCCCTAGTTTAAATTTACCTTTTTGTTATTTTCCTTTTTCATATTTATTTTCTTTTACTTTTTTAACTTTGCGATGCGTTCCCGCGTTGGGCGCAGCGTGCGACCCAAACGGACACGCGGACGCGGGCCGCTGTCCGGGTGTCCGTCGGCCACCCAAACGGCCTAAAACGGACGGCCCGACGCGTCTATTTGGATCGCACGGTTGGAGATGCCCTTACAAATAGCTTACAAGAATAGGCACCAAGCAGACTAAGAATACACCAGAAACACAGCTAGAGATGTCTAGACCACAGCACGACACCGAGAAGACTCCTAAGGCGATTCATCTTTTAAGATAGCACAACTTGCAACTTTAAGCAATAGAGATATTCCTTCCATCCCATAAATCTCAGACAGTCTCGATAGGAAGGAGTGAGTACAATATCAGCATGAGTTCATCTACAGCTCTTTTGCATTTCACACTGCATTTCAGTTATTCCGTGCTGACATGGAACTCAGGTGACGCGCTCCTTCTCTCCCATTGGCTCCGCCCATTATCTACGTGGCAAACAAAGGTCCATTCCCGGCACGCTACTGACAAATGGGCCCCTGTACAAACAGGGCCCACTCGTCATCGACCTATCTCGCATATACTGACAGGCCTGCCCCGTCGACTCGTCGCCCGCTCCACCGTATTGATCCGCACCCGCCCACCTCCTCCCCCTCGACGACGGCGCAGATGGCGAGCGACGGCGCGGCGGCCACGCCGGCGAAGGTGACCCCGAAGAAGGCCAACCTCCTCGACCCCCACTCCATCAAGCACCTCCTCGACGAGACCATCTCCGAGGTACTGGCTATGCACGCTAAACCCTACCCCATTCTCCCGCCCGAGATCTGTGCCCTTCCCCCGTTCTGTTTTCCCCACTTGGTTCCTCTTGATTCGGCCGCTGATGAGCTAGTTCGTTCGACCAGGTGGTGAAGAGCAAGGGCTACGCGGAGGACAACCGGCTGGGCAACTGGAAGCTCCTGATAGGGACGGCCGTGATCGGCGTCGCGCTCCTCGCGCAGTTCTACCCGAAGAAGTTCCCCCAGAACCGCGAGTTCCTGCTCGGCTGCATCGCGCTATATCCTTTGATGCGATTATTTCCCCTGTTCTACTGAACTGGTGTTATGTAGATCTGTATTTTGTTAAGGATTGCCTGGAGTTTGTTGTTTGTTACTGTTGGTCCTTGACTTCACGGTGGATACGTATGTGGTGATGAATGTGGTAATGCTGATCCTTAGCTACACCAAGGAGAAGGATGCCATCATCTTCACCCACCCTCCTGCGGTGAGTTTCATATTCATCTGATTTGTTGCTCCTGAACTCCAATTGTGATCTCATCAATTACTATAGTCCTGATTTCAGTGTTTCTGTAGAAATCGGTCTCATATGTCAGCTTTTGTAGCTACATCATTTAGTATGGTTGAACACGATTAGGAAGCTGTTTTGACACCGAGTTAGATGAAAATTGTACAAGTTGCATGTTGAACAAGTTAGATGAAAATTGTACAAGTTAGATGAAAATTGTACAAGTTGAACATGATTAGGAAGCTGTTTTGACCCAATTATGACTTATAGGTTACATTTTAATCAAATATGACCCCATTCCCCTCGGCAATGATGTTGAAACTAAATATTCATGCGATGAAGTTCTTTACTGATGTAAAATCTGAACAATGTTTTAGAATTTTTCCACATTGCACTTTCTCAGGAATCATACAATTTTCCTGTTGCCAATGAAGCCTCTGTGAGAACAGTTTCTCCACTTAGTATGCTGTGTTGCATCGCGCTTGACTGCATGCTTGAAAGTCTGAACCCCGTGTCATTCAAGATACATTATGCTTTCCTCAAAAAAAAAGATACATTATGCTGACTTGTTTAGTTGCAGTTTTTTTTTTTATGATAGACTATGCTGAATATTTGCAATATTTTTACTTGCTACTGTATATTATTTTCGACTGAACGAGCAAGCACTAGTATGTGCTGTTACAACTCACAAAGTATCCATAATAGAACAAATGAAAACAACATTTGAATTTCAGATTTTGATACTGTAACTGCAACAGCACGGTGTTCAACTATTTTACATCTTGACCATAATGGCAAATGTGCCTGTCTATTCAGTTACTTGTAGTCACTGAAGCATAAAACTCGTCAAGCACCTGTAGTGTTGTTGGTCCAGAAAAAGCTCTTTATGTGAGTTCCTAGCTTATGAAGATGGATGCTTCAGTGAATGTTTTACTCATTGGATAATGAACACATCTTAAACTAGAATAAGCCTAATGGCAAAAAGATGTTCTTTGCAATTCTTGTTCCTTACTTTTGTTGCCACCATGTTTATAGCTTTGGTTAACTTATGATTGGATTTTCTGCAGGGTTCTTTCAATAGCACTGGCCTCGTTATTTCTTCAAAGTTACCAAGATTCTCAGACATGTACAATCTTTCAATAGCCAGTGCGGATCCACAGTCAATTTCTGCTCATAAGACTGTCCAATTCACTAAGAGTGTTACAAAATGGTACTGTACATTGAATTAATTTAGGCCATCGTTATGCATTTCTTATTTAAATGATTAAATCTAAACCATACAGAAGGCACCTTCTTTTAGTTATGGAGTAACATTGTTCACATAGTATCCAAACTAGTCTGAAAATGACCTGGAAAAAACATTCAAGCTTCAGTGCATGTTATAGACCCCCTCTATGTTTAGATATCACCTAGTCTGCAAATACTAGTACATGTTTATTTTGATTATCAGATAGTGGATGCACGTTGCAGGTGTATTGACAAAACATATGAGCATAAGTGTGCACATAAGCTTGTATATGTTCACAGTTTGTCTTTATTGCGTATTGGCATCCTTGTATCATAACTCTTGCTTCATAGCTCGCACTAACAGGCTTCTTGCTTTCTTGGGTAGGTTTACAAAGGACGGTGTTCTTGTGGAGGGCCTGTTCTGGAAGGATGTCGAGAGACTGGTCGATGACTACAACAATGAGCGCAAGAGCAAATGAATTAGTGACTCTTGTCTTTGATTATGAGGATAAGCTTAGCCTAATCGAATAGACAATGTTTTTTGATGACAGTACTGTTTGACTGATGAATGAAGTGTCATTAAGATTATACACCATCTCAGTCGTTTTCGTATACAAGTCTACCTATAATGGTTACTTAAATCAAATAATTGATGCGTATACTAGCATTTTGGGTTGCTTCTACTACTACTATTTTTGATGGCTTTTTTCACCTTACGTCTCTCCTCACTTCCTTTCTACCCTATGATTATATGCAAGCTGTGTGTAGTCAGGTACTTTTTGAGTGGTAATGTGTTAAGAGCATACAGCGTGTACCAGCACCCGATCAGATGTTGCTCAGGTTACGGTTACTGCCAGCTTATCTCAGAGTCACGTTAGGTTGCTATGTAAATGTGAAATCCAGTGAGCAATATGAGCTTCAGAGTCTCTATTCTGAAAAAGACTTAATGTGCGAACCCACAAGCAGCAAGATTATTATTCATCATGTCCTACACAACAAGAAATGCCACAAAATGGCCCGGAGAAACTCAAATATACTCTTGGTAAAATATTGTTTTTGCTCATTTCTGTACATCAGATGCAAAGCCTCAAAAGACACTGAGTGAGCCATGGGATTCTGATGATGAGATAATTGCAACCAAAGGAACCCATTGCTACGTGACCATATCTGCATCACCATCCTAGGAAGTTCAGTACCGATCTGAATGGGTCACAATAGCCTCAATCCGGTCTATGGATGCTTGCAATCGCCCATAGTTCATACTGAAGGCAGGTTCTCCTGTGCCAACGGCCCTGCATGCAGCAAAGATGAAAAGGAGTTGAATCGTAGTGTCAGCGAGTCCAGTGGTCATGTTAGCATGTTTTTTGATAAATATCCTTGTCTCACAGGATCTTTTCAGTGTTGACTCAGACTTACCCATGAATCTCAGGAAGCACATATTCAGCTTTCCATCCAAGCCTCAGATCAAACCCTGGAAACAAGTTGAGTTTTGATTTGTTTCTTATCTGAGAAACACCATCTCCCCCCAAGCAAGTTGAAAGCTTCCACTTCCACCCAGTCGCCTTCAGTTGGAAATTGTGACCAATTCCGACCTGTATTACATTTGTTATTAGAAATCACATATAATTGAAGTGAACTTTGAAAAAGGAGCATTTTGTTTCTAAACAATATAGCCTTTCTGAGATTGACCACCGTACTTCGTACATGGCTCTTTGTTCCAAACTAAAGCATGCAGCGGGGAAATGCCATTCTTAAATACTCGATCTGTCGAGAACAGGGCAGTAGCCCAGTGGTTAGGGTCGCAGCGGTGCACTCAGCGATCAGAGTTTGACTTCCATCGGGAGCGAATTTCTGGAATTCTCACTAAGGAGTCCTATTCTATAAAAAATATGCCACCAAGGGCTCGTCCTGGTTGGTCTCTTTTTATATACTCTATCTGTCCAACATCCTTATATCAGAAAAGAGAAGGTCTACTCCATTCTAGACAATTATGTATTCCATGTAAACTAAGAAATCAACATGTGCTCTTTTCAATTAAGTTGTACCAAGAAGCCATTTCTGAAGAATACAGGGATTAAAGCCGAAATATATGCAATCGGCACGTTCTGTAGAAAACAAGTACTCTAGGTATAACTGTGTTATAACAAAATATCTGTCTTCAACATTCCAGTATCAGAACCATTGCAGAAGTACTTTTTTTGTTGTTGAGAAACTGCAGAAGTACATAATGATAGACTTTTTGACCACTTTACTGATGTATGCACTGGCCCAATTTCTATTCTCATTTGTAGATTCCTTTTGCATTAATTCTGTGCATCAAGCAAGCAGGTATGTAGTGCATCAATATATTGGCATCTCGCCCATGAGAATTATTACCAGCCATACTATTATCAAGTATCAATATCAACCACCAAAATGCATAATTGGAACCCGCATGACCAGTTGAACATACTACTACTATCTACTTGCGCCATTACATGACCTATTGCAAGGAATACTGGGATTAAAGCTGACATGTATGAAATCGGCACGATCTATAGAAAACAAGTAGTTTTAATTGTGTTATAACAAAATATCTGTCTTCAACTTTCCACTACCAGAACCATTGCAGAAGTACATAATGACATACTTTTTGATCACTTTACTGATGTATCCACTGGCCCAACTTTTATTCTCATTTCTAAATTCTTTTTGCATTAATTCTGGCATCAAGCAAGTAGGTATGTAGTGCATCAATATATTAGCACTCCCCCATGAGAACTATTACCAGCCTTACTATTATTATCAACCACCAAAATGCATAATTAGAACCCGCATGACCACTTTACTGATGTATGCATTGGCCCAACTTCTGTTATCATTTCTAAATTCCCTTTGCATTAATTCTGTGCATGAAGCAAGCAGGTATGTAGTGCATCTCTCCCATGAGAACTATTACCCGCTATACTATTATCAACCACCAAAATGCATAATTAGAACCCGCATGACCAGCTGAACATACTACTACTATCTACTTGCGCCATTACATGACCTATTGCTGCAAGGAATAGTGCGGAATGCGGACTAGCTGTCAGTTGCCTCGCACAAAACCGTGTCAGATAAGTAACCATTCTTGCTACCACATAAACGATGTATGAATACCAGGATTAAACAGAGCAAAGAACCTGAAGGTTGAGATACTTGGAGAGTGGTATCTTCTTGGAAAGCAGCTGTACGTCACCACTGATGGGCTTGTACTGGAACTTCCACTTCCGGTCGAAGTCCAGGGGCTTCAGAACTACCTTGGCCTCGAAATCGTTCACCTCAAGATTGTAGAACTGAAATAATGAATACCAGGGGGCAGGGGCATCAAGCCGGAAACATCAGCAAGAGTAAACAATTGGGGGAGAAATCTACGGGCAGGCCAACGCTTGAGGTTTACTAGGGTTTACAGGATGAGGCACGGACCTCGAAGTTGAGGCCGACGCGGAGGCCCTGGAGCTCCTTGCGGAACTTGAAGTGCAGCTCGGCCGGCACGACGTTGATGTGGTACAGCTCGTCCAGCGTCGTCGGCCCCTCCCCGACGCCCCCGTCCGGCGGCCCTCCGCCGCCGGCGCCCGAGCTCGAGGCCATCGGACGCGAGAGAGAGGAGGGTGGGCTCCTCTTTCCTTCGCAGGTGGATTGCTGGGCGGCGGCAGCGAGGTGGACGGAGCGATCGACCGGCCCACCCGGGACCCGGCCGTAATCTAGTAGAGTGCTCCTTTTGCACGTCGCACCCTCGCCTCTGTGTATACTGCCGGCAAGGGCTCGCTTTTTTTCCCATCCATTTGATAAATTCCCCTTGAATTCTAAGGGCTCATTTGATTCATAGTACATGGAAAACATAGGAATATAAAAAAAATAGGATTATGATGCCTTGTGTAGTGAAATTGATTGTGTAAAAAAAATTCCATGAGGTATGACCTCATATTTTTTTCCTATAAGATTTGCACTACAAGATTCCTATATGATTATTTTCTATGGGATATGTTTGTATGAATAAAACAATTAGTGCATAAAAAATCTCATAAAATCTAAATACAATATATATATATATATATATATATATATATATATATATATCCTATGAATCAAAGGAACCCTAAGCAGGTGCATTCTCTGAAGCACCATTTATAAAGCAGGTGTATACAAATAGAAATATTCAATCCTCATTTCTCATGAAAAATTTGCATCCAAAGTTCCAAACTAAACAAATGGATGTGTATTCGCAAAAAATGGATGTGAAAAAATACCCGATTTTGCTTGAAAAATACAAATAGAAATATGATATACACTAAATTTTGAAGTAAACATATTCATATATGAATAAAAAAAGTTAGCTAATTTCAGTAATGCCAGCCCTACAGGACAGTTGTCCAACAAAAACTTTAACAAGCGGTTACATGTTTTCTTAAATCAAACTAGAAGCCATTGTGCATTAAATTAGTATATTTATCTCTATACCAGCCTATATTTGACTTAAAATACAAAAATCTACGTATATTGTTATATTCGTCTCTGTTTCGAATTGAGTGAGCATTCGATTCGCATTCGATTAACATCATACGTTTCGCATTCGTGTTTGGCAACATCTGTATTTGTATTTGTTTTGAAAGTATGAAAATGGATGTTGATGACCTCAGTGTCGAAAGAATGCCGTGCTCTCCAGGGTTTGAAACTCCTAAATAATTTTTGAGACCAGATAACCGTAAGTAACATGAATCTCAATAGTAATTTGAGAAGAAGGTATACATATATTCAAATTCAACCGAAATAAACTAAAATTTTCTGTTTCAAAATCATCAAGAATATGAATTTGACCCCAAAACCCCTCAATTCCCTTCTCCCTCCCACGCACACCTATGTGCAACGAGATGCAGCCTGTGCCTCCTCTCCTCGCCCCATCGGCGTGAGTCCATGACCGCCGCCGCGCCGCCGCCACCTCCTCCCAAAGTCTTCCTCCGCCGCGGATTTCTCCGATGCGTCCCCCCCTCGACCTACACACCCTCCTCAGGCTGCGGCTGCCCCCTCGCCACCCCCTCCACCGCCTCCTCCACTCCCACACCCCCAACGACCGCCCGCCGCCGCCGCCGCAGCACCCGCCCCCGCACGACCCCGAGCTCTGGATCGCCAAGGCGCTCGCGTCCGCGGCCTTCCTCCGGCCACACTACCTACCGGCATTCCGCCGCCTCGCCCCCTCCCAGTTCGCCGCCGCCGCCGCGCTCCGCCACGCGCCGTGCGCCTCCTCCGCGCTCCAGCTCTTTTCCTCCCTGCACTCCTTCCCGCTCGCCATCCCCCCGTCCGCGCACTCCTACCGCTACGTCATCTCGCTCATGTGCCAGTCCGGCCGCCAAGTCGATGCCCTCCAACTGTTCGACCGAATGACGGACCAGTCTGGGTACTTACCCAACGCCCGTTTCCTCTCGTTTCTGGCCGGTTCCTGCGCCAGCGCAGGCCTTCTTGACGCCGCTGCGGCATTGCTCTCCAAGGCGTCGCAGTTTGGTTGCTCCATAGAAGCGTATGCATATAACAAGCTCATGGGCTCGTTCATCGGCCGCGGCCGGGTGCAGGACGCTGTGGCGTTGTTTGAGGGGTGGATCCAAGGGGCAGTTTATTCTCCCGACGTGTGGAGCTTTAATGTCGTCATCAAGGGCGTGTGCCAGTTGGGGGATGTTCAGAAGGCGCTTGAGTTGGTCGAAAGGATGCATCAGTTTGGTTGCTCGCCGGATACTGTCACACATAACATTCTTGTGAATGGGCTATGCAGGGTAAAGGAGGTGAGTAAAGGCCGTGAGGTGTTGAGGAGACTTCAAAGAGATGGTGTTTGCACGCCCAATGTAGTGACATACACCTCCGTAATCTCGGGTTACTGTAAGGCTGGCAGGATTGAGGATGCCGTGGCAGTATACGATGACATGGTTGCCTGTGGGACAGCACCCAATGTGGTAACATACAATGTGCTTATCAATGGATATGGCAAGGCTGGAAATATGGGGTCTGCCGTGGCAGTGTATCAGCAAATGATACTTCGTCGCTGCCCTCCTGACGTTGTGACATTTAGTTCATTGATTGATGGGTATTGTCGGTGCAGTCAGCTGGATGATGCAATGAGGATTTGGACTGAGATGGCTCAGTGCCAGATTCAACCAAATGCACACACGTTCTCTATCATGATACACACATTTTGTAAGCAGAACAGAGCAGCGGAAGCACTTCGCTTTCTGAAAGAATTGAACATGAGAACAGACATTGCACCACAGGCATTCATCTATAACCCTGTGATTGATGTACTGTGCAAGGCTGGAAAGGTGGATGAAGCAAACACAGTTCTAATGGAGATGGAAGGGAAAGGGTGTCATCCCGACAAGTATACCTATACTATTTTAATAGTTGGACACTGCATGAAGGGTAGGATAGCAGAAGCCATCACATTTTTCCATAAAATGGTAGAGACTGGGTGTACCCCTGACAGTATTACAGTCAATTCTTTTATTAGCTGCCTTTTAAAGTCTGGAATGGCTAGTGAGGTGGATCACATAATGCGTATTGCATCAGGGGGCACTTCATCGAGTTGGAGAGATCCTTCTCCTATAACCCGAAGAGTAGACATTTCAGTAGCTGTATAGCTGAATGATACAATGGAGAATGCAAGGAGATCATCTTGAATGTTTCTGATGCGGATTACGGGGCATCTGACGCTTGTCCAAATAAGAAGAACACTCTCTGGTGAGTTTTGTTTTGAAGGCCGCTTGAAACTAACTAGTATATATTTTCATTTGAACCATTTCCGTATAAACTTGTATAACTTCATATTTATCATCTCAGTTCTCCTAAATGTGTTTGATTAAAAGGTTTAGTAGCCTGTTTATTGCCCTCTTTACATTTTAATTCATCTTAGACATAGTAGCAGGGTTAATCCGAGACGGTGGCTGTGTTTAATAGTCTATTGGAGTCAATATAGACTGCCAACAAGATTTTACCGCACACCTGCTATTCTGATATCGACATTTGATGCCTCACTGGCGAAATCCCTGATTTCTATATACATGCCTAGTCACATGAACTCAACTACAGTTGTATTAGATTAAAATATAATTGAATAAATTATACTGATTTGTTTTACATAGTTGTTTTGCAGAACATTCAGTCGAAAAGAACTCAATTGTAACTGTAAAGATCTTGGTTTCACCAAGGCTACAGAACTATTGAGAGACTAATCCAAAGCAACTTCATGCCAAGAAAGGAAAGGACAAGCAGTTTGGTGCTCCATGTGCATGTATTCATTGAAGTGTTTCGATGAATACCATGAAGAGAAGCAAATGGTGGATCTGCAAATTTCAAGGGACCTGCTGATCTGCTGCAGTAATGTTGCAGCAATTGCTCCATGGATACTTGACACACTCCTAAACACCTCATGTATGATTTGTCGACCCCCTGGGTTTCAGATCATAAGGTCCTCAAGTCACTTTGGTCTGCCTGTGAAGAACATGCTTTGTTTTGGAGGAGCTGTTACCTGAATGAGGGGGAATCGGTTGTTGAAGACTCAACACTTGAAGTACGTGATGGATGTAATTTACCCTCTAACAGAGGTACTTCACTTGTATTGCGTCTTTTTGTTCATTGTTCACTCCAGTACAGAAGATATTTTAGGAAAGGGTAGTTGATCATTTCGACTGGCATGCACATTGTGTGCAGTTTTCCTACAACCATGTCTACACAATAATACAAGTATGGTCATACAGTTTTGGCAGTTGCATTTTTGTTGTGATTCTTATTATCTTGTTTCTTAACCATACTTGTTATTGAGTAGCAATATTTTAGTTTCCGCAACATAATATATGGCATGTTGAGGTGATTAGCAGCTTGGCTTAGAAGTCCTATAAACCGAGGTACCAGAAAATCTAACAAGGTATTTTTTATATATTGTCAGCTTATCTGCTAAACCTTTGGAATAACACCTTATTTTGTAGGATTTAAGAGCTAAGACCATGGTAGCTAAATTCGCAAAAAAGAGAGATCATGGTAGCTCGAAAAATAAGCATACCCCGTTGCATTACCCAAGTTCAGTGGGTAAGTAGTTCGTGACTCAGTGACTCGTTATGTCAATAAATCCAATAGTCAATTTAGGTTCATAAAGTTGTCACATGAATGTTATGTGAGCCTGTGTTTTGTTTTCTTCTTTGCTTTGCTGTGTTTACCGCTGTTTGTCAAAGAACTAATTGAGTCACAAGACATAAGCTCATTTGACAAACTCTTGGCACTGATACATCATCAATTAATACCTTGCCAACCTCTAAAAACCGGCTAAATCTGATGTACAATGTAGCTGATACAGTGGAATGGTGTCAGTGGACATGTATTGGTTTGATCTCTACTTCAAGACTAAAGTAGGTGCTGTAGCCTGTAAGCGAGCAAATTCACCCATTCATTTTATTAGCAGCTGGTGGATTCTCCATAGATGTTGTCGAGAACTGCCATCACCCCAATGATAAAAGCCTGGTCGCATCCTGACTGCACTGTCACGTGGTAGAAGTCATTGCTCCCTATCAGCTCTTTCTTCCCCATCTACAGTTTGAAGAATATGTGTTAGATCCCTATGTTTGTTGTACGCATGGAAATTCTTATACACTTTACCAGAAACACTTGCACACACATGTAAACTAGCAATCAAGCAAAATCATTGGAAAAAATCAAACACCATTCTTAACCAATAGCATATTCGTCCTTACTTTGTCATGGAGTAATTCTTGACAATTGTGATTCATGAGAGGAAGATGCGCATGCACTTAGTGAGTGATAACACACAGGAACTCTTGAAAAGGGTTCAGCCCTTCGATCAAGCGTTGGCGTGTCTCACTCACACATGCATGTGTTTTCAGTGGCACCATTTTAGTCCCTCCGCTCTAGATCAAGCTTGTGTTTTGGCAGGAAATGCACACGTGTGTATATAGGTGTGGTGGTGTGAGTGGGGTGTGTGTGTGAGTGCCCGCCCTTGTAATCTAAAGAAAAAGAAATATGGGTGTAGTAATTTAGTGATAATGCAAAGGTATTTTACAAAATAAATACAATTTGTTGCAAAAGCACATGTAGAAATTTTCTTGCAGACCTGCAGTACTATTTTGCCGGCGCAATCAATTATTGTGCACTTGGGCAGTATCTATGTGCAAAAGATATGTAATGTGCTTGTGGCATGCATGGGAAATGCTTATGCAACTTTACTAGGCACAACACACCTGCATACATGCGTAGAACAATAAGCAGAACCACTGGAAATAGTTAAATAACACCCATTTAATCAGCATCACTTTATCACTTTAGAATAGTGTTTGCTTTTTTCCCCTGCTGTCATGGAGTAATTCCGTTAATGATGATTCATGACTCATGGGCCGTCTGTAGTTCACAACTGACTTATGTACATGAAAGAAAGATATGCACACACTTTGTAATTTAGTGGTAACACAAAGGAACTCTACAGAAGAACTCATGGGCCATCTGTAGTTCACAACTGACTTATGCACATGAAAGAAAGATGCATGCGCTTTGTAATTTAGTGACAATTAGTATGAATCGGAGGTAGTAGAACGTTTGCTTGCAGGGGATTTCGAATGTATGGGGTGGCATACCTGTGCAACTATTTTGCCAGTGCAATCAATTATTCTGCAGTTTCTATCTGCAAAAGATCCACAGATCTCAAAGTCCCAATTATTGCAGTGCCTCTTTGGTTCAATGTGAATT
This sequence comes from Lolium multiflorum, assembly GCA_030979885.1. NCBI lineage: Eukaryota > Viridiplantae > Streptophyta > Magnoliopsida > Poales > Poaceae > Lolium > Lolium multiflorum. Next base: position 224,950,343 of record CM061748.1, read on the forward strand.
CTAACCGGTGCACCCTTTGCTATGCATGATTTTGGATCAGTTAGGCTAAAGACCAACTTGTTTTTCCCTTGATAGTCCATTGAGTACCCGTTCCATTTGTTCCGAGTGCTTAGAGCTTGGACAATTCCTCCCTGCAGTGGAGACCGGAGAGTTCTATTATGGCGATTTCCAAAGAAATATAGGATGCAAGGATATGTGAGGGGAGATCGTCTGTGTTTGCTTTCTTTCCCTTCGACAGTTAAGTTCTTCACTGTCAACTTATTTGAAGTTAATTGTATTTGTACCCTTGTTTATTTAGTCTCCACAAAATTAAAGAGCAAGATTGGGCACAAAAGATTTGGAATAACATAAGAAGCACAGGGGAATCAGAATAACTTCATAAGCAAATAGTTGTAGTCCTAATCAATTAACTTTAGTTCAGGCAAGCACTAAAAACATTTAATAGAGAGTAAAAAGCTATCCAGGGGTTACTACTGCGCAAGTTATGATCCATTACCTTTCTAGAAATGAACAGTATTTGTTCTCCATCACCGTCTTTCACCATGAGCTCCCCCTTAGATCCAAGTATGCCACAACCATCCACAATGAAAACAACATTATGGCTTAGGTCAGTAACAACAAAGCCACCACCATTCACTACCATGGGTCTCCTCCTGATCATCAGCACAGCTGGAGTGCTTGAGCAATACATCTTGCTAACTACAGGCATGCTGTCGTCCATCTCACTTAATACTGTTCACAGAACAAAGAGAGATGGCCCTATTACTCAGTCTAAACTCTGTTTCTGTGTCTAGCTCACCTCTAGCATCTTGTGTGGCCAGCTGGTGAGTACTTATAATGGGGCACATACAGTTGTTTTACAGAAGACAGTCACCCAAGCTAAGAAGCAAGGAAATTAAGTAGGTGGGTGGTTCAAGAGTTTCTCTACAATCAAGTCACAGCAAGTTCTCCCCACATAAAGTGATTCCTGAAAGCCTGGTCTGACTGAATAGACCTTGTCTAACTTTTCTAAAGCATCATCATTGGTGACAGTCCTCAGAAGTTTATTCTTGCTCAAACAATGTCCATTTTTATGCTTCTTTTTTGTAGCGCTTCTCATGTACACCGTAATGCAGGTCATTGTGGACTACACTTCTTTTGTTTCTTTTCAGCTCAAACTACTACATGTTTGCTACCACTCTTAACAGAACTTTGTATAAATCTAGAGGTCCAGCACATGATTTTCTAAGGATCTTTCCTAACTGTGTACTGAGTGGTGACTGCGTGTGATGGTGTGAGGACCATGCAAGGAAAAGCATAAGTGCAAGTTAATATTTGACTATAAGGTTCCACTTCTGGATAAAGTTAGCCTTGTGCATCCATGTTACTCCCTCCGTGCATCAATATAAGATGTTTTAGCTACTTTTGAAGTAGACTAGATACAAACTAAAGTGAGTGAACCTACACACTAAAAATAGACTAGATACAAACTAAAGTGGATGAACCAAAGAAAATGCCCCAATATCTTACATATCCAAACAGAGGGAGTACATGGGAAAGCACTTCTGGCCTCTGGGTACATGCATGCTGTATTATACCAGCAATCATAATCCAAAGTGACCTACAATTATGCTTTTTTTCTGCCTTGAAGATTCATCCATGGCTATGGTAGAATCTGATAGCATATTTTATGAAAATATTTGTTCAGCAATTAACATCCTTTTAGGAATGTTGTCAATCTCTGGATTGGTGAAGCATTGCGTATACAATTAAAAGAAGCCAACATTGTGGATTACCATGCAAGCTGTCAGCCTGCCAAGTGTTGGGCGGCCAACAGAAAGAAAAAGTTTGGGCAATGGTCATGCATATGGGCAAGCAGATATTTTTGGCAGGCAATACATAATGAGCAGAAGTATGGCTGATCAAGCTATACCTATACAAGGAAAACTGCCAAACGAAGCATGAGAGTATACTGGAAGCTTCACATCTTGTTACTGTCATATTATTGATGCCTTGCCTATCTTTCCGCTTGTATTATTGTGAACTTTATGAGAGTTCATCTCTTTCTAGTGTAGGTCCCTTGAGCACAACTGTTAGAAGTACAGTGAAATATTTCGTATATTTCTGTTTGCATATGTTGAGATCTTTTGTATTGTAAACAATTATATATTTTTGCATGTTGTCATTGTGTGCTCCATATGTTAATATTTTTATTTATTTATTTGGCTGCTGCTTGCATTATATTCTTTTGTTGTTGTTGACACGTTTTCCCTTCATATGAAGGTCCCTTTCATGCAATCAGTTAGGCTGACTGGCGCTGTTGAATCTCTGGATCCTTGAGACCTTGATTTGTGGGGTAAAGCGCATAAAGGTACACTATGCCCTATTCTTGATGCAAATCTAACTTGAGATGAAAAGGAATCATCATACTCTGTTGCTGGTTCACTGGTATTTTCTGGTGGCCTATGGAAGATCTGTACAATGAAGGAATATAATTGTTCTTCCTTGCTATATCTCAGCTCTTCAACGACGAACTAGTCTCAACTAACAGGAACCATTAGTTGTTGAATCGTTGAATCTCCTCTTCTGTACCTGGAAGGCTGGAACGTCGGTGAAACACAAGGTAAAGCTGTTGTGTGCTTTTGTTGGAACATAAACTTCAAAGTTTCGGCATGAAGTGCCTAACCCAAAGATTCTCTTGCCTAACACTACAACCATTTGTGTCCAGGAAAGGTGAACAGGGGCCATGCAACGTTGTCAACTATTTCTGGCTAGTATAGCTGTAGCCAAGAGATCCCAACAGGAATGGTTGAGAAACTCTACTAACCGAGCCTTTGGGGCTAAGCAACCACCCGCTGAAGGAAACTTGAAGAGTCGTTTGGTCCTTCATCCGCCTGATGTGTCTCTGTAAGAGTGTGCAAGTCTCATAATTGATGAATGAAGTTTGTAGAAAACTCGTGTATACTACTAGATTAGAAGCAATACGTGTGCTGAAGCAAAGAGTTAGATCCACGGGAGAGCCAGATTCAGCTACCACATTGATTATTTTTTTTCGTATTTATTTTCAACTAGCCTTTTTTTTTTTTTGACATTTCAACTATAGACTCTAAGGCTGTGTTTGTTTGAACTTCCACTTCTGCTTTTAGAGCTTTTAGGGTCTAAAATCACCAGCCGAAACAAACAGCAGGAATTTGAAAAGCGATTGTCGGAAGCGCTGTGAGGAAATGAACGTGAATCGCGAAAGCAGGACCAGACCTGCTTCCCGAGCGACAGCGGACCAAAATACCCCTACCTCTTCCTGCTAACTACGGAAAAACTACCCTCGCATATAAGCTGGCCCGCCCCTTGTAACAGACCCCAGCCCGACAGCCCCCAGCCCATTTTCCCTTCTCCTCGTCCCGGTCAATGGAAGGCTAGGGTTAGCGTTTCCCCGCCCCGCCCGCCGCCGCCGTTCTCGGCCAGCGCCGTCACCAATATCCGCCGCCGCCGTCCCTGTCGTCCTCCCCCGCTCCATTCCCGTCCTCTTCAAGGTCGCGGCCGTCCCAGGATCCTCGGCGAGCTCGCGCCCGTCCTCGTCCCTGAAGCTCGTGGCCGTCCTCGTCCCTGTAGGTTGAGACGCCGCCGTCCCTGTCCTCCTCCAGCTCGTGCCTTGCCCGTCCTCTGCAAGGGCGCGCCGTCCCAGTCCTCCTCAAGCTCGACCCGTCCCAGTCTGCAGCATCCCCGTCGGCCGCCGCTAACAGGAGCTCTGCTCCTCTGCGGGCGACCGTGGGTCGATCTTGGCAAGGTGAGGCTCAGATCCTCCGAATCCGCCAGCTATTCTTCACGGAGGGCTACCTCCACCGCTCTGCTGCAGCAAGTGCATCCAGCGGCAATTCCTCCTAGATCTGTGTGGTTGTTGATTAGTGTATTGATGTGCCCTTGGTTGATGAAACATGGACAGTGTGTTATATTTTTATTTGCTGAAATCTGTGAGACCTGAGCCAAGTGTAGTTCGTTTATCTTTTGCTTTACCTGCTAGATCTCTCAAGTGATGCTAGCAGCTGTAAAAAATATGTCTACTCCTGTCTCTGATGGCTCCAACTTCTCCACTAAACTTGATGTTCATTGACGCTAAACATGTTCGCAATAAATTTAGCCAAAAAACAGGTGAATCGAGGTGATTCAACTCAATATAATTGTCGCAACAATATTGTATATTTATTAACCAAGCACTCGAAATATATTCGGGTACAAAGGGAGCATTTACAATAAATAGATTTAGATGTACCCCTTGCTGCACGATCCCGTGAATGCAAAATACAAAAATGTTTGTCGTGCATAAAAGAATATTTAAGTCTCGGTCCTCTTCCTAGCTCTCCATTGTGGGATGATGAGACATGTCTTAATATAAATGTCACCACACTCTCGTTTTATTTTTAAATATATGTGATGTTTTATATTTATTATTTAATATGAATAAGTCTCATAAAACAGTCAAAATTAATTGATTTGTGTCAAATTAGCATTTATACAACTTTAGCAGCATTTAGGGGCATTTCAGAGATTTCATCCTTCATAACAGGTACAACAGCTATTACCAGCACTTCTGCCAAACATCAAATCTCTGCTTCTCACATCTGCTTCCTGCAGCTGCTTTTCCACAGCTCAACAGCTACAGCTGCTTGTCAAAAGATGCAGCCCAAACAAACAGACCCTAAATGGGTTAGGTGTGATGATTAGTGCTTCTGGACACAAGGCTTGCACGAATCCTCTAATGGGCCTTGTTTTCTTTAGATCTTGTGGGGGAGTGTTACATTTGAATCCGAAACTCGTCGGGGCCTGTGTCTGTGCCTCTGTGGTATGTGAATCTCGAGACCGGCGCGGCGGCGGGGAGCTCTGATCGACGCATCATCGAGAATTCGGGACTGTAATCATAGTCTTCGCTCAGAAAAGAAAAAGGGAATCAGTGATATTCATGTTGGGCATGTTTTCTTTTTACAGTCTAAACTTACGCGTCTTGCCTTGTGTTCGATCCAAGAAACTAGGGGCTTTTTTGGGGTTGAAGGAAATTTGTCTGCAGGGACCGTTTGGTTCGAAGAGACAAAACAACATTTTTTCTTTCACAATTCATGTGGAGTAGCAAATTTATGTGTTGTTATTTGCTGTTAGATTTAGGAAATCAAAACAAAACTCTATCCTCTTTCGATTAATTATCAAGAGCATTGTCTTTCACTTAGAGGTAATTATTTTCTTACATATTGACGCGTGGCTTTTGCATCAGAGTTAAGCTAGAACCGCACGAAAGACGCGGTGCCAGACACTCGCGGCTAAGAGCATTTTCACCGGTGTGTCCATAGCGATCCCAGTAGTGATTTGGAGACAGTGCCCCATAGTGACCAATAAAATCATCGGCGACCCCGTGTCGGCCCCTACGCAGAAGGACTGAGTTGGGGTCGCTGGCACTCCCGTCCACGTAGGATTTCACCCCACAGGACCCTCTTGACAGCCAAACCCGCCCAATATCCACCCACTCCGCCCCTTCCGATCCGCCTCCCACCCCTCTAAATTGCCATCGTCGCCTCGTCCCCCATGCCTGACCTTTGCCTGCCCGCCCTGAAACCACCGCCGCAGCCAACGCTGAAACCTCTGCCATCTCGCAGTGTCAGAACCTACCGTTGGCATCGGCATCTGCCCCGTCGCCCACCGCCCACAAGGTGTTCGGCGGATTGTCGCGATGGACAACGACGATGAGATGATCGCGCAACTGTTCATGCAGGAAGAAGCCAATTCCACCTTTGAGCGGCAACAACAGTTGCTGATGTTGGCCAACCTTCTCCGCCTTCGCCAGCACCTGCTCGCCATCAGCGTGCCTCGGCATGGCAGTTCGAGGGCCGGGAAGGCGCCGAACAAGGACCGACATCGCCAAGCCGACGCACTGTTGCTTGACTCCGACTACTTCGCCGACGATGCAACACATACACCAAAAGATTTTTCAGCGGCTATTTAGGATAAACAAGGATCTGTTCATGAAGATTTTGTTCCGCATGAGGGAGTATGACACATACTTCATGAGCAAGCAAGAGAATATAGACCGATGCATAAATAGTTTCAATATTTTAGCAACTTAATGTATGATGCAGAGTATCACCTTTCTAATCTATTTCATAATCTGCTACCCAGTGATACTATATTTCTGTATGTTGCATGATCAGGACCTCAACACAGGGGTTGCACAGACTATGATAAGTACTGTATGTTTGGAAACGACATGTATCTGACATAAGATCATGTGAGCTTCCTTTTAGATTTGTGTGATCCCGCTTATCCACCAAAAATCAAGTACTACCTGCATAAAATGACCTATTCATCTGCCAGGCGCCAGTTTAGGATGAACAAACCTGTGCAATCTTGCTTGCTCATGAAGTAGTCGTCCTCCCTGACGCGGAAGACAATCTTCATAAACAGATCTTTGTTCATCCAAAACCGGCGCCGAAATTCCTTCGGCGAATGAGTAGCATCATCGGTGAAGTAGTCACACTCAAGCAGCATGGCGCCGGCTTGACGATGTCGGTCGACATTCCTTTGCATGGCCTTGAACCGCCGCATCGAGGCACGGCCACGAACGGCTGGCGAACACGGAGGAAGCTCGTCAAAATCAGTTGTTGCTACCTCCGGACAGCGGCAGTGCTCTCCTCCTCCATGAATAGCTGCACCAACGTCTCGTCGTCGCTGTCCATTGCGGAAATCCGACGAACACCTTGCGGGCGGAGCGCTTGGGCGGAGGTGGCGGCGGCCTCTATTCCGGCCAAAACAACGGCTACCGGTGAAGGGAGTGGCGGCGGTCTCGATGGCGGGCAGCTATGGACAGGCGAGGTGGAAGGCTAGCACGAGGGACGCAACGGTGACGACGACGATGGGTGGGAATCGGCTTGGGCGGTGGTGGGAGGGGGGACCGACGCATCTAGCTGTCAGAAGGGCCCCGCGGATGCTTTCTTACGTGGCCGAGGGTGCCGACGCGCCCGATTCACGCCCTTTGCGAAGGGGCCGACACAAAACCACGCCGACGCTTTTTGGAACGCGCCGGTGTGAATTCAAAAAAAGCACCGCGTACCAAATAACTACCGAAGAAGACGATATCGGGAGACGCCGGTGAAGACGCTCTAAACTCTTTCGACGCGACCACACGGTTCATATAGGGCACGTTTGGTAGGCTGCATGCCCATTGGCTTGCATTGGGCCAGCAATTTTTGGCCCGTTTGGTTGCCTGGGCCGACTCGCGTTGTTGCACGAACCGGTTCTCAAAGCATCCTCGGGCCAGGCCCTGGAGGAACGCCCGGTTCAGAAGTTTCCATCGGTGCAGGAAAATCTCCACGGTGACTGATGCAAAAGGGAATCTTCGGCGCACATGCGGAGACGAGAATGGAGATAGCAGGAGCTGCGGCGCGAATCGATGAAAAGCGAAAGGGGGGGGGGGAGGATTCCGTCACCTACCGCCGCGCCCCATGGCCTATTTCTACCCCCTCCTCCACTCTCCCCCCAAATTTCGAGCTTCTCCTCCCGTCGGCAAGCAGGTAAGAGGTACACACATCTCCGGTCGGCGACGGTTGCAGCAGCAGCATCAGTGAGTACATTTGGGCTGCTTCATCTACTTCCTGGTGCAGCGCATCTTCACCTCCGATGATGACTGTAAGGCATCCCTTATCCCGGTACCGCGGTAATGTTTAGATCTAGGTTAGGAGTTGTCAGATCTTGTCTAGGGTTTGGTCTTGTAGCAGGGGTTAGTTCGGATTGTGGTGAGCTATCATGATCTTGCTAGGGTTCGACATTTCCGGTTGCTTGTTTGTCCCAAATGTGCTCACCTACCATGATCTTGCAAGGGTTTGTGCTATTCACAGTTGTAATGAACTGCTTGTCTAATTTAGGATGATTGTTGGTATGGTTTGTGCTATTCACATGTCTTTGTTTCCAAGTAGATTCACGTTATATGTACTATGATGTGTGTAGGACTCCTTCTGTGATGACTTTAGCCAGGCGCTTGTCTGCATTGAGAACTCTCAGATCCCTTCGCAAGTTCCCGATTCACAGGCCACCTATGACACCAAGGTGGCGGTCACCCCTCTGCATGTGTCTGGCCTAGTAGCTCTGGCTCAGGTAGCGGAAGAGGTCGCGGCTAGGTTGGCCACCACAAAGAAGAACAAGAACCGCAGGGAAGCGGACAGGGCCTTGAAGGCCGGGCAGAAAGGGACTGGCACCATGAAATGGCTTCCATTCATGTCCAGCTTCGTGTTCGTGTTGGGAAAGATGTCCGGCTTGATCAAGACCGGAGTGAGAACTGAGAAGATTCAAGGAAGTCCATCTGACTGGTGTGGCGAAGGGCCTGTTTGACCACTGTGGTGTCTCCGTGTGCTCCACTCAGGTGTACAACCACCTGAGGAAGTGGAGGCAGAGGTGGCTCACCATTAGCAGGCTCCGCGATCTAAGCGGGGATCAGTGATGCGAGGATACGTCGCAGTGAGCACGCTTAGTCCACCTCACTAACTCTTTTGATCAACCACTAGCAGAACTAACATCATTGTCCCTTCGTATCGTAGGATCACCCAAAGGACGCGAAGTTCCTGAATGTGCCCATTGCCAACTACGACGAGATGCATACTATCTTCTCTTTCAGCCTCGCCCCCGACAAGTACGCCATGGGATCTAGTGATCATCTAGGCTCGGCTGCAGCAATTCCTTCACCTGAGGATGTTGAAACCTAGGAGTTCGACACAGTCAACCTTGATGGGCCACCTGAGAAGGCTGGCGACGCACCTGAGAATGTGACCGCTGGCAAGAGGAAGAGAGGCGCCTTCGCCGACGACGAGATCGTGGCCTTCACCAACATGACTATTGCTGTGAAGGACGTCGCACAGGTCATCAGGGACAAAAAGCCCACGAACATGCACCCTGACCTGTACAATGCGGTCATGGACATGCTTGGCTTTGCCGAGGATGATCTCATGGCCGCCCTGAGCCACCTCGTCGACCACAAGGCCCAGGGTTCCAGCTTTGTGGGCATGATCGAGCCACACCGCGTCCTCTGGCTAAGGAACTACCTTGGCAAGTACCACTCAAAGGTGTAGTGGTGCCCTTGACGGGTGGTTCAGGAGATGCATGCATGGAGCTGGCGATGATGATGATGTACATTTTGGCATAAGCTAGTGTTGAAAAAACATTTAATGGCCCCCTTTTGTAACTATGATGAGGTGGTATATACTAACCCCTCAGGTGATGGTGAACTTGCGTTGTTAGGATGACACCCACTTTTTTTGTGGTGGTAGGATGACACCATGGTAGTGTAGGATGAACTTGTGATCCATTTTTGAAATGATCATGCATGCCCCTGTTAGTTTATCATTTGCTGTCAACAGTTGTGTTGTTCTATTGCTCTGTTATGAATTGCTTCATGGTTGTGATCGATTACTTGTTCTTCTCATGCCGTGCTAGTGGTATGTGGTGTTCTGCGGACGGGTTCAAGGAATCTACAACTCCTGGAGAGTCTCTCAAGACTAGGTCAATGGCTACTCCAACAACAGCTTCCGAGGGTATGAAACATTGGAGGACGCACAACAAGAGTACCTCACCTTCCTCGAAGAAGAGTTCCTGCAAGATCAGGCCATCGATGAGGCAGTGCCATTAGCACAGCTGCCGCCGGAGGAAGTACATGCTCTACAAGGAGCAGCACCGATGGTACGTCCCAGTCGGGTCAAAGATTACATCATCGCCCTCCTTATCTTGGTGATCGTGAGGATCTTGTTCTTCTGAGTGGTGTCTGATCGTATGCAACATGCTATGGCATGGTAATCTCACCCTATTTGAATTGTGGTAAGGACATGGAACTGTGATTTGAGCAACCAAATAGTTGATTCCTATTTTCCTGCGTGCAACTTGGGCTAGAAATGGGCAACCAAACGATGGGCCTGGCTTCCTTCTCTGGCGCACAAAAGGCCGCCCAGGCTACCAAACGACCCACGTTTCATGGCCCATGGCCCATTCGCGACGCGCAGGGAGGCCCATCTTGCTGGCGCAGTGGTGCAAGAATCCTATGCAGGCTATCAAACGCGCCCATGGTATTCCGCTCCAAAACATCGAGACCGAGTAGCTATGGGCGCGTTTGGTAGGCTGCATGCCCCTTAGCTCGCATCGGGCCAGCAATTTTCGGCCCGTTTGGTTGCCTGGGCCGACTCGCGTTCTTGTACGAATCGGTTCTCAAAGCACCCTCGGGCCAGGTCCTGGAGGAACACCCGGTTCGGCAGCTTTCAGTGGTGCATGCAAATCTCCATGGTGGTTGATGCAAAAGGGAATCTTCGGCGCAAGCGCGGAGATGAGAATGGAGATGGCGGGAGCTGCGGCGCGCATCGGCGGAAATAGAAAAGGGGACGGGAAGGATTCCGTCACCTCCCGCCGCGCCCCATGGCCTATTTCTACCCCCTCCTCCTCTCTTCCCCCAATTTTCGAGCTCCTCCTCCCATCGGCAAGCAGGTAAGAGGCGCACACATATCCAGTCGGCGACGGTTGCAGCGGCGGCGACGAGTACATCTGGAATGCTTCATCTACTTCCTGGTGCAGCGCTCTTCACTTCCGGCGATGACTATAAGGCATCCCTTATCCCGATACCGCGGTAATGTTTAGATCTAGGTTAGGAGTTGTCAGATCTTGTCTAGGCTTTGGTCTTGTAGCAGGGGTTAGTTCGGATTGTGGTGAGATATCATGATCTTACTAGGGTTCGACATTTCCGGTTGCTTGTTTGTCCCAAAGATGCTCACCTACCATGATCTTGCAAGGGTTTGTGCTATTTACAGTTGCAATGAACTGCTTGTCTAATTTAGGATGATTGTTGGTATGGTTTGTGCTATTCACATGTCTTTGCTTCCAAGTACATTCAAGTTATATGTACTATGATGTGTGTATGACTCGTTCTGTGATGACTTTAGCCATACGCTTGTCTGTGTTGGGAACTCTCAGATCCCTATGTAAGTTCCCGATTCACAGCCCGCCTATGACACCAAGGTGGCGGTCACCCCTCTGCATGTGTCTGACCTGGTTGCTCAGGTAGCGGAAGAGGTCGCGGCTAGGTTGGCCACCACAAAGAAGAACAAGAACCGCAAGGAAGCGGACAGGGCCTTGAAGTCCAGGCAGAAAGGCACTGACACCATGAAATGGCTTCCATTCATGTCCAACTTCGCGTTGGAGAAGATGTGCGGCTTGATCAAGACCGGAGTGAGAACCGACAAAGGATTCAAGGAAGTCCATCCGACTGGTGTGGCGAAGGGCCTGTTTGACCACTGTGGTGTCTCCGTGTGCTCCACTCAGGTGTACGACCACCTGAGGAAGTGGAGGCAGAGGTGGCTCACCATTAGCAGGCTCCACGATCTAAGCTGGTCCCAATGGTGCGATGATATGATGACCCACAAGTATAGGGGATCGCAATAGTCTTCGAGGAAAGTAAAACCCAAATTTATTGATTCGACACAAGGGGAGGCAAAGAATATTTATATGCTTTAACAGTTGAGTTGTCAATTCAGCTGCACCTGGAAATAGACTTGCTCGCGACAGTTTATCAGTTGTAATAGTTTTATAGCAGTGGTAGTAGTGAAGTAACAACAATAATGGAATAAAAACAGCAGCAATGCGATGATGACAACTTTATTAAAACGGTGCCCACGCCCGCGGGAGGAGGCGGGAGGCGGGCAGCGGGCCGCCGCGCGGGAGCGAGCCTAGCGGCCGGGGGCGGAGGCGGCGGAAGAGGCGGAGGGGGCGGAGGCGGAGGGGTAGGGCCGCCAGGCGGGCGGGGAGGGGGCGAGGAGCGGGCGGGCGGGCGAGCGGGCGGCGAGCGGGCGAGGCGGGCGGAGAGGGGCGGTAGTGGCTGAGGTGGCGCGATCTGATTCGTCCACCTCAGCTAGCCGTTGGGGTAGCCGTTGGTAGTTCAAAAAACCCTAAAATTTCAGCCCCCCTCTATAAATACCTCCATCTGGTTTCACTCACTCCACACCCATTTCACTCACTCCACACCCATTTCATCTCCCCCTCTCAACGCCATGTCTTCGTCCAGCAGTTCGAGCGACGGAATGGAGGGTGAGCTGATCGCTGCATTCCAGGCGGAGTACGAGGAGGAGATGCTGAACGAGGAGGAGGAGGAGGAGCCAAGACGGCCGCGACGCCGCCGAGAGGTCATCAGACGTGATCGTCTTGGTGCCCACGATCGGCTGTTCGAGGACTACTTCGCCGACGACTGCAACTACCCTCCGAGCTTCTTTCGCCGAAGGTATCGGATGAGGCGATCCCTTTTCTGCGCATTGTGGATAGATTGGGTGAATACTCTCCGTGAAAGGTGTTACTCTTCCACAAAGTGAAAAGCAGCGAATGTTCACTGCTGCTCAATCAGCTTGGCACAAAGATGTGGAGTGTGCCTTTGGAGTGCTGAAGGCTAGGTTCAACATTCTAGCAGTTCCGGGCCGCTCCTTCTCGAGGCGTACTCTTGGGTTGATCATGCGTGCATGTGTCATTCTGCACAACATGATTATCCATGATGAGCGTGGTACAAATTTGGAGCACAACTATGAGACCGTTGAGTCCAATGTCGGCCCTGCAATACACCACCATGCACCACCAAGCCTAGCAGCGAGGATTCAGATGGACAACGAAATGAGGGACTCACCGGTGTATACACAGCTCCAGCAAGATTTGATTGAGCATGTGTGGGCTCATAATGCCTAGATTATGTATTTTTTACAATTTTTTATGTAATTTTTTCAAATTTTTATGTAATTTCTTTTTATGATGTAATCGGTAACAATTGTAGTTCAATAAAATAATTTCCTTGCATTATTTTCTATGTTATAATCTGAAAAAGAATTGGTAGGAGAGAGAAAAGCTGATGTGGAGGAGAGAGAAGTGAGAGGGCTCACTATAGCCCATGCATTGGCAAGGTGGGGTGAGAGTGGTGTGAGAGTGGGGCTAGAGTGGGCAAAAAGCTGACGTGGCGAGGCTAGAGTGGGGCGGTGCATTGGCACCAGCCTTAGGCACATGGATGAATGAACGGACGCTGCATGGATGAGATAGTTCATATAATAAGCGAGACGTGGGCATTGCAAGTAATAATGATAAAAAATATCCTAGTATAAAATAACCATAGGCGTGTGTTCCTATTTAGCCGTGCGTGCATGCAATGAGAAACTTTCACGACATCTTTTGTCCTACCAGCTCATTTGTAGCGGGCCTCAAGGGAATCTAATTGTAATAAAGGTAATCCTTTTAATAGAGTACCGAAGCATTGCATTAACATTCTGTGAACACACGTGATCCTCACATCAAAGCCATCCCCTCCGGTTATCCCAATTATTATCACTTTGGGGCCTCGGGTTCCAAACAACGATATGTGTATACAACTTGCAGGTATGATAAAAAAATAATAATTATCCTCATGAGTCAATATTATGTTCTGATCTGAGATCATGACGCTTGGGCCCAAAGTGACAAGCATTAAGCATAACAAGTTGCAACAATGTAAAAAATACTAACAACGTATACTAGGCACTATGCCCATAAGGCTGGTGCCAATGGGGGCTGGAGGCGGGGCGGTACCGCCCACCGCGGGGCGAGAGGCAGGCGGGAGTGGGGCGGGACGCGAGCGCGGGCGGTGGCGCTGGCGCCGGGCGGTATCGCCCGCTCCCGCCCGGCTACCGCCCGCGTTAGGGGCGAGAGCGAGGCAAGAGAGGGGCGGTAGCGAGGCGGCAGCGTTGGCGGGGCGGGGCGAGAGAGGGGCGGGCGAGAGCGGGCGGTAGGCGGGCGATAGGCGGGCGAGATGCGGGCGAGAGCGAGGCGGTAGTGTGTAACGGCTAGCTGAGGTGGCGCGATCTGATTCGTCCACCTCAGCTAGCCGTTGGGGTAGCCGTTGGTACTTCAAAAAATCCGAAAAATTGCCAAAAAACCCTAAAATTTCATCCCCACCCCCTATAAATACCCCCATATGGTTTCACTCACTCCACATCCATTTCATCTCCTTCACTCTCTCAAACCTTCTCCACCATGTCCGGTTGGACTCCACCAGATTTGACCACGTTCACGGATCTGTTGGGGCCCGACGGGTCACCAATAGGCCTAGATGATCTCTCTCCGACACATCGTCGCACCAATGTCGGTTCTTCGCCGCATCCCCGAGTTTTATACTCCGGCACACCACCTCCGGGGCCATATGGGCCATACGCTCCACCTCCGGCGCCATATGGTTCATACCCTCCGCCTCCGTATCCATACCCCCAACCACCTCCACATGCTCCACCTACAGGTAGCGGGAGTGGCACTGTACCTCCTTACCCGCCATATGGTTCATACCCTCCTCATCCGTATCCATACGCGCCATATGGTCCGTACCCCCCACCACCTCCTGAAGCTAGTGTTCCAAGCTTGGAGTCCGATGACGCGGAAATAATCGTAGCACCGCGTCAACCGCGTCCAAAGAGGCTTGACTGGACAAAAGAGGAAAAGGAAAAACTGGTACTTTACTTACCCATCACATATTTATTTCGGGGTTGGTTCTTGCTTGGATTTTTCACTAACAATATCTATTTCGGGGTAGGTTAATGCTTGGCTTTTTAACTCCAAAGACTCTGTTGCCGGTAATTGCAAGTTCGACACTAGTTTTTGGGGTTAGATAGCTGCAACCTTCAACTCTACCGCGGATCCTGCCCGTCATCGGACCTCGAAGCAGCTGAAGGATCATTGGAACGCCTACAACAAGGAGGTGTCCCTGTTCAATGCATTTCACATCCAAGAATCAGCGTTACGTCAGAGTGGAGCAGACGATATGGTCATGAAGGCGGCAATGGAGAGGTACGCGAATGACAAAAGAGTGACTCAGCCGTTCAGACGGCACCACTGGTGGGATGCTGTAAAAAATGAAGCGAAGTGGAAAGGACAACATGGTCCTGGTAGTGGAACCGACTCCACTTCCAAGAGAAGCCGTCTAGGAACTTCTGGTGAGTACAGCTCTAGCGAGGCGAGGCGACACGGAGGAAGAGCGTCCAACGGGCCGCGATAGGGCCAAGGCCGCGGCACGTAAGGGTAGGAGGAAGGGGAAGGAAACCTCATCAAGCAGTGAGGTAGGAAGTAAATCCTTCGCGATGAGGAACATGATGAAGGGTTTAGTGAAGGCCAAGCTATTCAAGCAATGGAACAAAATGAAAGACCGATCAACCGCCGACATGGACGAAGCAGAAAAGCGCAAACATGCGAAGGCCATCAAGATGGTGGAAAAAGAGCTTGGTCTGGAAGAAGATGACGACGAGGAGGAGGAGCAGGAAGAAGAGGAAGAGGAGTAGAATTTTTATTTTTTATGTAATTTTTAATATTTATTATGCAATTTTATTAATTATTATGTAATCGGTAACATTTTAAGTTGAATAAAATAATTTTCTTGCATCATTTTGAATGTCTAAAATAAATCGAGTGAAATAACTTAATGTGAAAAGGAAATGGTGATGTGGAGGAGAGAGAAGTGAGAGATGGCACTATAGCCCGTGCATTGGCAACGTGGGGTGAGAGTGGGGTGAGAGTGGGGTGAGAGTACGGGAAAAAGCTGACGTGGCGGGTGAGAGTGAGGTGAGGCATTGGCACCAGCCTAACAATCTTATAGCTATTACATGAACAATCTCATCCAATCCCTACCATCCCCTACAGTCTACAACAGAGAATTACTCACACATGGATGGGGGAATCATGGATGGTTGATGGAGAGGCGTCGCTGATGGCAATGGCGATGATCTCCTCCAATTCCCCGTCTCGGCAGGGTGCCAGGACGGAGTTTCTGGTTCCCGAATTGGGGTTTCTGGTGGCGGCGGAGCAACGGAACTCTTTCTGGAAAAACGTTAAACCCCCTCTGTTTTTAGGGTCAGAGGCTTAATATAGTTGGGAGGAGAGGCCGAGGCGGCCACACCACCCCTAGGCACGGGCCGCGCCTAGGCTAGGTGTGGGCCCCTCGTGGCCCTTATCCGGCTCGTCTTCTGGCTCCGTGAGTCTTCCGGTGAAATATGTATTTTGCGATATTTTCCGGGAATTTTCCTGAAAGTTGGATTTCTGCACAAAAACGAGACACCAGAGCAATTCTGCTGAAAACATCGTTAGTCCGTGTTAGTTGCATTCAAAACACACAAATTAGAGGGCAAACAATAGCAAAAGTGTTCAGGAAAGTAGATACGTTTTGGACCTATCATGATACCAAATGCATCATCCTTGAGGGTGAGCACTACTGTGGGCACGTCGCGGTGAGCACGCTCAGTCCACTTCACTAACTCTTTTGATCAGCCACTAGCAGAACTAACATCATTGTCCCTTCGTATCGTAGGATCACCCAAAGGACGCGGAGTTCCTGAATGTGTGATACGTCTCAAACGTATCTATATTTTCTTATGTTCCATGCTACTTTTATGACAATACTTGCATGTTTTATACACACTTTACAGCATTATTATACATTTTCCGGCACTAACCTATTAACAAGATGCCGAAGCGCCATTGCTGTTTTCTGCTGTTTTTGGTTTCAAATCCTACAAAGGAAATATTCTAGGAATTGGACGAAATCAACGCCGGGTCCTATTCTTCCACGAAGCTTCCAAGACCGAGGGGAAACGGTGGGGCCACGGGGCGCCGCCACACTAAGGCGGCCCGGCCTAGGGGGCCGCACGGCCCTAGCGTGTGGGGCCCCGTGACCCCTCCGACTCCGCCCTTCCGCCTACTTAAAGCCTTCGTCGCGAAGCCCTCTGTACCAAGAGCCACGATACGGAAAACCTTCCAGAGACGCCGCCGCCGCCAATCCCATCTCGGGGGATTCAGGAGATCGCCTCCGGCACTGCCGGAGAGGGGAATCATCACCGGAGGGGCTCTACATCATCATGCCCGCCTCTGGATTGATGCGTGAGTAGTTCATCCTTGGACTATGGGTCCATAGCAGTAGCTAGATGGTTGTCTTTTCCGCTTGTGCTATCATTGTTTAGATCTTGTGAGCTGCCTAACATGATCAAGATCATCTATTTGTAATGCTACATGTTGTGTTTGGTGGGATCCGATGAATCTAGAATATTATGTCAAGTTGATTATCAATCTATCATATATGTGTTGTTTATGTTCTTGCATGCTCTCCGTTGCTAGTAGAGGCCAAGTTGATACTTGTAACTCCAAGAGGGAGTATTTATGCTCGATAGTGGGTTCATGCCTCCATTTAATCTGGGACAGTGATAGAAAGTTCTAAGGTTGTGGATGTGTTGTTGCTACTAGGGATAAAACATCGATGCTTTGTCTAAGGATATTTCTGTTGATTACATTACACACCATACTTAATGCAATTTTCTGTTGTTTACAACTTAATACTGGAGGGGGTGCGGATGCTAACCCGAAGGTGGATTATTTAGGCATAGATGCATGCTGGATAGTGAAAGATCGAGATGTCGCCTAGAGGGGGGGGTGAATAGGCAATTACAAACTCTTTCGGATTTGTCTTGTAAGAATGCGGAATTAAACTATCGTTTAGTTTACAAGCACAAAACCTAGATATGCTAAGCTCAACTAAGTATAACAATAACAACTAGAGCTAAGCAAGATAGGCACAAGATATATGTAGCACAAGTGATAGCAAGATATATATATATATATATATATATATATATATATATATATATATATATACTTCAAGCACGATGGCTATCACAAGGAAAGAGAGCTCGGGTATAGAAATAACCGAGGCACGCGGAGAAGAGGATGTATTCCCGTGTTCCCTTGCTTTGCAACAAGGTACGTCACGTTTGGAGGAGTGGAGGTCCCACGAAGGATTCCCGCGCCACGAAGGCTCACCCTATTCTCCGAACCACACCCACGAAGGATAATGACCCTTTCCTTATGGTTAGCTTTTCCTCCACTCCGGAGATGGCAAGCTCCACAACCACTTCACAAGCTCCACGAAGGAGAAGCCCGGGCCTCTTCACAATCTTCTTGAAGAGATCACCGGAGCACCAACCGCCAAGCCAACTAGGAGGTTTCCCTCCAAGAGTAACAAGCTCACGGTCTCTCACTCGAACTAATCGTGGTGGAGAGCTCAACACTATGCAATGATGCAAAGCAAGAACACTAGAGGTGTTCAAATCCTTCACTCTCAAATCCCACCCAAGCAACAAATGCTAAGATGAGATTGGAGAGGAAGAACAATGGGGAAAGTCAACAAAAGACTCCAAGATCTAGATCCAAAGGGTTCCCCTCACTTAGAGGAGAAATTGATTGGTGGGGATTGTAGAACTAGATCTCCTCTCTCAAATCCTCAAGAATGGGCAAGAATCATGGGGGGAAACAAGAGGGGAAGCAAGTTCTTCCAAGAGCAACAATGGAGGTGAAGAAAGGGGAAGAACTAACTTGCTCAAGGTGGAAGAAGGGGCTATTTATAGCTAGGGAGCAAATATACCCGTTGGGGGAAAAAGACAGAAACGTGCAGTAAAAAAACAGGCAAAAAAACGCCCCAGCCGGCTACCAGGCCGGCCGACCGAAGCCGGGCCGGCCAGCAACCGGCCGGGCCAGCCCACAGGCGGGGCGCAAGGGGGCGCAAGCGGGCCGCGCGGGGGAGCAGGCCAGCGGGGGCGCGCGCGGGCGGAGCGGGCCTCGCCGGGCGAGCAGGCCACGCCTTCAGCGCGTGGGCGGCGCATAGGCGAGCGGGCCGCGCGCCCGGTTGGGCCGGGGCAGCGCCGGGCAGGCCGGCAACGGACCGGGCCTACGGGGGGCCTGGAGGCCGGCCCGGATGGCACCAGCGCCGGACCCGGTCGCGGACCGGGTGGGCCGGTCGGCCGGCCGGCTCCCTCCCCTTTTTCCTTTTTATTCTTTTCTCATCTTTCCTTTTTCTTTAATAACTATTGCTCCCGAACCCCGAATGACATGAAACCAATTTTGTTGGAAATATGGATACTCCTCACAGGATATTTTTAGATGTTTTTAGAGAGGGAGTCTCCCACCGTCAAGAAACGGTGAAGACGTCCAAACTCGAAAACGCAATAGAAGATGCATGCGGATTATGTTTTCGATGAACTTGGGCTTGTTGTAAAGCTAGCAACAAGCTCAAGAACCTCACACAGAGAAACACTAAGAAGCAATAAGGATATGCAAAGTATGCAAAGGGTTGAGCTCCCTAAGACGATGTGATCAAGTTACCCAACCGAAAGCCCCTCTTAATAGTGCGGCTATCTATCCTATAATCCGGTCTCCCATCAACCACCTTGAGACTGGTAAAAGGAAAACCTATCAAGGTCATACCTTTGCCTTGCGCATCCCGCTTGATCTTGATGATAACTCTTCAAGCTCTACACAAGCCGGAATGCCTCACTTGATCAATGTTGCTTTGTGAAGACTCACAAATGCTCCCCCATACACTATGATGGGAAAGCTCCATTGATGCACATCTTCACATGTCCATTATCACCAAATGGATGGCAAGCTTCAAGCATGTGATCCACTCAAGATGCTCAACTTGAACTTGCCCAAATCCACCTTGTATCTTTTCATACTCACTTAAGATAGAGCATGGCTAATGTTGAGTTCCACAAGAACTCCATCTTCATTTCTTCTTCTTGATCATATCACATATATATCTTCATACCGATGATCTTGATGCCAATACACAAGGTATACCTTTATCTTATGTTCTTTACTTGGAGCGTCTATTTGCTTTTATTTTTGTTTTGGTTTGAATAAAGTTGGATCCCACCATCCTTATATTGGAGATATTACGCTCCGCTTTTTCATATGGAACACTTGTGTTCTTAGTTGTGCTTTAATGTTCATGGCGAAGGCTGAAAATTGCTTCGTTGATTGCTATTTGGTTGGAATCAGAAAATGCTTCATATGGTTTGGATCAATTGGGCAATTGTTTTGAGCTCTCATAGATCATGTTTAAGCTCTTGCATCATGTAGTTTAATCTATTAGTGGAGAACTACTGTAGAGCTTGTTAAAATTTGGTTTGCATGATTGGTCTCTCTAAGTCTAGATATTTTCTGGTAAAGTGTTTAAACAACAAGGAAGACAGTGTAGAGTCTTATAATGCTTGCAATATGTTCTTGTCTAAGTTTTGCTGTACCTGTTCATACTTGTGTTTGCTTCAAACAAATTTGCTAGCCCAAAGCCTTGTACTGAGAGGAAATGCTTCTCGTGCATCCAAACACCTTGAGCTAAAATCCATGCCATTTGTGTCCACCATATCTACCTACTATGTGGTATTTTTCTGCCATTCCAAAGTAAATTACTTGAGTGCTACCTTTAAAATTTCATTCCTTTATCTTTGCAATATATAGCTCATGGGACAAATAGCTTAAAAACTATTGTGGTGATGAATATGTAGTTATGTGTCTTATTTCTTATAAGTTGCTTGTTGAGCGGTAACCATGTTTCTGGGGACGCCATCAACTTTTTACCTTTGTTGGATATCATGTGAGATGCTATGCATGTTCGTCTTGTCTGAAGTAAGGGTGATTTTCATGATCAAATGGTTTGAGTATGCATATTGTTAGAGAAGAACATTGGGCCGCTAACCAAAGCCATGTATCATGGTGGAAGTTTTCAGTTTGGACATACAACCTCACTCTCGTATGAGAATATTATCTTGTTGAATGCTTATGCATTAAAAGAGGAGTCCATTATCTGTTGTCTATGTTGTCCCGGTATGGATGTCTAAGTTGAGAATAATCAAAAGCAAGAAATCCAATGCGTGCTTTCTCCTTAGACCTTTGTACATGCGGCATAGAGATACCCCTTTGTGACACTTGGTTGAAACATATGCCATGCAATGATAATCCGTGTTAATCCAAGCTAATTAGGACAAGGTGCGAGCACTATTAGTACTCTATGCATGAGTCTTGCAACTTGTAGGAAGTATTATGCATAGCACATATAAATTATTACTACCGTTGACAAAATTGTTTCTATGTTTTCAAAACAAAAGCTCTAGCACAAAAATAGTAATCCATGCTTCCCTCTGCGAAGGGCCATTCTTTTACTTTATGTTGAGTCAGTCTACCCACTTATTTCTATCTTAGAGGCAAACACTTGTGTTAACTGTGTGCATTGATTCTTACATGTTTACTTATTGCACTTGTTATATTACTCTATGTTGACAATTATCCATGAGATATACATGTTACAAGTTGAAAGAAATTGCTGAAACTTAATCATCCTTTGTGTTGCTTCAATGCATTCTACTTAGAATTTATTGCTTACGAGTTAGCTCTTATGCAAGTCTTGTTGATGCTTGTCTTGAAAGTACTATTCATGAAAAGTTTTGCTATATGATTCATTTGTTTAGTCATTATCTTTTGTTAGCAATCTTTTGCTTCAGATCACTCCATCCATCTAATATGCTTTACAATAATGTTGATCAAGGTTATGTTGGTAGCATGTCAGTTCAGAAATTATTTATGTTATCGTTTACCTACTCGAGTGGAAAGCTTGGGGATGCTTGTTACGTCTCAAACGTATCTATAATTTCTTATGTTCCATGCTACTTTTATGACAATACTTGCATGTTTTATACACACTTTATAGCATTATTATACATTTTCCGGCACTAACCTATTAACAAGATGCCGAAGCGCGCCTGGCTGTTTTTGGTTTCGAAATCCTACAAAGGAAATATTCTAGGAATTGGACGAAATCAACGCCGGGTCCTATTCTTCCACGAAGCTTCCGAAGACCGAGGGGAAACGAAGTGGCCACGGGGCGCCGCCACACTAGGGCGGCGCGGCCAAGGGGGCCCGCGCGGCCCTAGCGTGTGGGGCCCCCGTGACCCTCCGACTCCGCCCTTCCGCCTACTTAAACCCTTCGTCGCGAAACCCTTTGTACCGAGAGCCACGATACGGAAAACCTTCCGAGACGCCGCCGCCGCCAATCCCATCTCGGGATTCAGGAGATCGCCTCACCCGCCGGAGAGGGGAATCATCACCGGAGGGCTCTACATCATCATGCCCACCTCCGGATTGATGCGTGAGTAGTTCATCCTTGGACTATGGGTCCATAGCAGTAGCTAGATGATTGTCTTCTCCGCTTGTGCTATCATTGTTTAGATCTTGTGAGCTGCCTAACATGATCAAGATCATCTATTTGTAATGCTACATGTTGTGTTTGGTGGGATCCGATGAATCTAGAATATTATGTCAAGTTGATTATCAATCTATCATATATGTGTTGTTTATGTTCTTGCATGCTCTCCGTTGCTAGTAGAGGCTCTGGCCAAGTTGATACTTGTAACTCCAAGAGGGAGTATTTATGCTCGATAGTGGGTTCATGCCTCCATTTAATCTGGGACAGTGACAGAAATTCTAAGGTTGTGGATGTGTTGTTGCTACTAGAGATAAAACATCGATGCTTTGTCTAAGGATATTTGTGTTGATTACATTACGCACCATACTTAATGCAATTATCTGTTGTTTACAACTTAATACTGGAGGGGGTGCGGATGCTAACCCGAAGGTGGATTATTTAGGCATAGATGCATGCTGGATAGCGGTCTATGTACTTTGTCATAATGCCCTGATTAAATCTCATAGTAATCATCATTGATATGTATTGAATCTTTATTTTTCAATTGCCCACCTGTAATTTGTTCACCCACCATGTTAGTTATCTTATTGGAGAGACACCACTAGTGAATTGTGGACCCCGGTCCATTCTTTTACATCTGAATACAATCTACTGCAATCATTGTTCTTACTGTTCTTTGCAAACAAACACCATCTTCCACTCGATACGCTTAATCCTTTGTTTTCAGCAAGCAGGTGAGATTGACAACTTCACTGTTACGTTGGGGCAAAGTATCTTGATTGTGTTGTGCAGGTTCCACGTTGGCGCCGGTTTCACCGGTGTTGCGCCGCACTACACTCCTCCACCAACAACCTTCACGTGCTTCTTGGCTCCTACTGGTTCGATAACCTCGGTTTCTTTCTGAGGGAAAACTTGCTGTTGTACGCATCACACCTTCCTCTTGGGGTTCCCAACAGACGTGTGCTTCACGCGTTATCAATGTGCCCATTGCCAACTACGACATACCATCTTCTCTTTTGGCTTCGCCATTGGCAAGTACGCCATGGGATCCATTGAGCCCCTAGGCTTGGCTGCAATAATTCCGTCACCTGAGGATGCTGAAACCCAGGAGTCTGACACAGTCAACCTCGATGGGCCACCTGAAAAGGCTGGCGACGCGCCTAAGAAGGTGACCCCGGCAAGAGGAAGAGAGGTGCCTTCGAGCTGGTGGCCTTCACCAAGATGATTGTTGCTGTGAAGGATGTCACACAGTCCATCAGGGACAACAAGCCCACGGACATGCACCCTGACCTATACAATGCGGTCATGGACAAGCTTGGCTTCACTGAGGATGATCTCATGGCCGCCCTAAGCCACCTCGTCAACCACAAGACCCAGGGTTCCAGCTTCTTCGGCATGATCGAGCCACACCACGTCCTCTGGCTAAGGAACTACGTTGGCTAGTACCACTCAAAGGTTTAGTGGTGCCCTTGAGGGGGTGGTTGACGGGATGCATGCATGGAGCTGGTGATGATGATGATGATGTACATTTTGGCAGAAGCTAGGGTTGAAAAACATTTGATGGCCTCCTTCTGTAACTATGATGAGGTGGTATATACTAACCCCTCAGGTGAGGGTGAACTTGCGGTGTTAGGATGACACCCACTTTTGTTGTGGTGGTAGGATGACACCATGTTAGTGTAGGATGAACTTGTGATCCACTTCTAAAATGATCATGCATGCCCCTGTTAGTTTATCATTTGCTGTTAACACTAGTGTTGTTCTATTGCTCTGTTATGAATTGCTTCTCCACCAGGTCAATGGCTACTCCAACAACAGCTACCGAGGGTATGTAACATTGGAGGACGCACAACAAGAGTACCTCACCTTCGAAGAGGAGTTCCTGCAAGATCATGCCATCGATGAGGCAGTGCCAATAGCACAACCGCTGCTGGAGGAAGTACATGCTCTACAAGGAGCACCACCGATGGTACGTCCCAGTCGGGTCAAAGATTACATCATCATCCCGCATCGTGGTGATCGTGAGGATCTTGTTTTTCCAAGTGGTGTCTGATCGTATGTAACATGCTATGGCATGGTAATCTCACCCTATTTGAATTGTCGTAAGGATATGAAACTGTGATTTGAGCAATTAAACAGCTAATTCCTGTTTTTCTGCGTGCAACTTAGGCTGGAAACGGGCAACCAAACGATGGGGCCTGACTTTCTTCTCCATCGCACAAAAGGTAGCCCAGGCTACCAAACTACCTGTGTTTCATGGCCCATGGCCCATTCGCGACGCGCAGGAGGCTCATCTCGCTGACGCAGTGGTGCAAGAATCCCATACAAGCTACCAAACACGTCCTATATAAATCCGGGCCTGTTCTGGCGCTAGGAATTAGCCGGGCTGACAGCCGTCAGATGACTCGGCTCGATGCGATCTCTTTCTTCGGATGTTGCGCGCTCCGCGTTGCTTTCAGGCTTTGTCAGTCTGTAAGAGCATCTCTAACAGAGTCCGTAAAAGTACAAATCGAAAAACTCGAGTTTCTGAAAACGTGTTTACGGGTCGCAAAAAAGCTGGCGCGGAACAGACCCTGTAAACTAAAACTGAAAAACAGAATATTCGAAATATCATCTTCTTCTTCGCAGCAACTATCAGCACCACCGCCTAGATCTCCCCGCACGGCCGCCGCCCTAGCAACAAATCACCTGCGCGCAGGCCGAGCTGCCGAGCGATGGAATTGTGCGGCCGGTGCCCAAGCAAGAAATCACCTAGCTGCGACCTGCGAGCGATGGAATGTGCGGCCGGCGCAAGAAATCACCTAGCTGCTAGTACATGCGCACACACGCATCTGCGAAGCACGCGCCCAGGCCTAGCGCGACCTGCGCGTCCGCGCACAAGCAAGAAATCACCTAGCTAGCAAGTTAATCCACCACCCAACTAGCTATGGAATCGTGAATCAATCGGAATTAGTCTATATCGAGAAGATTTGCCGAGAATTAACATAGACATGGTTGGAAACTTGAAATTGGAGCAGGCTGAAAGGATGTTTAATCGTCGTCGAATAATTTTTGCAAACCAGCCAGAAATCAGCGGCTGGAGGTGATTGTACGGACGGCGGCGCTAGAGAAGTCCGTTCAGTTTTGGACATGTAAACCACCATTTTGTCTGTACTAGCTGAATGCCCGCGCGTTGCTGCGAAATAATAAAACAACACAATATAGACATGTTTGAATAGTAGTTAATTTCCCATAGGGACATGATTTTGAGTTGACAACATAAGTTAAAATAGGAGTATCTAATCCTAGTGCATTTGTATAACATAATCTTCAAAATTTAAATTATCCCACAGTCATGCCATGAATTTGGCTATTATAAAGTTGGTTCATCTAGTTGGAGTGCGCTGATCGCCCTGTTGGAACCACAAATATGAAGACAATCAGATCAGGTTAATAGGAACCACAAATATGAAGACAATCAGATCAGGTTAATAGGGATGTTGCAAAGTTTAAACGAAACAATCACCACAGGTTAGTAGGAGTCAAGTCTAAAATTTTTGGGCCCCTAAAAATGTTTTTCGGGCCGGACTACGAGTTCAGACTCTGTTCTGCCTCACTTTCGATCCGAACCTATAAATCGGCCGAAAAAATACGGTTTCGACGTGGTTTACGGGCTATATTAGAGATGCTCTAAGAGTTGTTTGCTTTCCGGCCGGCCGAGTGATGTTTCCTTTGGTCGCGTCTGTGCATGTGTGCGTAGCAGGGACCTAAGTCACTATTCCTCACCATTCACGCGATGTAGGGTAGGCGTTCATTCTATCCCATCTCTACTGCTATTAGAGCATCTTCTGTGCCGTCTTCTAAAACGCGCTCCATAGAGCGTCTGGAAACCCTGTTTTTTCTATCGCGTTTGCAGCAATTTCGTACCCAACCACATCCACTAAAAACACCCTAAATATAAATTTAAATAGTTTACATTTAAAAGAGATTGTTTCGTCGAAGTAGTCGAGATCAAAGTAGCCGCGATCAAAGTACTAGATGCGATCATATTACAGACCGGGTTGCAAATTGAACATAATTTAGGAGAAGTAGTTCGGCGACATCGACTGTGCATCCTGAGTTGGCGTAGGCCTGTCGAGCACAACGACCTCGTCGCAGTGACACACGCGGCCAGCACGGCCTTCTGATGCGCAAGCGACACCGCCGTCTTCTGCGCCTGCTCCACCACCCGTCGCCCCCTCCGCTCCGCCGTCGACAACTTGCGCCGCATGCATTCTTCCTGCCACCTTTCTTCGGTCTAGTCGTCTGGCTTCGTCTTCACTCCCGGCACCTTCTGTGGCTTCGCGAAGGGCGCCTTCGGCCCCTTCGTCACTGCCTCCTTGCCCGGTGGCTTGGTGGCCGATTTCTTGGCCAGTTTTTTGGGGCTTGTCGACGCCATGGTTGGGAGAGAGTAGCGGCGGCGGGAGGGAGAGAGTAGCGGCGACGGGAGAGAGAAATGAATCGGCGGCGGTAGAGAAATGTGCGGCTGGCGGCGGGAAGTGGCGGGAGGGCGCGATGTGCCGGGATACTGGTTAAATTTCAATGGGTCAATGATGCGTCGGGCCCGCTACTCCCGCCTCGCTTCTCGCTCTGTCCGGTGCGCCCGGAGCGTCCCCCGTGGAGCGTGGACGGGCTCGGGGCGCCGGACAACATATTGGACCGCACGGGGCGGAAGGGGCGTTTGGGGCACGCGCCTGAAGACGAAAAATGTCCGACGCGCCCCAAAAACCTTTGGAGGACACGACTGGAAGTGCTCTTAGCACTAGCTATTGAGACATAATATGCAGTAAAGAAGTATGTACTCCTCTGAATCTGAAATATTTGTCATGGATTTAGGTAACCTAAATTTATTCAATCCGCAACAATTAATTTAGATCAGATGTAGTAACAATTTTTAGTATGTACCTACTATTTAGGCGCAACAATTTTTTTAGGTTACAGTGTTGAACTGTGTAAAAATGATGCAACATTTTTGACACATTTATGTAGAAAAAAAGACCATTATTTGATTACAAATGTTGGAAGATCCCATATCATTGCTGCGAAAAATATCTAGCTTAATAATTTCCCGTGTACTATAAAAAACGAGCGCTAGGCATGATCCGAGTATAAAAAGCCTCCCATCAACCGCTTGTACGACCATCGGATCAACTTAGGTGAGCGAACTCGACGCATCCAATCGTGGCACAAAAATGATTCGTATGTATCATTTTTTTCATAGTATGTAACACCGGTCTCCAAAATTTTCATTTATTCGCGAAATAATGGTACAAAAAAAATACCGAGTGCAATATTTTTCTCCATGTATGTAATATTTTAAAAAACTTGATATTTTTATACAGCATTCTTTGCAATGCATCCAACATTTTGGTCCAATTTATCCAACATTACACGATAACATATGTAATATTGGTGCAAATCTCTCTATACCATATCCATGGAGATAACACCATGCCCGATTAAGGCCGCAAAAAATTGTTGTAGCATTTTAAACACACCAATGTAGCAAAAAAAAAGGCTATCCAAAAAATTACAAGGTTGCAGGAAAAATGTTGGTAAGGTGTGCCATTGTTTGTAACAAAATATATTAATGCATCCAACATATATGATTAAGGCATCCAGCATTTCAAAACATGTCGACAACATTAGAAAACTATTCTAGCGTAAATCAAAATTAACATCGCAACATTTACATGTGGATACACACCAAAAAAATAAATAAGTTTGTAGCAAATCACAAAATCATATGAACATCGATAAATCCCAAAAAATTGACCGTAGTCATTGACCATGCACAATGCGTCAAATCAATCTCACGACAACGAGCACTCGTGAGAGCTTTTTATTTTTCAACAAGTGAGGGGTCTAGAAGGACCCCAATGAAATCCGTTAACAACCTGCCAGGTACAGTTTACATAGAGACCCTTTCACAACACTCGCACAAAGAACACAGAAATTTGAAGTAAGGGCCTCCGAATTTCCAGAAAACACCATAGCACAAAAGAAGATCAAGCAATCCAATGCCTGAGTGCCACCGCCACCAAAGGTCGGCGATCTCAAGGTGAAGCTGCCGAGATTCAAGGGATGAGCGCTCGAAAGCCCCATTCCGACGAAGAGTCTCTGCCGCAGGCCGTTGAACTGGCACCGGTGATGTGGGCATTACCCTTCGGGTAACCAATATTACGCTACCTACTACGGCCCAACCAGGGGCCCGTGAAGATCATCCACCGACCAAGGTGGGCCGTTATGTCGGTTCCAAAGAAGGATTCTTGACGAACAAGGCAAGAGGACGAAGAGACAAGGAAAGTTTAGATGTAGAACTCTTTGTAACATAGTCGAACCCGGACAGAACTCTCGAGACCTGGCCTGCAATATAAGGGCCAGGAGAGGGTTGATGTCTACGTGTGCTTCTATTCTTGTAGACAGTGTTGGGCCTCCAAGAGCAGAGGTTTGTAGAACAGCAGCAAGTTTCCCTTAAGTGAATCACCCAAGGTTTATCGAACTCAGGGAGGTAGAGGTCAAAGATAGTCCTCTCAAGCAACCCTGCAATTAAGATACAAGAAGTCTCTTGTGTCCCTAACACACCTAATACACTTGTCAGATATATAGGCGCACTAGTTCGGCGAAGAGATAGTAAAACACAGGTGGTATAGATGGTGGTACATGGTAATTGCGATATGAAGTAAATATTGCAGCAAGTAAACATGCAGTAGAATAGTAAGTAAGCAGTGTTTGCAGTATTGGAAACAAGGCCTAGGGATCATACTTTCACTAGTGGACACTCTCAACATTGATCGCATAATAAATTAATAACTTCTCTCATTTGTGCTACATACTCTTTTGTTGGATGACAAACACCATTCATTGTGTAGGGCTACAAGAGCTCCCTCAAGCCGGAGTTAACAAGCGCCACAACATTCAGCATTCATATTTAAGTAACCTTAGAGCATAATAGATCTTTGCAAAATAAACCGAGTACTAACATAGCATACACACTGTCACCATTACACTATGAAAGGGGAATAGATCACATCAATACTATCATAGTGATAATTAACTCCATAACCTACAAGAGATTATGATCATAACCTACGACAAGAACCACACGATGCACACACTGTCACCATTACACCATGCAGGAGGAATAGACTACTTTAATAACATCACATGAGTAGCACATAGACTAGTAGCGATACAAAGCTCATCATATGGATCTCAATCATGCAAAGCAATTCATGAGATCATTGTATTGGAGTACAGAGAGAGAGATTAACCACATAGCTACCATGCCCTTAGCCTCGGGGGAGAACTACTCCCTCCTCATCATGGGAGCAGCAGCGTTGATGGAGATGGCGGTGGTGTCGATGGAGAAGCCTTCCGGGGGCACTTCCCCGTCCCGGCGGCGTGCCGGAATAGAGACTCCTGTCCCCCAGATCTTGGCTTCACGATGGCGGCGGCTCTGGAAGGTTTCTCGTACCGTGGCTTTTCCGTGTCGAGGTTTTAGGTCGGGAGCTTTAAATAGGCGAAGAGGCGGAGTCGGAAGGGCTACGGGGCAGCCACACAACAGGGGGCGCCCCCCTGGGCCGCCGGCCACATGTGAGGGGCCCCGGGCCTCCCCTCGGTCCCTCTCGGGTGTTCCGGAAGCTTCGTGGAATTATAAGATGCGGGCGTTGATTTCGTCCAATTCCGAGAATATTTCCTTACTAGGATTTCTGAAACCAAAAAGAGCAGAAAAACTGGCACTTCGGCATCTCGTCAATAGGTTAGTTCCGGAAAATGCATCAAAACGATATAAAGTGTGAAC
The DNA here is from genome assembly GCA_030979885.1 of Lolium multiflorum. NCBI lineage: Eukaryota > Viridiplantae > Streptophyta > Magnoliopsida > Poales > Poaceae > Lolium > Lolium multiflorum. The sequence goes on from CM061748.1 coordinate 224,980,219, forward strand.
AAAACATGTAGGTATTGTCATAAAACTAGCATGGAACATCAGAAATTATAGATACGTTGGAGACGTATCAAGCATCCCCAAGCTTAGTTCCTACTCGCCTCGAGTAGGTAAACGATAACACAAATAATTTCTGAAGTGACATGCTACCAACATAACTTTGATCAACATTATTGTAAAGCATATGAGATGAATGGAGTGATCTGAAGCAATAGATTGCTAACAAAGAGATAATGACTAAACAAATGAATCATATAGCAAAACTTTTCATGAATAGTACTTTCAAGACAAGCATCAACAAGACTTGCATAAGAGCTAACTTATAAGCAATAAATTCAAATTAGAATGCATTGAAGCAACACAAAGGATGATTAAGTTTCAGCAATTGCTTTCAACTTGTAACATATATATCTCATGGATATTTGTCAACATAGAGTAATATAACAAGTGCAATAGGTAAACATGTAAGAATCAATGCACACAGTTAACACAAGTGTTTGCTTCTAAGATAGAAAGAAGTGGGTAAACTGACTCAAAAGAATGGCCCTTCGCAGAAGGAAGCATGGATTACTATTTTCGTGCTAGAGCTTTTGTTTTGAAAACATAGAAACAATTTTGTCAACGGTAGTAATAATTCATACGTGCTATGCATAATACTTCCTACAAGTTGCAAGTCTCATGCATAGAGTACTAATAGTGCTCGCACCTTGTCCTAATCAGCTCGGATAACACGGATTATCATTGCATGGCATATGTTTCAACCAAGTGTCACAAAGGGGTACCTCTATGCCGCCTGTACGAAATTCTAAGGAGAAAGCACGCATTGGATTTCTCGCTTTTGATTATTCTCAACTTAGACATCCATACCGGGACAACATAGACAACAGATAATGGACTCCTCTTTAATGCTTAAGCATTCAACAACAGATAATATTCTCATAAGAGATTGAGGTTGTATGTCCAAACTGAAACTTCCACCATGATACATGGCTTTGGTTAGCGGCCCAATGTTCTTCTCTAACACATGCATACTCAAACCATTTGATCATGAAATCGCACTTACTTCAGACAAGACGAACATGCATAGCATCTCACATTATATCCAACAAAGGTAAAAAGTTGATGGCGTCCCCAAAAACATGGTTACCGCTCAACAAGCAACTTATAAGAACTAAGACACATAGCTACATATTCATCACCACAATAGTTTTTAAGCTATTTGTCCCATGAGCTATATATTGCAAAGATAAAGGAATGAAATTTTAAAGGTAGCACTCAAGTAATTTACTTTGGAATGGCAGAAAAATACCACATAGTAGGTAGATATGGTGGACACAAATGGCATGGGTTTTGCCTCAAGGTGTTTGGATGCACGAGAAGCATTTCCTCTCAGTACAAGGTTTGGGCTAGCAAGGTTGTTTGAAGCAAACACAAGTATGAACAGGTACAACAAAACTTACACAAGCATATTGCAAGCATTATAAGACTCTACACTGTCTTCCTTGTTGTTCAAACACTTTAACAGAAAATATCTAGACTTAGAGAGACCAATCATGCAAACCAAATTTTAACAAGCTCTACGGTAGTTCTCCATTAATAGATTAAACTACATGATGCAAGAGCTTAAACATGATCTAATGAGAGCTCAAAAAAATTGCCAAGTATCAAGTTATTCCAAACCATATGAAGCATTTTCTGATTCCAACCAAATAGCAACAAGTGAAGCGATCAACTTTCGTCCTTGAACATTATAGCACAACTAAGAACACAAGTGTTCCATATGAAAAAGCGGAGCGTGTCTCTCTCCCACACAAGCATGCATTTATTAAGAAAACTAAGATAACAAAACAAAAATAAAAGCACACCGACGCTCCAAGTAAAGTACATAAGATGTGACGGAATAAAAATATAGTTTCACTAGAAGTGACTGATACGTCCAATTTGCATCACTATTTTGTATCATAATTTGCTGTTATTCATTGATATATTTCATATTGGGATACAATACTTATGTTATTTCATCTATTTTGCATGTTTCATCATCATTGGAGGATCAAGCACCGGAGCCAGGATTCTGCTGGAAAAAGCACCGTCGAACGCAATATTTCGGAAGATCAACTGTGGAAGGGAATTTCACGTAAATTCCTATTTTTCCAAATGACGGAGGGAGCCAGAAGGGGAAGAAGAGAGGGGCCACTGTGGGCCCAGACCATAGGGCGGCGCGGCCCATGGCCTGGCCGCGCCACCCTATGCTCTGGGGGGCCCACGACCCTTTTCGCCTCCTTTTCTTCGCGTACTCCTTCGTCCCGAAAACCTAAGCCACAGGGGATCCTCACGAAGGGTTACAGCCGCCTCTGCGGGGCGGAGAAGACCAGAGAGAAAAGAGCTCTCCGGCGGGCAGGAATCCGCCGGGGAAATTCCCTCCCGAAGGGGGAAATCGACGCCATCGCCATCGTCATCGAGCGGGACATCATCTCCATCATCATCATCATCATCTCCACCATCTACACCGCCATCACCACCGCTGCACCTCGTCATCGCTGTAGCAATTCGGGTTAAATCTTGATTGTTTGATAGGGGAAACTCTCCCGGTGTTATTCTATACTTGTTGTAGATGCTATTGAGTGAAACCATTGAACCAAGGTTTATGTTCAGATTGTTATTCATCATCATATCACCTCTGATTGTATTCCATATGATGTCTCGTGAGTAGTTCGTTTAGTTCTTGAGGACATGGGTGAAGTCTAAATGCTAGTAGTGAATTATGGTTGAGTAATATTCAATGTTATGATATTTAAGTTGTGGTGTCATTCTTCTAGTGGTGTCGTGTGAACGTCGACTACACGACACTTCACCATTTATGGGCCTAGGGGAGTGCATCTTGTATTCGGTTGCTAATTGCGGGGTTGCCGGAGTGACAGAAACCTGAGCCCCCGTTAGTATATCGATGCAGGAGGGATCGCAGGATCTCAGAGTTTAAGGCTGTGGTTAGATTTATCTTAATTACTTTCTTGTAGTTGCGGATGCTTGCAAGGGGTATAATCACAAGTATGTATTAGTCCTAGGAAGGGCGGTGCATTAGCATAGGTTCACCCACACAACACTTATCAAAACAATGAAGATTAATCAGCGTATGTAGCGAAAGCACTAGACTAAAATCCCCATGTGTCCTCAGAACGTTTGGTCATTATAAGTAATCAAACCGGCTTGTCCTTTGTGCTAAAAAGGATTGGGCCACTCGCTGCAATTATTTCTCTCGCATTTTATTTACTTGTACTTTATTTATCTGCAATATCAAAACCCCCTGAATACTTGTCTGTGAGCATTTACAGTGAATCCTTCATCGAAACTGCTGTCAACACCTTCTGCTCCTCGTTGGGATCGACATTCTTACTTATCGAAGATACTACGATACACCCCCTATACTTGTGGGTCATCAAGACTATTTTCCGCGCCGTTGCCGGGGAGTGAAGCGCTATTGGTAAGTGGAATTGGTAAGGAAAATCTTTACTGTTTGTGCTGATTTTATTTCTGCCTGCTGCTATAAATCATTATGGAGAGATCTTCTCTTCAATTTCTATTTGGGAAATCTACTACTACTGCAACGGTAGTGGATGAAGCGCCAGGTGAGGAAGTAGTACCATATAAAATACCTATGAAAATTATTGAACGTGTTATGGATAACCGCTATGAAGGGGATGGAACTGTTCATCCTGGTGATCATTTATTGTTTTTGCATGAATTATGCGGGTTATTCAAATGTGCAGGTATTTCTATGAATGAAGTTAGAAAGAAACTATTCACTATATCGCTGTCTGGTAAAGCGGCGCACTGGTATAAATTGCTGAAGAATGGTGATTCTATTGATTGGGAGGACATTGTGCCTTTATTTTATTCCAAAATTTATCCTCCAAGTGAAATTCACAAAGATCGGAACCGCATATATAATTTCTGGCCTCATGATGGAGAGAGTATCGCCCAAGCTTGGGGGAGATTGAAGTCTTTAATGCTCAAATGCCCCATTCATGAGCTTCCTGGTAATGTTATTATTGATAATTTCTATGCAAGACTTTCTTTTCAAGACAAGACCTTGCTGGATACTTCTTGTTCTGGATCATTTACACGCAAGAATGAAGAGTTTAAAAGGGACCTTCTTGATCGGATCCAAGAAAATACTGAAGGATGGGAGAACGACAAAGATAGAGAATCAGGTATAATTTATGATTATAAATGCATTGAAGCTTTTATGGATACTGATAAATTTCGTAATATGAGTGCTACATATGGTCTTGATTCCCAAGTTGTTGCAAATCTTTATAGAGCTTTTGCCTCTCATTATGAACTGCCTAAGAAGAATTTTGATAAGTATCATGAACCGTATAAAGATAAAGTTGATTCATCTGTAAACAAATGTGTAGTGGTTGAAACTGTTGATAATGTTATTCCTGAAGCTTATATTGAAAAAACTCCTTTCCCTGCTAAAATGAAGGAGTACTCTGTCATATCTAGTGCGGTTAATAAAAGCGAAAAGAAACCTAAAGAACCTGAAGAACAAATTAAAATTGAACCTGCTGTTGCTATAGTTAAAGATCTTGTGACTGAAAATGTGGAGGATGGTCATATTATTTTCTGTGAAGATGCTTCTAATATTGTTTCACATCCTAATAAATCCAAACAAGTTAGTGTTCCTATGCTATCTGTTAGAATTGGTGATCATTGCTATTATGGTTTATGTGATATTGGTGCAAGTGTTAGTGCTATTCCTTATGAACTTTACACGGAGATTATGCACGAAATTGGTTCTTGTGAACTTGAAGATATTGATGTGGTTATTCATCTGGCTAATAGAGAAACTATTTCTCCAATTGGTATTGTTCGAGATGTGGAAGTTCTATGTGGTAAGATTAAATATCCTGCTGACTTTTTGGTACTTGGTTCTGCTGCTAGTGATCATTGTCCTATCATTTTTGGTAGACCTTTTCTAAATACTTGTGGAGCTATTATAGATTGTAAGAAAGAGAAAATTTTGACTAGATTTGCTGGTGAACCTTATGAATTTAACTTTTCTAAATTTACCAAAACTCCTTATAAAACTGACTTGCCTAGTAATGATTTTAAAATGGAGCAGTGTGCATCTATTGTTCTTGTTCCTAATAATCCTTTGCAGCAACATTTGGAGAATAGTGAAAGTGAAGCTTTTAGGAAAGAAAGAGATGAGCTTGAGGAAATTTTTCGTCGCCAACCTATTCTCAAGCATGATTTACCGGTGGAAGATTTGGGTACAACACCGCCACCAAAGGAAGATCCTGTTTTTGATTTAAAGCCTTTACCTGATAATCTTAAATATGCTCATATTGATGATAAGAAAATATATCCTGTTATTATTAGTTCTAAGCTTTCAGAGATTGAGGAAGAAAGGTTATTGGAAATATTGAAGAAACACCGAGGAGCTATTGGCTATACTCTTGATGATTTGAAAGGGATTTCTCCTTCTATTTGCCAACATGCTATTAATATGGAAGAAGATGCAAAGCCTGTTGTTGAACATCAACGTCGTCTAATTCCGAAGATGAAGGAAGTGGTAAGAAACGAGGTATTAAAACTCCTTGAAGCTGGTATTATATATCCTATTGCTGATAGTAGATGGGTTAGTCCTGTTCATTGTGTTCCTAAGAAAGGAGGAATGACTGTTGTGCCTAATGATAATGATGAGCTTATTCCTCAAAGAATAGTTGTAGGTTATAGAATGTGCATTGATTTTCGAAAAGTTAATAAAGTTACTAAGAAAGATCATTACCCTTTACCCTTTATTGATCAAATGTTAGAGAGGTTGTCTAAAAATACTCATTTTTGCTTTCTTGATGGTTATTCTGGGTTTTCACAAATTGCTGTTAAAGCTAAAGATCAAGAGAAAACCACTTTTACTTGTCCTTATGGAACTTATGCTTATAGGCGTATGCCTTTTGGTTTATGTAATGCTCCTGCTACTTTTCAAAGATGCATGTCTGCTATTTTTCATGGTTTTTGCGAAAGTATTGTAGAGGTGTTCATGGATGATTTTTCTGTCTATGGGAATTCTTTTGATAATTGCCTGCGAAACCTCGATAAAGTTTTGCAGAGATGTGAAGAAACTAACCTTGTTCTTAATTGGGAGAAATGCCACTTTATGGTTAATGAAGGAATTGTATTGGGACATAAAATTTCCGAGAGAGGTATTGAAGTTGACAGAGCTAAAGTTGAAGCAATTGAGAAGATGCCCTATCCGAGGGATGTTAAAGGTATTCGTAGTGTTCTTGGTCATGCTGGGTTTTATAGGAGATTTATTAAAGATTTCTCTAAAATTTCAAAGCCTCTTACTAATCTTCTTCAAAAATATGTACCTTTTGTTTTTGATGATGATTGTAAGGAAGCTTTTGAAACTCTAAAGAAAGCCTTAACAACTGCTCCTGTAGTCGAACCTCCTGATTGGAATTTGCCTTTTGAAATTATGTGTGATGCTAGTGACTTTGCTGTAGGCGCTGTTCTTGGACAGCGGGTAGATAAAAAATTAAATGTTATTCATTATGCTAGTAAGACTCTTGATGCTGCTCAAAGAAATTATGCTACAACTGAAAAGGAATTGTTAGCTGTAGTCTTTGCTTGTGATAAATTTAGACCCTATATTGTTGATTCGAAAGTTACAATTCATACTGATCATGCTGCAATTAGATACCTTATGACAAAGAAAGATGCTAAGCCAAGGCTTATTAGATGGGTACTTCTGTTGCAAGAATTTGATTTACATATTATAGATAGGAAAGGTGCTGATAATCCTGTTGCTGATAATTTGTCTAGATTGGAAAATATTGCTTATGATCCTGTTCCTGTTAATGATAGTTTTCCAAATGAACAATTGGCTGTAATAAAGGTGAGCTCGCGAGAGAGCCCTTGGTATGCAGATTATGCTAACTTTATTGTTTCGAAGTATTTGCCTCCAACCTTTTCAGCTCAGCAAAGGAGGAAATTCTTTTATGACTTGAGGCATTATTTTTGGGATGACCCACACTTATATAAAGAAGGAGTGGATGGTATTATGCGAAGATGTGTTCCTGAATATGAACAACAGGAGATATTAAATAAATGTCATGGAAGTGTTTATGGAGGACATCACGCTGGAGATAGAACCGCGCAAAAGGTTCTACAATCAGGTTTTTATTGGCCAACACTCTTTAAAGATGCAAGGAAGTTTATCTTATCTTGTGATGAATGTCAAAGGGTTGGTAATATCTCCAGACGCAATGAAATGCCTATGAATTATACTCTTGTTATTGAACCATTCGATTGTTGGGGATTCGACTTCATGGGTCCTTTCCCTTCTTCAGACGGTAACACTCATATACTTGTCGCTGTTGATTATGTTACTAAATGGGTAGAAGCTATACCTACAAAAAGTGCTGATGGTGAGACCTCTATAAAAATGCTTGTAGATATTATATTTCCTAGATTTGGAGTACCTAGATATATTATGACTGATGGAGGTTCTCATTTCATTCATGGAGGTTTTAGAAAAACTCTTGCTAAGTATGGTATTAATCATAGAATTGCTTCTGCTTATCACCCTCAAACTAGCGGTCAAGTAGAATTATCAAATAGAGAGATTAAAGCTATCTTAGGTAAGACTGTTAATAAATCTAGAAAGAATTGGCCTAGCAAATTGAAAGAAGCATTATGGGCTTATAGAACTGCTTATAAAAATCCTATGGGAATGTCACCTTATAAAATGGTTTATGGAAAAGCTTGTCATTTACCTTTAGAACTAGAGCACAAAGCTTATTGGGCTGTTAGAGAACTAAATAAAGATCCTAAATTAGCCGGTAATAAGAGGTTGTTGCAATTAAGTTCTCTAGATGAATGGAGAAGTGAAGCTTATGAAAATGCTAAACTCTTTAAAGAAAAAGTTAAGAAATGGCATGATAGAAGGATCATCAAAAGAGAATTTAATGTTGGGGATCAAGTTCTATTGTATCGGTCTCGTCTCAGATTCTTTGCAGGGAAATTACTCTCGAAGTGGGAAGGACCATATGTTGTTGAGGAGGTGTATCGTTCAGGAGCAATTAAAATTAGCTCTCTCCAAGGCAATGCCACACAAGTGGTGAATGGACAAAGACTCAAGCATTATATCTCGGGCGATTCTTATAATGTTGATGTTGATATTATTCAAGTGGAAACACCGGAGGCTTTCATCAAGGGACAAATTGACAGTCCGCCAGAACTGGACTTTGAATAGGTAACAGTATAGGTAATAAAAAGTCCGCGTTTACCTTTCCGAACATTATTTCTGCTGTTTTTGGAAAATATGAAAAATTACGGAATCGAAACGGAGTGGAAAAGACGCGCGAGGGCGTGCCACCATAGGCCGGCGCGGCCCCACCCTGGCCGCGCCGACCTATGGTCTGGCCGCCTCGGCGTCCCGTTTCCACTCGTTTTCGGCCTGGAACCTTCCTTTTGTCGTAAAAATATTTGCTATATAATCCCCCGGACCCCTGGAGGTCCGTAATATCGTTTTCTCGTCGTATTTTGTTTTGAGCTGTTTTCTGCCAGGATCTGCTTCGGATCTAGATCCATCATGTCTTCGTCGGGAACTCAGAAGGACAGCTTCTTTGAGGACGTCGTCAACCCGTACATGAACGAGCTGAAGATGCACCCCAAGGAGTTGCAGCTCGTGGATGGAGAGTTGCAGATCAAAGATGTCCAGGGTCCTAAGGGAGAAGGGAGCTTGGAAGACAGGATGGAGAAGCTGGAACAAGAGGTTTTCAACTACAAGAAGATGGCTGAGCGTGAAGTGGATATCTTTCACAAGATTGTGTCTGAACTCATTGATGGACACAAGAAGGAGACTGCAAAGCTGTGGGACGATATCTTCTCACTTCACGACACCACCAACAAACTCCAAGCTCAACTCTATGATGTCCATAATCAGAACTGTGAGTATGAAAACAGGTTTAAGCGCATAAGTCATGCTGCTAGTTTCAGGTTTCCGGAAACCAAGATGTCTTTTGTTGATGGAGGGCCTCTTCCATGGAAGTCTGATGACGACAAAGATTCACCATCATCACCGAAGGAGTAATTCATCATCGGTATTGGCATCCCCTTGGTTTGTTCCAAGCTTGGGGGAGTGCCGCGGTATCACATCACACCACCTTTATCTTTTACTATCAAGTAGTGTCATATCATGAGTAGGGAAGTTATCATATGGAATAGTATGCAATGTGGAAGTATCTCTCTTAGTTAGTTATCTATGTATCCGTTGGTGTGAGTTATCGTTATGGAATATTAATGAGAAGTCTTATCATTTACTTTTTGCACACCTTATTTTAGTTTGCAATCTCCATTATATGATTACTCTTGACATGAGTATTGATATCACTTTGGGAGCATCAAGTAAATCTATTTGGTTTTGGCAAACTTAGCATTGGTCAATAGCAACAACATCTTGATGTTTAATAAAAGAGAGAAATACACTTAGATATATTACTCTATTATCTCTATGCTTAGTATTCTAAAGTTAAAATTGCTTGTGCTTATGAGAAAGATGCATGATTGTTCTATCATATGTATATTTGTTTGATTCCCTCAACCTTTATGCTTGCTATCAAACCTTGCTAGCCAAAGACCTGTATCGAGAGGGAATGCTTCTCATACATCCATAACCTTAGACCAAACCTATGCCATTTGTGTCCACCATACCTACCTACTACATGGTATTTTCTGCCATTCCAAGTAAATACTTCATGTGCTACCTTTAAATTATTCAAACTATTGCTCCTTATTTGTGTCAATGTTTTATAGCTCATGAGGAAGTATGTGGTGTTTTATCTTTCAATCTTGTTGGGCGGACTTTCACCAATGGACTAGCGGCACATCCGCTTATCCAATAATTTTGCAATAAGAGCTGGCAACGGGGTTCCCAGCCCCAATTAATAACTTTCATTAATAATTCTCTTCACATGTTTTGCTCTGAGTTATCAGTAAGCAACTTAATTTTGCAATAGACACTCCTCCATGGTATGAGAATGTTGGAAGGCACCCGAGGATTCGGTTAGCCATGGATTGAGAAAGCCAAGGTTGGGGGGAGTGTCACCCATAATAAAACTAAAATACATGTGTAAACAAAAGAGAAGGGGGATGATCTACCTTGCTGGTAGAGATGCCGTCCCTCATGGGAGCCGCTCTTGGAAGGTTCGTTTGGCAAGGGGGTTAGAGTGCCCGCTACCATTCGTTGACAACAACAAACACCGCTCAAAATCTTACTTTTATGCTCTTTATATGATTTCAAAACTTGAAAAGCTCTAGCACATGATTTAATCCCTGCTTCCCTCTGCGAAGGGCCTGTCTTTTACTTTTATGTTGAGTCAGTAAACCTATTTCCCTCTATCTCAAGCAAGCAATTGAGTTGTTGTGAACCAATCATTTATGCTATGATTCAGTTAATCATGTCTTACTTTCTTGTTTAGTACCAATTTTATCTGAATGAATATGACTTTGGAGTTATCAATGATTATGAAGAGATTGTCATGCTTGAATATGAAAGCTCAGCTATAAAATCTAATATGAAAGCTTTGCTTAAAAGTACAATCCGTTAGTAGTTCTCTGACCAAGAACAAAGTTTGCCATCACCAATTATGATTTCTTATGCACCTTTACTTGTGATTTCTCTTTACTTATTTCAAGATGAGTTATATGAGGAAGTTGTTTACTAGAATGTCTTGTGTGAATGAATATGATGCTTCTTGTCCGTATTTTATTTATCGACTCTTCACTCCATAAACATGTGGTCTCGTTTATCGAGCTCAGTTTCGCTTGGGGACAAGCGAGGTCTAAGCTTGGGGGAGTTGATACGTCCAATTTGCATCACTATTTTGTATCATAATTTGCTGTTATTCATTGATATATTTCATATTGGGATACAATACTTATGTTATTTCATCTATTTTGCATGTTTCATCATCATTGGAGGATCAAGCACCGGAGCCAGGATTCTGCTGGAAAAAGCACCGTCGAACGCAATATTTCGGAAGATCAACTGTGGAAGGGAATTTCACGTAAATTCCTATTTTTCCAAATGACGGAGGGAGCCAGAAGGGGAAGAAGAGAGGGGCCACTGTGGGCCCAGACCATAGGGCGGCGCGGCCCAGGGCCTGGCCGCGCCACCCTATGCTCTGGGGGGCCCACGACCCTTTCGCCTCCTTTTCTTCGCGTACTCCTTCGTCCCGAAAACCTAAGCCACGGGGGATCCTCACGAAGGGTTACAGCCGCCTCTGCGGGGCGGAGAAGACCAGAGAGAAAGAGCTCTCCGGCGGGCAGGAATCCGCCGGGGAAATTCCCTCCCGAGGGGGAAATCGACGCCATCGCCATCGTCATCGAGCGGGACATCATCTCCATCATCATCATCATCATCATCTCCACCATCTACACCGCCATCACCACCGCTGCACCTCGTCATCGCTGTAGCAATTCGGGTTAAATCTTGATTGTTTGATAGGGGAAACTCTCCCGGTGTTATTCTATACTTGTTGTAGATGCTATTGAGTGAAACCATTGAACCAAGGTTTATGTTCAGATTGTTATTCATCATCATATCACCTCTGATTGTATTCCATATGATGTCTCGTGAGTAGTTCGTTTAGTTCTTGAGGACATGGGTGAAGTCTAAATGCTAGTAGTGAATTATGGTTGAGTAATATTCAATGTTATGATATTTAAGTTGTGGTGTCATTCTTCTAGTGGTGTCGTGTGAACGTCGACTACACGACACTTCACCATTTATGGGCCTAGGGGAGTGCATCTTGTATTCGGTTGCTAATTGCGGGGTTGCCGGAGTGACAGAAACCTGAGCCCCCGTTAGTATATCGATGCAGGAGGGATCGCAGGATCTCAGAGTTTAAGGCTGTGGTTAGATTTATCTTAATTACTTTCTTGTAGTTGCGGATGCTTGCAAGGGGTATAATCACAAGTATGTATTAGTCCTAGGAAGGGCGGTGCATTAGCATAGGTTCACCCACACAACACTTATCAAAACAATGAAGATTAATCAGCGTATGTAGCGAAAGCACTAGACTAAAATCCCCATGTGTCCTCAGGAACGTTTGGTCATTATAAGTAATCAAACCGGCTTGTCCTTTGTGCTAAAAAGGATTGGGCCACTCGCTGCAATTATTTCTCTCGCATTTTATTTACTTGTACTTTATTTATCTGCAATATCAAAACCCCCTGAATACTTGTCTGTGAGCATTTACAGTGAATCCTTCATCGAAACTGCTGCCAACACCTTCTGCTCCTTTGGGATCGACATTCTTACTTATCGAAGATACTACGATACACCCCCTATACTTGTGGGTCATCAGTGACCTGATAAGTTGTCGATGAAGAAGGGAATGCCTTGGGCATCCCCAAGCTTAGATGCTTGAGTCTTCTTAAAATATGCAGGGATGAACCACGGGGGCATCCCCAAGCTTAGACCTTTCACTCTTCTTGATCATAGTATATCATCCTCTTCTCTTGACCCTTGAAAACTTCCTCCACACCAAACTTAAAGCAAACTCATTAGAGGGTTAGTGCATAATAAAAATTCACATGTTCAGAGGTGACACAATCATTCTTAACACTTCTGGATATTGCACAAAGCTTCTGAAAGTTAATGGAACAAAGAAACTCATTCAACATAGCAAAAGCGGCAATGCGAAATAAAAGGCAGAATCTGTGAAAACAGAACAGTCCATAAAGACGAATTTTGCAGGGGCACTTAACTTGCTCAAACGGAAAAACTCAAAACTAATGAAAGTTGCGTACATATCTGAGGATCACGCACGTAAATTGGCAGATTTTTCTGAGTTACCTACAGAGAGTTCTGCGCAAATTCGTGACAGACAGCAAATCTGTTTCTGCGCAGTAATCCAAATCTAGTATCAACCTTACTTTAGAGACTTTACTTGGCACAAAAACATGATAAGGAGAGGTTGCTACAGTAGTAACAACTTCCAAGACTCAATAAAACAGTAGCAAAATAAACACATGGGTTATCTCCCAAGAAGTGCTTTCTTTATAGCCATTAAGATGGGCTCAACAATTTTAATGATGATGCTCTCATAAGGATGAGAGTTGAAGCAAAAGTGAGCATCAAGAAGAAAATTAAAAACTCATTTAAGCCTAACCCACTTCCTATGAAAAGGAATCTTGTATACAAATAAATTCATGAAGAACAAAGTGGCAAGCATAGAAAAGCAACACAAGCGCAATTTCAAGATTCTCAACATAAAGAGGGGAAACTTAATATTATTAAGATGCATATAACCATGTTTCCCTCTCTCATAATAACTTTCAGTAGCATCATGAACAAACTCAACAATATAACTATCACATAAAACATTCTTGTCATGAGCCACATGCATAAAATTATTACTCTCCACATAAGCATAATCAATTTTATTAGTTGTAGTGGGAGCAAATTCAACAAAGTAGCTATCATTATTATTCTCATCAAGTGTAGGAGGCATAGTATAATCATAATAAAATTTACTCTCCATAGTAGGCGGCACCAAAAGACCACTATCATTATAATCATCATAAATAGGAGGCAAAGTATCATCAAAGAAAATTTTCTCCTCAATGCTTGGGGGACTAAAAATGTCATGCTCATCACAACCAGCTTCCCCAAGCTTAGAATTTTCCATATCATTAGCAACAATGGTGTTCAAAGCATTCATACTAATATCATTGCTACTAGCATGCAAATAAGATTCCATAGGTTTTTTAATTTTCGCAGCAAACAATCCATGTCTTAACTCAGGAAATAGATTAAGAAGCTCACTGTTATTTTCCATTATGCCTGACTAGTGAACAAGAAACAAAAAGACGTAATTGCAGAATCTAAAGGAGATACCTTCGAGCACTTACAACGGCACCAGAAAATAACTTAGTTACCTGGGACCGGAGTATGAGTGCCTTTTACCTTACCTCCCCGGCAACGGCGAGAAAATAGCTTGATGTCTACGTGTGCTTCTATTCTTGTAGATGTTGGGCCTCCAAGAGCAGAGGTTTGTAGAACAGCAGCAAGTTTCCCTTAAGTGAATCACTCAAGGTTTATCGAACTCAGGGAGGTAGAGGTCAAAGATAGTCCTCTCAAGCATCCCTGCAATTAAGATACAAGAAGTCTCTTGTGTCCCCAACACACCTAATACACTTGTCAGATGTATAGGCACACTAGTTCGGCGAAGAGATAGTAAAACACAGGTGGTATAGATGGTGGTAGATGGTAATTGCGATATGAAGTAAATATTGCAGCAAGTAAACATGCAGTAGAACAGTAAGTAAGCGGTGTTTGCAATATTGGAAACAAGGCCTAGGGATCATACTTTCACTAGTGGACACTCTCAACATTGATCGCATAATAAATTAATAACTTCTCTCATTTGTGCTACATACACTCTTTTGTTGGATGACAAACACCATTCATTGTGTAGGGCTACAAGAGCTCCCTCAAGCCGGAGTTAACAAGCGCCACAACATTCAGCATTCATATTTAAGTAACCTTAGAGCATAATAGATCTTTGCAAAATAAACCGAGTACTAACATAGCATACACACTGTCACCATTACACTATGAAAGGGGGAATAGATCACATCAATACTATCATAGTGATAATTAACTCCATAACCTACAAGAGATTATGATCATAACCTACGACAAGAACCACACGATGCACACACTGTCACCATTACACCATGCAGGAGGAATAGACTACTTTAATAACATCACATGAGTAGCACATAGACTAGTAGCGATACAAAGCTCATCATATGGATCTCAATCATGCAAAGCAATTCATGAGATCATTGTATTGGAGTACGAGAGAGAGATTAACCACATAGCTACCGGTACAGCCCTTAGCCTCGGGGAGAACTACTCCCTCCTCATCATGGGAGCAGCAGCGTTGATGGAGATGGCGGTGGTGTCGATGGAGAAGCCTTCCGGGCACTTCCCCGTCCCGGCGGCGTGTCGAAACAGAGACTCCTGTCCCCCAGATCTTGGCTTCACGATGGCAGCGGCTCTGGAAGGTTTCTCGTACCGTGACTTTTCCGTGTCGAGGTTTTAGGTCAGGGAGCTTTAAATAGGCGAAGAGGCGGAGTCGGAAGGGCTACGGGGCAGCCACACAACAGGGGGCGCGCCCCCCCTGAGCCGCGCCGGCCACATGTGTGGGGCCCCTGGGCCTCCCCTCTGGTCCCTCTCAGGTGTTCTGGAAGCTTCGTGGAATTATAAGATGCTGGGCGTAGATTTCGTCCAATTCCGAGAATATTTCCTTACTACGATTTCTGAAACCAAAAACAGCAAAACAGAACTGGCACTTCGGCATCTTGTCAATAGGTTAGTTCCGGAAAATGCATCAAAACGATATAAAGTGTGAACAAAACATGTAGGTATTGTCATAAAACTAGCATGGAACATCAGAAATTATAGATACGTTGGAGACGTATCAAGGGTCTGCCGAGGGACACACAATCATAACAGTCAAAATCACCGCAAGTCTAGAGCTAGGTCATTAGAAATCTTAGCCTCTCGACGAGTTCATAGTAAAAGCCTTTGACAACCCCATTGTAACCGATAATTTTGATAATCAAGATCAGACAACCAGGAAGTAAGGGTTTTACCTCATCAAGGGCCCTGAACCTGGGTAAATCTCTCTCCCCGTTTGTTTAGTATCCGATGTCTCGTGTCAGCCTGCAGGATTCCGTCAACCCTAAGCCCCAAAAGGTGGGAATTGCCGAGGAGCACCCTCGTCAACCGAGGTTGAACCACTTGGAAGCAGCACACCGCCGAGCTCCGGGGCAGAGAACCGATCAAGGCTTCCACGATGGAGCTAGAGATTGGGCCGCCCAGCCAGCTAAGGATCACATCGTCAAACATCGACAGCATGTGTTCCGCACAAAGGATTTTGCTGAGCACAGCCCCATAGCACCTCGCAGGCAGACGCCGAGGCGGCTCACTGAGAGATGCTACCCTACCATCGAACTCCTCCTCGCCACCACAACAGGCTAGGGAAGATAGCAGCCAAGAGCTTCTCCAATAGAAGCAACACCGACGAGGAAGACAAGATCCATGGCCTAGCTCCACAAGCGGCGAACTGCTCTTCCGAGCCTCCTCACCACCACAGGCGGCCGGTAGAGAAGAAAGAAAGCACCTTGCTACTCCAGAACGGCGCTCCCCCTCACTGCCATAGCCAGTTAGGAGCTTTATCCTTTTCGTAGCAAAAACTAGGAAAATCAGATCTTGGAGCCACCACTTTATTGATGAAGGCGGCGTCGCCAGTCCCCAAACCATGCTCCAACCAGAGGAGCAGCAGCCGGGCAAGCAACAACCTGAAGACGCCATGGATCCAACGGCCGAGATCTTGAGCTCCGCCTACTCTACGGGGCATACGTCCAAACACCGGCATAAGCCGAAAAACAAGAAGAACTACAAATCTAAACCGTAGACTACTCCGACCCCTAGCCTTAACCAATTCCGGCCAGCTATTCCGGCGGAGTGGTTGTCGGTGGTCCGATCAAAGGGGAACGACCCTGATGACCCACAAGTATAGGGGATCTCAACAGTCTTCGAGGGAAGTAAAACCCAAATTTATTGATTCGACACAAGGGGAGGTAAAGAATACTTATAAGCCTTAACAACTGAGTTGTCAATTCAGCTGCACCTGGAAAAGCACTAGCAACAGGGGTGATGTGAAAGTAGCAGTGATATGAGAGCAATAGTAACAGTAACACATCAGCAGTAGTAGTAATATGTAACATCCCTAGTTTTCTAAATACAAAAACCTGCATACATCCATGGCATCTTTGCATTTGTTCATATACACATAAATTGATAAACACAAATATGACACAACCCTTGTTACATGTCTTAAATGCAAGGGTCTTATTTGTCTACCATGTTAATTTGGGTCAAAACCTTGTTCTATGTTGTCTAAAACAAAGCCCCAATTTTTACAAAATTTTAGAAATTAGTTTGACCCTATTTGGGTTCCTAAATCAAAAGTTATGAATAAAACAGTAAAAAGAAAAAAGAAAAACGAATAGAACAAAAAACAAAAAGGAAAAGCGGGTCGGACCGGCCAAATGGGCCAGCCCGACCGCACCGGCCCACTTCGGCGGGAGAAGCGGCCCGCCTGCGCGCCAAACAGCCCCTTTCTTTTTTTTTTTCCGTTTCGCGGACCGCCCGCCCAGCGCCTGCCGTCTCGGACTCTCTCCACCGTTGCCCGCCTAGATCGGCGGATCGATTCTCCGCCGTCCGAGGCCCTCGACGTCCGTGCCCTACGCCTATAAATACCCCGCGAAACCCCGCGTCTTTTTCCCCACGTAGCTCCCGCCATCGCGCCGCCAGCCGCAGGCGATTCCTCGCCGAAGTCGACGGAGCCGCCGCCGCCTCCAGCCGCCCTCCGCGCGCGCCCTAGGCCGCCATCTGCCGCGCCGCCGCCACCAAACTTCCTGCCGCGTCGCGCCGCGCGCCGTAGCAGCCCTCGCCACCGCCAGACCCCGCCGAAACGCCGCCGCCCCGTCCGCCCGAGCCGCCCGCCGCCATCTTCCCCAACCCCGGCCGGCCAAGGTGAGCTCCTCCCCCTTCTTTTGTTTTTATTTTCTTTCTTTTCTTTAGCGTTTAGATCTGAACCGTAGGATAGATCTAACGGCCACGGTCAGCCCAGGGGAGGGCGATCCGCGTGATCCCCGCGCGGCCAATCACGTCGCGCCATGTGGCAGCCCCCAGTCAGCGCGCCCCGGCCCGATCTGGTCAAACTCGTTTAAATTCGAATTCGAATTCCAGTTTGCTGTCCAAACTTGTAAATTCGATATAAAATCAACCGTAGGGCCAAATTTTGTAAACTTTATAGTTTCGGAAAGCTTACAGTATGTACTACACGTTTATGCAGTAATATGGCATATGTACTGTGTTAGATTTCGCATCAAATTTCAATTAGAGAAATAGACCAGATTACACTATAAAAATTGTATAAAATAATCTACTGGTCCAAATTAGATGTTTTGGTACTTTCTGGAATCCTCAGAAGATGTACTTTAACTTGGTATAGGATTTGAATAACTTTGATACGTGCACAAACTTGCTTTAGTAAAATCTATCCGAATCAGTAATTCGAAGATAATTCAAATTCTATAAATCGTTTTCGAATAATTCCAATTGCACTACTTTTGTATTACTGTAACCTATCCAGGGAGGTCAAACTCATATTTTATAACTCATAATGCTTGCAGTAGCTAATTATTAAGTTTGTATATGTTAAGTAGATACTCGGTTAATGATTTTTTCTAAATTAAATTAAATGTCCAGAATATTCTATTAACATGACACATATCAGAGAGCACATAATGCCACACTTACACATCACTTATTTTGTGAAATTAAATTGTTGCATAGCATGCATGCATACATGTCTATGATTGTTCATATCGAATGTTTGTTTATTTGTTGTAAATTGTTTGAATAGATTGTGGAGGAGATCAAGGTGGTGCTTGTGATTGCTGTGATTGTGCGGGTTGCTTTGATCAAGGCAAGTGACACTCAATTACCTACTATTTTGCTAAGCATTAGTGTTTTGTAAATTAGTATGCATGGTAGGATTTTGTTTTCGAAAGTTATGCTATGCTTATCAAATCCTAGTAGTGTGTAGCCATCCATGAACCCTTGCTAGGATTTGAAGTTGCCTAGCAATAAAAAAGTGCCACTGCTGTTTTGATCAATTTGGATTATGAGTATTGGAAATTAAAGTTAACAACTTTAAAGAATCACCTGGGTGGGTTGTTTGTGTGGTGGGCGGCTGCTCAGGGCTCCGACCCTGGAGTAACCAGTGGCAGGTGGGTGCCTGAGAGTGCGCAGTTGAATGGTGGTTGCTCTAGACTGCACCTCTGGTTTTCACCAGGGGATCGTGCGGGGGTTTATTATCTGTAATGGTTCTAAGCCTGTGAGTTTCACTTGTGGATGGCCACCCAGGATTAAAGAGATTAATATGTCGTCCATGTTTTAGTTAGCTTCCAGTGCAGCCTTATGGTATTATGGGCTCTGCCGGGATTAAGTAAGTTGTGAGGCCAAACTTGTTGCTTGACATGATGATGTGGCTAGCTACCAAACGGGAACGGGTCTTGCTAGTTATGGTGGAAGCCTCCCTCTGAAAGATCTTGTCTCATTTCTTCTCTTGGGAAGGGTGGGTCGTAAGGTGAAAGTGCACAACCTCTCGAGAGTAAACCTAAGATCTTAGCCGTGTCCCCGGTTATGGACAACTTGAGCTTTCTAGGCAGGGAATGTACGGAAGAATCTCATCACCTTTTCTGAATAAGTTAAAATTTGAGTAGCAACTGTCGGATAGTACATGGGAGATGTAACCATGATACTGTTTATGACATTATTATGAGATTTTGCAAAATGTTTTGATTTGAAATAAATGTAGGATAAAACTGGCTTTGTGCAAATTTGCCTAAACTCCACTTGCCAAATATCATGTAGATAGCTATGCCCAAAACATCCACCATATAAGTGTCATTTGCCAGTACATCATTGTACTGACCCCCATTCGTGGGGCTGCATATTCAAACGTGCAGGTTCGTCTGAGGAGGAGTACTAGGTAGGATCTCGAGTCTACATTCCAACATGTCTGCCTGTGGCGCATGAAGAAAATGGAGGCTCACTGCAGTTATTTTTCCGTTGTGTTTGCTTTGAACATTTAAATTTGAGCTAGTCTATTTCGACTATGCAATTTGTAAGACGTTATTTTATATCCTGAGGATCTGCGTTGTAATAAATTTGATACTATTGCTATGATTACTACATTTGAAATGTGTGTGCTATCAGTGATCCCGGGAATAGCACTATACACAGGTATCTTGCCTTTATTTAAAAGGTAGGGTGCTACAAAATGGTATCAGAGCCAGTTTTGCCTGTAGGATCGAGACCCTAGGATTTGGAAAACCATAGAAAAAAAAAACCCGGTTTAAAATGATAGTTATAAAAATTTAATTCTGTACTTATCTATTCTTTTGGGTTTCCTTTCTAATCTTGTCTTCTTCTATAAAATTTTAGATGGCCGACTACGACGAGACGTTTTGTGCTGGAGACGCACCTTTCTACCTCAGCAGCATACTGTTTGATATGTCATCACTAGTTGGGATACCACCTCCGGTCATCCAGGGCAGACAGCTGTACAAGGAACATGACACAGAGGCTTGGTTGATCAAGACCTTTATTCCAGGAAGTGATGATGACCTTGATGACCCGGGCATGACATATTCCGACATCTACCCTGATTGGGAGAATTCTGTGGAGATCGCCATCCAGGGCGCCATCGCCCGCATCCGCCACAAGTTCCATCGTAAGATTCCCCCGACGTCGCCTTACTATCAGTTCGGTGAGCGTGCAGGAGATGGTACCCCACTCCGCCGCATGGGTGCTCGGAATGAATCGGTTTGTCGCAACTATATGATCGAGAGGGAGTTTGTGTCCGCTAACACCGAGATGCTGCTGAGAAGGCAAACCACCTTGGTGACTGAAGCCAGGGAGACGCTCCAATATGCCAACGCCAGAAGCATGCAGATGGAAGCAGCTCTGTTGGCAGTAGATGATAAGAGACTGGCGCTAGAAGAGCGCATCGCCCTTCTGGAGGATCCAGTGAAGCTGGAAGAGAAGATGATCATTAGCGACAACTGGGCAAAGACAGTCCAGAAGACAATAACGCTGATGCTGGAGAACAGGGCCATTGAGACCAAGGAGAAAGATGAGTTGAAGAAGGAGAATGACGCTTTGAAGATGGAGAACAAGCTTCTGAAGGAAACAATTGAAGAACTCGCAGTTGCGGAAGGGAAGAAGAAGAAGAGGAAGACAAGCTCGGAGTCGTACCCCTTATCTTGCCTTGAAACGATCAAGAGACGTTAGAAGACCCCTTTAGATTTTAGATTTTTATTACGCTCTTTGTATTGTCCTACTATCCGATGTAAGGCAGTACCAACTATCTTAGTCGTATTTTCGAACATCGATAAATTTTAAGTAAAAGTTTGGATTTCGGTTTTTCAATGTTTTTGTTTGGTTGTGTGAATTGTTTGTGCATGGGTAGGAAATTTTACTTCCTAGATCTATCTATCTTGTTCTTATCTGTGCTTAAACTATATCAGATGCCGCCAAGAAGGGACCCAACTCAGGAAGCACTGCAACAGATGATGACAGCTCAGGCACAGCTCATGCAGATGATGACTCAGTTCATTCAAACCGCCCAGAACAACAACAACAATCCACCCCCGCCACCACCACCACCACCGCCACCACCTCCACCACCACCCCCACCCCCAGTGGACAGACTTGCCAGATTCCTGAGACTTAGACCAGTCAAGTTCTCCAGTGCCACTGAGCCAATAGTAGCTGATGATTGGCTTCGATGTCAGCAAGGACTTAGTCACCTGTGAGTGCACCGAGGCTGAGAAGATTAGGTTCACCGCTCATCTGCTGGAAGGACCTGCTGCAATGTGGTGGGAGACTTATCAACTTACCCATCCAATAGATGGCTTAGACTGGGAAACCTTCAAGGAGGGATTTCGTACTGCCCACATCTCCTCGGGCATTATGAATCTCAAGAGAGATGAATTCCGTAGTCTGAGACAGGGTGGAAGGACTCTGAAGGAATACATGGATGACTTCTGTGCTTTGGCAAGGTATGCCCCAGAGGACATTGACACTGATGCTAAGAGGAAGGAGAAGTTCCTCAATGGACTTAAAGGTGAACTGAAGATTCCCTTGTCTGTAGCTTATGCTCCCAGCTACCAGTCCCTACTTGATCAAGCCATCACCTTGGACAACAATATCAAGAAGGAGGAGAACCGCAAGAGGAAGTTTAGCAATAAGAGTCACACTGAGCCTTTCCACAAGAAGCACCATTCTTCTGATGGGAATGGAAGTCATAGCTCACACAGGCATAACGGTCATTTCAACAAGGGGAATGGCAACAATTTCAATGGTCACAAGTTCAATGGAGGATCCAGGGGAAATCATTCCAATGGGAATCACAGTGGATACAATGGCCGTCACAATGGGGGTAACGCACACTCCAATGGAAATAATGGCCAGCACCGACACAATTCAAAAGACTTGTCCCATATTACCTGCTACAAGTGTAAGAAGACTGGGCACTTTTCCACTGATTGCCCGGAGAATAAGTCCGCTGAAGCTACCAAAGCAAATTCATTCCAGAAGGGACAGGTGAACCATCTCAACGTGGAGGAAGTGATGAATGAACCTGACGCTGTGATGGGTATGTTTCCACTCAACTCATTTACAGCATTGGTTTTATTTGATACTGGTGCATCACATTCATTCATATCAAGAGTTTTTGTGAATAAAAATGGAATACCCACTGAAACAATAGGAAAAACAATTAAAGTAAGTTCCCCTGGTGGAGAGATGATAGTTAATTCTGGATGCAGAGATTTGGTTTTAGAGATTGGCCCCTATAAATTCCCCGCTCACTTAGTAGTCTTAGAATCACAAGGTTTAGATGTTATTCTGGGAATGGACTGGATGACAACCCATAATGGAGTCATTGATTGTGTGAGTAAATCAATCACTCTCACAACCCCCGAGGGGAAAAGAATTAGGTTCAAATCCCGTTTGGACTTTGGAGAAATAAGGCTGGAAAATCTTAAGGGGGTTAGCCTAGACCAAGTACGCATAGTCAAGGAATACCCTGATGTTTTTCCTGAGGAGTTACCAGGAATGCCTCCAGATAGAGATGTGGAGTTTATTATAGAGTTGCTTCCGGGCACAGGCCCTATAGCAAAGAGACCTTACCCCATGTCTACTGATGAGTTGAAGGAGCTCAAGAAACAGCTGAAGGAGCAGTTAGGAAAAGGTTTCATTAGGGAAAGTTCATCCCCGTGGGGAGCGCCGGTTCTGTTTGTTGAGAAGAAGGACAAGAGCCAACGTTTGGTTATGGATTTCCGTTCGTTGAATGAAGTTACCATCAAGAACAAATACCCCCTACCTAGGATAAATGATCTTTTCGATCAGTTGATTGGAGCTAGTGTGTTTTCCAAGATCGACCTTCGGTCTGGATATTTTCAACTCAAGATTAGAGAGCATGACATCCCCAAGACAGCCTTTGTCACTAGATATGGTTCATATGAATACACGGTGATGCCTTTCGGCTTAACCAATGCTCCCTCATACTTCATGAATATGATGAACAAGGTGTTCATGGAATTCCTTGACAAATTTGTCGTGGTATTTATTGACGACATACTTATCTATTCCAAGAGCGAAGAGGAACATGAGAAACACCTTCGCCTAGTACTGGAGAAACTCCGAGAACACCAACTATATGCCAAGTTTAGTAAATGTGAGTTCTGGCTCAGTGAAGTAGGATTTCTTGGACACATTATCTCCAAGGAAGGAATTGCTGTTGATCCATCCAAGGTTGCAGCCGTGACAGAATGGGAACCGCCCAAGAATGTCGGAGAAATTCGTAGCTTCTTGGGATTAGCAGGTTACTATAGGAGGTTCATTGAGAATTTCTCCAAGATTGCGAAACCAATGACTGAGTTGCTGAAGAAAGAGAAGAAGTTTGCTTGGACTGATGCATGTGAAGCCAGTTTTCAGGAATTGAAGAAGAGATTAGTGTCTGCACCAATTCTGTGTTTACCAGATCTGGAGAAGGAGTTCCAAGTGTACTGTGACGCTTCTCATCAAGGGCTTGGAAGTGTGTTGATGCAGGAAGGCAAGGTAGCCGCTTATGCTTCAAGGCAACTCAAGAAACATGAAGTCAATTATCCCACACACGATATAGAGTTAGCTTCAGTGGTCCATGCACTGAAGACCTGGAGACACTATTTGATGGGGAAGCGATGTGAAGTATTCACCGACCACAAGAGTTTGAAGTACATCTTCACTCAGAAGGAATTGAACATGAGGCAAAGAAGATGGTTGGAACTTATCAAGGATTACGATCTGAGTTTGCAATACCACCCAGGTAAAGCAAACGTGGTGGCCGATGCCCTAAGTCGTAAGTCTTATCTGAATTGGCTATCGACAGAGGATCTACCTGAAGATCTGTGCCAGGCATTGAAGGACCTTAGTTTGGAAGTAGTACCGGAAGGATTTGTAGCATCCTTAATAGTACAACCTACACTGATGGATAGGATAAAAGAAACCCAGAAGGGAGACGAAGATATAGAGAAGATAAGGGAAAACTTGAAGGAGGATAAAGCAAAAGGTTTTCGTGAAGATGAGCAGGGTATTGTTTGGTTTGGGAAGCGTATTTGTGTAGCTAATGACCCTGAGCTAAGGAAGCTAATATTTCAGGAGGCTCATGAGACCCCATATTCCATTCACCCTGGTAATACCAAGATGTACATGGATCTGAAAGAGAGATTTTGGTGGAACAATATGAAGCGAGACATCGCGGAATATATAGCCAAGTGTGATGTGTGCAGCAGAGTAAAGGCTGAGCACCAGAAGCCAGCTGGGTTACTGCAACCGCTGAAGGTTCCAGACTGGAAGTGGGACCAAATTGGTATGGACTTCATTACTGGATTACCCCGAACAAAGTCAGGGTATGATTCGATTTGGGTAATAGTGGATCGTTTGACCAAGGTAGCTCACTTTGTGCCCGTGAAGACCACCTACACCAGCGCTAAGTTAGCAGATATCTATATGAAGAGGATAGTATGCCTTCACGGAGTTCCTAAGAGTATCGTGTCTGATAGAGGTACCCAATTTACCTCGCATTTCTGGAAGCAGCTGCATGAGTCCTTAGGAACCAGATTGGAGTTTAGTACAGCGTTTCACCCTCAGACAGATGGTCAGACGGAGAGAGTGAATCAGATCCTGGAGGATATGCTGAGAGCTTGCGTTATAGATTATGGATCTAGTTGGGATGATAGTTTGCCGTATGCAGAATTTTCTTACAACAATGGTTACCAAGCTAGCATTGAGATGTCCCCGTTTGAGGCTCTGTATGGGAGGAAGTGTACCACACCACTGCTGTGGAGTGGAGTTGGAGAAAGGAGTTTCTTTGGGCCAGACATTATCCAAGAGGCCGAAGAAAAGGTTAGACTGATCAAGGATAGATTGAAGGTAGCACAGTCTAGACAGAAGAGCTATGCTGACAATAAGCGTAGAGATGTTTCATATGAAATAGGCGATAGAGTTTACCTCCGAGTGTCACCCCTTCGAGGTGTTAAGAGATTTGGAATCAAAGGAAAGTTAGCCCCAAGATTCATCGGACCATTCAAGATATTATCTCGCAAAGGAGAAGTGGCTTATGAGATTGAATTGCCAGAGATTCTTTCAGCTGTTCATAATGTGTTCCATGTCAGTCAGTTGAAGAAGTGTCACCCTGAGATGTCGGAAACGCCATTGAAGGATACAGTACCACTCGAGGAAGTTCAACTGGAAAGTGACTTGACGTATGAGGAGAAACCCATCAAGATCTTGGAGAGAGCTGAGAGGAATACTCGCACGAAGACCATCAAGTTCTGCAAGGTCCAATGGAGTCACCATACCGAGGAAGAGGCAACCTGGGAACGCGAAGACAATCTTCGAGAGGAGTACCCACACCTATTTGCTAGCCAATCCGAAGCCCGGGGACGTGCTTCATCTTAAGGGGGTTAGTCTGTAACATCCCTAGTTTTCTAAATACAAAAACCTGCATACATCCATGGCATCTTTGCATTTGTTCATATACACATAAATTGATAAACACAAATATGACACAACCCTTGTTACATGTCTTAAATGCAAGGGTCTTATTTGTCTACCATGTTAATTTGGGTCAAAACCTTGTTCTATGTTGTCTAAAACAAAGCCCCAATTTTTACAAAATTTTAGAAATTAGTTTGACCCTATTTGGGTTCCTAAATCAAAAGTTATGAATAAAACAGTAAAAAGAAAAAAGAAAAACGAATAGAACAAAAAACAAAAAGGAAAAGCGGGTCGGACCGGCCAAATGGGCCAGCCCGACCGCACCGGCCCACTTCGGCGGGAGGAGCAGCCCGCCTGCGCGCCAAACAGCCCCTTTCTTTTTTTTTCCGTTTCGCTCACCGACACGTGGGGCCCGCCCGTCAGTGGGGCCCGCTCGTCAGCGCCTTCTTCTAGCTCGTGGCCGACCCGAACTCTGTCTCCACCGTTGCTCGGCCTAGATCGGCTCGGATCGATTCTCCGCCGTCCGAGGCCCTCGACGTCCGTGCCCTACGCCTATAAATACCCCGCGAAACCCCGCGTCTTTTTCCCCACGTAGCTCCCGCCATCGCGCCGCCAGCCGCAGGCGATTCCTCGCCGAAGTCGACGGAGCCGCCGCCGCCTCCAGCCGCCCTCCGCGCGCGCCCTAGGCCGCCATCTGCCGCGCCGCCGCCACCAAACTTCCTGCCGCGTCGCGCCGCGCGCCGTAGCAGCCCTCGCCACCGCCAGACCCCGCCGAAACGCCGCCGCCCCGTCCGCCCGAGCCGCCCGCCGCCATCTTCCCCAACCCCGGCCGGCCAAGGTGAGCTCCTCCCCCTTCTTTTGTTTTTATTTTCTTTCTTTTCTTTAGCGTTTAGATCTGAACCGTAGGATAGATCTAACGGCCACGGTCAGCCCAGGGGAGGGCGATCCGCGTGATCCCCGCGCGGCCAATCGCGTCGCGCCATGTGGCAGCCCCAGTCAGCGCGTCCCGGCCCGATCTGGTCAAACTCGTTTAAATTCGAATTCGAATTCCAGTTTGCTGTCCAAACTTGTAAATTCGATATAAAATCAACCGTAGGGCCAAATTTTGTAAACTTTATAGTTTCGGAAAGCTTACAGTATGTACTACACGTTTGTGCAGTAATATGGCATATGTACTGTGTTAGATTTCGCATCAAATTTCAATTAGAGAAATAGACCAGATTACACTATAAAAATTGTATAAAATAATCTACTGGTCCAAATTAGATGTTTTGGTACTTTCTGGAATCCTCCGAAGATGTACTTTAACTTGGTATAGGATTTGAATAACTTTGATACGTGCACAAACTTGCTTTAGTAAAATCTATCCGAATCAGTAATTCGAAGATAATTCAAATTCTATAAATCGTTTTCGAATAATTCCAATTGCACTACTTTTGTATTACTGTAACCTATCCAGGGAGGTCAAACTCATATTTTATAACTCATAATGCTTGCAGTAGCTAATTATTAAGTTTGTATATGTTAAGTAGATACTCGGTTAATGATTTTTTCTAAATTAAATTAAATGTCCAGAATATTCTATTAACATGACACATATCAGAGAGCACATAATGCCACACTTACACATCACTTATTTTGTGAAATTAAATTGTTGCATAGCATGCATGCATACATGTCTATGATTGTTCATATCGAATGTTTGTTTATTTGTTGTAAATTGTTTGAATAGATTGTGGAGGAGATCAAGGTGGTGCTTGTGATTGCTGTGATTGTGCGGGTTGCTTTGATCAAGGCAAGTGACACTCAATTACCTACTATTTTGCTAAGCATTAGTGTTTTGTAAATTAGTATGCATGGTAGGATTTTGTTTTCGAAAGTTATGCTATGCTTATCAAATCCTAGTAGTGTGTAGCCATCCATGAACCCTTGCTAGGATTTGAAGTTGCCTAGCAATAAAAAAGTGCCACTGCTGTTTTGATCAATTTGGATTATGAGTATTGGAAATTAAAGTTAACAACTTTAAAGAATCACCTGGGTGGGTTGTTTGTGTGGTGGGCGGCTGCTCAGGGCTCCGACCCTGGAGTAACCAGTGGCAGGTGGGTGCCTGAGAGTGCGCAGTTGAATGGTGGTTGCTCTAGACTGCACCTCTGGTTTTCACCAGGGGATCGTGCGGGGGTTTATTATCTGTAATGGTTCTAAGCCTGTGAGTTTCACTTGTGGATGGCCACCCAGGATTAAAGAGATTAATATGTCGTCCATGTTTTAGTTAGCTTCCAGTGCAGCCTTATGGTATTATGGGCTCTGCCGGGATTAAGTAAGTTGTGAGGCCAAACTTGTTGCTTGACATGATGATGTGGCTAGCTACCAAACGGGAACGGGTCTTGCTAGTTATGGTGGAAGCCTCCCTCTGAAAGATCTTGTCTCATTTCTTCTCTTGGGAAGGGTGGGTCGTAAGGTGAAAGTGCACAACCTCTCGAGAGTAAACCTAAGATCTTAGCCGTGTCCCCGGTTATGGACAACTTGAGCTTTCTAGGCAGGGAATGTACGGAAGAATCTCATCACCTTTTCTGAATAAGTTAAAATTTGAGTAGCAACTGTCGGATAGTACATGGGAGATGTAACCATGATACTGTTTATGACATTATTATGAGATTTTGCAAAATGTTTTGATTTGAAATAAATGTAGGATAAAACTGGCTTTGTGCAAATTTGCCTAAACTCCACTTGCCAAATATCATGTAGATAGCTATGCCCAAAACATCCACCATATAAGTGTCATTTGCCAGTACATCATTGTACTGACCCCCATTCGTGGGGCTGCATATTCAAACGTGCAGGTTCGTCTGAGGAGGAGTACTAGGTAGGATCTCGAGTCTACATTCCAACATGTCTGCCTGTGGCGCATGAAGAAAATGGAGGCTCACTGCAGTTATTTTTCCGTTGTGTTTGCTTTGAACATTTAAATTTGAGCTAGTCTATTTCGACTATGCAATTTGTAAGACGTTATTTTATATCCTGAGGATCTGCGTTGTAATAAATTTGATACTATTGCTATGATTACTACATTTGAAATGTGTGTGCTATCAGTGATCCCGGGAATAGCACTATACACAGGTATCTTGCCTTTATTTAAAAGGTAGGGTGCTACATAATATGAGAGCAATGGTACCAGAAAATAGTTGACATGTAGAACGAGTATATGATGATGAAAGATGGACCGGGGTTCCCAGCTATCTACACTAGTGGTAACTCTCCAATAACAAGTGTTGGGTGAACAAATTACAGTTGGGCAATTGATAGGATTGATAAGGCATTAAGAAAGAACATCAATTCATTAATCATGTAGGCATGTTTTCCATATTTAGTCGTACGTGCTCGCAATGAGAAACTTGCACAACATCTATTGTCCTACCAGCCGGTGGCAGCCGGGCCTCAAGGGAATCTACTGGATATTAAGGTACTCCTTTTAATAGAGCACCAGCAAAGCATTAACACTCCGTGAAAACATGTGTCCATCACATCACCGCCATCCCCTCCGGTTGTCCCGATTTCTGTCACTTCGGGGCCTTTGGTTCCGGACAGTGACATGTGCATACAACTTGTAGATACAATCTAAGCAATAATTATAGAGCTCAAATCTAAGATCATGCCATTCGGGCCCTAGTGACAAGCATTAAGCATAACAAGATTGCAGCAACAATAACTTCACAAACTTTATAGATAGACTAATCATAATGTATCATCCATCGGATCCCAACAAACACAACACCGATTACATCAGATGAATCTCAATCATGTAAGGCAGCTCATGAGATCATTGTATTGAAGTACATGGGGAGAGAATACCAACTAGCTACAGCTAGAACCCGTAGTCCATGGGGGAACTACTCACGGAGCATGATGGAGGTGATGGCGTTGATGGAGATGGCTTCCGGGGCACTTCCCCGTCCGGCAGGGTGCCGGGACAGACTTCTGTCCCCCGAATTGGAGTTTCGCGATGGCGGCGGCGCCCTGGAGTCTTTCTGAGTTTCGTCAAGTGGTACGGTGTTTTTAGGTCGAAAGGGATTTTATAGGCGAAGAGGCGGCGGCACACAGGGGGCTCCACACCACAAGCCGGCGCGGCCGGCCAGGCCGCGCCGCCCTATGGTGTGGTGGCCCTCTGGCCCCTCTCCGACTCTTCTTCGGTGCCCTCCGGGAAAAATAGGAGGTTTGGTCTTCGTTTCGTCGAATTGAGAATATTGCCCGAACAGCCTTTCTGGAACCAAAAACAGCAGAAACAGAACTGGCACATGGCATCTTGTTAATAGGTTAGTTCGGAAAACGCATAAAAACATCATAAAGTGCAAGCAAAACATGTAAGTATTGTCATAAAACAAGCATGGAACGACATAAATTATGGATACGTCGGGGACGTATCAGCATCCCCAAGTTTAGTTCCTGCTCGTCCCGAGCAGGTAAACGATAAAAAGAATAATTTCTGTAGTGACATGCTACTTACATAACCTTGATCATACTATTACAAAGCATATGAAATGAATGAAGTGACTCAAGGCAATGATTTATAGTTGCTAACAAATAGATAACATATAGCAAAACTTTTCATGAAGAGTACTTTCAAGACAAGTATCAAAAGTTTTGCACAAGAGTTAACTCATAAAGCAATAAGTTCAAAGTAAAGGCATCGAAGCAACACAAGGGAAGATATAAGTTTCAGCGGTTGCTTTCAACTTGTAACATGCATATCTCATGGATAATTGTCAACACAAAGTAATATGATGAATGCAAATAAGCAAGTATGTAAGAATCAATGCACAGTTTGACACAAGTGTTTGCTTCTAAGATGGAAGGAAGTAGGTAAACTGACTCAACATAAAGTAAAAGAATGGCCCTTCAAAGAGGAAAGCATCAATTGCTATATTTGTGCTAGAGCTTTGGTTTTGAAAACATAAAGAGAGCATAAAAGTAAAGTTTTGAGAGGTGTTTGTTGTTGTCAACGAATGGTAGTGGGCACTCTAACCCCCTTGCTAGACAAACCTTCAAGAGCGGCTCCCATGAATTATTTTATTTTTGGGTGGCACTCCTTCCAACCTTTCTTTCACAAACCATGGCTAACCGAATCCTCGGGTGCCTGCCAACAATCTCATACCATGAAGGAGTGCCCTTTTATTTTAGTTTTATTATGATGACACTCCTCCCCACCTTTGCTTACACAAGCCATGGCTAACCGAATCCTCGGGTGCCGTCCAACAATCACATACCATGGAGGAGTGTCTATTTTTGTTAATTAATTTGGGACTGGGAATCCCATTGCCAGCTCTTTTTGCAAAATTATTGGATAAGCGGATGAAGCCACTAGTCCATTGGTGAAAGTTGCCCAACAAGATTGAAAGATAAACACCACATACTTCCTCATGAGCTATAAAACATTGACACAAATCAGAGGTAATAAATTTTGAATTGTTTAAAGGTAGCACTCAAGCAATTTACTTTGGAATGGCAGAAAATACCACATAGTAGGTAGGTATGGTGGACACAGATGGCATAGGTTTTGGCTCAAGGTTTTGGATGCACGAGAAGCATTCCCTCTCGATACAAGGCTTAGGCTAGCAAGTTTGTTTGAAGCAAACACAAGTATGAACCGGTACAGCAAAACTTACATAAGAACATATCGCAAGCATTATAATACTCTACACTGTCTTCCTTGTTGCTCAAACACTTTTACCAGAAAATATCTAGACCTTAAGAGAGATCAATTATGCAAACCAATTTCAACAAGCTCTACAGTAGCTCTCCACTAATAGGCTTAGACTACATGAAAAAAGTTAATCATGATCTACTTGAGAGCTCAAAACAATTGCCAAGTGTCAAATTATTCAAGACATTATGAGGCATTTTCTATTTCCAACCAAATACCAATAAGTATTGTAGCTTCCAACTTTTATCATTGAACATTAAAAGTAAAACGAAGAACAAGTGTTCATATGAAAAAGAGGAGCGTGTCTCTCTCCCAAACAAGGATTGCTAGGATCCAACTTTATTCAAACACAAACAAAAATAAAAACAAACAGACGCTCCAAGTAAAGCACATAAGATGTGACCGAATAAAAATATAGTTTCAGGGGAGGAACCTGATAAGTTGATGAAGAAGGGGATGCCTTGGGCATCCCCAAGCTTAGACGCTTGATTCTCCTTGAAATATGCAGGATGAACCACGGGGCATCCCCAAGCTTTGACTTTTCACTCTTCTTGATCATATATCATCCTCCTCTCTTGACCCTTGAAAACTTCCTTCACACCAAACTTCTCATAAACTTCATTAGAGGGGTTAGTACTCAAAAAACTTTAATCCACCTTGGTCCTGTAGTGACACATTGCAAGAACTCAATAAAACATTAGCTACAGCTCTCCACGTCTAGAAAGCCTCACTTAAAGTCCACAAGAGACAATGCAAAAAACAGAGACAGAATCTGCCAAAACAGAACAGCCAGTAAACACGAATTTTAAAATGGTACTTCCGTTGCTCAAATCAGAAAACTCAAACTAATGAAAGTTGCGTACATATCTGAGGATCACGCACGTAAATTGGCAGATTTTTCTGAGTTTCCTACAGAGAAATATGCCCAGATTCGTGACGATAGAAATCTGTTTCTGCGCAGAAATCCAAATCTAGTATCAACCTTCGATTAGAGGCTTCACTTGGCACAACAAAACACAAAACTAAGATAAGGAGAGGTTGCTACAGTAGTAAACAACTTCAAAGACACAAATATAAAACAAATTACTGTAGCAAAATAACACATGGGTTATCTCCCAAGAAGTTCTTTCTTTATAGCCATCAAGATGGGCTCAGCAGTTTTAATGATGCACTCAAGAAATAGTATTTGAAGCAAAAGAGAGCATCAAGAGGCAAATTCAAAACACATTTAAGCCTAACATGCTTCCTATGAAAAGGAATCTTGTAAATAAACAAGTTCATGAAGAGCAAAGTAACAAGCAAAGGAAGATAGAACAAGTGTAGCTTCAAAAATTTCAGCACATAGAGAGGTGTATTAGTACCATGAAAATTTCCACTACCATATTTTCCTCTCTCATAATAATTTTCAGTAGCTTCATGAACAAACTCAACAATATAACTATCACATGCAGCATACTTTTCATGATTTCCAAACACATAATTTTTATCAAGCTCAAATATAGTAGAATCAAAACTTCCAAACTCACTTTTATCAATAATATAACAAGGTAGGTGATCAATCTCAATAGATATGGGACTCATAGAATAAGTCAAGAACTCTCCAATCCCATTTTCATTAGTAGTACAATTAATATTATCAAGTAACATAGGACCATCATCTAGAGCTTTATCATAAACATTTGCCAAGCAAAATTCTTTAGTACCATGCATTTCGACATCAGGCACAAACAAAGCATTATCATAAGATTTATCAAAGTAGCATGGATTATCATATATAACAGTAGCATAATCATTCTCACAAGTATTACTCATAGGTACTATTTCAAGAGAATCCACAGGAACATAACATTCAACCTCTTCCGGTAAGCATGGAGGACAATCAAATAGTGTAAGAGATAAAGAGTTACTCTCATTAGAAGGTTGACATGGGTAGCTAATCCATTCTTCCTCCTTTTGTTCGTCGCTCTCTTCTTCTTTTTCATCCAATGAGCTTTCAAGTTCATCAATTTCCTCCTCTTTTTCATCCAATGAGCTTTCAGGTTCATCAATTTCTTCTTCCACAGGTTCCTGCAAATTGTGAGTGCATTCTTGTGCATTAATGTGTCTCTCTTTATAATCAAGGATATAAGGATTCCTACTGTAGCATTCTATGCAAGAATTAAGGATAGTAGAGACATAATCTTTAAGGCCCTTACAAACAACACAAGTTTCATAATTCTCAACCATGAAGGATTCTATCTCGGAGGCTCCCATAAATAAGACAAATTGTTCTACCTCTTCGAACCCATAAAGAATATAGCAATTCCGATTATAATTCTTAATTAAAAATTCCTCACTAAAGCCACATTGAAATTTAAGATGTTTAGTATCCTGTTCAGAACAACAGTTTATATCATGGCATTTAAGCAAGATTTTAGCAATTGTATTTAATTTTTCTATCATAGCACTCATTATTTTACCAGTTCTTGATTCTCTATAATTATTATAACATTCTATAAGCTCCAAGTAGGTTGTTGGTTCTCCCATAACAGCAGTTTTTAATTTTTAGGTTTTTCAATTTTTTATGGATTTTCGGGTATATAGGGAAAATAAAACAAGACAAAAATAAACTAGACAAAAGTAAACTAAGCAAAGTAAAACTAGACAGAAATAAACTAAGCACAAATAAACTAGACAGAAATAAACTAGCAAGACAAAATAAGATAAAAGCAGAGAGAGGTAGAGTGTACTCCCTGTGAACTTATGAGTAGAGCTATGCCTCCCGGCAACGGCGCCAGAAAATCTTGATGACCCACAAGTATAGGGGATCGCAACAGTCTTCGAGGGAAGTAAAACCCAAATTTATTGATTCGACACAAGGGGAGGTAAAGAATACTTATAAGCCTTAACAACTGAGTTGTCAATTCAGCGCACCTGGAAAAGCACTAGCAGGGGTGATGTGAAAGTAGCAGTGATATGAGAGCAATAGTAACAATAACACAGCAGCAGTAGTAGTAATATGAGAGCAATGGTACCGAAAAATAGTTGACATGTAGAACGAGTATATGATGATGAAAGATGGACCGGGGTTCCCAGCTATCTACACTAGTGGTAACTCTCCAATAATAAGTGTTGGGTGAACAAATTACAGTTGGGCAATTGATAGGATTGATAAGGCATTAAGAAAGAACATCAATTCATTAATCATGTAGACATGTT
Organism: Lolium multiflorum; assembly: GCA_030979885.1. Taxonomy (NCBI): domain Eukaryota; kingdom Viridiplantae; phylum Streptophyta; class Magnoliopsida; order Poales; family Poaceae; genus Lolium; species Lolium multiflorum. The sequence continues at coordinate 225,014,826 of CM061748.1, forward strand.
TTCCATATTTAGTCGTACGTGCTCGCAATGAGAAACTTGCACAACATCTATTGTCCTACCAGCCGGTGGCAGCCGGGCCTCAAGGGAATCTACTGGATATTAAGGTACTCCTTTTAATAGAGCACCGAGCAAAGCATTAACACTCCGTGAAAACATGTGTCCCTCACATCACCGCCATCCCCTCCGGTTGTCCCGATTTCTGTCACTTCGGGGCCTTTGGTTCCGGACAGGACATGTGCATACAACTTGTAGATACAATCTAAGCAATAATTATAGAACTCAAATCTAAGATCATGCCACTCGGGCCCTAGTGACAAGCATTAAGCATAACAAGATTGCAGCAACAATAACTTCACAAACTTTATAGATAGACTAATCATAATGTATCATCCATCGGATCCCAACAAACACAACACCGATTACATCAGATGAATCTCAATCATGTAAGGCAGCTCATGAGATCATTGTATTGAAGTACATGGGGAGAGAATACCAACTAGCTACAGCTAGAACCCGTAGTCCATGGGGGAACTACTCACGGAGCATGATGGAGGTGATGGCGTTGATGGAGATGGCTTCCGGGCACTTCGTCCCTCAGGTGCCGGGACAGAGACTGTCCCTGTGGAGTTTCGCGATGGCGGCGCGCCCCGGAGTCTTTCTCGGAGTTTCGTCAAGTGGTACGGTGTTTTTAGGTCGAAAGGGATTTTATAGGCGAAGAGGCGGCGCGGGGCACTGGGGCTCCACACACAGCCGGCGCGGCCGTGCCAGGCCGCGCCGCCCTATGGTGTGGTGGCCCTCGGCCCCTCTCCGACTCTTCTTCGGTGTTCTAGAGCCTTCCGGGAAAATAGGAGGTTTGGTCTTCGTTTCGTCGAATTCCGAGAATATTGCCCGAACAGCCTTTCTCGAACCAAAAACAAAAACAGAACTGGCACGTGGCATCTTGTTAATAGGTTAGTTCCGGAAAACGCATAAAAACATCATAAAGTGCAAGCAAAACATGTAAGTATTGTCATAAAACAAGCATGGAACGACAGAAATTATGGATACGTCGGGGACGTATCAGACCCTCAAGTCAGTGTAGCAGGAGGTGAGCGAGGGAGGGGGAAAGTGAGTTGAGAGCACTCGTGACTCGTGGGAGCTAGCTAGCTATTTTCTACGGACATACAATGTATTCATTTAAACTACAACACTCCACAACATAATACGAAGGAAGCTAGCTTGATACAATATCAAAGAGAAAAAAAATAACTTTTTTTCCCAAGGGATCCCCATGGATCGATTTTCATTACCAAAGAGATAACGAGAAACATAGTAACAATGCCTGGGGCCAAAAGAAAAAGCAGCAGGGGGAGAGTGCCGCCTACTGCTAGCGTTCGAGAAGGGAGGGAGTTAGGAGTTTTACAAACTTGCATCCACAAACTATCTATGATTATAGAACCTTCCATGAAACTAAGCAACAAAACAAGGCAACAACCCATAGGCAAACCAAAGAGATGAAGCATTTGCAGCATCACGATCATCCGTTTCCATATCTCCAGCTTCATCATCGATTCTCCCTGCGTCCATCAGGCGAAGAGGTTGGTGTTGATCAGTAGCCGATCGACTTCTACCAGTGTTGTCAGCAGTACCAGCAAGCCTCAGTAAACCATCAGCACCAACACGAATGTCCTCCGCGTCTTTCTCATTGTGTAAACCTGCCCAATGTTTCATGAACATAGTAGACTATCTTATTTGTTTAAAGGGGGTTTTTATCAATTTGTGTTCAAAACAAGCTTTATTCCTGAGTTTCCAGATAGCCCAGCAAACATTAGCTAACCCTGCAATCTGGATGTTTCTGCTAGCAGGAATGAACTGAGGGAACCACCCGAAAAACTGGGTGAAGGATCCAGGTCTCGTTGGAGCTCCAATTTCCTGAACAACAACACTCCAAACAAATTTGGCAGCTGGACAACTAAAGAAGAGATGAGATATGGATTCATCTTTATTACAAAATTGATATGTAAAGTTCCCAAGCCAGTTCCGTTTCAGCAGATTATCCTTTATTTGCAATAGAATCATGCCAAATAAGCCACAACCAGATTTTGATATTGAGAGGTATCTTACTTTTCCATAAGTGTTTGAAAGTTCTATCCAAACCCACATCCACACAGGTGCTTGTAGATAGAATTTGACGGTAAATTTGCCTCCTTTTGCTCATTTCCAGAAGAGTTTGTATGTCTCTTCACTGAGATTAGTTTGAGACACAATTTGAGTCACCCCATGGATCTGCATAGCAACATCCGGTGTCATCCATCTCATGAAAGAGAATATCTAGCTAGTTCAAAGCTGCTGCCTCAGCCACTATAACAGATTGTTCAACACAAATCTCATAAATATCAGGAAACCTGTCTTTCAAAGGAAACTGATCACACCAAGCATCCTCCAGAAACTGGTGTTTCTGCCATCACATAACTGCATCCTTCTACCACTCAGATATATGTGTTTAACCTGTACCATATCTTTCCAGAGGGGAAAGTCACCATGTCTGTTCTTTGTATAAAAAACACCTCCGCCCCTCAAGTATATCTGTCTCATCAGATTTTTCCATGGGCCAGAGCCATTCTCAAGCTTCCACCGCCACTTGCACATCACGCTACTATTAAAATTTTATAGATTCTTCAAACGCAAACCCCCCCTTTTTTTTGGGTTTACATATCCATTTCCATTTAATAAAATGATATTTCTTTTTATCAGCACTCCCAGCCCAGAAAAAGGACCTGATGGGCTTGTCAACCTCTTAAATATTTGTTTTATGTAACAATCTCATAGACATCTGGTAAACATCAATGCTAGATTGGCAGGCATCAATTTTAACCACTCTCTCACCAATAGACATAGAGTTTCTAACCCAGCCACTCATTTTCTTCTTTGTTTTCTCACCAAGGAAGCCCATCTATGCCACAGTCGGTCTTCTTGCACACACATGGGTACCCAAGTATTTTATGGGCCAAACCCCTTGCTGACAATTAAATAAAGCAGCAAAATCCCGTGCTTTTGCATCATCCTCAAGCACCATCATCACTTCACTTTTTTCAAAATTGATTTCAACCCAGACATATATTCAAAAATGTACAACATAAGTTTCAAATTTACAGCTTGCTCTTCACTATCTTGAATCAGGAGAATGGTGTCATCAGCATATTGAAGCACAGCCACCCCTTTATCCACCAAGTTTCTAGCCAATCCAGTAATCAGACCATTTTATTGTGCCAAAAAGAAACCATTTTGGAAAAACTATTAGCTACCATGTTGAACAGTAAATGGGCAAAAGGGCCACCCTGTCTAACTCCTTTGCAGCTAGCAAAATAGGGACCAACATTATTATTGAATTTCACGCTCAAGGTGCCTTTTGTGACCACCTTTTTTTTATCCAAATGAGCCAATTATCACTGAACCCTTTCTGTGAGCAACAGTCAAAAAAATCCAGTTGACTTTATCACGAGCTTTTTCAAAATCACTTTTCAGGACTACCCCCTGTTGCTTCCTGAATTTGCTCTCACCCAGAACTTCTTGAAGCAGCATAATCCCATCAGTAATGAATCTTCCTTTGACAAAAGCAGTTTTACATGGGGACAAAAGCTTATCCATAGCAGGCACAGCTCTGACAGTGAGAGTATTTGTGAAGATTTCAAATAAAACTTGCAACAAACAGATGGATCTAAAATTTTGAATTTTGTCTGCCTCATCACCCTTTGGAATCAAGGTGATAACACCATAATTGATTCTATCAAGGTCAATCTTGTGGTCATAAAAATCATGAAACACAACCATGAAATCATTTTTGATTATATCCCAACACTCATGATAAAATTGAATGGGAATCCCATCAGGGCCTGCAGCTTTATTCTTCTCCATTTGGTCTATCACATTTTTGACTTCTTCCTCTGTGAATCTCCTACTCATATTCTCCCTGTCAGTATCATTTAATTTTTCATCAGTATTCCAAATGTCACCATTTAATCTGACTCCAGTGTCCTCCATAGGCCCAAAGAGATTTTATAAAATTAAGTAGCATGTTTCAAGAGATCATCATCTCCTTGAATCACTGAATGATTCAGAGAGAAAATAGTACTCTACTTTTTTTCTTGCAACCATTAGCAATCCTATGAAAATATGCAGTATTGCTGTCCTCCTGGAGCAGCCAATTTTCTCTTGATCTTTGGCACCGGAAAATTTCCTCTTTATCAAAAATATCAAGCAACTTTTGTTGAATTTGAGCCCTCTTCCTAATGTCAACAGAAAGAGATCCAGCAAGCTACTAGTTACTATTTGCATCGTGGTTGGCTAAAATGTAAAGAGCTAGCTAGGAGTATCGAACAAGCTAGGAGAAGTAGTAACATGAACGTGCAGGTGCAGGCTGTGCTGGTGAGGTGGGGCTACACCCATCTGCTGCGTTGACGAGGAAACAGGTACTACGTGAAGGGAGAGGTGGGCCTACGCGCGGGACATGGACGGCAACGCGCCACGTGATAACCGGCTGATCGCTACAGCCGGTTGAACGGAAGACTTTTTCATAAGTAAATCTGTCATCTAGACATCAAATCGGTTCATTTTCTCGAATGATCAAGTTGCAGATCAAGTTGCAGATATCTTCATCAAACCTCTTTCATTGCTGTTGTTTGAGCAGTGTAGACGCAATATCAATCTTTTGTCACCGGTTCAAATTGAGGGAGGATGATGGAGTACGTGTTTGTCTAGTATACGTATAGGTAACTTGTATTGTAATCTATGTTGCATTCTTGTCTATATAATGAAAGAGGAGAGAGCCGGCCGACCGTGCTGTGTTGTGTAACCAAACCAATCTATTCCGCGTTTTAAAGCACACAAAAACTACAGAGAAACATGGAGGCTCCCGCGGGCAAAGCTGCATGCAGCAAGCACATCGTCCTGGTGCACGGCGCATGCCACGGCGGCTGGTCCTGGTACAAGGTGGCCACGCGGCTTAGGTCAGCCGGCCACAGAGTCAGCACGCCTGACCTCGCGGCGTCGGGCGTCGACCCCAGGCCGCTGCGCGAGGTGCCGACGTTCCGCGACTACAGCAAGCCGCTGTTGGACCTCCTGGAGTCCCTCCCTGCCGAGGAGAAGGTCGTGCTCGTCGGCCACAGTCTCGGCGGCGTGAGCATCGCCCTGGCCTCCGAGCTGTTCCCGGAGAAGGTCGCCGCCGCGGTGTTCGTCACCGCCTTCATGCCGGACCACAGCTCGCCGCCGTCGTACGTGCTTGAAAAGGTACATACAGCGTGACATTATGATATCTGCATTTCGATGGAGGTGTTCTCCCCCATTTCGAAAAAAAATAAAATCTGTAGAGGTTCTCCATGCATGATCTGTCTAGCAGTAGCAGTATTCCGATACTACCCAGTTTGCTGGGAGTCTAAATTCGGACGCAGGAACAAGTAACTTCACGGTCCGTAACAACACCAGCTTGATCATATCCCAAACTGTCTACTTTTTGTACTTCCTTTATTCGTAAAAGGATGTCACTATTTATTGTGTAGATAAATTTAAACTTACACAAGCCTCTGATGTTTTTTTATAGACGGAGGAAGTACTTGTGATTACTGAATGATTGATTGATCTATTTTTTTCTCTCTAAAAAGTTCGTGGAGGGGAGGACGGCCGAGGACTGGATGGACACGGAGTTCAAGCCTCAAGATCCTGACGGCAAGCTGCCTATTTCCTTTCTGTTCGGTCCGCTGGTCACACGAGCAAAATTGTATCAGCTATGCTCGCCGGAGGTACCCGTTGCTTTGTTATCTATACACCCTATTTGAGCATCAGTTGACTAGAACATAGCATATGAGAATCGATCAGATGTTCCTCGTAATCTGTACACTGAGATTATTTAACAAAAGAGAGAGTTTTGGAAATTCTGTGATGTACTTTTATAGAGTTATTATACTACCACAAATGAGACGTTCCTTGTACCAATTCTCATGGCAGGACCTAACGCTGGGAAGATCCCTAATGAGAGTGAGTTCGATGTTCGAGGACGACCTGAGACTGCAGCAGCCGTACAGCGAGGCTCGCTACGGCTCGGTGCGTAAGGTGTTCATCGTCTGCAAGGACGACCTCGCCATTGACGAGGGCTTCCAGAGGTGGATGATAGAAAACTACCCCGTCGATAAGGTGATGGAAATAGACGGCGCAGACCACTTGGCGTTGTTCTCGACGCCGGCTGAGCTTGCTAGCTGTCTCACTGACATCGCGGAAAAGTATGCTTGATGGTGGTGTGGCCGTACGTCGCTTGCTGATCTATTGGTTTGGCGTTGACATTTGTGATTAGTCCCGTCCATTATGTTTTTCGTGGATTTTATTGCAATCAATTTAGACGGATGATCCTTTGACGTCGTGGTGTGACTTGTCGCTGTCTCATAATGTAGGTAAGTGTCGCAAATGTTGGTAAGTGTCGCCGTGGTGTGACCTGTTGGTGTGTAACAGTATGAAGATAAATATGACTGGGTATCTACGTTCACACATAATATAATCGTTGTCAACACGATACTGGACTTTCAGAACCGGGCGGCATGTGATCCTGCGTGAAGTCAGCTCCTGGGGTCCACAGCTGGAATGGGTGTTTTCCATATACACTACAAAACGAAAGTACATACACGTGTGGGCCCCTCTATCCTTTCCCCCGCCCCATCGATCCCCATCCCCTCCCCTCGGTTCCCCGCGCCCCCAAGGCCTCCCTCGCCGCCGGCTGACCGCCTACACGGACCTGCCCTCCAACTCCTCCTCCAACCCCCGCCTCCCGCCCATCGGTACCCGTCGACTCCCCTCGGTTCCCCCGCGCCCCCAAGGCCTCCGTCGCTGGACGCCAGCTCGACGTCGCCCCATCCACGACGACAGCTCGAAGCCTCCCTATCCCCGACGCCGGGCCCACCCTGAGATCACTCGAACGCCGCCTCGACGCCGCCCCGCCCCGACGCTGACCCGTCCACGACAACACGTCGACACCGCCCCCGTCCCTGACGGCAGCTCGATGCCGCCCTATCCCCAACGCCGACCCCGCCCAGACGCTGCCTCGACACTGCCCCATCCCCGACGCCGCCCTGTCCCCGATGCCGGCCCCACCCCAAGCTCGTCCGGACGCCGCCCCATCCCCGACGCTGCCATGTCCCCGACGATGGAGGAGAGAGAGGCGAACATGATTTTGGGGAGCCACCGCCGTGCTGCTCTCTCTCTCTCTCATTAGTGTGGACCACTCCTATGCATTGTATCTGTATCGCTTTGTGTCCAAAATAATCCTGAACTGTTGTGTGGGGCCTACCGCACACCTGGACCAATGGTAGCCCGCTTTTCGCCAGGTTCACATGCCCGCCGGTTTAGAGCATCTCCAACAGGCGCACTATATAGGCTGCGCTGCAAAAAAACGGCCGGTATGCAGCGCGCGGGAGGAAAACAGACGCTCCAGCAGGCACGGTAAATGGCGGGGCGCTGCAAATTTTTTTGGGCGCGCGGCGTTTTGCACAATCCGGAGCGCCATATGTGATGTGTCGGCTACAGCGCGCGGCAACGCTCTGCGCATGCGCGAAAAGCCAACGGCAGGAAATCCCCCCCCCCCCGCCCTCATTTCCGCACCGCCCGCCACCGCGAAATCCAGCCGCCGCCGGTCGATTCCGCCGACGGCCCCGCTGCTGCGCGCCGCCGCGGCGTAGATCTGCCTCGCCCGCCCTCCGCCGCGGCGGCACCCGCCGCGCCGTGACGCCCCGCGCCGCTGCGCAGTCGGTGCTCCTCCTCCGCCTCCTTCCCCCCGCCGTCGTGTTCTCCTCCGCGCCGCCGTCGCCATGTCGTCATCGTCGTCTTCGAGCTTGCTAACAACATGGCGCGACCATGGTGCTCGCCGATTTGCTCGCAAGGTATGCACCTCCGTCGGCCGGCCTCTATTACCATATAATTTTTACTCGCCAATCAGCTACAATAGTTAGTTGTAGTTAAGTAATTTCATATGTATGTTTGTAGAGTTGATCATATGATTCATCGGATGACGAGTATGACCAAGAGGAAGAGGAGAACATATCGCTACTATTAGCATACCGCGCCGTTAAGAAGCCAAAATTTGGTGGATCGGTGTTTGGTAGACAGAAGTTGTGGAGAGAAAGGATTGAATGGCATGAGAAGTTGATGCGGTCGTATTTCAATGAGAATCCGATATTCCCCGAAAGCTATTTTCGGCGACGTTTCCGGATGAGTCTCAACTTGTTCAAGCACATCGCAACGGAGGTGACCAAGTATGATCGCTTCTTTGAGCAAAGGAGGAATGCCGCCGGAGAGCTTGGTCATAGCACATATCAAAAGGTGACCGCCGCCTTGCGTATGTTGGCATATGGTATACCGGCGGATCTTATTAATGATCATTTGGCCATGGGAGAGAGAACTTCTATCTTGTGTGTGAAGCGCTTTGTCGTTGCAATTGTTAATGTCTTTGGCTCCACATACTTGAGAGCCCCCAATTCTCAAGACACGGCAATGCTTTTGGAGATCAACGCCAATCGGGGGTTTCCCGGTATGCTTGGTTCCATTGATTGTATGCATTGGAGTTGGAAGAATTGTCTGGCGGTATGGCATGGACAATTCAAAGGGTACAAGAAGGCTGCCACCATAGTCCTTGAAGCGGAGGCCGACCAAGAGACTTGGATATGGCATGCTTTTTTTGGAATACCCGGGTGTTGCAATGACATCAATGTTCTTCAACGGTCACCACTAATGACAAGACTTGCAATACGGGAAGGTCTATTGGTGGAGTTTGAAGCAAATGGCCACAAGTACAACTATGGCTACTTCCTCGCCGACGGCATATATCCAAGGTGGCAAACATTTGTGAAGCCGATTATTCAACCAAGAGGTAAGAAGCAAACCCAATTCCACAATGCACAAGCGGCGGATAGGAAAGATGTAGAGAGAGCATTTGGGATTTTGCAAGCCCAATTTGCCATTGTTAGAGGACCGGCTAGATTTTGGGACCAAGAATGTCTTTGGTATATCATGACCGCGTGTGTCATCATGCATAACATGATTATAGAGGATGATCGCGGAAAAGATGTCGATCATACCCACTACGACTTGATGGGGGTTCCCGTGCAAGTGAGGAGGTCCGCACATAGGATTGCTCGGTTCATTGTCTCATACCATGCCATTCGGTGCAACGACACACATGATGAGCTTCAAAAATATCTCATGGAAGAATGGTGGAATTGAAATGGACAAAAGTAGTTGCATACTTGTTATATTTGTTTGAAAACTATGTGTTGTATTGTTTCAAAACTATGTTGTATTGTTGTATGTTGGACGTGTTGTATTTGGTTTGAACAATGTATTGTATTTGGATGGTACATTTTATTTATGAATTTTATATGGTTGTTTGATCTTGTTCGATGCATAGTTGTGTTTGTTTGCCGTTTGCGCCGCGCCGCGCGCTGCAAAATAGAGCCTCCGGCGGAGGTGCTTTTTTTGCTCGCCAGCGCGCTGCAAAATGGAGCACCCGGCAGAGAAAAAATCGCTCCGTCGCGCGCCAATAGTTTATAGCCCGGCGGCAGCATCGTATAGCGCGTCTGTTAAAGATGCTCTTAAATATGGATTTTCCTTGTCAACACGGTATATAAACGTTGATCTCTTCCTTGCGCCCAGCTTTCTCACCGGCGGCGGGCGGACTGAATGGTGGAGCAGGGATCAGGATCCAGGGGTCTCGTCCAAACCGCGCTGGAGTGGGAACACGCTCTGCCGTAGAAGTTGTACCGCAAAATTCCGATCCTGCAGGCGAGGCTCCGCACCAGAGGAGTCCTGGTGGCGGAGTTGCGACCGAAGGTACCCGTAGCGGATCTGCACCAGAACATCCAATATCTTCGGAGCGCCTGTGGACCTCCTCCACCATAAATGGGGCTTCCCCTCGCGCGTAACGTACACGACTATCATTGAATATAATTAGGCAATAATTTTATAATTAATTTTAAAATATTAAACATACTAGATGTATAAATCAATATAAATACCAGCAATGCATACGTTAGAACAACCATCACAAAACAGATTGAAATATGCCGCATGTATTGATAGGTTGTACTCCCCCATCCCACGAATGTTGTCTGAGATTTGTTAATATTTAGATGTATGTACAAGCTAGATACATCCAACTTTAGACATATCTCAGAATACCTTCATGGGACGGAGGGAGTATATGAAGTTATTGTCGATGCACCGTTATGTTGTTGACGACAAAGTTGACGAAGACTGGTCAAAGCAGATGGTACGCAACACCGCCCAACTTGTCAGGAAGACGGCCTCTGATGAAGACCGTGAGCAGTCCCACGAAGCGCTTCCCAAAAACCTAATTCACACTCTCTCATACAATATCATAAAAGAGATTTGTTCCGGAGACATGCTCTTCCGTTCACCAGTGCACACCGGCGGGCTAGATGGAGTAGACTTCGAAAGTGTCGCAAGTAGGGAGAGCTGGAAAAATCTAACGTGTTTCTGTGGTAGTTGTGCAAGAGTTTATATAGACCTGCTCAGGAAAGCCTTGCTTGAGGCTTAATCCCGCTAACGGCGGTGCACGTGGAGGGGCGAGGCAAGGCGAGCGAGTGGAGGAGTGCATGTAACATTTCTCTTCTCACTCTCTTACATAGTGGGACAACCTAACTTATAAGGTGGTCTAACTGCTACCCAACTTTTCCTGTGGGACTAAACTTTGCACTCCCACCTCTTGCCACTCACATGTGAGCCCCCAACAAGATGTTGTAGAGTCCTAGTCTAACAGAACTTATGTATGTGTTCTAACAAGATGTAGGAGTGAAACAAAAAAAATAAAGGAGTGGTCAAATAACTTTTAAAAGAGTGTGGCTACACATCCACTTGAAACTCGAAAAGCATAATTGGAATACCACTTGTAACTAAGAAAACTCGGTTAGAAAAATTCTCAGTTGCAATCGCACTTGCAACTGCAGAAAAACTCAATTGCAACCATCCTTCCAACTGGAAAAATTCTAAGTTGCAACCAAAATTGAAGCTGAAGAAAGTATAAGTTGCAACCACTCTCGCAACTGAAAAAATCTTAGCTGCAACTACACTTGAACCGGAGAAAATTCTAGCTACAACCACACTTGTAACTAAAAAAGTCTCAATTGCAACTACACTTGGACCGCAAAAAAATCTCAGTTGCAACTACACTTGCAACTAGAGAAAATCTCGATTGAAACTAGAAAAATCTTAGTTGTAACTCCACTTACAACTGCAAAAAAAATCTCAGCTGCAACTCCACTTGCAACTGCAATAAAAAAGTTGAGTTGTAACTTCACATGCAACTGCAAAAAAGAATTCTAAGTTGCAACTTCACTTGCAAAAAAAGTTTCATTGCTCCATCACAACAAACTTCATATATTTTACACAAAATGTAAAAAAGGAAGCAAAAAAGCAAGAAGAAAACGCGAGACATCATGATGAATTTTCATCAACTATAAGGTTTTAGGTCTGGTGGCTTGAGTAGTCAGGACCTTTGCTGGAGGTTGCCGGATGTGGGATCGAAACTTGCCTACCACATTCTTTTCCACGCCTGTGATTTTACTTGGCCAGCCCATAATTATTTGATGCCCATGCGAAACAACGCAAAGAAAAGCAAACAATAAGAGTCGCACCAATCTCCGCGCATAATCCAACAATTAGAAAATCTGAGCCCTATGCTAATTTTTAGTCTACTGAGAATTAACAAATCCGTAAAAATATAATAAGTACGTAAAAGTATCTTGGACCCGAGCCCTATGGACCGGTCCTGGCTGGTCAAGCACCGGCGCATGGGGTACGCCGAGGTGTCTCAGCGATAGCCGTTCGTGGTCAGCTTCTTCACGCTCGATGAGGAGGATGGCGGCTGTACGCTGGAGCACCGGGTGGCGCTCAACCGGGTCTTGCCCCGATGGAGGGCACCCTTGGCTGCCATTGCAGGGGAAGAATACGCCAAAGATTAGGGTTCTTGACCCATTGAACGCCAGTGTCAATGTGTCATAAACCTCAATGTCTCTGATCACATTGTCAGTTTGTCACCGTGAACATGCACATAGAAAAGGTGATTGGGAGTTCTCGTGTTTATGGTCGTGGCGGTATTCTAGGTTTCGTACCATGTGTGCTTCCCTCGTGGCTCGGATCAAGCCGGATCCCTTTTACAGGTAATCACTAGATCTCGGAGTTTCGCATTTTTTCTGTTTCGTAGTACGTAGTTCTTCTCTGAGAACTGTTACTTATGTACTGACTCGTGAATTCTAGTATTGTCTCCAGTTGATTAGCCTGAAGTTGTGAGTAGTACATTTGAAAAAAATCCTATAAAACCTGCTTATCTGTGTATTGATTTTGCTGGCTAGCTCAATCTGTATGCGCAATGTACAGAATTCAGTACTGGTACAAATTATTTTGTGTTTATTGTTAGAGCAATATGCTAGTTGTATTACCAGGGGGCCAAAGGCCACAATATATAGTACATGTACAAGTGCACATATGCAGAAAGCCTCCTAACATATGGGGAAACAATAATAGACAAATATATACATCTAACACCCCCCCTCAAACTCATGGTGGATCCACAACACTGAGTTTGGAGAGTAAGAAATCATGCTGCGCTCGAGTCTGTGCCTTCGTAAAGAAATCCGCCAACTGCAAATCTGAAAGCACATAATGAACCGCAACAACATCATCCTGTACCTGTGCACGTGTGTAAAAAGCATCAACACCGATATGCTTGGTCAGCTCATGCTTGACCGGATCACGTGCAATACTGATAGCACCTGTACTGTCAGACAAAAGTGGAATGTGTGTCGTAACAGACCCCAAAATCTGCAAGCAACCACCGTAACCAAGTCACCTCAGCAATCAACAAAGCCATAGCCCGCAACTCAGCCTCAACACTCGAACGGGAAACCGCGACCTGTTTCTTCGTCTTCCAAGCAACAAGCGAACCACCAAGAAACACACAGTAAGCAGAAAGCGAACGACGATCCGTAGGATCACTCGCCCACGTAGCATCCGAATAGCACTGGAGCTGGAGAGAGCTGGAACGGGGAAAGAAAAGGCGACGAGTGATCGTGCCACGAAGATAACAAAGAACACGGAGGAGATGACTATAGTGAACAGTGTTAGGAGCTGAGACAAACTGACTCAGAATATGAACAGGATAAGAAATATCAGGACGAGTGACATCAAGATAAACAAGACTCCCAACAAGATGGCGATAACGGGTGGGATCAGGAAGAGGATCACCATAGGAGAAGCTTAACATTAAGCTCCATAGGAGTATCGACCGTGCGCTCATCCCCAAGAGCAGCACGAGCAAGAAGATCCTAAATGTACTTCTCCTGAGAGATAGAAAAGCCATCAGAAGTGGAGGAAACCTCAATGCCAAGAAAATACCGAAGAGGACCAAGATCAGTCATAAGAAACTGATCACGAAGATGAGCCTTGACAAAGGCAATATACTCAGGATCATCACCAGTAATGATCATATCATCAACATAGAGAAGAAGAAGAGTACGTCCACGAGGAGAAGTGTGAACGAAAAGTGCGGGATCATGAAGACTAGGAGAGAAACCAGCAACAATCACCACAGAGGCGAAGCGCTCAAACCAGGCACGAGGGGCCTGTTTGAGACCATAGAGAGAACGTCGAAGACGACAAACCATCCCATCGGGAACAGAATACCCAGGAGGAGGCTGCATGTAAACCTCCTCACTCAACTCGCCATTAAGAAAAGCATTCTGAACATCAAGCTGGGAGACAGACCAGCGACGAACAGAAGCAACAGAAGAAGGGTACGCACAGTAGTCATATGAGCCACAAAAGGTCTCATCATAGTCACGGCCGTGCTCCTGCTGAAAGCCACGAGCCACAAGACGCGCTTTATAGCGCTCAAGAGATCCATCGGAGCGAGTCTTTATTTTATAGACCCACTTACACGTGATAGGACGAACACCAGAAGGGGGAGAAACAAGATCCCAAGTGCCAGTGCGCTCAAGCGCAGCGATCTCCTCAGCCATGGCAAGCTGCCATTCAGGATGACGCTCGGCATCCCGATAAGAAGTCGGCTCAGACGACAGAAAGACCATACTGACTAGGAGAGTAACGAGCTGGAGCACGACGCCGACGAACAGGCCATGAAGGGGGAAGGTCATCAGCGGAGGACAACTCATCAGAAGAAGAGGAAGAAGGGACAACATCAGAAGGATCCAAAACCGGAGAACGAGGAGTACTAGGGGGACTAGACGGAGGAGAGGATGGAGCCGAAGGGGGCGCATCCGGACTAGGAGGGGGAGGAGACGGGATAGCAGGGGGTGCATCCGGAAAAAGAAGAAAAGAGATATCATCCACCGGGTAAGTACCCGAGGTGGGGCGAGGATAGAAGGGACGCGTCTCATCAAATGTGACGTCACGAGAGATGCGCATCCGACGACCAACGGGGTCCCAACAGCGATAGCCCTTATGCTCATCATTGTATCCGAGAAAAACACACTCAACAGACTGAGCGGTCAGTTTAGTGCGTTCGCGAGGATGCAGAAGGACATAGCAGACGCAACCAAATGAACGGAGAGTCGAGTAGTCTGGAGAAACACCAGAGAGACGCTCGAGAGGAATGCCACCCTGTAGAGCAGTGGAAGGCTGAATGTTAATGAGGTGGGCCGACGTAGCGACAGCCTCAGCCCAGAAGTGTGGCGGAAGAGAAGAGGCAATCATCATAGCACGGGTGGTCTCAAGAAGATGACGATGCTTACGCTCGGCGACGCCATTTTGAGCATGCGTGCCGGGACAAGAAAACTGAGCGAGGGTGCCCTCCTCAGCAAGGACACCACGAAGGTGCTGAGAGATATACTCACCAGCAGAATCAGCACGGAACACGCGAATGGGTGAGGAATACTGAGTGCGGACCATGGCCGCAAAACGCTGATAAATAGAGAGCACCTCACTGCGAGAGCGCATGAAAAACACCCAGGTGTACCGTGAAAAATCATCAATGAATAAGATATAGTATCGATGGCCCCCTTTCGAAGCGAAGGGAGCCGGACCCCAAACATCTGAATGGACTAAATCGAACGGTCGCTGAGAGACAGACACACTAGTAGGATAGGGAAGCTGAATCTGTTTGCCTAACCTACAACCCTGACAGTGTAACGACCCATCTCCAGAGACAGACCCAGAAGGCCACGATGAACCAAAGACGACAGGCGAGAGTCACAAAGGTGACCAAGACGATGATGCCACTGAAAAGAGCCGGTGACAGAGGCAACAACCGGAGGAGAACTGGGATGAAGTGGCAGCGGAAGGAACACGAAGCCGCCTAACTCCCAAAGCCCCGGAGACGACGGCTACGAAGACCAGCTCCAACCAGGGCATGTGTGCGACGATCCTGAACCGCACAAGACTCGGCGTCAAGAATGACGCGACAACCAGAATCGGTGAGCTGGCTAGCAGAGAAAAGGTTCATCTGAAGGCGAGGAACATGAGAAACATCAGGGACAGAGAAAGAGGGAGTAGAAAGGGTGCCTGTACTAGAAACAGGAATAGAGGTACCATCAGCCGTGACAACACGGACAGAGAAATAAGAGACCGAAGAGCAGACAGAATAGAAGACTCAGAAGTCATATGAAAGGAAGCTCCAATCCAGATACACGGGGACGTACCTGACTATGTAGAAAGTGGTGGTCGCGCAGTGCCAGAAGAGCCGTCACAGAACCAGCGCCCGGCGAGGAAGAGTCCTGTAGAGCGAGCAGACCACGAAGACCCCGAGAATGTCCCGATCAGAGAGTGCAACCCAGAAGATCCTGAAGAGCCAGCCTGCTGACGATCCTGGAACTGCTGACGTAAACTAGGATCCCGCGTCTAGCAGGTGGAGAAAGTGTGGCCAACCTGGCCACAGTAGGTGCAATGAGGACGAGGGCGGAGACGCGGACCGCGAGGCTGCTGACGTAAACTGGAATCCCAAGCATCAAGCAGAGGAAGCTGCGCTATCTCATGCGCAGAGAGGGGCAAGACTGGAGAGGTCGACGCACAATCAGGTGCCGACGAGGAGCTATCATCCACACGCACAGAGGCCACCAAAGGGGGCGACGGAGAGCAACACGCTGATGAAGACAGAGTCGGCAAAGCGCGGTCATAACCACGTGAAGAGGCCGCGAAAGTCGATGCAGAGCGGCAAGCCGACGCAGACAGAGTCGACGGCGCGGCCATAACCGCAGGAAGAGGCCGCAAAAGTCGATGTAGAGCGGCCGGCCGACGTACACGAAGTCGGCGAAGCGCGGGCAGAGTCGCGTGAAGAGGCCGCAAAAGTCGATGTAGAGCGGCGAGCCGACATAGACGGAGTCGGTAAAGCGCGGGCAGAGCCGCGTGAAGAGGCTGCAAACGATGACGAAGAATGGCTACCCCTCATACACGGAGGCAACGGGCAAATACCAAGTACCGAAGGGAGATACAAAGGGAAGGCGGGATCAACGGAAGAAGACAGTTTTTTTTTGCTTTTTTGTTTTTTTTGTTTTTTTGTTTTTTTTTCAGCTGGAAGTCAACACGACCACGCAACGAACAGATCGAACAGAGCAGGGGCGGGCGGATCGGCGTGGTCCAGCGGGAGAGCAGAGATCGGCCGGATCTTGCTGCTGCGTGGCCCAGCGGGAGAGCGGACGGGAAAAGGCAGAGGCGCGGCAGGAGCGAGCAGAGGCGATCCACGCGCGGAGTCAGATCGGTGGGAGCGAGCGGGCCAAGCGGGCCGGAGAGATCCAGGCGACGGGCGGAGAAGGCCTGGCGCGGGCGAACCTCCTGCGACGTACGGAATCGATCCGGGAGCAGAGTTCCTGCCGCGGGCGAACGGAATCGATCCGGGGAATTGATCCGGGGAGATCCTGGCGCGGGCGAGCCTCATGCTGCGGACGGAGCAGAGAGCAGAAGGACGGGGCAGGGAGGCGGCCAAGCGGGGCGGGGGGGGCGGACGGGAAAAGGCAGCGGCGGCCGGGTCGCGGCAACAAGATGCCGGGGCGGGCGGCGGCGGCGGCTGCGATGGAGGAGGAGGAGCTAACCTTGCTCTGATACCATGTTAGAGCAATATGCTAGTTGTATTACCAGTGGGCCAAAGGCCACAACATATAGTACATGTACAGGTGCACATATGCAGAAAGCCCCCTAACATATGGGGAAACAATAATAGACAAATATATACATCTAACATTTATATTGTGGCTCTCGTTTGAATTGTTGGACATTTATCAAAGGAACCTTTTTTAGGCAAGGACATCGCAGAAGACCAGTATTTTCCAGAAGTTACAGATCATTCACAAAACTCCAGAAGAGATGAACTATACTAGGACATGCATCCATTCACATGCTTAGGCCATCTTCAACGGGCGACCCATCCGCCCACGCGTCCTGATGAGTCAAACCGGACAAAAACCTGGCCCAGCGCGTGGACCCATCCCTAAAACGGATGGCCGCGGCATCCGGGACGATCCAAACTTGGTAATCTGGGCCTCATTTGTGTGGCCGCAGACACCGAGCACTAGCCTCGCGCGTCCTCTCTTGTCCTCCCGTGGCCCGCCTATCTGCCTCCCAAAACACAGCCCCATAGCACACATCTCCCCCCGCTCCGCTGCCACCCCAGAACCGACGATTTGCAACAGCAGTCGACGCCGGCCACCGACGTCGAGATGCCCAGGGGCGGTGCAGAAGCATAGGACGCGGTCCCGCGCTTTCGCGGCCTCGCTGCAGCGTCGGTGGACGTTGTCGCCAACGTTGTTGTCCTCTCGCCGTCGCGAGACCTCCCGCCGTCAGCAGCTTTGCCGTTGCCACTAGAGGTGAGCTCTCGTGCATCGTGCTTCCAGGCCGCAAGTCGGCCGAGATGGCCATTGCCTGCATTCCCTACGGAGGCCTCGGATTGCCTCCGCCCGCGAGGTGTTCGATGAAATGGGCGAACTAATTATTTGTCCCATTTCATCTGTAGATCATGGCAGACAGTGATGACGAGTTCTTCTTCAAGAACTTCATCGACACGTCCTCAGACGACGAGTCCGAGGACGAATTTCTCACGGAGGCTGCGTTGATCATCCACGAGCACAATGTCGCGTAGATCCCCGTGTACCGGGGTCGTTGCCGGAGTGCGCGGTGGCCTTGGACCGCAAAAGAGAACGCGGCCACGACATGCTCTTCCACGACTACTTCTACCGCAAGGCATTGGTCACGTCGGCCTTGTTTCGCCGTCGTTTTCGGAAGTCTAGACCGTTGTTCAACTGGATAATGGATGGCATCAAGGTCTACGACGACTACTTCATCGCCAAACTGGATGCAATTGGCAAGGTAGGCCTCTCTTCGTATCAAAAATTCATGACAGCAATTAGGATGCTCGCATATGGTGTTGTCGGTGATTACGTAGATGAGTACATCCGAATGAGCGAGTCCAGCTGCTTGGAAGCGATGTACAGGTTCTGCAGAGTAGTGATCGCTGTGTTCGGTGAACAATATATGCGGCACCCTAATGCAGAGGACACAACCCGTCTGTTGTCAATCAACGTTTTCAGGGGTTCCCTGGGATGCTTGGCAGCATAGACCGCATGCACTAGGAGTGGAAGAACTACCCCTTTGGTTGGAAGGGGGCGTACATCGGCCATTCTGAGGGGTGCACAGTGATTCTTGAAGCTGTTGCTTCACATGACACATGGATTTGGCACTCATTCTTCGGAATGTCCAGCTCGCACAATGACATCAATGTGCTGCACTGCTCTCTGGTGTTTGATAGGCTAGCGCAAGGTCAATCCCCTGATGTGGATTTTGAGGTCAATGGCCACCACTACAACAAGGGGTGCTACCTTGCTGATGGTATCTATCTACCTTGGTCTACACTCGTGAAGACGATCCGTCGTCCAAACTCAGAGCAGGAGGCAAGGTTTGCCAAAGAGCAAGAGGCATCCTGGAAAGATGTCGAACGGGCGTTTGGTATCCTCCAAGCTCGTTGGGCTATCGTCAGGCACCCTGCTAGAGCATGGAGTGTGCAAACTCTGTGGGAGGTGATGACCGCTTGTGTAATCATGCACAACATGATTGTTGAGGTAGAGCGGGATGATTCACTGTTTAATAATGATTGGGATGGCCAGGGAGAGTTGGTTTCTCCTCAAGGTGGTCCGGCGTTATTCCAGGATATCCTCCATATGCACCACGAAATTCGGGATCAAGCGATTCACAACCAGCTCCAGTCTGATTTGGTTGAGCACATGTGGGCGCATGTTGGCAACAATGTTGCAAACAACAACAATGAAGAAAATCCCGCAGAAAACAATGCCTAGGCCATTTGTATTATTTTATATTTTATGTGAATAAGTACTTTGTCATTGAATAGGTGGACAATAATCTTATGTAATAAATTTTGAGCATTTAAACTTATTTATCTATTTTTTATGATTTTTATACCTTTATATTAAATTTAAAGGCAAATGCCAACTTCTATGGCCGCGACCCATATCTGGTCGCGTTGGACGGAGCGTGTGACCCAAACAAACACGCGAATGCGGGGTGGTGTCTCGTGTGGCCCAAAACGAATGACCCAACTCGTCAATTTAGGTTGCAGCGTTAGAGATGCACTTAGAAGTATATTCTTGGTGCATGCAGCTGTTGCTCTCCGTTTAATTTATGACATGGAAAATTTGTATTTGCGCATTTTACCAAATACTAATGGGTACTGGCCATGGCCATCCATAATACCAGCTTGTTTGAGCAGTAAGATTTATTTCAGTGTCCTTGCTAAGTGTGGTTAGGCAGACACTACTGTTAAAGCATGCGGTTAGCATGCGGTTCTTCTCTGCTTTTTTTTTGAGAGTACGACCGAAGGCATACCTTATCTTTATAAAAGGCAGAATTTTGAATACAACAAGACTACAACTCGCTGCAAACAATAAGCGCAGTATATACTCCACTCCGGGCTAGTCCGAAGACAGCCACCAACGAAAAAACAACTCCGACACAAGAGAGTCTATCCTAAGAAGAACATCGAGCCACGTCTCGCTCCACGCCAACCAACTCCGAGGAAGAAACCTCCAACAGAACTCTCCTTGTCAACGCACCATCAAAGGAGAAGACGGAGGGATTTGGTCGGTTCCGATAAAGGCGTCGTCTTGGATTCTCTGACGACGTCGTGCATAATGCCTCGGATGATCCACCTTGGAAAGCGACCAGCACTGGAGGATCGCAACAAGTCACAAACTGCCGTGTCTCCGAACGCAAGGCTCCCAACGGAGGAACGACATCAAGATGCCGCCATTGCGCCGATTCAACTGAACCTAGGCTTTCGCCCGGAGACACCACCAAACCACCTCGGTAGCAAGGGATGCCGACACACTTCAACGACGCCTCCAAGGAGGGGAACGACACCCACAGGCGCCGCCGCCGTCGGTACCGCCAAGGCGGGCTGGATTTTCATCAGTGTAGTCGCACAACACCCACGCTACCCGGTGGATTGGGGCAGTAAACTCGCTGAACACACCGCCGTCGCCGCAGCACCTCGCCACCGGAACCATAGTCTCGCGGTCCACCAACGCCGAGCACAGCCGAAAAGACGCCATCTCCTACCTCCAGCCTTGACAGGTTGCAGCCTCCAGACCACCAACCACACGTACCAGGCCGCCCAATGCTCCGTCAGGCCGCTCCTGGCCGACGGCGGAGCGAGGCACCTGGCCCCTGGAACCCAGGTCGGGCCCAGAAGGATCTAGATCGGGCCCAGATGGACCCAGCTCGGGCCTCCGCGCCTCTACCACCCACTTTGTCGCCAGCGCCGGCGAGAAGCTCCGCCGCACGCCCGCGTCGCGCATCAGCTGGGAACTCCTCCCCAGACGCACTCCAGGGCCGCCGCCTCCAAAGCTCGACCCGCGCCGTCGCCCCAGCCCACGCCGACGAGACCACTGCGCTCCCTTTCTGCTGCCTCCCCTGCCAGGCAACTCCCTCCTCACCTCAGCGCCTCCCAACAGCGCTACGGCGAGCTCCTCCACTCCACACACCCAAGCCCACCGCCCCGCCCCGGAGATGTCTCCTCCCGCGCGAGAGGAACCCGTCGAGAGTGCGCCGACCCTGCCCGCCGCCTTCAACGGTTGGGCGTGGCCGCCACCGCCAACGCCGGCGGCGTGATGTCTACGTGTGCTTCTATTCTTGTAGACAGTGTTGGGCCTCCAAGTGCAGAGGTTTGTAGAACAGCAGCAAGTTTCCCTTAAGTGAATCACCCAAGTTTTATCGAACTCAGGGAGGTAGAGGTCAAAGATAGTCCTCTCAAGCAACCCTGCAATTAAGATACAAGAAGTCTCTTGTGTCCCCAACACACCTAATACACTTGTCAGATGTATAGGTGCACTAGTTCGGCGAAGAGATATTAAAACGCAGATGATATAGATGGTGGTAAACGGTAATTGCGATATGAAGTAAATATTGCAGGAAATAAAGATGCAGTAAAATAGTAAACAAACGATGTTTGCAGTATTTGGAAACAAGGCCTAGGGATCCTACTTTCACTAGTGGACACTCTCAACATTGATCACATAATAAATAAACCCAAATGCTAAAAAGTGCTTGGATGCTATCTGTCCAACCGAGCACTCGGTTATGGACCGTCCGATGCACCCTGGACGATATGATCGCGCACCGCGGTCCCGACCTAAATCATCTGGCTCCGACCAAAGTCAACAAATCCCACCTGTGTACGTGGCGCAGCGCCGCCCTTCTCTCTCCTTGAGCCGTTCCCCATTTCTCTGTCTCGCGGTAAGGCTAAGGTTTCGTCGGCGGGCAATTTCGTCGCCGGAGAAGGGGTGGGTGTGAGGGATCAAGCATTGAGCTTGTCGGCGGAGCGCGAGTGCGTGCTGGAGGAAGGCTTTCTCTTCGACGAACCCACACGCACGAACCCCACCCCACGTCGTTCCCCATGATCTCCCCATTGTGCTCCCGGCCGGCGAGGCTCCGGCCGCCGGCCAGCTGCGCGCCGCAGCCCTGTGCCCCACGCCGCATCCCTATGCTCCGCGCCCCCGTGGGCTTCCTTCGCCGCCGCGCTACGTGGGTGTCCGCCGTGGCGTCCCAGTGCGTTTCCGCTCATGACGCGTCCCACTGCGTTTCCTCCGGCTGGCGGCGCGTCGTAGCTCCGTGTGACACGCTCCCATGGGCTTCCTTCGTCGCCGAGTCCCAGTGCTTTTCCGCCGCCGTGCCCCTGGGATCTGCGTCAATTGAGCTCATGGGATTCTCTTGCTCTGCTCCTCTTTTCCTGGTGTTCCTTTGGCCGATTCAAGCCTTCTACTTCTTTGCCGCTTGTGGCGGATCATGGCCTTCTACTTCCGGGCTGCTTTTCTTTCCCCAACTCTTGTTCTCATCGATTATTGGCTCTAGTACGTCACAGCCATGGCTCAGTTTGGGGTTCCGTTCTCAGTGAAATGGATATGGTCGATGGATGTGGTGCTCTACTACTACAATATGGTACTCCCTCCGGTCCGAAAAGTGTCGGATGGCCAGTGCAATTAACGTTTTACAAATAAGCCCTTGATAAATCTGAAAAAAGCTATTCCTGTTGGGCGCCTAGTCTCCGCATTTGCCGGATCGAGCTGATAGCTCGCCTCCGCGTCTGGCCGGCCGGATCGAGTTGCAGGAGACCCGTATCACCGTATGGCGAGCTTGATCTGGGTTGAGCGTGCCGCCAAAGATCATCTCGTCCAGCGTCTTCGTGAGACCCGTGCTGATGGCGGACCGCCGGTACATCTGCCTCGCACTGTCGACTGGCGCCGCCTCTGTAGTTGCGGGAGAAGGATCCGGCGTGTCCATCCCCGCGACCACCGGATCTAGCGCGTCCGGTGTCGGAGCCACCGGATCAGGCCTCACCCACACCGTATCCGGCGATTCGTCGCCGGCTTGGACCAGAGGTCAATCTTTTTTGTGGTGGGTGATTCGTGCCGAGCTGATTGGAGGTGCAGTAGGGGAGCGACGCGAGGTAAGGTGGCGCGGTGAGGGAGGGAAGATGGCGGCGCGAGGAGAGAACGGCGGCTACACGAGGTCGGTGGCGGCGCGAGGAACGAGTGAGGGTGGGGTGAGGTCTGGCCAGGATTTCGTGCAGGTCGGGTGCGGGGTGGATGGGTGGTTGTCGTTCCTCACACGATAGAGGAGTGCGGGTTGACGAAGGAAAAAAGTTGAGGGTTCTTTTGCAAAGTTGATTGTCCGACTCTTTTTTCGGATCGGAGGGAGTACAATAGTACTACTTGGTAACTTCACCTCTTGACCAACTGCTCTGTCCCTTTGAATAATTTTGTTTGCCAGGTATTGTAGCTGAATTATTGATAGAACAACCGATCTACTGCATACACCTTTGCAATGAAACAAGTGTGAACCTGAACTTGCTATGACTGATGGCTGCCCCTTCATTGGATCATTGCATATCCAAACTTTTTGCTATTTAACCCTTTGTAATTATGAACTTGAGAAATAGAGGCAAGGCTCGATCCCAAGTTGCATCAATTTCCCAACATTGTTGTAGCTGGAATTACTATATCGGTGCTAAGTTGCATACTCATTGTTTACTAAGTTGTATACCTCACTAGTGCTAAGTTGCATACCTCATATGTGAAGTTAAGCAGATAAAAGTTTTTAGTTGCATATTAATCTTTGTTCATCCTGTTTTCTCTTCTCCAATTGGGATCCACGTTGTACTAATGCGATGCTTTTTATGACTGTAAATGTATAATGGTGATCCTGTTTTTCTCATACCAAAACTTAGTTTCTTGTTTGAAATGTTGATTGAATATTTTTGTTTCTAGAATATTCTATGTGCAGCTGATAAGGCTCTAAGAGATGCAAAGTTGTTCCCTTCGGGAGATGACACTAAGGAACGAATGGTACTAGCTTCATTTGGTGGATGCTATTTTCCTTTTTGTGTTGTATCTTTGAGCTGTTGGATTTGGCTAGAGATTTATCAGGGTGTTTCAATTGGCGGGAGAATTAGAAGCATCACGGACATTTTAGATGCATCACAGATGCTTAAGTCGTTTTCATGGTTAC
Organism: Lolium multiflorum; assembly: GCA_030979885.1. Taxonomy (NCBI): domain Eukaryota; kingdom Viridiplantae; phylum Streptophyta; class Magnoliopsida; order Poales; family Poaceae; genus Lolium; species Lolium multiflorum. The sequence goes on from CM061748.1 coordinate 225,038,877, forward strand.
AATTAATTTGGCTTTATGAACATGTTTAAATTGTTTCATGAATAAAAGCTCTGTCAACATGTTTAAGTTGCTTTCATGTCTACAATTAAGTTGGCTACTGAACATGATTAAGATGGTTTCATTCATACAACTATTTTTTCATGCAATAAGTTGCTTTCATATATACATTTAAGTTCCTTCTAAACATGCTTAAGTTGGTTTCTTGCATACATCTCTTTTTTCTATTCTTTGTTGACATGGTAAAGTTGGTTTCATGGATACAGTTAATTTTGCTACTAAACACACGTAAGTTGGTTTCCTCCATACAAATATTTTTTCAAGCTCTGTCAACATGCTTAAGTTGCTTTCATGTCTACAATTAAGTTGGCTACTGAACATGCTTAAGTTGGTTTCCCATTTCCTCCAACAACTATTTTTCATATATTTGTCAACATGTTTAAGTTGCTTTCATGTATACATTTAAGTTGGCTTCTAAACATGCTTAAGTTGGTTTCCTTCATACAACTTTTTTTCCTAATGTTTGTCGACGTGGTAAAGTTGGGTTGATTTCTAAATGGTGGTGACTGTGTTCGAGACGACACGATGACGAATTTCTGAGACATTTTCACCGTGAAATTTTGGGTTGATTTGAGAACCATCAGTAGAGCAAGCACATGTTTTCGTTCAGCCCTTTTAGACTTTGTTAAATGTTGCATTTTTCCAGCAGTATTTTTAGTCTCATATGCAAGCTAAGTTGTATTTTATACACAATAAATTGTTCGGTAACATATTTGCTAAGTCGTGTTTGTAAGCAGTTAATTTCTACTCACACATGTGCTAAGTTGCATACCCACTATTGCTAACTTGTACACTCATTAGTGTTAGGTTGCGTACTCATTAGTGTTAAGTTGCATATCCACTAGTATTAAGTTGTAGATCCATTAGTGTTAAGTTGCATACTCACTAGTGTTTAGTTGAATACCTCATATTGCAAAGTTTTATGCCTATTATTGCTAAGTTGTATCCCACTTATGCTTAGTTGCACATCCATTGTTGCTAAGATGTATACCGTTTAGTGCTAAATTTTATATCCACTATTGCAAAGTTGTATACTTCTAATGCTAAGTTGTGTATCACATATGTAAAGTTGCATCTCGCATAATTTTCCTACAATGGGGATGGCTGCGTTGAAGTTGCATCTCACATAATTTTCCTACAATGGGGATGGCTGCCTTGAAGTTGCATCTCGCGTAATTTTCCTACAGTGAGAACGGCTACCACTGCGCTGAAGTTGCTTACCACTATCACTAAGTTGTCTAACACCACGTCTAAGTTGCGTACCGCACCGCTAGCACTAAGTATTCTAGCACCATACATATGTTGTGTACCACTAATACTGAGTTGGCTAGGAATAATATCGTGAAGTTGGGCTGCATTATCATGAATTTGCATATCATCGTGTCTAAGTTGCCTACCGCTAGTACTAAGTTAGCTAGCATCACTTTTTATCAATTGGCGTACCATTATCGTGAAGTTGCATGCCGATGCACCAAAATTGTATTTTATTGCTAATAAGTTGTATACATCGAAAACCAAGTTACTAGCAATACTTGAAATTATGACTAGCCGCTAATAGAGGAAAGTTGATGTCTCAATATAAGTGTTGATGACGGTTGTTGCTAACTGACTATGTTAGAAATTAAGTTGGTAAAACTAGTGTAACCAACTCTTTGTACGAAGTTGCTTCGCCATAATACTAGAGTTGCTTTTCTGCAACAACTGAATTGATTTTTGGAAAAAAGTTTGTCAAAACATATACAAATGGGATCTAGTTTCGTAGATCTCATCGCGAGAGGCTCAACGGTGAAAACGGATCGCAATTTCGACAAATGGTTTGAAAGTTATAACTTTTTTTAAAAAAATCACATGACATTAATGCACGTGTTATATACCAAACTTTCTATTTTAGGGCGAGTGCTTTGTTGGACTATCTAGCATCCCAGTGCTCCCTAGCAGTGTCCTAAATAAATAACTTCTCCTCACTTGTGCTACATTCACACTCTCTTGTTGGATAACAAACACCATTCATTGTGTAGGGCTACAAGAGCTCCCTCAAGCCGGAGTAAACAAGCTCCACAACATCCGGAGTTCATATTAAAGTAACCTCTAGAGTGCATAATAGACCGTTGCAATTTAGACCGAGTACTAACATAACATACACACTGTCACCTTTAAGCTATGAAAGGGGGAATAGATCACATCAATACTATCATAGTAATAGGTACAAGAGATTACAATCATAACCTACGCCAAGTTCACACACTGTCACCTTTACATCATGAAGGAGGAATGGACTACTTTAATAACATCACTAGAGTAGCACATAGATTAATAGTGATACAAAGCTCATCATATGGATCTCAATCATGTAAGGCAGCTCATGAGATCATTGTATTGAGGTACATGAGAGAGAGATTAACCACATAGCTACCGGTAGAGCCCTTAGCCTCGGGGGAGAACTACTTCCTCCTCATCATGGGAGACAGCAAGGGTGATGAAGATGGCGGTGGTGTCGATGGAGATGGATTCCGGGGGCAATTCCCCGTCCCGGCGGCGTGCCGGAACAGAGACTTCTGTCCCCCGAAACGGAGTTTCGCGATGGCGGCGGCGCCCCTGGAGTCTTTCTGGAGTATGATTGATTGATTGAGGGTTTTCCGTCGCGAGGGAATTTATAGGCGAAAGGGCGATGTCGGTGGAGTCCCGAGGGGCCCACACCATAGGGTGGGGCGCCCTCCTCTGGCCGCGCTGGCTGATGGGGAGGAGGCTCTGGGCCTCCTCTCGCCTGGCCCTTCTGGCTCCGTGAGTATTCTGGCGGAATAGAATTTATGTGATTTTTCTGGATTTTTCCGAGCACTTTGGTTTTTGGGCCTTTTCTGCAATAAACAGACATAATAAACAGAAACTGGCACTGTGGCATCTTGTTAGTAGGTTAGTCCAATAAATTCCATAATATGATATAAAGTGCATATGAAACATGTAGGTATTGTCATAAAACTAGCATTGAACATCAGAAATTATAGATACTTGGAGACGTATCAAGCATCCTCAAGCTTAGTTCCTACTCGCCCTCGAGTAGGTAAACGATAAAAACAATAATTTCTGAAGTGACATGCTACCATCATAATCTTGATCAACATTATTGTAAAGCATATGAGATGAATGAAGTGATTCAAAGCAATGGTATATAGATTGCTAACAAAAAGATAATGACTAAACAACTTAATCATATAGCAAAAACTTTTCATGAATAGTACTTTCAAGACAAGTATCAAAAGACTTGCATAAGAGCTAACTCATAAAGCAATATATTCAAAGTAAGAAGGTTTCGAAGCACCACAAAGGATGATTAAGATTCAGCAATTGCTTTCAACTTGTAACATGTATATCTCATGGATAATTGTCAACATAAAGTAATATAACAAGTGCAATAAGTAAACATGTAAGTATTATTGCACACAGTTGACACAAGTGTTTGCTTCTAAGATAGAAAGAAGTAGGTAAACTGACTCAACATAAAGTAAAAGAAAGACCCTTCGTAGAGGGAAGCATGGATTACTCATGTGCTAGAGCTTTTTATTTTGAAAACATAGAAACAATTTTGTCAACGGTAGTAATAATTCATATGTGTTATGCATAAAACTTCCTACAAGTTGCAAGCCTCATGCATCGAATACCAATAGTGTTCGCACCTTGTCCTAATTAGCTCGGATTTCCATGGATTATCATTGCATTACATATGTTTCAACCAAGTGTCACAAAGGGGTACCTCTATGCCACTTGTACAAAGGTCCAAGGAGATAGATCACATTTGATTTCTCAGTTTTGATAAATCTCAACTTGTGGACATCCATACCGGGACAACATAGAAAACAGATAATGGACTCTGATCCTCTTTAATGCTTAAGCATTCAACAACAGATAATATTCTCATAAGAGATTGAGGATTAATGTCCAAATTGAAAACTTCCACCATGATAGATGGCTTTGGTTGGCGGCCCAAAGTTCTTCTCTAACAATATGCATACTCAAACCATTTAATCATGATAAATCACCCTTACTTCAGACAAGACGAACATGCATAGCAACTCACATGATATTCAACAAAGATGTAAAAAGTTGATGGCGTCCCCAGAAACATGGTTACCGCTCAACAAGCAACTTATAAGAACTAAGATACATAGCTACATATTCATCACCACAATAGTTTTTAAGCTATTTTCCCATGAGCTATGTATTGTAAAGACAAAGAAATGAAATTTTAAAGGTAGCACGCAAGCAATTTACTTTGGAATGGCAGAAAAATACCACATATAGGTAGTTATGGTGGACACAAATGGCATAGGTTTTGGCTCAAGGTGTTTGGATGCACGAGAAGAATTTCCTCTCAGTACAAGGCTTTGGCTAGCAAGGTTGTTTGAAGCAAACACAAGTATGAACAGGTACAGCAAAAACTTACACAAGAACATATTGAAAGCATTATAAGACTCTACACTGTCTTCCTTGTTGTTCAAACACTTTTACCAGAAAATATCTAGACCTTAGAGAGATCAATCATGCAAACCAAATTTCAACAAGCTCTACGGTAGTTCTCCACTAATAGATTTAAACTACATGATGCAAGAGCTTAAACATGATCTATGAGAGCTCAAAAAAATTGCCAAGTATCAAATTATTCAAGATAATATACCATTTACCACATGAAACATTTTCTGTTTCCAACCAAATAGCAATCAACGAATCGGTTTCAGCTTTTTCCATGAATACTAAAATAAACGAAGAACACAAGTGTTCAAATGAAAAAGCGGAGCGTGTATCTCTCCCACACAAGTATGGTAGGATCCGAATTTATTCAGAGAATGAAAATAACAAAACGAAAATAAAAGCACACAGACGCTCCAAGTAAAGTACATAAGATGTGACGGAATAAAAATATAGTTTCAGTAGAAGTGACCTGATAAGTTGTTGATGAAGAAGGGGATGCCTTGGGCATCCCCAAGCTTAGATGCTTGAGTCTTCTTAAAATATGTAGGGATGAACCACGGGGTATCCCCAAGCTTAGACTTTTCACTCTTCTTGATCATATTATATCATCCTCCTCTCTTGACCCTTGAAAACTTTCTCCACATCAAACTTAAAGCAAACTCATTAGAGGGTTAGTGCATAATCAAAAATTCATATGTTCAGAGAGGACATAATCATTCTTAACACTTCTGGACATTACCCAAGGCTACTGAAATTTAATGGAGCAAAGAAATCCAATCAAACACAGAAAAAGAGGCAATGCGAAATAAAAGGCAGAATCTGTCAAAATAGAACAGTCCGTAAAGACGAATTTTTCTGAGGCACTTAACTTGCTCAGATGGAAAAACTCAAAGCTAATTAAAGTTGCGTAAATATCTGAGGATCATGCATGAATTTTCTCTGATTTTTTTGATTCTTCTACAGAGAGAAGGACGCAAATTCGTGACAGAAATCTGTTTCTGCGCAGAAATCCAAATCTAGTATCAACCTTCTATTAGAGACTTTACTTGGCACAACAATAGAAGAAAATAAATATAAGGAGAGGTTGCTACAGTAGTAACAACTTCCAAGACACAACAAAACAGTAGCAAAATAAAAACATGGGTTATGTCCCAAGAAGTGCTTTCTTTATAGCCATTAAGATGGACTCAGTAATTTTAATGATGCTCTCATGAAAATAGAAAATGAAGCAAAAGGAGCATCAAGAAGCAAATTCAAAACACATTTAAGCCTAACCCACTTCCTATGAAAAGGAATCTTGTAAGGGAACAAGTACTGAAAGCACATAGCAACAAGCATAAAAAGGCAACACAAGTTCAACTTCAAGATTCTCAACATAAAGAGGGGAAACTTAATATTATTAAGATGCATATAACCATGTTTCCCTCTCTCATAATAACTTTCAGTAGCATCATTGATGAAATCCACAATATAACCATCACTTAAAACATTCTTATCATGGTTCATATGCATAAAAGTATCATTATTTTTGACATAAGAAAAACTCTTCTCATTAATAGTAATTGGAGCAGGATCATTATCAAGAATTTGAACATGGTAAACAAGTTGCATACTAAGGGAATGGTTTTTGGCAATCCCATCATAACTATGACAAGTTTCATAAGGATAATTATAACCTGTGTCATATCCATCTCTATAACGATTATCTAAACCAGAATATATAATATCATCATTTTCACTAAAAGTAAAGGTCTCAAATATAGGATCTTCAAGCACAACATCCCCAAGCTTAGAGCTTTCAATATCAATGTTTGAGGGAACATGAATAGTGCTAACATCATTACTTTCATAATCGGTACCAAAGAGATTTCCAATATCAAAGGTAGTGTGCTCTTCCAAATCATGATCACTAATATGGGTAAAGGGCATAGGAAGATCATTGTACTCAGATTCATTATCATAAGAATCATTAGGAGCAACATACTTACGGTTACCTATCGTTATCTCATACACGCGGGGATATGCCGTTACCTCTTTCTTCTTATTCCCCCTCTTCTTCCTCTTCTTCGTTCCCTTCTTCTTCTTCCTTCTCCTCGTTCCCTTCTTTAGGAGGAAGAGGCTTGAAGGGAGGCTTCTCCACATAACCTGATTTATTTCCAGAAACAATAGAAGAAACTTGGGAGGATTCCTCCTTTTCATTAGTAAGTTCAAAACACACAGCAGTCCTATCATATTTTGGCAAAGTGTCATTGATGAACAAGTATTTTGTATGTAAGTATTTGATAAATTAGAATGCAATAAGAGGAACAAGATGTTGACATTTCGATGAAGGATTCACTGTAAATGCTCACAGACAAGTATTCAGGGGGTTTTATATTGCAGATAAATAAAGTACAAGTAAATAAATGCGAGAGAAATAATTGCAGCAAGTGGCCCAATCCTTTTTAGCACAAAGGACAAGCCGGTTTGTTTACTTATAATGACCAAACGTTCTTGAGGACACACGGGGATTTTAGTCTAGTGCTTTCGCTTCATACGGCTGATTAATCTTCATTGCTTTGATAAGTGTTGTGTGGGTGAACCTATGCTAATGCACCTCCCTTCCTAGGACTAATACATACTTGTTATTATACCCCTTGCAAGCATCCGCAAATACAAGAAAGTAATTAAGATAAATCTAACCACAACCTTAAACTCTGAGATCCTGCTATCCCTCCTGCACCGATATACTAACGGGGGTTTAGGTTGCTGTCACTCCGGCAACCCCACAATTAGCAAAGAGATAATCGCATGGTTGGTCACAGAACTTATCAGAGATGAACACTTTAGTCACAAAACTTCAGAAGAGGAGTCCGCTAGTCACTCAGGATTGTTTTATGAGCAAACTGGTCACTCCCGTCATGACACCGTTAGCCAAGATGACGTGGCACGTTGACTAGGAAGTTGACTGGAGATAATCGCATGGTTGGTCACAAAACTTACCAGAGATGAGCACTTTAGTCACAAAACTTCAGAAGAGGAGTCCGCTGGTCACTCGGGACTGTTTTATGAGCAAACTGGTCACTTTCTGTTAAGTAGCACATTGAGAACCTGTTGACCACGTTAGGATGTCCTTTTTTGCAAAAAAACACCCTAAACAATCAACATAGTCCTCTTAATCTCGCGTCTCTCTGGTCCCTCTCGTTGGCTAGTGGGTCCCATTGGTCAGGTGCATCTTCTTCCCCGTCCTAGCACATTGGAGCGTCCTGTCCGCGCCCTCCGACACAGTGCCATCGGCGATGAGCTGATGACTGCGATTGACGAGGGTGCTCCTCGCAATGCCCACCTTTTGGGGCTTAGGGTTGACGGAATCCTGTAGGCTGATGATACGTCTCCAACGTATCTATAATTTCTTATGTTCCATGCTTGTTTTATGACAATACCTACATGTTTTATATACACTTTATACCATTTTTATATATTTTCCGGGACTAACCTATTAACAAGATGCCGAAATGGCAGTTCCGTTTTCTGCTGTTTTTGGTTCCAGAAAAGCTATTCGGACAATATTCTCGGAATTCGACGAAACAAAAGCCAAACCTCTTATTTTTCCGAGGGACACACGGAGCCAGAAGGGCAAGCCCGGGGGAGGCCCAGGGCCTCCTCCCCATAGGGCGGTGCGGCCAGGCCCCCATGCGCGCCGGGGTGTGGGGAGCCCACCTCGGGACTCCACCGACATCGCCCCTTTCGCCTATATATTCCTTCCATCGCGAAAACCCTAAGGAGATCGATCATACTCCAGAAAGACTCCCGGAGCTGTCCATCGACGCCACCGCCTCCATCATGCTCTGTGAGTAGTTCCCCCATGGACTACGGGTTCTAGCAGTAGCTAGTTGGTACTCTCTCTCCAATGTACTTCAATACAATGATCTCATGAGCTGCCTTACATGATTGAGATTCATCTGATGTAATCGGTGTTGTGTTTGTTGGGATCCGATGAATTGTTACATTATGATCAGTCTACCTATAAAGTTTGTGAAGTTATTGTTGCTGCAACCTTGTTGTGTTTAATGCTTGTCACTAGTGCACGAGTGACATGATCTTAGATTTGAGCTCTATAATTATTGCTTAGATTGTATCTACAAGTTCTAATGACCTAGCTCTAGACTTGTGATGAATCTATCTGTTGTGATTGTGTGTTCCTCGACAGACCCTCTCCTGGTCCTGTTGTTCATCATCTCATCGCCGAGGGCACTGTGTCAGAGGGCGCGGACAGACGCTCCAATGTGCTAGGACGGGGAAGAAGATGCACCTGACCAGTGGGAACCACTAGCCAACGAGGGTCCAGAGACGTGAGATTAAGAGGACTATGTTGATTGTTTAGGGTGTTTTTTTTACAAAAATGGACATCCTAACGTGGTCAACAGGCTCTCAACGTGCTACTTAACAGAAAGTGACCAATTTTCTCATAAAACAGTCCCGAGTGACCAGCGGACTCCTCTTCTGAAGTTTTGTGACTAAAGTGCTCATCTCTGGTAAGTTTTGTGACCAACCATGCGATTATCTCCAGTCAACTTCCTAGTCAACGTGCCACGTCATCTTGGCTAACGGTGTCATGACGGGAGTGACCAGTTTGCTCATAAAACAATCCCGAGTGACTAGCGGACTCCTCTTCTGAAGTTTTGTGACTAAAGTGCTCATCTCTGGTAAGTACTGTGACCAACCATGCGATTATCTCATTAGCAAACGAATACAAGATGCACTCCCCTAGGCCCATAAAGGTGAAGTATCATGTAGTCGACGTTCACATGACACCACTAGAAGAGTAACACCACAACTTAAATATCATAACATTGAATACTACTCAACAATAATTCACTACTAACATTTAGACTTCACCCATGTCCTCAAGAACTAAACGAACTACTCACGAGACATCATATGGAACATGATCAGAGGTGATATGATGATGAATAACAATCTGAACATAAACCTTGGTTCAATGGTTTCACTCAATAGCATCAATAACAAGTAGTAATCAACACCGGGAGAGTTTCCCCTATCAAACAATCAAGATCCAACCCAAATCGTTACAGCGGTGACGAGATGCAGCGGTGGAGATGGCGGTGTAGATGATGGAGATGATGGTGATGTCGATGGAGATGATGTCCAGCTCGATGACGATGGCGATGGCGTCGATTTCCCCTCCGGGAGGGAATTTCCCGGCGAATTCCTGCCCGCCGGAGAGCTCTTTCTCTCTGGTGTTTTTCCGCCCGCGCAGGCGGCTCACAATTCTCCGTAACTCTCCAGTCTTAGGTTTTCGGGACGAAGAAGTACGCGAAGGAGAGGCGGCCAGAGGGGGCTGTGGGCCCCCTCCCCACAAGGCGGCGCGGCCAGGCCTGGGCCCGCGCCGGCCTATGGGGGGCCCATGGTGGATCCTCCCGGCTCCCCTTTTGGCTCCCTTCGTCTTCTGGAAAAATAGGAATTTTCGTGTAATTTCCGTCAATTGTTGATCTTCAGAAATATGGTGTCCTGACGGTGCTTTTTCCAGCAGAATCCTGGCTCTAGATGAAATAACATAAGTATCATCTCTAAATATGAAATATATCAATGAATAACAGCAAATTATGATATAAATAGTGATGCAAAATGGACGTATCAACTCCCCCAAGCTTAGACCTCGCTTGTCCCCAAGCGAAACTGAGCTCAATAAACAAGACCACATGTTTATGGAGTGAGGAGTCGATAAATAAAATACGGACAAGAAGCATCATATTGATTCACACAAGACATTCTAGTAAACATTCTCTTCATATAACTCAACTTGAAATAAGTAAAGAGAAATCACAAGTAAAGGTGCATAGGAAATCATAAATGGTTATGGCAAACTTTGTTCTTGGTCAGAGAACTACTAACGGATTGTACTTATCTTCTAAACAAAGCTTTCATATTAGAATTTATATAGCAGGGCTTTCATTCTCAATCATAACAATCTCCTCATAATCATTGATATCTTTCAAGGTCATATTCATTCAGATAAAATTTGTACTAAACAAGAAAGCATAAAAGACATGATTAACTGAATCATAGCATAAATGGTTGGTTCACAACAACTCAATTGCTTGCTTAAGATAGAGGGAAATAGGTTTACTGACTCAACATATAAGTAAAAGATAGGCCCTTCGCAGAGGGAAGCAGGGATTAAATCATGTGCTAGAGCTTTTCAAGTTTTGAAATCATATAAAGAGCATAAAAGTAAGATTTTGAGTGGTGTTTGTTGTTGTCAATGAATGGTAGCGGGCACTCTAACCCCCTTGCCAAACAGACCTTCCAAGAGCGGCTCCCATGGAGGACGGCATCTCTACCAGCAAGGTAGATCATCCCCCTTCTCTTTTGTTTACACATGTATTTTAGTTTTATTATGGATGACACTCCCCCAACCTTTGCTTTCACAAGCCATGGCTAACCGAATCCTCGGGTGCCTTCCAACATTCACATACCATGGAGGAGTGTCTATTACAAAATTAAGTTGCTTACTGATAAATCAGGGCAAAACATGTGAAGAGAATTATTAGTGAAAGTTATTAATTGGGGCTGGGAACCCTGCCAGCTCTTATTGCAAAATTATTGGATAAGCGGATGTGCCACTAGTCCATTGGTGGAATTCCGCCCAACAAGATTGAAAGATAAAACACCACATACTTCCTCATGAGCTATAAAACATTGACACAAATAAAGAGTAATATAGTTTGAATTATTTAAAGGTAGCACATGAAGTATTTACTTGGAGTGGCGCAAAATACCACATAGTAGGTAGTTATGGTGGACACAAATGGCATGGGTTTGGTCTAAGGTTATAAATGTATGAGAAGCATTCCCTCTCAATACAGGTCTTTGGCTAGCAAGGTTTGATAGCAAGCATAAAGGTTGAAGGAAACAAACAAATATACATGTGATAGAGACAATCATGCATCTTTCTCATAAGCACAAGCAATTTTAACTTCAGAATACTAAACTCATTAGCAGAAGGATAATAAAGCAATATATCTACATGTATTTCTCTTTTCTATTTAAACATCTTGGAGTTGTTGCTATTGACCAATGCTAAGTTTGACAAAACCAAATAGATTTACTTGATGCTCCCAAAGTGATTTCAATACTAATGTCAAGAGTAATCATATAAAAGAAATTGCAAACTAAAATAAGGTGTGCAAAAAGTAAATGATAAGACTTCTCATTAATATTCCATAACGATAACTCACACCAACGGATACATAGATAACCAACTAAGAGAGATACTTCCACATTGCAAACTATTCCATATGATAACTTCCCTACTCATGATATGACACTACTTGATAGTAAAAGATAAAGGTAATGATGATGTGATACCGCGGCACTCCCCCAAGCTTGGAACAAACCAAGGGGATGCCAATACCGATGATGAGTTACTCCTTCGGCGTGATGGTGATGGATTCTTCTCGTCCTCAGTCTTCCAGGGAAGAGGCTCTCCATCAACAAACGATGTCTTGGTCTCGGGAATCCTGAAACTAGCAGCATCGCTAATGCGTTTAAACCTGTTTTCATACTCACAGTTTTGATTCCAAGCATCATAAAGTTGCGCCTGAAGTTGGTTGGTAGTGTTGTGAAGTGAGAGGATATCGCTCCACAGCTTTGCAGTCTCCTTCTCGTGTTCACCAATGAGCTCGGACACAATTCTGTGGAAGATGTCCACTTCACGCTCAGCCATCTTCTTGTAGGTGAAGACCTCTTGTTCTAGTTTCTCCATCCTGTCCTCCAAGCTTCCTTCTCCCTTAGGTCCACGAACATCTTCTATCTGCAACTCTCCATCTACGAGCAGCAATTCCTTGGGATGCATCTTCAACTCGCTTATGTACGGGTTGACGACGTTCTCAAAGAAGTTGTCCTTCGGAGGCTCCGACGAAGACATGGTGGCTCTAGATCTGAAAACAATATCTGGCAGAAAACAGCTCGAAACAAAACACGACGAGAAAACGATATACGGACCTCTGGAGATCCGGGGGATTATATAGCAAATATTTTTACGACAAAAGGAAGGTTCCAGGCCGAAAACGAGTGGAAACGGGACGCCGAGGGGCTGTCCCCATAGGGCGGCGCGGCCAGGTGGGGCCCGCGCCGGCCTATGGTGACGGGCCCTCGCGCGTCTCCTCCACTCCGTTTCGATCCCATAATTTTTCATATTTTCCAAAAACAGCAGAAATATTGTTCGGAAAGCTAAACGCGGACTTTTCATTACTAGAACTGTTACCTATTCAAAGTCGGACTCTGCAGAACTGTCAATTTGATCTTTGATGAAAGCTTCCGGAGTTATCACTTGAATAATATCAATATCTTCATTATAAGAATCTCCAGAAATATAATGCTTGAGTCTTTGTCCATTCACTACTTGTGTGGCGTTACCTTCCAAAGAGCTAATTTTTATTGCTCCTGAACGATATACCTCCTCAATAACATATGGTCCTTCCCATTTTGAGAGTAATTTTCCTGCAAAAAATCTGAGACGAGACCGATACAATAGAACTTTATCTCCAACATTAAATTCTCTTTTAATAATTCTTCTATCATGCCACTTCTTAACTTTCTCCTTAAAAAGTTTAGCATTTTCATAAGCTTCATTCATCTAAAGAACTCAATTGTAGCACCTTTTCTACCGACGTGGGCATTACCCTTCGGGTAACCACTATTGCTCTACCCTATACGGCCCAGGTGGAGGCCCATGAAGGTACTCGAAGACAAGATGGGCCACTAGGACGGTGCGGCGAAAGATTACTTGAAGTACAAGACACGGAAAGAGCCGAAGAAGGAAAGATTAGAGATAGATCTATTGTAAACCTACTCGTACTCGATTAAACCTCTCGGGACCTGGCCACCTATATAAAGGCCAGGAGAGGGGCTATCGAGGACACAACCAATCTTAGCGATCTTAGCCAACAGAAGCTTAGAACTAGGTTACCCTAGCGATTAGCTATCTCGACGAGATCACAGCCGAACTATTCGGCACCCCATTGTAACACTATTTTCTTCATAATCAAGAACAGACAAGCAGGACGTAAGGGTTTTACCTCATCGAGGGCCCCGAACCTGGGTAAATCGCTCCCCCCGTTTGTCTGTATACCGATGCCTCGTATCAGCTTGCAGGATTCCATCAACCCTAAGTCCCAATCGGAGGACATTGTCGAGGAACACCCCCGACAATTGGCGCCGTCTGTGGGAAACCTGCAGGCACCAGATCAGTCATCGGCAGATCTGATCATGTCGTCGACATCTTCATCGGCACCGCCATCACCAACTCTGGGAGGTCCGATCCGATTCGGCTCCTACGAGTTTACCCCGCATAGCGATTCTTCTCGCTCGAACTTCTCAGATCTGCAAGGAAACATGGAGATGACCATCGGCAGCGTCCACTACAACGTCAACGCGGAGGGAATCCTCCAGCTGCTAGAGTCACCCACCTCCGGATCAATGAGTCCTAGTGCGCCGTCATCGTCCGATCTATTGGCTGGCCTAGCAGAGTCGATGGGCTCGCCCGCGCCTTCGACTCCCTGATGTCTACGGGTGCTTCTATTCTTGTAGACAGTGTTGGGCCTCCAAGAGCAGAGGTTTGTAGAACAGCAGCAAGTTTCCCTTAAGTGGATTACCCAAGGTTTATCGAACTCGGGAGGAAGAGGTCAAAGATATCCCTCTCATGCAACCATGCAACCACAAAGCAAGAAGTCTCTTGTGTCCCCAACACACCTAATAGGTGCACTAGTTCGGCGAAGAGATAGTGAAATACAGGTGGTATGAATAAGTATGAGCAGTAGTACGGCGCCAGAAAATAGCTTGCTGGCGTGCAGTTGATGGTAGTAATATTGCGGGAAGTAAACATGCAGTAGTAACGCAGCAGTAGTAATGCAGTAAAACAGTAACAAGCAGCGATAGCAGTATTTAGGAACAAGGCCTAGGGAATAGACTTTCACTAGTGGACACTCTCAACTTTGATCACATAACAGAATAGATAAATGCATACTCTACACTTTTGTTGGATGATGAACACATTGCGTAGGATTACACGAACCCTCAATGCCGGAGTTAACAAGCTCCACAATAATGCTCATGTTTTAGTAACCTTTAGTGTAAGATAGATCAACAGACTAAACCAAGTACTAGCATAGCATGCACACTGTCACCTTCATGCATATGTAGGAGGAATAGATCACATCAATATTATCATAGCAATAGTTAACTTCATAATCTACAAGAGATCACAATCATAGCCTACGCCAAGTACTCACACGGTGCACACACTGTCACCTTTACACACGTGGAGGAGGAATAGAGTACTTTAATAACATCACTAGAGTAGCACATAGATGAATAGTGATACAAAACTCATATGAATCTCAATCATGTAAGGCAGCTCATGAGATTATTGTATTGAAGTACATAGGAGAGAGATTAACCACATAGCTACCGGTACAGCCCCGAGCCTCGATGGAGAACTACTCTCTTCATGGGAGCAGCAGCGATGAAGATGGCGGTGGAGATGGCAGCGGTGTCGATGGAGAAGCCTTCCGGGGCACTTCCCCGTCCGGGGTGCCGGAACAGACTCCTGTCCCCGCATCTTGGCTTCGCGATGGCGGCGGCTCCGGAAGGTTTCGCGCACCGTGGCTTCCTCTCGTAAGGGTTTTCGGCGTGTGCTTTATAGGCGAAAGGGCAGCGTCGAAGGTCGAAGGGGCGACGACACCATAGGGGCGCGCCCAGCCCCGGCCGCGCCACCCTATCATCTGGGGCCCACAGGCCCCCCTCGGCGGCTCTCGGGTGTTCTGATGCTTCCGGGCAAAATAGGAACCCGGGCGTTGATTTCGTCCAATTCCGAGAATATTTCGTTACTAGGATTTCTGAAACCAAAAACAGAAAACAGGAACTGGCACTTCGGCATCTTGTTAATAGGTTAGTTCCAGAAAATGCGTAAATACGACATAAAGTGTGCATAAAACATGTAGGTATCATCAATAAAGTAGCATGGAACATAAGAAATTATCGATACGTTGGAGACGTATCAGCATCCCCAAGCTTAGTTCCTCGAGCAGGTAAAACGATAACAAAGATAATTTCTGAAGTGACATGCCATCATAATCTTGATCATACTATTTGTAAACATATGTAATGAATGCAGCGATCAAAACAATGGTAATGACATGAGTAAACAACTGAATCATAAAGCAAAGACTTTTCATGAATAGTACTTCAAGACAAGCATCAATAAGTCTTGCATAAGAGTTAACTCATAAAGCAATAAATCAAAGTAAAGGTATTGAAGCAACACAAAGGAAGATTAAGTTTCAGCGGTTGCTTTCAACTTATAACATGTATATCTCATGGATAAACCTTCAAAGAGCGTCCCATTTTATTTTATTTTTGTGTGGCACTCCTTCCAACCTTTCTTTCACAAACCATGGCTAACCGAATCCTCGGGTGCCTGCCAACAATCTCATACCATGAAGGAGTGCCTTTTTATTTTAGTTTTATTATGATGACACTCCTCCCCACCTTTGCTTTCTCAAGCCATGGCTAACCGAATCCTTCGGGTGCCATCCAACAATCACATACCATGGAGGAGTGTCTATTTTTGTTAATTAATTTGGGACTGGGAATCCCATTGCCAACTCTTTTTGCAAAATTATTGGATAAGCGGATGAAGCCACTAGTCCATTGGTGAAAGTTGCCCAACAAGATTGAAAGATAAACACCACATACTTCCTCATGAGCTATTAAACATTGACACAAATCAGAGGTGATAAGTTTTGAATGGTTTAAAGGTAGCACTCAAGCAATTTACTTTGGAATGGCGGAGAAATACCATGTAGTAGGTAGGTATGGTGGACACAAATGGCATAGTGGTTGGCTCAAGGATTTTGGATGCATGAGAAGTATTCCCTCTCGATACAAGGTTTAGGCTAGCAAGGTTATTTGAAGCAAACTCAAGTATGAAATGGTGCAGCAAGACTCACATATAAACATATTGTAAGCATTATAAGACTTTACATCGTCTCCTTGTTGTTCAAACTCAATACTAGAAATTATCTAGACCTTAGAGAGACCAATTATGCAAACCAAATTTTAGCAAACTCTATGTATTTCTTCATTAATAGGTGCAAAGTATATGATGCAAAAGCTTAAACATGAGCACAACAATTGCCAAGTATCACATTATCCAAGACATTTTAGAATTACTACATGTAGCATTTTCCAATTCCAACCATATAACAATTTAACGAAGAGGAAACTTCGCCATGAATATTATGAGCTAAGAACACATGTGTTCATACGAACCAGCGGAGCGTGTCTCTCTCCCACACAAGGATGAACTTATTCAGAGAACTAAGATAACAAAACAAAAACAAAAATAAAAGCACACAGACGCTCCAAGTAAAGTACATAAGATGTGACCGAATAAAAATATAGTTTCAAGAGAAGGAACCCGATACTTTGTCGATGAAGAAGGGGATGCCTTGGGCATCCCCAAGCTTAGATGCTTGAGTCTTCTTAAAATATGCAGGGATGAACCACCGGGGCATCCCCAAGCTTAGACCTTTCACTCTTCTCGATCACATTATATCACCCTCTTCTATTGACCCTTGAAAACTTCCTTCACACCAAACTTCAAGCAAACTCATTAGAGGGTTAGTGCATAATCCAAAATTCACATGTTCAGAGGTGACACAATCATTCTTAACACTTCTGGACATTGCACAAAACTTCTGAAAGTTAATGGAACAAAGAAACTCATTCAACTTAGCAAAAGCGGCAATGCGAAATAAAAGGCAGAATCTGTCAAAAACAGAACAGTCCGTAAAGACGAATTTAAAGCTGGCACCAGACTTGCTCAAATGGAAAACTCAAAACTAATGAAAGTTGCGTACATATCTGAGGATTACGCTCGTAAATTGGCAGATGTTTTCGAATTTTCTACAGAGGCCTGTGCCCAGATTCGTGACAGACAGCAATGCTGTTTCTGCGCAGCGATCCCAAATATAACATCAACTTTAACATAGAAACTTTACTTGGCACAAAAACATGATAAGGAGAGGTTGCTACATTAGTAAACAACTTCCAAAACACAAATATAAAACAAAGTACTGTAGCAAAATAACACATGGGTTATCTCCCAAGAAGTTCTTTCTTTATAGCCATTAAGATGGGCTCAGCAATTTTGGTGATGCACCCGCAAGAAATAGTATTTGAAGCAAAAGAGAGCTTCAAGAGGCAATTCAAAACACATTTGAGCCTAACATGCTTCCTATGCATAGGAATCTTGTAAATAAACAAGTTCATGAAGAGCAAAGTAACAAGTATAGGAAGATAAAACAAGTGTAGCTTCAAAAATTTCAGCACATAGAGAGGTGTTTTAGTAACATGAAAATTTCTACAACCATATTTTCCTCTCTCATAATAACTTTCAGTAGCAACATGAGCAAACTCAACAATATAACTATCACATAAAGCATTCTTATCATGAGTCTCATGCATAAAATTATTACTCTCCACATAGGCATAATCAATTTTATTAGTTGTAGTGGGAGCAAATTCAACAAAGTAGCTATCAAATATAGGAGGTATATTGTAATCATAATCAAATTTATCCTCCATAACAGGTGGTAACAAAAGACTACTATCATTATAATCATCATAAATGGGAGGCAAAGTATCATCAAAGTAAATTTTCTCCTCAATGCTTGGGGGACTAAAAATATCATGCTCATCAAAGCCAGCTTCCCCAAGCTTAGAATTTTCCATAGCATTAGCAACAATAGTGTTCAAAGCATTCATATTAATATGTTCCATGGGTTTTTTAATTTTTGCATCAAACCATCCATGTCTTAAATCAGGAAATAGAATAAAAAGGTCATTGTTGTCCATTATGCCTAACTAGTGTAAACAAGAAACCAAATGTCGCAATTGCAGAGTCTAAAGGAAATAGCTTCGAGCACACACACAATGGCGCCAGAAAAGTACTGTTACCTGGAACCGGAGTATGAGTGCCTTTTACCTTTCCTCCCCGGCAACGGCGCCAGAAAAGTGCTTGGCGCGTAGTTGACGAGGGAGGAAAAGTGCTTAGTTGCCGGGCTTGCCAATGTGTGAGTGCCGTTTACCTTCCCTCCCCGGCAACGGCGCCAGAAAAGTGCTTGATGTCTACGGGTGCTTCTATTCTTGTAGACAGTGTTGGGCCTCCAAGAGCAGAGGTTTGTAGAACAGCAGCAAGTTTCCTTAAGTGGATTACCCAAGGTTTATCGAACTCAGGAGGAAGAGGTCAAAGATATCCCTCTCATGCAACCCTGCAACCACAAAGCAAGAAGTCTCTTGTGTCCCCAACACACCTAATAGGTGCACTAGTTCGGCGAAGAGATAGTGAAATACAGGTGGTATGAATAAGTATGAGCAGTAGTACGGCGCCAAAAAATACTCCATGGCGCTGATGGTAGTAATATGCGGGAAGTAAACATGCAGTAGTAACGCAGCAGTAGTAATGCAGTAAAACAGTAACAAGCAGCGATAGCAGTATTTAGGAACAAGGCCTAGGGAATAGACTTTCACTAGTGGACACTCTCAACTTTGATCACATAACAGAATAGATAAATGCATACTCTACACTTTTGTTGGATGATGAACACATTGCGTAGGATTACACGAACCCTCAATGCCGGAGTTAACAAGCTCCACAATAATGCTCATGTTTTAGTAACCTTTAGTGTAAGATAGATCAACAGACTAAACCAAGTACTAGCATAGCATGCACACTGTCACCTTCATGCATATGTAGGAGGAATAGATCACATCAATATTATCATAGCAATAGTTAACTTCATAATCTACAAGAGATCACAATCATAGCCTACGCCAAGTACTCACACGGTGCACACACTGTCACCTTTACACACGTGGAGGAGGAATAGAGTACTTTAATAACATCACTAGAGTAGCACATAGATGAATAGTGATACAAAACTCATATGAATCTCAATCATGTAAGGCAGCTCATGAGATTATTGTATTGAAGTACATAGGAGAGAGATTAACCACATAGCTACCGGTACAGCCCCGAGCCTCGATGGAGAACTACTCCCTCTTCATGGGAGCAGCAGCGGTGATGAAGATGGCGGTGGAGATGGTAGCGGTGTCGATGGAGAAGCCTTCCGGGGGCACTTCCCCGTCCGGCAGGGTGCCGGAACAGATTCCTGTCCCCCATCTTGGCTTCGCGATGGCGGCGGCGGGGTTTCGACCGTGGCTTCCTCGGTTTCGAGGGGCTTTATATAGGCGAAAGGGCAGCGTCGAAGGTCGAAGGGGCGACGACACCATAGGGGGGCGCAGGCCCTGGCCACGCCACCCTATCATCTGGGGCCCACAGGGCCCCCTCTGGCGGCTCTCGGGTGTTCTGGATGCTTCCGGCAAAATAGGAACCGGGCGTTGATTTCGTCCAATTCCGAGAATATTTCGTTACTAGGATTTCTGAAACCAAAAACAGCAGAAAACAGGAACTGGCACTTCGGCATCTTGTTAATAGGTTAGTTCCAGAAAATGCGTAAATACGACATAAAGTGTGCATAAAACATGTAGGTATCATCAATAAAGTAGCATGGAACATAAGAAATTATCGATACGTTGGAGACGTATCACTCCCCGTTCACCGTCCTCAATGTCGGTGGGATCTGACGAACCCATGACTTCAGAACTAACCTCCTACTACTGCTCAAACTGCGACGCCAGGCACGGTTTGGGATCAAGCGACACACCGTTCATCTGCAATGCCCGATACTCGTCAGGAGAAGACAGCGTCGGCAGCATCGTCCCGAGAACCACCCGAAGAACAGCACACCATCAGGTCTACGTCGCCAACAACACAGGAAATACAAGGCACGGAGGAGACGGAGACCGCACGCCTCGTTCCAGCAGAAGGGCGAGCTTCGAAAATAGCGCTAGTAATCGCGACAGCGACTACACCATCGCGGACGAAGAGTGGGCTGCGGCTAGGACAGCCGTGCTCAACAACACCCCGCTCCCCGCAGGAACCTCGGTTGGAACCCTAAATGCATACCGCTCTATACTAGAGAAAAACCGGGAGCACCTGTCGAGAGAGCAAGCCACGCTCGAGAGACGACTATCCGCGGCAGAACGATCCAGCGAGCGGCGGAGAGCTTCACAAGGAAGCGCTCCCCGAAGTTCTCTTGGGGCGGGAAAGCATCGATCAAGGATATCCAGGCTCTCAGAAGACGATGCCAGAGAAATAACGTCGAATCTGACCAAATCTTTCATGACCACGGATACCGCAGGCATGCCACGGCCGAAGAACGTTGCGGGAGCAACAGCCAATCTCGCCGCGTACCTCATCAACCAACGCCCCGAAGGATCCATGGCGCAAGCTCATCGCGGTGCCCTAGAAAGTCTCGCCATATTGGGAAACAATCTAGTCCCGCAGAAGGAGAAAACCACGGCACAGGCCAGTGGTTCGAAACATCGGGCGAGAGATGCTCGGGATGAAATCACCCAGAGCCGAATCGATAAAGCAAGACGACGACGCGCCGCCAGGAAGGATGACGACAGCGATTCCTCAGACGAGGATCAAGAGTACGATGGTGAACTAAGGGGAGCCGATTGCTTGAGTTACAAAATCCGCGAGTCGATGCCACCCAAAAATTCAAGCCTACTCCCACTGACGCTGCCAAGTATGACGGGCAGCAGGAACCAAGATCCTGGATAGACGATTACTTGCAGACTGTGATTCTGCACAAAGGGAACCATAGCAGCAATGCTTGCAGCTCTACTTAAAGGACTCGGCACGGGCCTGGTTAAGAGGACTGCCGAAAGGTTCCATCAAGTCATGGGACGACCTGGTAGATGCCTTCGTTGCTAACTTCCAGGCAACATATAAAAGACCTGTCGGGATCGAGGAGTTACGCAACTGCCAGCAGAAGCAGAAGGAGTCGATGCGCTCTTACATAGGGAGGTTTACCAAACTCCTAAACGCTGCCGAAGATGTATCTGTAGACAGAGCAATCGACGCTTTCAGCGATGGCGTCCGGCGCGAAAGTTACATAGAAGAACTTGGACGCAAAAAGCCAAAAACCATCACCAAGCTGATGGAAATCGCCAACAGTTGGGCTGATGGCGAGGACAACGTGCGAAGACCACGACAGCGCAGTGATGACGAAGACGATGACCAGCCAAAACATGACTCGGGCAGCCGAAGGGATCGGAACAAAAGGAGGAAAAATCGCAACTATGACGACAACAATCTGGTAGCCGCAGGATACTCCGATCGACATGATGATCGGTATGATGAAAGAAGAGATGATCGACAAGATGGCAACCGAAACAACTCTGGAAACCGCGGCAATTATAAACCACGGCAACAGAGGGCTCCCGAGTTACCCTATGCTGAACAGATCAACGCCCCCTGTTACTTGCACTCGTATGTCGACTCCAAGGACGGCAAAACAAAGTCAAGTCACCTTCTCAGGGATTGTCGACAGTTCCTTGACATGCATAAACTCATCCAGCAGTCAGGACAGCAACCGTTACCACCTCCTCCACCTCCACCACAGCACCAAGTCCAGCAGGCCCAACCTCATCAACCCAACGAGACATTCCCACCACCACGTGGGCAGATGAGCATGATCCACAAGACAGGCGTCTCGAGAAGAGAGATGAAGAAGCTCACTCGAGAAATTAATCTGGCCGAAAGCATCATGGCAAACATCCCCGAGTATGTCGAGTGGTCCTCTCAGAACATTACGTTCAGTCGAGCAGACCACCCGATGACCATACCAAAACCAGGACACGCTGCCCTGGTAGTTGAGGCACAGATAGGGGGATTCAAGATGAGCAAAGTCTTTATGGATGGTGGGAGTGGGTTAAACCTGATTTTCGTCGACACGATTAAGAGTATGGGGATCACCATGGGAATGCTGGAAGAGACAGACACCTGCTTCCATGGGATTTTGCCAACTGAACCAGGTTATTCCCTTGGAAGAATTTACCTGAACGTTGTCTTCGGCAGATCCGACAATTTCAGGAAGGAAAAGATCGAGTTTGAGGTAGTGAACTGGGAGTCACAGTATCACGCCATACTCGGGAGACCAGCCTACGCCAAGTTCATGGCCGTGCCGCACTATGCTTATCTCAAGCTGAAGATGCCTGGCAACAAAGGGACAAACATCACAGTCCATGGAAGTTTTTCGCGCTCAGACAGTTGCGACCGCGATTTCCAGAGGATCGCGGCGAAGTTTGGGAGCAAGCAAGAATTTATTAAGCCTCCACCTAAGTTGTTGCTGCGTGAAATCAAGGAAGAAAAGGATGACAGGGGAAGCAAAAAGAAGCCAGCCGACCTTGCTCTTAAAGCCTCGACAGCAGAAGCCTCAGCAGCAGGAGCTTTGGCAACAAAAGCTTCGGCAGTCAAAGGTTCGGCAGTTGATGATGCAGAAGACATACACTACAAGAAAAGTTGCCATGGCCGACGAAGTTGAAGTCGCGCCGTGGTTGCTGGTGTACCATGGCCGACGATTTTTGGTCCCTCCGTGGTGCATGTCAAAACTTTTTTTTCTCGTTTTTGAGGCCACCTAGCCCGACGAAAGCGGCCAAAACGTCGCGTATGGTGGCCCGGGACGTGGTGCATCTCGAAATCTCGGGTTCGCCGGCCGAGTCAACGCAAATCCGCACCGCCGAGGGATGTAGGGCCCAGATGGCAGCCTCTCTGGCATTGTTTTTTTTCTAGATCACGCCATCTCGTTCAACGTTCTCCGATCGAGCCGTTTACGATGCAGGATCATGGGTCCCGCATGTCATCCTCTATGAACCAAAATTCTTTCTATTCTTGAATTTTTTTGACCCCCTGATTTCTGGCTACTTCCTTTTTCTTTTGATCCCTTGCCGCCTTGGAAACGTTGAGACCGCTGCCGCTAAATGGGACCCGCATGTCATCCTCTATGTGCAATCAACTTTCTTTTCTTGGAGTTTTTTTGGCACCTCAAATTTGGTCACTTGCCTTTTTCTTTCGATCCCCGCCGCCTCTCAAACGGTGATACCGCTGCTGCTAATGGGACCCGCATGTCATCCTCTATGTACTATAAAACTTTCTTTTCTTGAATTATTTTTGGCACCTCATATTTGGTCACTTACCTTTTTCTTTCGATCCCCGCCTCTCAAACGGTGATACCGCTGCTGCTAAATGGGACCCGCATGTCATCCTCTATGTACTATAAAACTTTCTTTTCTTGGATTATTTTTGGCACCTCATATTTGGTCACTTGACTTTTTCTTTCGATCCCCCGCTGCCTCTCAACGTTGATACCGCTGCGCTAAATGGGACCCGCATGTCATCCTCTATGTACTATAAAACTTTCTTTTTTGGATTATTTTTGGCACCTCATATTTGGTCACTTGACTTTTCTTTTCGATCCCCGCCTCTCAAACGGTGATACCTGCTGCTAAATGGGACCCGCATGTCATCCTCTATGTACTATAAAAGTTCATTTTCTGGTTTTTTTTCACCCTCTGATTTTTGGCAATTTCTTTTTCTTTTGATCCCTGCCGCCTCTCAAACGGTGATACCGCTGTTGCTAAATGGGACCCGCATGTCATCCTCTATGTACTATAAAACTTTCTTTTCTTGAATTATTTTTGGCTCCTCATATTTGGTCACTTGCCTTTTTCTTTAGATCTCATGCCACGTTTGAAACGTTGAGGAACCTGCTGGCTCATGGGACCCGCATGTCATCCTCTATGAGCAATCAACTTTCTTTTCTTGGAGTTTTTTTGGCACCTCATATTTGGGCACTTGCCTTTTTCTTTCGATCTCATGCCACGTTTGAAACGTTGAGGAACCTGCTGGCTCATGGGACCCGCATGTCATCCTCTATGTGCTATAAAAGTTTCCTTTGTTGGATTTTTTTCACCCTCTGATTTTTGGCTTGCCTTTTTCTTTTGATCCCCTGCCCCCTTTGAAACGTTGAGTAAGCTGTTGGCTCAAGGGACCCGCATGTCATCCTCTATGTCCATCAACTTTCCTTTCTTGGATTTTTTTTCACCCCCTAATTACTAGCTACTTTCTTTTTCTTTTGATCTCAAGCCGCATTACAAACATTGAGACCGCTGCTGCAAAATGGGACCCACATGTCATCCTCTATGTACAATAAAGTTTCTTTTCTTGGATTATCTTTTGCTCCTGATATTTTGTCACTTGCCTTTTTCTTTCGATCTCATGCCGCCTTTGAAACGTTGAGTAAGCTGCTGGCTCATGGGTCCCGCATGTCATCCTCTACGAACAATAAAAGTTTCCTTTCTTGGAGTTATTTTTGACCCCTAATTTCTGGCTATTTGCCTTTTTCTTTGGATCTCCTGCCCCTTTGAAACGATGAGGACGCTGTTGGCAGGTCGGTCCCACAAGTCATCCTCTATGAACAATAAAAGTTTCCTTTGATGGATTTTTTTGAACCCCTAATTAATTTCTGGATATTTCCTTTTTTTTCTTTGATCCCCTGCCGCCTTGGAATCGTTGAGGATGCTGCTGCCTCATGGGTCCCGCATGTCATCCTCTCAGAACGGTAAATGTTTCTTTTCTTGGATATTGTTTACCAAATGATTTTTGGCTTATTTTTTCTTTCGATATCCTGCCGCCTTTAAAACGTTGAGGACGCTGCTGGCTCACGGGTCCCACATGTCAGCCTCTATGAACAATAAGCGCTGAGGACGCTGCTGCCTCATGGGTCCCGCATGTTATCCTCTCAGAACGAAAATGTTTCTTTTCTTGGATTTTTTACCAACAGATTTTTGGTTTATTTTTTCTTTCCATCCCCTGCCGCCTTTAAAACGACGCTGCTGGCTCATGGGTCCACGATGTCAGCCTCCCCGTACAAGAAACATGTGATATCTTGATTATTTTGCAGACAATAAACAGTGTATTGCGCTCTGAGCTATTTCAACGGATAAATTAAATCTTTATTTTTACATAAACAAATTTATATGCTGAATCTCCTTGTTTTTTTGTTTTTGCGAAGCATAGGACTTTCCTGTTTTTTTAGAAAAATCCGAACTATCCTGTTTTGGAGTGGGCTGAAATTGTACGAGTCAAAAGGGCCAGCAGGATAGTTCGAATGCCCAGATGTCCACATGCAGCCCAATTGAAATCGTTCTTTTTGGATTTTTTCACCCCTGATTTCTGCTACTTCATTTTTCTTTTGGTCCTGTGCCGCCTTGGAAACGTTGAGACCGGTGCTGCAAAATGGGACCCGCATGTCATCCTCTATGTACAGTAAAATTTCTTTTCTTAGATTATTTTTGGCTCCTGATATTTGGTCACTTGGCTTTTTCTTTTGATCTCGTGCAGCCTCTCAAACGGTGATACCGCTGCTGCTAAATGGGACCCGCATGCCATCCTCTATGTACAATCAAGTTTCTTTTCTTGAATTATTTTTGGCTCCTGATATTTGGTCACTTGCCTCTTTCTTTCGATCTCATGCCACGTTTGAAACGTTGAAAAACCTGCTGGCTCATGGGACCCGCATGTCATCCTCTATGTACAATAAAACTTTCTTTTCTTCGATTTTTTTGGCACCTCATATTTGGTCACTTGCCTTTTTCTTTCGATCCCCTGCCGCCTCTCAAACGGTGATACCGCTGCTGCTAAATGGGACCCGCATGTCATACTCTATGTACAATCAAGTTTCTTTTCTTGAATTATTTTTGGATCCTGATATTTGGTCATTTGCCTTTTTCTTTCGATCTCATGCCACGTTTGAAACGTTGAGGAACCTGCTGGCTCATGTCATCCTCTATGTACTATAAAAGTTCATTTTCTTGGTTTTTTTTCACCCTCTGATTTTCGGCTATTTCCTTTTTCTTTTGATCCCCTGCCGCCTTTGAAACGTTGAGGACTCTGCTGGCTCATCGATAAAACTTTCCTTTATTGGAGTTTTTTTACCCCCTAATTTCTGGCTACTTTCTTTTTCTTTTGATCTCAAGCCGCATTTGAAACGTTGAGACCGCTGCTGCTAAATGGGACCCGCATGTCATCCTCTATGTACAATAAAGTTTTCTTTTCTTGGATTATCTTTGTCTCCTGATATTTTGTCACTTGCCTTTTTCTTTCGATCTCATGCCGCCTTTGAAACGTTGAGTAAGCTGCTGGCTCATGGGTCCCTCATGTCATCCTCTACGAACAATAAAAGTTTCCTTTCTTGGAGTTATTTTTGAACCCTAATTTCTGGCTACTTCCTTTTTCTTTTGATCCCGTGCCGCCTTGGAAACGTTGAGACCGCTGCTGCTAAATGGGTCCCGCATGTCATCATCTATGTACAATAAAATTTCTTTCTTCGATTATTTTCGGGTCCTGATATTTGGTCACTTGCCTTTTTCTTTCGATCTCATGCCGCCTTTGAAACGTTGAGGAAGCTGCTGGAGCATGGGTCCCGCATGTCATCCTCTATGAACAATAAAAGTTTCCTTTCTTGGAGTTATTTTTTACCCCTAATTTCTGGCTACTTCCTTTTTCTTTTGATCCCCTGCCGCCTTTGAAACGTTGAAGACTTTGCTGGCTCATGGGTCCCACATGTCAGCCTCTATGAACAATAAACACTTCCTTTCTTGGAGTTATTTTGTACCCCTAATTTCTGGCTATTTGCCTTTTTTCTTTCGATCCCCAGTCGCCTTCTAAACGTAGAGGACGCTGCTGGCTCGTGGGTCCCAGATGTCAGCCTCCATGGACAATAAACCTCTCCTTTGTTGGATTTATTTTTCACCCTCTGATTTTGGCTATTTCCTTTTTCTTTTGATCCACTGCCGCCTTGGAAACATTGAGTAAGCTGCTGACACATGGGGCCCGCATGTCATCCTCTATGTACAATCAACTTGCAAGATCTTCGAGCGAAAGAGCTTGTATTAGTGGGACCCATATGTCAATCTCTATGTACAATAAAAGTTTCCTTTCTTGGATTATTTTTAGCTCCTGATATTCGGTCACTTTCCTTTTTCTTTCGATCTCAAGCCGCCTCTGAAACGTTGAGTAAGGTGCTGGCTCATGGGACCCACATGTCATCCTCTATGTACAATAAAGTTTCTTTTCTTGGATTTTTTTACCCCTGATTTTTGGTCACTTGCCTTGACGCTGCTGGCTCATGGGTCCCACATGTCAGCATCTATGAACAATAAACCTTTCCTTTGTTGGATTTATTGTTTACCCCTAATTTCTGGCTATTTGCCTTTTTCTTTTGATCCCCACCGGCCTTTGAAAACGTTGAGGAACCTGCTGGCTCATGGGACCCGCATGTCATCCTCTATGTACTATAAAATTTCTTTTCTTGGTTTTTTTTCACCTCTGATTTTTGGCTATTTCCTTTTTCTTTTGATCCCCTGCCGCCTTGGAAACGTTGAGTAAGCTGCTGACTCATGGGACCCGCATGTCATCCTCTATGTACAATCAACTTTCTTTTTTTGGAGTTTTTTTACCCCCTAATTTCTGGCTACTTTCTTTTTCTTTTGATCTCAAACCGCATTTGAAACGCTGAAACCGCTGCTGCAAAATGGGACCCGCATGTCATCCTCTATGTACAATAAGTTTCATTTCTTGGATTATTTTTGGCACCTGATATTTGGTCACTTGCCTTTTTCTTCCGATCTCATGCCGCCTTTGAAACGTTGAGTAAGCTGCTGGCTCATGGGTCCCGCATGTCATCCTCTACGAACAATAAAAGTTTCATTTCTTGGAGTTATTTTTGACCCCTAATTTCTGGCTACTTCCTTTTTTCTTTTGATCCACTGCCGCCTTTGAAACGGTGCGGATTCTGCAGACTAATACAAGCTTTTTCTCTCCAAGATCTTGCAAGTTGATAGATTAAATCATGGAATTATTAGGATATGTTTTAAATTTCAAATCCACTTTATGAATTATTAAAAATACCGTTATCCATGTGGGTATGGAGCGAACAAGGATTTTCATATTGGGCATGAGCAGTTTCAAAAATTGGAACCCAATAATTCAAAATAACTAAAAACAACTTTTATGTAGAATCTCCGCGTTTTTTTCTTTTGCCATTCATAGGATCTGTGTTTCATTAGAAAAGGGCCGAAATTGCATGAGCAGAAAGGCCCATTTGTAGTTATTGGGCTTCGACGGCCGGAGCAAGTAGGCCGAGAGCAATTACCATGTAGATGGCCGTTGGCAACCCAAAGTGAAATATTGGGCCCAACAGGGGAAGGCTGAACAGTACTATTTTCTAATTGGAAGGTGGTACATGGCGTAATCCTGCCAAAAAAAAAGATGGACACGGGTTGCTGAAATTTGCCCATCTGCGCCTAATATCGCCGCCGCGGCTCCGCTTCCGCCGCCGCCGCCATGCCTCGTCTCGCGTCGAGCTCGCGGTACTGCCGCGTCTCGGGCACGGGGTACCGCGGCGTCCGCGCGCGCCCCAAAGGTACGTATTACGCGGAGATACGTGACGGCGGCGAGCGCATCGGCCTCGGCACCTACGAGACCGCGCACGAGGCCGCGCGCGCGTACGACGCCGTGGCGTGGCGGCTCGGGCGCCCGCGATCGTCGATGAATTTCCATGACGTGTGGACGCGCCAGCAGGCCGAGGATCTCGCGCCGCCGCCGTACATCGTTAGACAGGAGGAACAGCGCCGCCGCCGCGAGACGGAGCGCCGTTTGCGCATTGCCGAGCGGGACGAGCGCGCGGCGCGCGAGTGGGCGGCCCGCTTCCCCGAGGACGTAGCCGCCGAGAACGAGCACTTCCGCAGACGGAGGGCGGAGAAGGCTACGAGGCGGGCTGCGAAGAAGGAGGACCGCGCACAACGGAGGGCGGAGAAGGCGACGAAGCGGGCCTTCATCGAAGCGCAGCTCGCCGGGCCGACCACCATTGGCGAGGACGACCCCCGTTGGATTGACCTCTTCTCGTCGGATCCGGTGTCGGGCACGACACCGGACTCGTCAGATGTCGAGTTTTAGTTTAGTTTTATCGCACTACTTTGTACAAATATGAACTACGGAGTATCTATCAAGCTAATTTTCTCCTATTTTATGTCTATTTCTAGTCTTTATTTGATCTTCTGTTTTACTGCACTCTATTTTTCATTATATTCTGTTTTTGGCGCTGCATTATAGCGCCTCTGAAAATACGCTGTTTCAGCCCTGCATTTGGCCGCCACAGTTTGCAGCTTCCGGTGAAGCTATTGCCGGCTCCATGCGCAGCATCAGCCCACAGCGCCAAAATATAGAGCCACTGCTGGAGTTGCTGTAATATGTTTGTCAGCAGGAGCTTACCTAATTAGTGAAAAAGATGTTCAGCGTGGGATTCGATAAAAGGATCTTCATGTTTTTTTTCCTAGCGATCCTAGTTCGGACTTTTGATTGTGTTGGCTAGTGCATGAAGCTTGACACCTGTATTATGTGATCCTGATATGAGGATAAGAACACCTTCAGGTTGCATTGCTAATGGTGTCTACTGCAGCAGTGGCGTACCTTCAATGGAGACTGATGCAAGAGAGTTGGTACTGGTGAACCTGCACCTGACATCATCGTGCCACCTGAAGTAGGTTGTGTATTGGGATTAGACTGATAAGCATAGCACCTTGCAAAGAACAAGATGCTGCTAGTGTTGGTTAACGTGATTTTACGACAAAAGTCATGTATGCTCAACAGGTGCCGTACCTAGTTTGGATATTGTGTTGTTACCCTTTTGTGGTTTGGTGTTTGTCCAACAGAGAAAGCTACTCTTTTCCCGTGTAAGTGTTATTATGTGAACAAAAGTTGTATGTACATATATATCGGTCAGAGAACCAAGATTGCATATTCTTGCCTGGTTATAACACATAAGTCATAATAACAATTAAAGAGAAAAGGAACATTTGCCTTTGCAATGTGATTGTGCCAAGTAGATTAGACAACCAACCACAAACATTACAGGTCAACAGCCAAACGCATGCGAAAGTCCTAAGGTAAGCTCCATAATACATGTTGAAACCAAAAGCCTAGAAACCATAAGAAAGGTAGCTCCACATCACAGTTCCACGACAGCAGCATACTGATCATAAAACATATATCAAGTCAGGACAGCTGCACCACTGGGTAAGCATCCATGGGGTCTGGCTCAAGAGCGAAGACTGTGTGAATGCTGCAAAATGTGGCTCTTGCCTCACCCCACCCATACATCTTATCATGGAACCTTACCAAATCAGCATGAATCATCTTGACATAAACATAGCTCCTCTCTCCATGCTGATGGGATTGAACAATGCGCCAGTTGCAGTGCTTCAGCTTGTCAAACAGTATGCAGGAGATAACGAAGCATGCTGGCTGGTCTTTTGTAGTGACAATGGCTTGGAGTAGCTGGTCCTGTGAACCACCCAACTGGATCTTTAGAGCTTGAAGGACAGTCCGTGCCATATAAGCTACCGTTGCTGACTTCAGCTCGGGTTCAGGTGAATGACAGCTGACATCTTGTCCTCGAGATGCAGATCCTTCTTGATCAGATTCAGCGGAATCATCACCACTACTTACAGGTGCATCAGGTTCTACAGAAGGCACATCAGGTACATGCTCCAGTTCATAGGAGTTGGGTGGGACAGCACTGTTTGCTGAAATCTCTACAATACCAGCTCCAGGTAGACCACCAGTATCTACAGAGGGTAAACCACCAATATCCACTTCAGAGGATTCTCGTGGCACGACACCTTTCGCTAGAGGCTCTACCATACCAGCTCCAGGTCCACCACCAGTCAGTACTGTGGGCATAGTCATGACGGGTTCTACCAATACAAAACCTCCTTCGGGTGGCGTGGCAACTTCGGGTGCAGGATCATCAGTAGCAACTCCAGCATCAGCACCAGTTACATCGGTCTTGACAATAGGTAAACCGTCTTGCTCTAGTTCAGAGAATTCCCGTGGCACGACACCGTTCACTAGAGGCTCTACACTAGCAGCTCCAGCTGCACCACCAGTTTCTTCAGCAGGGGGTAAACCCAATCCACAACCTTCTTCATGTGGCACGATGATGCCACGTATAGGCTCATCAGTACCAGGTCCAGCTGCATCAGTCTCCATAGACAGTAAACAAGGTGGCGTCGGAGGTTTAAAAGACTGGCATGCCATTTCACCTTTGTCATCAGACAATATAGAGTTTTCTTCAACTCTATGTTTCTGCAATAATAAGCACATGAACAGAAATTAGACCAGAGCATCTAGCCATCTAACGGGGGCAGCAGCAAAACAAGCGTCGGTCCATATGTTTACCTTGTCATCTGGGATATCAGAACACACAGATTTAGAAGTCATTTCACATAGCATCCGCTTTTTCGTTCCTTCCCCTACGTCCATCTGGAATAAGTAATACTATTGATCACATAAAACTAATTAATCAAATAAATGCATATGTTGAGAAGTTTGCACGGCAAATTGTGGATTCTGCTTTCATCACCTACGAATCATCGTTCTATATATTTACCTTGTCATCTAGGATATCAGAAGTCACAGAATGAGAAGTCATTTCACTAAGTATCGGTTTTTTCGCTCTTTCCCCTCCATCCATCTGCAATAAGAAGTAATATTGATCACATAAAGCCAATTCAACGAATATATGCATATGTTGAGAAGTTTGCACAACAAATTGTGGATTCTACTTCCAATCACCAAGTAATCTCGTGAGAAATGCATGATCAAGATATGTTTCTCCCTCTTGATCGACATCTGCATCTCCATTAAGACTAATCATCGTGCGATGGTGCTCTTCAGAAGAGCGCATACAATTCCAATCACCAGACAAGCAAAAAATTGTTGATTCTAGTAATGATTAATCAGCAGTGGCCATGGAACGACCACAGATCGACCAAGCAAAAAAAAATCATCAGCCTACTGACCACCAAGCAAAGGAAACAAACTAGGCCCATACATGGCCTCACAAATCATCATCAAACGTCGATCAAACTAGCAAGTTTGAACATGGATTACTAATTTATTTTCTGATAAAGTGAGTACTCCGTATATTAATATCGAAAGATATTGATTACACTGAGCCTCTGCAACAACGCAATACCTTACTGGTAGTACGGATGCACAAGGATTCCTAATACTCCCTCTGTTCGGTTTTAATTAGTCGACGCGAGGGAGAGAAGAAAATGAACTGTCGATGCTTTCAACTAGAGTCAATTAAATACGAACGGAAGAAGTACGTACTCTAGTAGTATTGACAAATATCCGGATTAGTCTAAAAACAAATTGGCATGTAAATCCTAGTAGTCTACTAAACTAGGATCAATACCCTAGATTAGGGTTGCAAGCGGCGTCCGCGAATCGTCCCGCAAAGCAGAAAATTAGAGCAAATAGTGGTTGAGATTAGAGCAGATTTAAAGCACTCGCACTGAAACTAGCTAGCCCGCTACCCACCCCGCTTGACACCCTGCCCTAGATGTGAATCTACACCAAATATTCAAACAAGGATGAGCAACCGCCAATAAAATTTTATCCGCACATCATCATCTCTACCATACAAAAGGGTATGGTGATTTCACATACAGCCATTGTTGCCGCGGGACGAGGATGAGTGATGCGCCGCGGAGAAGGTGCCTCACGCCTCTGTCGCCGCCGCCGTCGAAGAGGAAGTCGAAGCCGCGCGATTGTGGTCCGTCGCCGATATGGAGGTGGAGCTACTAGGGAAGAGATGGAGGTGGAGGTGGAGAGGGAGTGATGGTTTGTACTAGTGGCGGCCGGTGAGATAGTTATAAATACAGCCTCTCTCTCTTTTTTGGCAAGGAATGCAGCTTCTCTTGGAAGGCAACGAGGCAACGCACTCCAGATTTCGTATATTACTATAATAATATGGACGGAGAAATTTGGACGCATCTGTGTTGTCTTGTCAAATGAATCACCAGGATTTGCTTTTAGTACTCCAGATTTGGGCGACCCAAGGAAGTAGAGATAGTAATGTACGCCATCTAGCTGCACGCTATCAAATCAAATAAATGGTCATGCCATTTACTTTTAAGATGGTGCAGCAGTTATTCTGACCAAAGAAACATGCACGTCTGCTGATTATTTCTGATGGGTATACATTTACCGTCCGCTAGCAAAGATTGTTTGGCACATTGTTCTTATGGCTTTCAACATCACACCCCTTAATAATATTATTAATCAATGTTTGGGCAATCAATTGAGTGTGTTAATAAAAAATTAAAACCCACAAATCCAACTGTACTATTTTTAGGGCCATATGAAGGACAAGGAATGATTTTAAATGCCATATGGAGTACCTCCAACCATGTGAAATATGGTTCTGTCATGCAGGTGATACCCATGGCTTCGCATTGGATCTGTATGTTGTCCTACATACAGTCAACTATGAAGTACCACGATTTGGTTTTTGGGTGCAACCGGCTAGAGAATGATGCACGGGTTTGTACAGCCAGTACAATTCACATTAAGATTTTCTGATAGGATGTTGATGTGTATATGTAAGAATCATACACTAGAATGTCTTCTATGTTTAGATGGTTGATCTACGTTTATACTTTCTGTGAACCATGAGGTTAAGACCTTTGTACTGTAATAAAGATTGCTAAATAACAGTATATATGTATGCCTCTAGGGACACTGAAACAGCCAAACAACCATGCATGTGTATAGACCGTATTTGATCAAATTAAAAGAAGCACCTGGGTTCATGCAAATAGCATAAATTTATCACCTAAGTACATTAGCTATAAATAGTTAAATAGGAGTCAAGACCAACTGAGCTAGCTAGTAGTATGATCCTACTATTACATAAATATCCCTAACTCTGATTGTCTTTGTTCCAGTCCAGCGCGTTGGTGTAGCTTGGGATGAACCAAAACCCCGTATGCCAGTTGGCCCCTGGACCGCTGCTTGAGAAAGATATGCTTTGGTGGTCTTCGCCATTTAGACTGAAGCGGAAAATTTCTTGATGTGATGTGTCAAAGTGAGAGCCAATGGCCTGAGGCGTGGTGTAGATGCAGTTTCTTCTTGTCAAATATCCTGGGGGAAATGTTGCACCACCCACTGGCATGAAAATCGGATAGTTCAACCCAAGGAACATAGAATAGTCTCCAAGATTAGTAACCCTTTCCCACGGGTTGGCTGGAAGTAACCGACTAGTGTCATTCGAGAATACAATGCAGGTATACCCCGAATAGCTGTGAACAGCGCGACCGCAATGGACAGAAGGGGTACTATCATAATGAGTTGGAGCACCGTCAGCGTCAAAATCCATTACGCCACGTGCATAGACCAGGAGAAGTCTAGAACGATCTTGAGATCTTGCCAGCCACCACGTACGACTATTAGAGTCAAAATCATCATCGTCATCAAATCCAGCCGTCCACGGAATGAATGGAGCAGGGAGCACTATAGGACCTTGAAAAAGGAAAGAACACGTCACATGAAAATATATTTCATGATTTATCTACTAGTGATATTGATTTGATATTGGGATGCCAATACTAGTACTTTATAAAATCATGGTCGAACATAAGATGGTTTGAAATATATTTCGAACATCTTGGTAAAACTTCATATGGATTTAAAACATGTTCCCGAAAATATTGGTCCAAATTTTAGATGGTTTGAATATAGTACTCCTTATTCTCTAGAACCGGGGGAATATAAACAAATGAAAGTCTTTATCAATATTGCATGGCACCTTTATTGATTCTATTTCTACTCTACCTTAAATTTTCTAGGGAGTAATAATAAAGAAACTTAATTACTAGGGGGCCTTTTTCCTAAGGAACAACATGCACATTAGACCATACTAAAATTCCTATAGATGTTAAATTCTATATATGTCCATACCACAAGAGGGTTATGGTGTGCGCCTATGGAATTCCTTTAAGCCAAAAGATGCCAAGACAGTTCAACAAATAAGAGGTGAAATACTATATAAGTTACGTATATAAAAAAGATAGGGAGGAAATGTTACCAAATTGATTAGGATCCCATGCATAAACATTTCCAAGCTCAGTAACGGCGAACACAAGTCCGTTATGTATAATTGCATCGCAGTATATGGCGCCGTACTGAAACTGGTTTTCAAGAAATATCCATGTACGAGGATATTCGCCATGGAGGTAGGCAATTGCAAAGTCGAAGATTGCGACAAGGGAGAAATCTTGATACCCCCTAGCAGCTGTAGGAACTTGGCAAATAGCTATCTTCTGCAGTTGAATAGCAGAACGCTGATACTCGAATATAAGTGGATTGTGTGTGGTTTCCAACTTGTTCCTCAAAGATGGAAGCTTAATCTTGCGATGAGTGTAGACATTGAGGAGGTTCCACTTGCCTTCGGGGCCAACCATGGCGATCCAATCTCCATTGGCGCCTGCCCGCTCCTCATCCTTACCGTGTGGCATTAGGCCATCATAGGAGAACCTGTCCAGCGGCAGTAGTTTGCACTTGCTGTGCACCGGCAAATCCTCCTTGAACACCGCCCATGGTTTATCCGCCGGGTCACAACAGAGAACACACGGAAGGCCAAACGGCTGAGAAGCAGGCAGAGTGGCACTGTATTTGGCTGACTGAAGAATACTTTTGGAGGAACCGACTAGGGACGCGGCGGTGATGGCGTCGCACTGGCTGATGAGCACTTCAAGGGGGCCTTCCGTAAACACCTTGTGAAACAGCCCAGATCCACAGACCCTGCTCGATTTCGCCATCGCAATGAGGCAGGTGGTACAATGGGGTTGGTATTTTCTTGGGAGATCTACTGATTCGAACTTTGGGAGAGAGATGGCGATCAATGGCGGCAGGTGGGGGTTTGAGTTGGAGAACAGAGGCTCTCAAACTGGGCACTGCTGGATAGGATGCGAAAGCGCCATGGCGGAGACGCAGGCGCGTGCTATGGAAGATGGGCGGAGTGGGGATAGACGACGGAGGTGAACCGAGACGCTCCTCCTCTTATGCATATACTGCCTACTGCAGTTTCGAGGAGAGTGTGAATGTGTTCAAAAAAAGAGGAGAGTGTGAATGTGTTCAAAAAAAGAGGAGAGTGTGACTGTGACCCGACACCCGAGTAGGAGCCGAGCAGACGGACTATAGGAGTAGCCCCATCATTACAGAACATTAATCGTGCTTCCTACAATAAATAAGTGAAACATCCCAGGCTTGTGTTGTCTAATCAAATCGATGGCCATGTCAGTATTATGGTGAACAAATAAAACAAATACACACCAACCTTGTTCTTTTTGCAACGTACACCAACCTAGCAAGGCATCAACCTTCTCGCCATCAACTACGACTCCGTGGCTCCGTCCCACCAAAGTTGTCTCAACTTTGTAAAAAAAATACATCTATCCATCTAAATTTTAACAAAGGTGAGACACTTTTGGTGGGACCGAGGGAGTACAAAAAAACTTCACTACTCCATGCTAGTATCGGCCACTAATTCAAATTTCAACTGAAGGCGTGCTATTTTATGGTCCTGAAAATTGCCAAAAAAAATACAACCCAAAAATGCAACAGATCCATGTTAAGGGGGTACACCCTACGCAATATACATTAAGAAACTTTGAAACTTCAGCGACCTTGTAAGAATGCCCATGACAGTGCAGTTTTGCCAAATTAGGAAGAGACGAAATATGAATTCAACCAAAGAAATCTAAACGAATCCTTAGACAATAGCATAGTTAACACGTTCAGAAAAAAATGATGACTCCAAAAGAACAACATTAGCAAGAAATACTCCATTTTAGTTTGAATTTGCAGTCACATACATAACTAGTAGTACTGCCAAAATACTATAATACTCCGAGCTGCATTCTAGCACTCCAACTAGCTAGCTAATAGTTCTGGAGTAGTAGTACTACTATACAAGTCCAAAATACATCCGAACGAACCCTACTTCGAACTAAACTACTCCCTCCGATCTTCGAGTAACTACATTGCAGTATGACTAAACGAAGATTATTGTATAACCTTCTTGTTGATGCAAACGCAGATAGGCAACACACGCTGCCCTCCATTCTGCTTCGCGTAACGGGGCGGCACCGCCAGGAAAGAAGTGAGCTGCTGCAACATGATCGAGCTAGGCGTCGGGGAGCTCGTCGGCTCGATTACCGCCATCAAGGTGTCCGTCGAGAGGTCACTGGTCCCAGCCGTCGCCGGCGCCGGCGGACCAATCACCAACAGCTGCGCCTTGTACATCGGAAACAAGCACGCGGCCGACCTGATGCACACACAGGACACAATGGTGGTCGGGCCGAGCGCTCCAACGGTGATGGCGAACACGCTACCGTCTTCTTCCCCACTGCCGATGAACAGGTGTCCCCGCGGTTGTACCGGAACACGAACTATGCACCAGGCGGGTATGCCATACTGGAACGTAAACACTGGGATGGAGTGGGATGCTTGGAGGTGTACCAGGAGCTCCCGCGGCGGGCCGGTGAAGCTGCAGCCGGTATTGATGGCCTCTGTGCAGCCGCACGGACCATGCGGGCACGCGATATAGTGCTTGTAGGACTCCGTGGAGGCGACCAAGCTCTGGCAGCCGACGCACTTGACCATTGCCCCAGATCGATTCGACGGCGGCAATCTTGGCCCAGATCGATTCGACGGCGGCAACCACGCCGGCTGCTCGCACTTCTTGCACGGGTTCGGCGCAAGCTCGCCGACGCAGCGCCGACAGCCCATATGACCGCCCTTGCACTGCACGGAACAACGTACGTGGCATCAGTTGTCATTGACATTTCTCACAGGTGAACCTAAGAATGAAATCGGAAGGGAGCGACCTTGGATATGGGGGGTTTGAAGGGCAGCAGGCAGAGGGGGCACAAGAAGAGGGCCTCCTCCATCTTCAGAGAAGAGTGATCGGGAAAACGAGAACGGGATGGGTTCTTTTTTTTATACATGCCTTGGAGTGGAGTATGGATACTACTACTTATAGGAAGAACTTCCTTGCTAAGAATCGGCGTCGGCCGTACGCAAGCATAGATGCACCAGCGGCTCTGCAGTTTGTCAAAATAAAAGGACAGAGCTGCAGTGACTTGAAGTCTCCAAATCTCATTGTGACTTGGTGCCACCATCTACCAACCATTTGAGATCCAACGTTCCAAACTAATCTCTTATTTCGAACCTAAAAACAAAAATTATGAAAAAAATCCAGTAAAATGTAGATGCCTTGTTCTAAAATCTGTGAATATTTCATCCCACTCGGACGATTAGCTTGTGATTAAAGAGCTTTTTACGTATACGAGCACTAGTTTAAACTAAATACTCCCTCTGATTCATATTAATTGACTTCAATATGGATGTATCTAGAACTAAAATGTGTCTAGTACATCCATATTAGAGTCAATTAATATGAACCGGAGGGAGTATATATTTGCTCACAAACCTTTGATTCAAATCGAATGAAACTTCACCAAAATATAAATCGAAATATGCACGATTAACTGGAAGTTCTTGAAATATTTCTGAGCAATTATAATAATTATTTAGTTTAAATTCTAAGTCGATCGCATACATTGGATCTGAGATGGATGGTGGATGGTGGCACCAAGTCACTGTGAAACTTGGAAGTATCAAGTCAGTGAAGCTCTATCCCAAAATAAAAGCTTCGTGAAGGGGGCAGTTTGGTTCAAAAAAGAAGACAGTGCCAAGCAGTTGTCAAACAATACCCATATAGTCAAATGTACTCCCTCTGATTCAAATGAATTGACTCAACTTTGTCTAGATATATGGATGTATCAAGTCACTGAAGCTAAAATAAAAGCTTCATGAAGGGGGAAGTTTGGTTCGAAAAAAAATACAGTGCCAAGCAGCTGTCAAATAGTACCATAACGTCAAATGTACTCCCTCCGATTCAAACGAAATGACTCAACTTTGTATTTTGCATGTTAAAGGTTTTTCGTAAAACTTGGCCAATCTTAACATAGTTTGCCTTTCTAAAAAAAGATATAAGCCCTAAGGCTCCTTTGATTCATAGGATGGGAAAACCATAGAAATATGGAAAACATAGGATTGAGATTTAATGGCTAGTTGAATCATATAGGAAGATGAGTTGTGTTTGATTGTGCCAAAGGAAATTTTCCATGAGGTATGACCTAATGTTTTATTCTTATAGGATTTGCACTGCAAGATTCCTATAGGATATGTTCCTATGAATCAAACAACTAGTGTGGGGAAAATTCACATGTGATCTAAATCCTACATAATTCCTATACAAATCCTATATATGAATTTTAGTTGTTAGGTCACTTAAAATGACTTCACTTGAAGAGTTACATTTTTGTTTTTTTCTGAATTAGTAGTGATGCCTAACCATATATATACCTAAACCAAGAGAATCAGCATAAACTTATGTATATTAATAGTAAGCGCATATATGAATGTTTTTTATCTACAAACCCAGGGTCATATATATGTACATAGAAACATGCATATATACTAGTTTTTGTACCTTGGTGTGTTCCTCTTTTGGGCTATCTCTTTTTTGTTCACCGATTCACAACCAACGCCCTAGATTAATTTGGCACTTAAAAAATAACATTTTGTTTTTGGCGCACTAACACAAATAGTAGTAGCACGGTCAACACTGTAGAGAAGTACAAAATAAATGTGTGTGGGAAAAAATGACTTAAAGTGACCATTACATTGAGAAAAAGGGTAGAACCAAGCATTGCACAGGGAAAAAGCAGTGTAGTGCCCAGAAGAAAAAAACAAGTTGGGTTATACTCCCTCCATCCTGAAATAATGGGTGTAGAGTTAAAATTTGTCCATAAAAGAGTGTACTTCTCGTTTTGCAATGCACTTCAAAATTTGTCCACAAAAGAGTGGTAGTAAAAAATATTTCTTTCTCATCACGAGGGATATAGTTTCTTCACGACTAGTACGTACTACCTCCATCACAAAGCTTAAGTCTTTTTTTAAGAGTCAAAGCAAGTAAAGGTTGACGAAAATTTAGAACAATCTATCAACTAATATAATATTTTGTAGATACCATACCAAAAAAAATCGTTGTCTATGTATTGATATTAATTTTGTATTTTGCATGATAATGATTTTTGGTAAAATCTTAGTTTACCTTGACATAGTTTGAGCTTCTAAAAATAATATAAGCCTTACGCTTTGGGATGGAGGTAGTAGTATTTAGCATAATATGGTTTTCTTATTTACTACATGCATTTAGATCATTGGAGGTGGAAAAGTTGAAGAGGAAAGTGATGGTCGATGACAGTTTCCCAATGTAATAATAAAATCCTTAATATGCCTTGAAAACCCACACGTACGCTCTTTCTAGGACAGAGGCAGTATGAGGTAATGCACCCACGCGCTGTCATCTGCCGGTTCGTGCTATGTCTCCCAAATCTTGAAATATCGTCAGTTATCCATTTCACGTCCACACTTCTCCCTCTCTCCACGGACTAGGAAAAAACCCTCTCTTCACTTCCCCTTCCCATTCCACCGATGGAGAGCCCAACCGACGCCGTCAACGCAGCGAAAGCGAAAGCCGCGCGGCTGGCCTTAGCCGCAGAGGAGGCGTCCAGAGCCGCGACCGCAGCACGCATGGCCGCAACGGCGGCGATCATTGCCGCAGCGGATGCCAAAGACGAAGCGGAGGCCATTGCCGAAGGTCGGGCCATCGGTCGCTCATCGGCATCTGATGCTGTTGGTAGATGGGTCCACTCTCTTGGGAAGCATCCCCTAGATGACGAGGACGAGGTTGAACTCATCTTTGAACCGCCGCCGCCGACCTTCGACGAGAATATCGTCGACGAGGGGGAGGAAGTATGTTCCGATTCACCTCTCTCCCTTATTCAACATAGCCCTGTATCGATTTGCGCTATGGTCTCTCCCTCTTTTTTTTGCGCTATAGCGTTTTGAATTAGCGTCAGAATCTTTTTAGATTCATATTCAGTATTAGTTGCAACTGCTACATATTTGCTTCACATCCGATTCACCTCTCTCCCTTATTTAACATAGCCCTGTATCGATTTGCTCTATGGTCTCTCCCTCTTTTTTTTGCGCTATAGGGTTTTGAATTAGCGTCAGAATCTTTTTAGATTCATATTCATTATTAGTTGCAACTGCTACATATTTGCTTCACCTGTTTATTTGGCATGTATCAGGTTGCTACTGATGAGGTTGACAGCGATGTCGAGTCGCGTCATAGGAAGGCCAGGGCCACTCTCAACAAGCTTAAGGCGGGGAAGTTCGACAAGTATTGGAGTGAACCCTGGACTGGTGCCAGGAACAGCTGCCCCTTCTGCACAAAGAGCATAAAGGTTGACTTTCGAAGCGTCCTGCAGCATGCCGAAGCCGGTGGGTCCGGCTGTCTCAAAGTTGGGGAAACTGTTAACCGATCCGGCTTCATAGCCAACCACATGGCCTATGGGCTATTCCTAAGGAAGAAATTGAACCAAGCTATCGAGACCGGTCGTGTGCCTCCTCCCAAGCCCAAGCCACCAAAGATTAAAGGTATGGGCAGCAAGAAGCAGAAGAAGCGGGACCGGGAGGAGGCGACAGGAAGAAGATGGTAAATATACTCCGTAACTGTTGTGCATGTTTGTCTCTCCTACTGCTTCAAAAGCAGCATCTTTTGTTGAACTCTGTTTATGTTTGCTGCTCAGCAGCGTTTGTGGTGAACCTATTAGCTTAATTAGGGGTTGTTGAACTATGTCTGTGTTGAACCTTGCTTAATTAGGTTGTGTTGAACTCTGTTTGTGTTGGCGTGGGAAGGGGGGCATGATGCTACCCTGAATTTGCGGGACCCCCAAAAAACTTGCAAATACGAGTGATGCATCCAAAAGGAACAAACTTCTTACATGGTAGACCCCAGTCTGAAAGCAAGAAATGCGATCGGGTCCTTAACAGCCACCGCCCGGATTGATCGGGTATTTTGCCTGCCTACCGCATGTGACTTGTGCTCACTGAAGTTTGGGACCTCACGCATGGGCACCACACGTAAGTGACAGACCTGTTGGTGTAAAAACTCGGGTGATTATTATACTGCATTAGTACAAAGTTTCCTATGGATTCAAGGGTTGGAAAGCCAAGTTAACTCATTTTCATGACTAAGAAGGAGCCAGGCTTACTTTTTCATTTTCATGTTTTAACTTGTTTAAATCTTGGTCAAACAAAGGATTTGACCAGGATTCAAGTGGGCATAAAAATTCAAAAAAGAAATCAAAAAAAAACCAAAGCACATAAGCTTCTTATGTCATATAGTAAGCATTACAGTTGATCAACGAAGTCTAGACATATTCAAACCAGAAAAATATTGTATATACCCCCTAACCCTAAACTCTGTCTTATGAAGTCAAGCATGAAGAAAAGTGGTTTTGGGTTTCAAACATTGGAAATTGAAAAAACTCCCAAAAGCTTCATTTTGGAGTGACTAAGAAGAATCCAGGCTTTCATTTTCATTTTCATGTTTTAAATTGGTTTAAATCTTGGTCAAACCTAGGATTTGACCAAGATTCAAATGGACATAACAAATTCAAAAAAATCAAAACCAAACACATAGTCTTTTGATGTCATATAGTAAGCATTCAAGTTGATAAACAAAGTCTAGACATATTTAAACAAGAAAAATCATGTATATACTTGGCCCCTAACCCTAAACTCTGTCTTATGAAGTCAAGCATTAAGAGGAGTGGTTTTGGGTTTCAAACATGGAAATTTAAAAAACCTCCCAAAAGCTTCATTTTGGAGTGACTAAGAAGAATCCAGGCTTACTTTTCATTTTCATGTTTTAAACTGGTTTAAATCTTGGTCAAACCTAGGATTTGACCAAGATTCAAATGGGCATAACAAATTCAAAAAAAAACTAAACACATAGTCTTTTGATG
The DNA here is from genome assembly GCA_030979885.1 of Lolium multiflorum. Taxonomy (NCBI): domain Eukaryota; kingdom Viridiplantae; phylum Streptophyta; class Magnoliopsida; order Poales; family Poaceae; genus Lolium; species Lolium multiflorum. The sequence continues at coordinate 225,082,239 of CM061748.1, forward strand.
TCACATAATAAGCATTCAAGTTGATAAACAAGGTCTAGACATATTCAAACCAGAAAAATCATGTATCTACCCCCTACCCCTAAACTTTGTCTTATGAAGTAAAGCACGGAGAGATATCATTTTGGGTTTCGAACATGGAAAATTTAAAAAAACCTCCCAAAAGCTTCATTTTGGAGTGAATAAGAAGGATCCACACTTACTTTTCATTTTCATGTTTTAAACTTGTTTAAATATTGGTCAAACCTGCAAGGATTTGACCAAGATTCAAATGGGCATAAAAATTCAAAAAAAAAACGAAAACCACTTCTCTTCGTCCTTGACTTCATTAGACAGAGTTTAGGGTTGGGGTATATACATGATTTTTAATGTTTAAATATGTATAGACTCCGTTGATCAACATGAATGCTTACTATAACTTAAGAAGCTTAATTATGTGCTTTGGTTTTTCATTTTTTGAATTCTTTATTGAATTTTTATGCCTATTTGAATCTTGGTCAAATCCTAGGTTTGACCAAGAATTAAACAAGTCAGTAACATGAAAATGAAAAAGTAAGCCTGGATCCTTCTTATTCACTCAAAAAATGAAGCTTTTGGGAGGGTTTTTGAATTTTCCATGTTTGAAACCCAAAACCATTCCTCTTATATGCTTGACTTCATATATATCACAGAGTTTAGCCTTAGGGGGTATATACATGATTTTTCTAGTTTGAATATGTCTAAACCTTGTTTATCAACTTGAATGCTTACTATAAACCAAAAATTCATGTATCTACACCTAACCCTAAACTATGCATGAAGAGAAGTGGTTTTGGGTTTCAAACCTGGATATCTCAAAAACCCTCCCAAAAGCTTCATTTTGGAGTGAATAAGAAGGATCAAGGCTTAATTTTTCATTTTCATGTTTTAATCTTGTTTAAATCTTGGTCAAACCTAGGATTTGACCAAGATTCAAATGGGCATAATTTAAAAAAATGAAAAATCAAGGCACATAGTCTTCTTATGTCATATAGTAAGCATTCAATTAAGTTGATAAACAAGCTCTAGACATATTCAAACCAGAAAAATCATGATGAATCTACCCCCTATATATCCCTAAACCCTAACTTATGAAGTCAAGCATGAAGAGAAGTGGTTTTTGGTATAAATCATGGAAATTTCATATTCATGTTTATTAAACTTGTTTAAATCATGGTCAAACCTAGGATTTGACCAAGATTCAAATGGGCATAAATATTCAGAAAAAACAAAAAATGGAAAATCAAGGCACATAGTCTTCTTATGTCATATATATAGTAAGCATTCAATTAAGTTGATAACAAGGTCTAGACATATTCAAACGAGAAAAATCATGTATCAAGCTACCCCTAACCCCAAACTCTGTCTTATGAAGTCAAGCATGAAGAGAAGTACGTGGTTTTTTGGTTTCAAACATGGAAATTTCAAAAACCCTCTCAAGAGCTTTATTTTGGAGTGACTACGAAGGATACATGCTTAATTTTCATATTCATGTTTTAAACTTGTTTAAATCATGGTCAAACCTAGGATTTGACCAAGATTCAAATGGGCATAATTTAAAAAAAATGTAAAATCAAGGCATATAGTCTTCTTATGTCATATAGTAAGCATTCAATTAAGTTGATAAACAAGGTCTAGACATATCAAACCAGAAAAATCATGTATCTACCCCTATATATCCCCAAACTCTGTCTTATGAAGTCAAGCATGAAGAGAAGTGGTTTTTGGTTTCAAGCATGGAAATTTCAAAAACCTCCCCAAACTTCATTTTAGAGTGACTAAGAAGGATACAAGCTTGCCTTTTCATTTTCATGTTTTAAACTTGTTTAAATTATCTTGGTCAAATCTAGGATTTGACAAGATTCAAATGGGCAAACATATGATAAGTGATGCAAATATCATTTCTAAGTGCGGGCAAACCAGAGATATGTGGTTTTTGGTTTCAAACATATTCAAACGAGAGAAATCATGTATCTACCCCCTAACACTAAACTCTGTCTCATGAAGTCAAGCGCATGCATGAAGATATGTGGTTTTTGGTTTCAAACATGGAAATTTCAAAAACCCTCCCAAGAGCTTCATTTCGAAGTGATTAATTAAGAAGCATACATGCATGCTTACTTTTTCATATTCATGTTTTAAACTTATTCAAATCTTGGTGAAACCTAGGATTTGACCAAGATTCAAATGGGTATAAAAATTTAAAAAAAACAAAAAAGGTCTTCTTATGTTATATAGTAGGCATTCAATTAAGTTGATAAACAAGTTCTAGACATATTCAAACAAGAAAAATCATGCATGTATCTACCCCTAACCCTAAACTTTGTTTCATGAAGTCAAGCATGAAGATATGTGGTTTTTGGTTTCGAACATGGAAATTCAAAAACCCTCCCAAGAGCTTCATTTTGAAGTGACTAAGAAGCATACATGCTTACTTTTTCATATTCATGTTTTTAACTTATTCAAATCTTGGTGGAACCAAGGATTTGACAAAGATTCAAATGGGTATAAAAATTCAAAAAAAACAAGGTCTTCTCTTATGTTATATAGTAAGCATTCAATTAATTTGATAAACAAGGTCTACACATATTCAAACCAGGAAAATCATGTATCTACCCCTAACCCTAAACTCTGTCTTATGAAGTCAAGCATGCATGAAGAGAAGTGGTTTTTGGTTTCAAGCATGGAAATTTCCATGTTTGAAACCCAAAACCACTTCTCTTCATATGCTTGACTTCATATGACAGAGTTTAGCGTTAGGGGGTAGATACATGATTTTTTGGTTTGAATATGTCCAAACCTTGTTTATCAACTTGAATGTGTAATATATATATGACATAAGAAGACTGCATGCTTTGGTTTTTCATTTTTTGATTTTTTTGAAATTTTAAGCCCATCTGATTCTTTGTCAAATAATAGGTTTGACCAAGATTTAAACATGTTTAAAACATGAAAATGAAAAAGGTAAGCCTCCATCCTTCTTAGTCACTCCAAAATGAAGCTTTTTGGAGGGTTTTTGAAAATTCCATGTTTGAAACCCAAAACGACTTCTCTTCGTGCTTGACTTGATAAGACAGAGTTTTGGGTTAGGGGTAGATACATGATTTTTCCGGTTTGAATATGTCTAGACCTTGTTTATCAACTTAAATGCTAACTATATGACATCAGAATGGGCATAAAAATTTAAAAAAATTAAAAATGTAAAACCAAAATTTAATTGGGAGGAAAGGGTACATGAATTACAATTAAAAAACAAGGTAACTTAAATACTTGGATGCCCCAAGATGTGTGGAAGCCCAAAACAATGGCAAAACATATCATGTGCGCATGCTGCATCCAATTCAAGTAGAACACATAGTAGGCATCGATAGTTTGACCTAAATTTGAAATCAAAGAGAAGGTGGTTAGAAAAAATCAAAATTGGCAAAGCAAAGCATGAAATCAAAAAATTGTGATGCACTCTAGCTATGAAAATTATCAAACAATGCAAACCAAAATGATTTTTTAGAGGAATACTAGTTCAACTTATTTAATTTTTTATTTGTAGGCCAAAATCAAACCCCGTAGTTGGATTTTTTTTTCAACTTGATCTGTAGTACTGGGGAAAACCCTAGTTTATAACCTATTTAATAATAGATTCGTAGTCGATTCTTTTACTTTTTTATTATTACTATGCAGCACATGTGTGTTTGCCCGTCGAGTGAAACTCGGAGGAAGAGGAATCACTCGGAAGGAGAAGAAGGGAGAGCAGTCACGGGGCCCCTCTTATTGATGGTGTATATTCTTTTTCTGGTGATGTTGACTGTTGTGCAGGGTTTGTCAGTGCGCAGGAGGTGCGAGCGAGCGAGCGAGTCGAGCGAGGCCGAGAATGAGAGAGATTTGTTTTTTTGTGAGAGGGACAACCGAAGGATCCAGAAGGACCCACAGACTTCCAATACGCATCCTGATGCGTCTTCTCTTGACAAAGAAGATGGCTGGGAGTTGGCGTACCTATTGCACGTGACTTGTGCTCACTCAAGTGTGGGACCACACGCGTGGGCACCACACGTAAGTGACAGACCTGTTGGTGTAAAAACTCGGTTGATTATTATAGTGCATTAGAACAAAGTTTCCTATGGATTCAAGGGTAGGAAATCCAAGTTAACTCATTTACATGACATTATTTTTTCCATGAAGCAAAGTTAACACTATCAATTGGTACATTTTGGAGTGACTAAGAAGGATCAATGCTTACTTATTCGTTTAATTTCACGTGTTAAACTTGTCTAAATCTTGTTCAAACCTAGGATTTGACCAAGATTCAAATGGGCAGAAAAATAATTAAAAAACAGAAAAATGAAAAACCAAATCACATAGTAAGCATTCAAGTTGATAAACAAGGTCTAGACATATTCAAACCAGACAAATCATGTATCTATACCCCTAACCCCTAAACTCTGTCTTATGAAGTCAAGCATGTGAAGAGAAGTGGTTTTGGGTTTGGGGGTATATATACATGATTTTTATTGTTTAAATATATATAGACTTTGTTGATCAACATGAATGCTTAATTACTATATGACATAAGAAGTTTATGTGCTTTGGTGTTTCATTTTTTTGATTTCTTTTTTGAATTTTTATGCCCATTTGAATCTTGGTCAAATCCTAGGTTTGACAAAGATTTAAACAAGTTTGAAACATGAAAATGAAAAAGTAAGCTTGGATCCTTCTTAGTCACTCCAAAATGAAGCTTTTGGGTGGGTTTTTGAAATTTCCATGTTTGAAACCCAAAACCACTTCTTCTCTTCATGCTTGACTTCATAAGACAACGTTTAGGGTTAGGGGGTAGATACATGATTTTTCTGGTTTGAATATGTCTAGACTTCGTTGATCAACTTGAATGCTTAGTATATTACATAAGAAGACTATGTGGTTTGGTTTTTGATTTTCTTGATTTTGTTTGATTTTTTATGACCATTTGAATCTTGGTCAAATCCTAGGTTTGACCAAGATTTAAACAAGTTTAAAACATGAAAATGAAAAAGTAAGCATGGATCCTTCTTAGTCATGACAATGAGTTAACTTGGCTTTACTACCCTTGATGAATCCATAGGAAACTTTTTGTACTAATGCAGTATAATATTCTGGTTTGAATATGTCTAGACCTTGTTTATCAACTTAATTTGAAAGACATACAAGTTATAGCACACATAGTGCATACATTTTCACACATACTGCACTAGATGCTAACCCTATAGTTTGAGGCCATTTGGATGAGGTCGAAAAAATTCTTGGATTAGAATCGTGTTGTTCGAACCCCGTAGTTGGATTTTTTTGAACCCTTGATCTTTAGAACTGGGCAAAACCCAAGTTTAACCATGCAAGATTCAAATGGCCCTAAAAATTCAGAAAAAAATCAAAAGAATGAAAAACCAAAGCACATATATAGCATTCTTATGTCATATGTATAGTAAGCATGCATCAAGTTGATAAACAAGGTCTAGACATATATATTCAAACCAGAAAAATCATGTATATATCTACCCCTAAAACTCTAATTAAACTATGTCTTATGAAGTCAATCATGTAGAGAAGTGGTTTTGGGTTTCAAATATGGAAATTTCAAGAACCTCCCAAAAGCTTCATTTTAGAGTGACTAAGAAGGATCCAGGCTTATCTTTTCATTTCATGTTTTAAACTTGTTTAAATCCTGGTCAAACCTAGGATTTGACCAAGATTTATGGGCATAAAATTCAAAAAAATCAGAAAAATAAAAAACCAAAGCACATAAGCATATTCAAGTTGATAAACAAGGTTTGGACATATTCAACCCATACACAAATCATGTATCTACCCCTAACCCTAAACTCTGTCTTATGAAGTCAAGCATGAAGAGAAGTGGTTTCGGGTTTCAAACATGGAAATATCAAAAACCTCCCAAAAACTTCATTTTAGAGTGACTGAGAAGGTTACATGCTTCCCTTTTCATTTTCATGTTTTAAACTTGTTTAAATCTTGGTCAAACCTAGAATTTGACAAGATTCAAATGGGCATCAAAATTCAAAAAAATCAGAAAAAGAAAAACCAAAGCAATAGTTTTCTTATGTCATATAGTAAGCATTAAAGTTGATAAACAAGGTCTAGACATATTCAACCAGACAAATCATGTATCTATACCCCTAACCCCCTAAACTCTGTCTTATGAAGTCAAGCATGTGAAGAGAAGTGGTTTTGGGTTTCAAACATGGAAATTTCAAAAACCTCCCAAAAGCTTCATTTTAGAGTGACTAAGAAGGATACATGCTTCCCTTTTCATTTTCATGTTTTAAACTTGTTTAAATTATCTTGGTCAAACCTAGGATTCGACATGATTCAAATGGGCATCAAAATTAAAAAAAAACAGAAAAAGGAAAAACCAAAGCAATAGTTTTCTTATATATGTCATATAGTAAGCATTAAAGTTGATAAACAAGGTCTAGATATATCCAAACCAGACAAATCATGTATCTACCCCCGGCCTGTCGATCTTATGAAGCTAGTCTACTAGCATGAAGGGAACTCGTTTTCGGTTTCAAACATAGAAATTACAAGAACATCCCAAAAGCTTCTCCATTTTAGAGTGACTACGAAGGATACTGACTTCCCTTTTCATTTTCATGTTTTAAACTTGTTTAAATCTTGGTCAAACCAAGGATTTGACCAAGATTCAAATGGGCCTAAAAATTTAGAAAAAATCAAAAGAGAATGAAAAACCAAAGCACATAGCATTCTTATGTCATATGTATAGTAAGCATTCAAGTTGATAAACAAGGTCTAGACATATTCAAACCAAAAAATCATGTATATATCTACCCCTAACCCTAAACTGATCTGTCGATCTTATGGAAGTCAATCATGAAGAGAAGTGGTTTTGGGTTTCAAACATGGAAATTTCAAGAACATCCCAAAAGCTTCATTTTAGAGTGACTAAGAAGGATCCATGCTTACTTACTCGTTTTCACGTGTTAAACTTGTCTAAATCTTGGTGAAACCTAGGATTTGACCAAGATATGATTCAAATGCGCAGAAAATTAAAAAAATCAGAAAAATTAAAAACCAAAGTACATAGTCTTCTTATGTCATATAGTAAGCATATTCAAGTTGATAAACAAGGTTTGGACATATTCAAACCATACAAATCATGTATCTATACCCCCTAACCCTAAACTTTTTCTTATGAAGTCAAGCATGAAGAGAAGTGGTTTTGGGTTTCAAAGATGGAAATTTCAAAAACCTCCAAAAACTTCATTTTAGAGTGACTGAGAAGTTAGCATTAAAGTTGATAAACAAGGTTTAGACATATTCAAACCAGACAAATCATGTATCTACCCCTAACCCTAAACTCGGTCTTATGAAGTCTAGCATGAAGAGAATCGTTTTGAGTTTCAAACGTTTAAGCCAAAAGCCCCATTTCAAATATTTCAAACTTATTCAAAGTTGGTTCAAATTTGAAAGACATACAAGTTATAGCACACATAGTGCATACATTTTCACACATACTGCACTAGATGCTAACCCTATAGTTTGAGGCCACTTGGATGAGGTCGAAAAAGTTCTTGGATTAGAATCGTGTTGTTCGAACCCCGTAGTTGGATTTTTTGAACCTTGATCTGTAGTACTGGGCAAAACCCTAGTTTAACCTATTTAATTATAGATTCGTATATCGATTTTTCTACCTTTTTATTATTACTATGCAGCAGATGTGCGTTTGCCCGTCGAGTGAAACTCGGAGGAAGAGGGATCACTCGGAAGGAGAGAAAAAAGGCAGAGCATTATGGTGTCTCCCCTTTTTCGGGTGATGATGATGATGTTGACTGTTGTGCAGGGTCAGTGCGCAGGACGTGCGAGCGAGCGAGCGAGCGAGTCGAGCGAGGCCGAGAATGAGATAGATTTGTTTTTTTTGTGAGAGGGACAACCGAAGGATCCAGAAGGACCCACGGACTTCCAATACGCATCCTGATGCGTCTTCTCTTGACAAAGAAGATGGCTGGGAGTTGGCGTACCTATTGCACGTGACTTGTGCTCACTGAAGTGTGGGACCTCACGCGTGGGCACCACACGTAAGTGACAGACCTGTTGGTGTAAAAACTCGGTTGATTATAATAGTGCATTAGAACAAAGTTTCCTATGGATTCAAGGGTAGGAAATCCAAGTTAACTCATTTACATGACATTATTTTTTCCATGAAGCAAAGTTAACACTATCAATTGGTACATTTTGGAGTGACTAAGAAGGATCAATGCTTACTTATTCGTTTAATTTCACGTGTTAAACTTGTCTAAATCTTGTTCAAACCTAGGATTTGACCAAGATTCAAATGGGCAGAAAAATAATTAAAAAACAGAAAAATGAAAAACCAAATCACATAGTCTTCTTATGTCATATAGTAAGCATTCAAGTTGATAAACAAGGTCTAGACATATTCAAACCAGACAAATCATGTATCTATACCCCTAACCCCTAAACTCTGTCTTATGAAGTCAAGCATGTGAAGAGAAGTGGTTTTGGGTTTCAAACATCGAAATTTCAAAAACCTCCCAAAAGCTTCATTTTAGAGTGACTAAGAAGGATACATGCTTCCCTTTACATTTTCATGTTTTAAACTTGTTTAAATTATCTTGGTCAAACCTAGGATTTGACGAAGATACAAATGGGTGGGCACAAAATTCAAAAAAATCAGAAAAATGAAAAACCAAATCACATAGTCTTCTTATGTCATATCGTAAGCAATCAAGTTGATAAACAAGGTCTAGATATATCCAAACCAGACAAATCATGTATCTACCCCCTGTCGATCTTATGAAGTCTAGCATGAAGGGAAGTCGTTTTGGGTTTCAAACATTGAAATTTAAAGAACATCCCAAAAGCTTCATTTTAGAGTGACTAAGAAGGATACAGACTTCCCTTTTCATTTTCATGTTTTAAATTTGTTTAAATCTTGGTCAAACCAAGGATTTGACCAAGATTCAAATGGCCCTAAAAATTCAGAAAAAATGAAAAGAATGAAAAACCAAAGCACATAACATTCTTATGTCATATGTATAGTAAGCATTCAAGTTGATATACAAGGTCTAGACATATATATTCAAACCTAGGATTTGACTAAGATTCAAATGGGCATAACAAATTCAAAAAACAAAAACCAAACACATAGTCTTCTGATGTCATATAGCAAGCATTCAAGTTGATAAACAAACTTGTTTAAATCATGGTCAAACCTAGGATTTGACCAAGATTCAAATGGGCATAATTTAAAAAAATGTAAAATCAAGGCACATAGTCTTCTTATGTCATATAGTAAGCATTCAATTAAGTTGATAAACAAGGTCTAGACATATCAAACCAGAAAATTCATGTGTCTAGCTACCCCTAACCCTAAACTCTGCACGAAGAGAAGTGGTTTTGGGTTTCAAACATGGATATTTCAAAAACCCTCCCAAAAACCTTCATTTTGGAGTTAATAAGAAGGATCAAGGCTTACTTTTTCATTTTCATGTTTTAATCTTTTTTAAATCTTTGTCAAACCTAGGTTTTGACCAATATTCAAAAGGGCATAATTTAAAAAAATGAAATATCAAGGCACATAGTCTTCTTATGTCATATAGTAAGCATTCAATTAAGTTGATAAACAAGCTCTAGACATATTCAAACCAGAAAAATCATGATGTATCTACCCCCTATATATCCCTAAACCCTAACTTATGAAGTCAAGCATGAAGAGAAGTGGTTTTTGGTTTAAATCATGGAAATTTCAAAAACCCTCCCAAGAGCTTCATTTTGGAGTGACTAATTAAGAAGCATACATGCTTACCTTTTCATATTCATGTTTTAAACTTGTTCAAATCTAGGTCAACAAACCTAGGATTTGACGAAGAATCAAATGGGTATAAAAAATTTAAAAACAAGCTCTAGATAAGCTCAAGTTGAAAAACAAGTTCTAGACATATTCCAACCAGAAAAATCATGTATGTACCCCCTATATATATATCCCTAAACCCTGACTTATGAAGTCAAGCATGAAGAGAAGTGGTTTTTGGTTTCAATCATGGAAATTTCAAAAACCCTCCCAAGAGCTTCATTTTGGAGTGGCTAAGAAGGATAGATACTTAATTTTTCATATTTATGTTTTAAACTAGTTTAAATCATGGTCAAACCTAGGATTTGACCAAGATTCAAATGGGCATAAAAATTCAAAATAAATGAAAATAAATGAAAAACCAAGGCACGTAGTCTTCTTATGTCATATAGTAAGCATTCAATTAAGTTGATAAACAAGGTCTAGACATATTCAAACCAGAAACATCATGTATCTAGCTACCCTAGCCCTAAACTCTGTCTTATGAAGTCAAGCATGCATGAAGAGAAGTCGTGGTTTTTGGTTTCAAACATGGAAATTTTAAAAACCCTACCAAGATCTACATTTTGGAGTGACTAAGAAGGATATATGCTTAATTTTTCCTATTCATGTTTTATTAAACTTGTTTAAATCATGGTCAAACCTAGGATTTGACCAAGATTCAAATGGGCATAAAAATTCAGAAAAAACAAAAAATGGAAAATCAAGGCACATAGTCTTCTTATGTCACATTAGTAAGCATTCAATTAAGTTGATAAACAAGGTCTAGATATATTCAAACCAGAGAAATCATGTATCTACCCCCTAACCCTAAACTCTATCTCATGAAGTCAAGCATGAAGATATGTGGTTTTTGGTTTAAAACATGGAAATTTCAAAAACCCTCCCAAGAGCTTCATTTTGGAGTGACTAAGAAGGATATATGCTTAATTTTTCATATTCATGTTTTCAACTTGTTTAAATCATGGTCAAACTTAGGATTTGACCAAGATTCAAATGGGCATAAAATTAAAAAAACAATAAAATGAAAAACCAATGCACATAGTCTTCTTATGTCATATATATAGTAAGCATTCAATTAAGTTGATAACAAGGTCTAGACATATTCAAACGAGAAAAATCATGTATCAAGCTACCCCTAACCCCAAACTCTGTCTTATGAAGTCAAGCATGAAGAGAAGTACGTGGTTTTTTGGTTTCAAACATGGAAATTTCAAAAACCCTCTCAAGAGCTTCATTTTGGAGTGACTACGAAGGATACATGCTTAATTTTCATATTCATGTTTTAAACTTGTTTAAATCATGGTCAAACCTAGGATTTGACCAAGATTCAAATGGGCATAATTTAAAAAATGTAAAATCAAGGCACATAGTCTTCTTATGTCATATAGTAAGCATTCAATTAAGTTGATAAACAAGGTCTAGACATATCAAACCAGAAAAATCATGTATCTACCCCTATATATCCCCAAACTCTGTCTTTATGAAGTCAAGCATGAAGAGAAGTGGTTTTTGGTTTCAAGCATGGAAATTTCAAAAACCTCCCCAAACTTCATTTTAGAGTGACTAAGAAGGATACAAGCTTGCCTTTTCATTTTCATGTTTTAAACTTGTTTAAATTATCTTGGTCAAATCTAGGATTTGACAAGATTCAAATGGGCAAACATATGATAAGTGATGCAAATATCATTTCTAAGTGCGGGCAAACCAGAGATATGTGGTTTTTGGTTTCAAACATATTCAAACGAGAGAAATCATGTATCTACCCCCTAACACTAAACTCTGTCTCATGAAGTCAAGCGCATGCATGAAGATATGTGGTTTTTGGTTTCAAACATGGAAATTTCAAAAACCCTCCCAAGAGCTTCATTTCGAAGTGATTAATTAAGAAGCATACATGCATGCTTACTTTTTCATATTCATGTTTTAAACTTATTCAAATCTTGGTGAAACCTAGGATTTGACCAAGATTCAAATGGGTATAAAAATTTAAAAAATACAAAAAAGGTCTTCTTATGTTATATAGTAGGCATTCAATTAAGTTGATAAACAAGTTCTAGACATATTCAAACAAGAAAAATCATGCATGTATCTACCCATAACCCTAAACTTTGTTTCATGAAGTCAAGCATGAAGATATGTGGTTTTTGGTTTCGAACATGGAAATTCAAAAACCCTCCCAAGAGCTTCATTTTGAAGTGACTAAGAAGCATACATGCTTACTTTTTCATATTCATGTTTTTAACTTATTCAAATCTTGGTGGAACCAAGGATTTGACAAAGATTCGAATGGGTATAAAAATTCAAAAAAAACAAGGTCTTCTCTTATGTTATATAGTAAGCATTCAATTAATTTGATAAACAAGGTCTAAACATATTCAAACCAGGAAAATCATGTATCTACCACCTAACCCTAAACTCTGTCTTATGAAGTCAAGCATGCATGAAGAGAAGTGGTTTTTGGTTTCAAGCATGGAAATTTCCATGTTTGAAACCCAAAACCACTTCTCTTCATATGCTTGACTTCATATGACAGAGTTTAGCGTTAGGGGGTAGATACATGATTTTTTGGTTTGAATATGTCCAAACCTTGTTTATCAACTTGAATGTGTAATATATATATGACATAAGAAGACTGCATGCTTTGGTTTTTCATTTTTTGATTTTTTTGAAATTTTAAGCCCATCTGATTCTTTGTCAAATAATAGGTTTGACCAAGATTTAAACATGTTTAAAACATGAAAATGAAAAAGGTAAGCCTCCATCCTTCTTAGTCACTCCAAAATGAAGCTTTTTGGAGGGTTTTTGAAAATTCCATGTTTGAAACCCAAAACGACTTCTCTTCGTGCTTGACTTGATAAGACAGAGTTTTGGGTTAGGGGTAGATACATGATTTTTCCGGTTTGAATATGTCTAGACCTTGTTTATCAACTTAAATGCTAACTATATGACATCAGAATGGGCATAAAAATTTAAAAAAATTAAAAATGTAAAACCAAAATTTAATTGGGAGGAAAGGGTACATGAATTACAATTAAAAAACAAGGTAACTTAAATACTTGGATGCCCCAAGATGTGTGGAAGCCCAAAACAATGGCAAAACATATCATGTGCGCATGCTGCATCCAATTCAAGTAGAACACATAGTAGGCATCGATAGTTTGACCTAAATTTGAAATCAAAGAGAAGGTGGTTAGAAAAAATCAAAATTGGCAAAGCAAAGCATGAAATCAAAAAATTGTGATGCACTCTAGCTATGAAAATTATCAAACAATGCAAACCAAAATGATTTTTTAGAGGAATACTAGTTCAACTTATTTAATTTTTTATTTGTAGGCCAAAATCAAACCCCGTAGTTGGATTTTTTTTTCAACTTGATCTGTAGTACTGGGGAAAACCCTAGTTTATAACCTATTTAATAATAGATTCGTAGTCGATTCTTTTACTTTTTTATTATTACTATGCAGCACATGTGTGTTTGCCCGTCGAGTGAAACTCGGAGGAAGAGGAATCACTCGGAAGGAGAAGAAGGGAGAGCAGTCACGGGGCCCCTCTTATTGATGGTGTATATTCTTTTTCTGGTGATGTTGACTGTTGTGCAGGGTTTGTCAGTGCGCAGGAGGTGCGAGCGAGCGAGCGAGCGAGCGAGTCGAGCGAGGCCGAGAATGAGAGAGATTTGTTTTTTTGTGAGAGGGACAACCGAAGGATCCAGAAGGACCCACAGACTTCCAATACGCATCCTGATGCGTCTTCTCTTGACAAAGAAGATGGCTGGGAGTTGGCGTACCTATTGCACGTGACTTGTGCTCACTCAAGTGTGGGACCACACGCGTGGGCACCACACGTAAGTGACAGACCTGTTGGTGTAAAAACTCGGTTGATTATTATAGTGCATTAGAACAAAGTTTCCTATGGATTCAAGGGTAGGAAATCCAAGTTAACTCATTTACATGACATTATTTTTTCCATGAAGCAAAGTTAACACTATCAATTGGTACATTTTGGAGTGACTAAGAAGGATCAATGCTTACTTATTCGTTTAATTTCACGTGTTAAACTTGTCTAAATCTTGTTCAAACCTAGGATTTGACCAAGATTCAAATGGGCAGAAAAATAATTAAAAAACAGAAAAATGAAAAACCAAATCACATAGTAAGCATTCAAGTTGATAAACAAGGTCTAGACATATTCAAACCAGACAAATCATGTATCTATACCCCTAACCCCTAAACTCTGTCTTATGAAGTCAAGCATGTGAAGAGAAGTGGTTTTGGGTTTGGGGGTATATATACATGATTTTTATTGTTTAAATATATATAGACTTTGTTGATCAACATGAATGCTTAATTACTATATGACATAAGAAGTTTATGTGCTTTGGTGTTTCATTTTTTTGATTTCTTTTTTGAATTTTTATGCCCATTTGAATCTTGGTCAAATCCTAGGTTTGACAAAGATTTAAACAAGTTTGAAACATGAAAATGAAAAAGTAAGCTTGGATCCTTCTTAGTCACTCCAAAATGAAGCTTTTGGGTGGGTTTTTGAAATTTCCATGTTTGAAACCCAAAACCACTTCTTCTCTTCATGCTTGACTTCATAAGACAACGTTTAGGGTTAGGGGGTAGATACATGATTTTTCTGGTTTGAATATGTCTAGACTTCGTTGATCAACTTGAATGCTTAGTATATTACATAAGAAGACTATGTGGTTTGGTTTTTGATTTTCTTGATTTTGTTTGATTTTTTATGACCATTTGAATCTTGGTCAAATCCTAGGTTTGACCAAGATTTAAACAAGTTTAAAACATGAAAATGAAAAAGTAAGCATGGATCCTTCTTAGTCATGACAATGAGTTAACTTGGCTTTACTACCCTTGATGAATCCATAGGAAACTTTTTGTACTAATGCAGTATAATATTCTGGTTTGAATATGTCTAGACCTTGTTTATCAACTTAATTTGAAAGACATACAAGTTATAGCACACATAGTGCATACATTTTCACACATACTGCACTAGATGCTAACCCTATAGTTTGAGGCCATTTGGATGAGGTCGAAAAAATTCTTGGATTAGAATCGTGTTGTTCGAACCCCGTAGTTGGATTTTTTTGAACCCTTGATCTTTAGAACTGGGCAAAACCCAAGTTTAACCATGCAAGATTCAAATGGCCCTAAAAATTCAGAAAAAAATCAAAAGAATGAAAAACCAAAGCACATATATAGCATTCTTATGTCATATGTATAGTAAGCATTCAAGTTGATAAACAAGGTCTAGACATATATATTCAAACCAGAAAAATCATGTATATATCTACCCCTAAAACTCTAATTAAACTATGTCTTATGAAGTCAATCATGTAGAGAAGTGGTTTTGGGTTTCAAATATGGAAATTTCAAGAACCTCCCAAAAGCTTCATTTTAGAGTGACTAAGAAGGATCCAGGCTTATCTTTTCATTTCATGTTTTAAACTTGTTTAAATCCTGGTCAAACCTAGGATTTGACCAAGATTTATGGGCATAAAATTCAAAAAAATCAGAAAAATAAAAAACCAAAGCACATAAGCATATTCAAGTTGATAAACAAGGTTTGGACATATTCAAACCATACAAATCATGTATCTACCCCTAACCCTAAACTCTGCCTTATGAAGTCAAGCATGAAGAGAAGTGGTTTCGGTTTCAAACATGGAAATATCAAAACCTCCCAAAAACTTCATTTTAGAGTGACTGAGAAGGTTACATGCTTCCCTTTTCATTTTCATGTTTTAAACTTGTTTAAATCTTGGTCAAACCTAGAATTTGACAAGATTCAAATGGGCATCAAAATTCAAAAAATCAGAAAAAGAAAAACCAAAGCAATAGTTTTCTTATGTCATATAGTAAGCATTAAATTTGATAAACAAGGTCTAGACATATTCAACCAGACAAATCATGTATCTATACCCCTAACCCCTAAACTCTCTTTATGAAGTCAAGCATGTGAAGAGAAGTGGTTTTGGGTTTCAAACATGGAAATTTCAAAAACCTCCAAAAGCTTCATTTTAGAGTGACTAAGAAGGATACATGCTTCCCTTTTCATTTTCATGTTTTAAACTTGTTTAAATTATCTTGGTCAAACCTAGGATTCGACATGATTCAAATGGGCATCAAAATTAAAAAAAAACAGAAAAAGGAAAAACCAAAGCAATAGTTTTCTTATATATGTCATATAGTAAGCATTAAAGTTGATAAACAAGGTCTAGATATATCCAAACCAGACAAATCATGTATCTACCCCCGGCCTGTCGATCTTATGAAGCTAGTCTACTAGCATGAAGGGAACTCGTTTTCGGTTTCAAACATAGAAATTACAAGAACATCCCAAAAGCTTCTCCATTTTAGAGTGACTACGAAGGATACTGACTTCCCTTTTCATTTTCATGTTTTAAACTTGTTTAAATCTTGGTCAAACCAAGGATTTGACCAAGATTCAAATGGGCCTAAAAATTTAGAAAAAATTCAAAAAGAGAATGAAAAACCAAAGCACATAGCATTCTTATGTCATATGTATAGTAAGCATTCAAGTTGATAAACAAGGTCTAGACATATTCAAACCAAAAAATCATGTATATATCTACCCCTAACCCTAAACTGATCTGTCGATCTTATGGAAGTCAATCATGAAGAGAAGTGGTTTTGGGTTTCAAACATGGAAATTTCAAGAACATCCCAAAAGCTTCATTTTAGAGTGACTAAGAAGGATCCATGCTTACTTACTCATTTTCACGTGTTAAACTTGTCTAAATCTTGGTGAAACCTAGGATTTGACCAAGATATGATTCAAATGCGCAGAAAATTAAAAAAGTCAGAAAAATTAAAAACCAAAGTACATAGTCTTCTTATGTCATATAGTAAGCATATTCAAGTTGATAAACAAGGTTTGGACATATTCAAACCATACAAATCATGTATCTATACCCCCTAACCCTAAACTTTTTCTTATGAAGTCAAGCATGAAGAGAAGTGGTTTTGGGTTTCAAAGATGGAAATTTCAAAAACCTCCCAAAACTTCATTTTAGAGTGACTGAGAAGTTAGCATTAAAGTTGATAAACAAGGTTTAGACATATTCAAACCAGACAAATCATGTATCTACCCCTAACCCTAAACTCGGTCTTATGAAGTCTAGCATGAAGAGAATCGTTTTGAGTTTCAAACGTTTAAGCCAAAAGCCCCATTTCAAATATTTCAAACTTATTCAAAGTTGGTTCAAATTTGAAAGACATACAAGTTATAGCACACATAGTGCATACATTTTCACACATACTGCACTAGATGCTAACCCTATAGTTTGAGGCCACTTGGATGAGGTCGAAAAAGTTCTTGGATTAGAATCGTGTTGTTCGAACCCCGTAGTTGGATTTTTTTGAACCTTGATCTGTAGTACTGGGCAAAACCCTAGTTTAACCTATTTAATTATAGATTCGTATATCGATTTTTCTACCTTTTTATTATTACTATGCTGCAGATGTGCGTTTGCCCGTCGAGTGAAACTCGGAGGAAGAGGGATCACTCGGAAGGAGAGAAAAAAGGCAGAGCATTACTCCCCTTTTTCGGGTGATGATGATGATGTTGACTGTTGTGCAGGGTTTGTCAGTGCGAGCGAGCGAGCGAGCGAGTCGAGCGAGGCCGAGAATGAGATAGATTTGTTTTTTTTTGTGAGAGGGACAACCGAAGGATCCAGAAGGACCCACGGACTTCCAATACGCATCCTGATGCGTCTTCTCTTGACAAAGAAGATGGCTGGGAGTTGGCGTACCTATTGCACGTGACTTGTGCTCACTGAAGTGTGGGACCTCACGCGTGGGCACCACACGTAAGTGACAGACCTGTTGGTGTAAAAACTCGGTTGATTATAATAGTGCATTAGAACAAAGTTTCCTATGGATTCAAGGGTAGGAAATCCAAGTTAACTCATTTACATGACATTATTTTTTCCATGAAGCAAAGTTAACACTATCAATTGGTACATTTTGGAGTGACTAAGAAGGATCAATGCTTACTTATTCGTTTAATTTCACGTGTTAAACTTGTCTAAATCTTGTTCAAACCTAGGATTTGACCAAGATTCAAATGGGCAGAAAAATAATTAAAAAAGAAAAATGAAAAACCAAATCACATAGTCTTCTTATGTCATATAGTAAGCATTCAAGTTGATAAACAAGGTCTAGACATATTCAAACCAGACAAATCATGTATCTATACCCCTAACCCCTAAACTCTGTCTTATGAAGTCAAGCATGTGAAGAGAAGTGGTTTTGGGTTTCAAACATCGAAATTTCAAAAACCTCCCAAAAGCTTCATTTTAGAGTGACTAAGAAGGATACATGCTTCCCTTTACATTTTCATGTTTTAAACTTGTTTAAATTATCTTGGTCAAACCTAGGATTTGACGAAGATACAAATGGGTGGGCACAAAATTCAAAAAATCAGAAAAATGAAAACCAAATCACATAGTCTTCTTATGTCATATCGTAAGCAATCAAGTTGATAAACAAGGTCTAGATATATCCAAACCAGACAAATCATGTATCTACCCCCTGTCGATCTTATGAAGTCTAGCATGAAGGAAGTCGTTTTGGGTTTCAAACATTGAAATTTAAAGAACATCCCAAAAGCTTCATTTTAGAGTGACTAAGAAGGATACAGACTTTCCTTTTCATTTTCATGTTTTAAATTTGTTTAAATCTTGGTCAAACCAAGGATTTGACCAAGATTCAAATGGCCCTAAAAATTCAGAAAAAATGAAAAGAATGAAAAACCAAAGCACATAACATTCTTATGTCATATGTATAGTAAGCATTCAAGTTGATATACAAGGTCTAGACATATATATTCAAACCTAGGATTTGACTAAGATTCAAATGGGCATAACAAATTCAAAAAACAAAAACCAAACACATAGTCTTCTGATGTCATATAGCAAGCATTCAAGTTGATAAACAAACTTGTTTAAATCATGGTCAAACCTAGGATTTGACCAAGATTCAAATGGGCATAATTTTAAAAAATGTAAAATCAAGGCACATAGTCTTCTTATGTCATATAGTAAGCATTCAATTAAGTTGATAAACAAGGTCTAGACATATCAAACCAGAAAATTCATGTGTCTAGCTACCCCTAACCCTAAACTCTGCACGAAGAGAAGTGGTTTTGGGTTTCAAACATGGATATTTCAAAAACCCTCCCAAAAACCTTCATTTTGGAGTTAATAAGAAGGATCAAGGCTTACTTTTTCATTTTCATGTTTTAATCTTTTTTAAATCTTTGTCAAACCTAGGTTTTGACCAATATTCAAAAGGGCATAATTTAAAAAAAATGAAATATCAAGGCACATAGTCTTCTTATGTCATATAGTAAGCATTCAATTAAGTTGATAAACAAGCTCTAGACATATTCAAACCAGAAAAATCATGATGTATCTACCCCCTATATATCCCTAAACCCTAACTTATGAAGTCAAGCATGAAGAGAAGTGGTTTTTGGTTTAAATCATGGAAATTTCAAAAACCCTCCCAAGAGCTTCATTTTGGAGTGACTAATTAAGAAGCATACATGCTTACCTTTTCATATTCATGTTTTAAACTTGTTCAAATCTAGGTCAACAAACCTAGGATTTGACGAAGAATCAAATGGGTATAAAAAATTTAAAAACAAGCTCTAGATAAGCTCAAGTTGAAAAACAAGTTCTAGACATATTCCAACCAGAAAAATCATGTATGTACCCCCTATATATATATCCCTAAACCCTGACTTATGAAGTCAAGCATGAAGAGAAGTGGTTTTTGGTTTCAATCATGGAAATTTCAAAAACCCTCCCAAGAGCTTCATTTTGGAGTGGCTAAGAAGGATAGATACTTAATTTTTCATATTTATGTTTTAAACTAGTTTAAATCATGGTCAAACCTAGGATTTGACCAAGATTCAAATGGGCATAAAAATTCAAAATAAATGAAAATAAATGAAAAACCAAGGCACGTAGTCTTCTTATGTCATATAGTAAGCATTCAATTAAGTTGATAAACAAGGTCTAGACATATTCAAACCAGAAACATCATGTATCTAGCTACCCTAGCCCTAAACTCTGTCTTATGAAGTCAAGCATGCATGAAGAGAAGTCGTGGTTTTTGGTTTCAAACATGGAAATTTTAAAAACCCTACCAAGATCTACATTTTGGAGTGACTAAGAAGGATATATGCTTAATTTTTCCTATTCATGTTTTATTAAACTTGTTTAAATCATGGTCAAACCTAGGATTTGACCAAGATTCAAATGGGCATAAAAATTCAGAAAAAACAAAAAATGGAAAATCAAGGCACATAGTCTTCTTATGTCACATTAGTAAGCATTCAATTAAGTTGATAAACAAGGTCTAGATATATTCAAACCAGAGAAATCATGTATCTACCCCTAACCCTAAACTCTATCTCATGAAGTCAAGCATGAAGATATGTGGTTTTTGGTTTAAAACATGGAAATTTCAAAAACCCTCCCAAGAGCTTCATTTTGGAGTGACTAAGAAGGATATATGCTTAATTTTTCATATTCATGTTTTCAACTTGTTTAAATCATGGTCAAACTTAGGATTTGACCAAGATTCAAATGGGCATAAAATTAAAAAAACAATAAAATGAAAAACCAATGCACATAGTCTTCTTATGTCATATATATAGTAAGCATTCAATTAAGTTGATAACAAGGTCTAGACATATTCAAACGAGAAAAATCATGTATCAAGCTACCCCTAACCCCAAACTCTGTCTTATGAAGTCAAGCATGAAGAGAAGTACGTGGTTTTTTGGTTTCAAACATGGAAATTTCAAAAACCCTCTCAAGAGCTTCATTTTGGAGTGACTACGAAGGATACATGCTTAATTTTCATATTCATGTTTTAAACTTGTTTAAATCATGGTCAAACCTAGGATTTGACCAAGATTCAAATGGGCATATATGAATCTTTAGCAGGTGCGTTTTTTTACTAATCCATATGGAATATTTTGATAAAACCCTTTTAGAAGGCTTTGTTAAGGCCTCAAGGACAATGAGTTGGGAGGAGGCCAGGTAGACTGTAGCTAGGCATTGATTCGGAATTTATGATGCTTGCGACTTGCTTGCGTGGCTTGTTGATTTCCCAGGTGACGCAGCTTTTTTTGACTGCCCAGCCATGGATAGGTCATAGGAGTGCAGAGCTGTAGGCGGTGCGGATAAGTACGCGGGGCATTGATGATGTAGGTGTGTTCGGTTGCCCACGCGAGTGCAGAGCTGTAGGGTTATGCGAGTAGGCCTTTAAACTGGGAGGTGGCACAAGAAGATTTTAGTAAGGAATGGTTCCTTTCCAGAGGAATGGAATGGTTCCATCCCCGCGTTCGGTTTGGACAAAAAGGAGGTACAGAATGGTACTGTTTTTTGTTCGGTTGGAGGAATTGGAGAGCAGAACGGAATGTGGTTAAACTAAACTTTTGTCTAAGAATCGTAATTAACAATGGCAAATAGCCTTTTAAATCTTAAAATCGTAATTAACAACGCCTAATGGCCTTTTTAATCTTAAAATCGTAATTAATGTTATTTTTTGTATGGTCGGGGAATTTGGAGAGTAGAACGGAATGAAGTTAAAGTTTAATCTTTTGTCTAAATATCGTAATTAATAGTGGCCTTTTTAATCTCAAAATCATAATTAACAACAACTAATAATTTTTTTGGTTGGATTAGTGAAGTGCTTTGTAATTAATAGCGGCTAAGTAACAGCCGTTCCACCACATTCCACCGATTCGGTGGAATGGGTGCATTCTGCATATGGGGAGAATATTCCCTTTCGAGGAACCACTCGGTTCCGTTCCATTCCACAACCGAACACAAGAATGGGCTCTAGGTGCGGAACGGTTCCATTCCATTCCACTTGGTTCTGGAACCGAACACACCCTAAATGCGTTGCAATGGAAAATGACAGTGTGTGGTGGCCTGATGGTGAAGAAGAAAGGTCGGGCGAAGAGTTGTTGGCTAGAGTCGGTTTTATACGAATCGACGAGGTGCGGGATAGTTTGATTTTAAGGGCTCCTTTCATTCACAGGATAGGGAAATCATAGGAGTAGGAATGTAGGATTGGGATTTGGGATGACATGTGTAGTTAAATCCTATAATAAGATGAGTTGCGTTTGATTGCGCCAAATGAATTTTTCCATGAGGTAGGACCAAATATTTAATCCTATACTAGGATTTGCACTACTTGATGATTCCTATAGGATTATTTCCTATTGGATATGTTCATATGAATCAAACTACTAGTGTAGGAAATATTCCTATAAGATCTAAATCCTATTATCTTATACCAACCTAATATGAATCAAAGAAGCCCTAAAGGATTTTCGAAGGAATCATGTACGAAGTATGATTTTTCTAAGTCACCCAACATATATACTAGGAATAGAACTAAGTAGTACCATATACTTAGGCCCGCATGCACAAATATTAAGTGTGGATTGAGGAAGTCGATAACTTGGGAAAAAACTTTCGCAACTGCACACCTATGTTACCACCCTTGCGACGCTAATTGTCGTAGAGCTGACCTAGAACGAACTCTTGTCTCGGTTAACATGAGAGAGATAAGGGATAAATACAATTGTGATACACTTTCCTAATATTTTGTTGAATGAGATAATCTTGTGTTTTCCTAATAGGGTTAATTAAGTACACATTTGGCAGCTCGTGTGTTGCATACGTTGGTGAACTTTAGACCCCAACTATATATTATTATTTGAACTCACCTCTAACACTTAATTATGTATAATAAGGTCCCTAACTGACCTCAAACACAATTAGGTATAACAGCGGTCCATAACTAACCTCAAACACTTAATTAGGTCTAACATTGCCCCCTTAGACTACCCACAATGGGAGTATCATAGGTAGTACACTATCATGCATCTCATGCTTGCAAAAAAGCTGATGTGGCACTGCAATTAAAGATGAGAGAGAGGATTATAATATCATAGGTAGATACCGTATCATAGCACGTAGTACTAGAAAATTTAATGTTAAATAATCTTGTACATAGATCTGCATTGAGATTCTACAAATCAATTAATATAAGAAGATTATGATACTAGTACATGATACCATGCATCGTTGACATAGTAACATGTAGTATTAATTGTATCATACACACCATACTTTTATATATGATACTATGCATTGTGACTAGTATTACTGACCTCATATATACGCTTACTTAGGTCAAACAATGGTCTTTTAAGTAGTATCGGTTTAATGAAGGTTGACCTATTTTTAACTTCATTTGTGCACTAGTAGATATGATTTGGCCCATTTTTATCCATAGGCTCATCTGATGTGATGTCTGCTATATATATTGTCTTCGATGAGTATCACGCGCATTACATACTCATACCATAGAACGAAGATGAAACCCCTTACCCTCAGCGACGTACGCAACATGGTGTTTGGGTTGAATGGCCCACCCTATTTTAAAATGTTTTAGTTAATTAATTATGTAAAAAATTATCACATATAAAGTGGAAAAAAGAAAATTAGTAAGGTGTGCCCACCTGGCCTACGGTTGTTTTGTGCGTCCTCCACTGCGTACTCCTCTTGATCTGTGACGATGAACATAGTTCTTTAGAACACATGCAACACTTACAGTTGATAGGCCGTTGCAAAGCTAATCAATGATAAAACCTGCTTTTATAATCCATTGTACTTTGATTTAATTAGTCCCTCTAATGGACCCCAACTATGTGTGCTTGAGATTTAGCAAAATGCTTTGCCGCCGTGCCACATAACAAATAATAAACAGACCAATCAAGTTTTTATCATTGCTAGACCTAACTAAGTGTTCAAGTGCTCAATTTTGACCACATTAGAGTTGAGGGGCCAAACATAATTCTTAAATACGTGAGGGACCGAACATATACTTCTAAACACCCGAGGGACAAGACAAATTTGAGTACTATTGTTATTATTAGACTAGTCACAATGGGGAGTATCATATAATAGTATCATACATATGATACTAATGTACAATATTATTTTCACAGTCCATAGTATCATCATGTAGTAGTATAATATGTTACATGTATTTAGGGATTTGTAGAATCTCAATACAAAAGTGTGTACAAGATTTGTTTGGCAGTAATTTTTCTAGTTCTACATGATATGATACGATATCTACCTATGATACCACTATCGTCTCTTTCATCATTAACTGATATGACACATCAACATTTTGCATGCATGTAGTGCATGATACTACTTATGATATTGCCATTGCGAGTAGTCTCCCTTTGTCCTAGAGTACAATGCCAATTTGTTTTCAGAGGCAAACTTAGACTAATACTTGGGCCCGCCAATTATGAGTTGCATGTCATTCAAAACTATATCATCGGATGCTTGTTTCGATGAACTTTCCAATGGTATATTTTGCGGATGTCATAAAATTAGGCTGGTCATACTATTTCTATAGTGGGTAGTATCATGGAGTAGTATCATAGTAATGCTACATTTATTATTTTTTAGAATCTCAATGCAAATTTGTGTACAAGATTTGTTTAGCATTAAGTTTTCTCGTTGTTTGCGCTATGATACAGTATCTACCTATGTTACACTAATCTCCTCTCTCCTACTTAATTAGCTGCCACATCAACATTTTTGTGGGACCAATGTGTATGATACTAGCTATGATACTAGCACTATCATGTGGGTACCTAAATCTCGAGTCAAAGTTTGACACGAAACCGATGTGGACTTTATTCATGGTGGAAGGGAGTAACAATCATAAGCACATTATTATTATTGTTTGAACAACATTTTATTTGATGTGCCATAAGAAGTTTAGAAACTCCTAGCCTGCGGAGGTGGCGTTTTGGCACACGCGTGCATATGCACCAATTATAGAAAATGATTAAAAAAATTATATAAATGTTAATTTTTTTGGTATACATTGTGACATCATATGTTCGTTCACAAGTTTTCGTGGAAAAACGACATTTTGTGTGGCGTGTAAAAAAAGGCAAAAAATATACTGTACGTAGTCGTGTTACAACATCAAAATTTGTCTTTTTTATAGGAGCCACATAATTTTTTTGTGAGAAAACTTGTGTACCAACATAAAATGTCTAGATATACATGTAAAATTTTAGTTTAGAATTTTTTGACACTTTGAAATATGGATTCACATAATGGGAGCATATGCTCCTATGAGGCAAAGTGCATTTCCGCTAGCCCCCGCCATTTCTTATATCTCTATATTGTCTATATATCTATACCTCTACCTCTACCCCCTTGGATTCCTGAACAGACGTACAGTACTAGTAGGGCCTACTATTTATTATTATTACATACTCTAAAAAAAAACCTACTGCAGCCAAAATTTAATATCATCGAGCGGTAAAATTCCCCGCCAACGCCCAAATATCTCGCGCCGCAAAGTTTCAGATCTGCGAATATTTTTTTCCTCAAAAGAAGGACTGCGAAATTCCCTTCTACTCCTCTATCGCCCAGCTTCGCCCTAGTTTCGCCCGCAAGCCCTCAGAGAAACCGCCCCTCTTGCCTACCTCCAGATCTTCCCGGCCGCCGCACTTCGCCGTTCAAGCTGCCACGGCTTCAAACCCCGAGGCTGCCCTATCCGCTTGATCCGCACCTACTCCGGCGTCCACCGCACCGTATCTCGTTCGCCGACTCTATCGACCACCGCACCTGACCAGCTTCGCCGACACCGACGCCCCCGTGCACTGCACATCATCTGCTTCACCGACCTTCTAGTTCGGCCGGCGCGCTGAACACTTCATCGACCGCCCAGCATGTCCTTCTCCGACCCCCCAAGATCTGCTTCCCCGGCACCCACCGCAACAGCAGTCCCCTCGCCGACCTCCACGTCACCCGTAAGAACGCGGAACACGTCTAAACGCCGCCCAGAAATAGGTAACCAGACATCCCTGCGCGTTTTGTTCTGTTAGGAGTATTGCAGCTGACTGTATTTCTGAATTCGTGCTATATTTCTAACTTACAAGTGCTTTCGTTGATAACCACCTCATCCTTTAGGTTTAAACACGACGCATAAGTATGTTTTTCCGTGACCAAACCCACCCATTCGCTGAAACTCTACATGGTATCAGAGCCTAGGTTTCCTTCCTGCTAGCCGCCACAAACAGTACCAAACAAGTTCTTCCTTTGATCACAAAACCCACCGTTGAGATGTAGAAATCCAGGCGGCGGGAGGCCGCATCAGGTGCTCTGCGTGGGTTGCGGCTATCACACACAGCGATGTGAGCTGTGTGAGATCGGCGGCTGCTCGCGCGGGGAGAAAGAAGAGGGTGAAGATCGTTTTGGTTTAGAAAGGAGAGAAGAGGAAGTGAATCCGTGGCAGAGAGATCTGGATCCGTGTGAGGGGCAGAAGTTGGAGGCGTGCGGAGTGGGGCGAGCCTTTGAGCGCAGGGCGGAGCCGGAGGTTGGTGCTGGACGTTGACCAGCGCGAGCCGGTCGATGTGGCCAGGTGCGGTCCGCCAGGTTGGCCAGGGCGCGCAGACGAGGCGCCATCCGAGTGGAAGTGAGGAGAAAATGGAGATGTGAGGCTGTGAGGATATGTGGTGATGGAGTTGATGAGGCTGCGGTTGAGTCGTGATGGAGTTGATGAGGCTGCGGTTTAGTGGTGATGGTGATGGTTGTGGATATGTCCAGGGGAAAGGCATGCGTGCCTGAGGTGAGACTGGTTGAGGCCTGACCGGGGGATAGGCATGGGTGCTTGAGGAGTGGATGGTTGAGGCAGGAGTTGGCTGGGGGTTTGTGGGAGAGACGGAAGAGGTGGCCGGGCAGAGTGGAGAAGAGAGGCTGAGGACATTGAGGCGAGTGTGGATGGTTCTGCGGAACTTGTGTGGTGAGGCAGCCGGGGTTGTTGAGGACGTGTATGGTTAGGAGTTGTGCGTATCCCAGATGGTTGAAGCTGGATATCTTCGCTGCTGATGAAGAGATGAATCGAGATGACAAGATGATGGAAAGTGCAATGCTGTCATGTATCCTAGGAGTTATGCTGAATGTTCATTACTGGTAGTTGTCATATGTGTCATGTTGTTGTTGCAAGATGGCCATGGTTGTTTACCCATGATCATCTTGAGGGGGTGTGTTGGACCATGAGTGAGTTTAGTAGTAGCGCTGTAGTAATATTGTATCCAGTGTGAGGCCCATAGAGGCCCATGTCCAGTAGTATTGTAACCCTAACTCAGATGATATAAATACACAGTGTGGTGGTCTGAGTAACCTAACCCACCCATTCGCTGAAACTCTACAAAATATGAGCCACCAATCATGAGCCGTTGAATGCTCTACATGTCCACGATTGACAACAACAACAACAAAGCCTTTATTCCCAAACAAGTTGGGGTAGGCTATACAAGTCCACAATTGACACGATTACAATTTCTCACTATTTGGCCGTAGGCTACTGCTCTAGTTACATCATGTTTGATATCTTTCTGCGATCCTGTATTACATGTTTATGCACGTCATAATGCTTCTACTACTATTTGGTGTCAATTTAATTATAGCAAAGCCGTGACTCGTAACTGTTTGTTGTTATTACACGTGCAGCAGGCACATCTTACACTCATAAACGTAGAGTAAAGCTCGCCTATAATCATGTAAGTACCTGCTGTTTTTTGTATATTGCTTAATGCAAACTTCTATATCTTGGACCTGTTTCTGTTTACAATTGGCCTCTCCTTCATGCAGAGGAGAAACAGTGAGGCACCAGGTTCTTCTGTCCAAGTACCCGATGAGGTCCGTGTGACTCAAAAAAAAGCTCACGTAAGTTCCCTGTTTTTTTTGGAATGTTAATTTACCTCCTGTGCATAGTTCAATTGCATCATTTTCTGTATGTTGCACTACCTAAGTTGCCTAATGGAATCTAATAAAATATAAACAATGACCATATGGAACATTGCACACTGCCTTTGACCCATCTGGCATCCGGCATGCCTGGGTATAAGTTACATGATTTGGCTATGTTAATACAAGTCCTGAAATTCTATTATGTTAATTTTTTGCCTGTTGCTTCATTGAGTTTGCCTGTTGTTCCATGGCTAGTGCATGAAGTTTGATAGAAATGATCCTAGCTGAAATGATGCACTTTGTGTTTTTTTATTGCTTTATTCCTAACCTAGCTTCCTATTCTACTTGAAACATGATTGCTTTATTCCTAACCTAGCTTCCTATTCTACTTGAAACATGGTGAAAAAATAGTTATATTACTTGTTTAAATGTCTAGCTTTGTTTTTCTGAGTCCCATTGACATGATGTGGTATATCCATATTCAAATGATCTGGCTGTTTATATAATACGCTCCATGTTCAATTGCTTCATTCAGTTTCTAGTAATCTATTATACATGATGCACATGGTGCTACTTGTTATATGCCCTTTTTTGTTTGAGTTTGATCATGAATTCAAGATTAAGCATTGCCTAAACGTTGACCAACGTAGGAAGATTCCCTCCCTTGTCTATACGTTGTGAGATAGATGATGAGACCTCTCTAGCAGCGAATTTATACGCGCTAGATAACACCCCGTTTAATTCGGTCCTGTTGGGACTCGAACCCGGGTGGGCTGGCTGCGCACTCGCAAGCCTTGCCACTGAGCTAGCACTCAGTTCTCAGATTAAGCAATGCCTCGTTATGCTTAATTTAAATGTTATGGCACTTCATACAAGCCATACAATTAATTGTTGCATTGACCTTCTGCGATGTCGAAGGCACTATCTGAGTCATGCTTAAATCAATCATACATTATTTTCCTAATAGTATCAAATCCAACATGCACATCTTTTGACTGTATTTGGCTATTTGCTAGATTTCTTCTGTGCAGTGACCTGGCTTCGTTATTGGGCACATGATGTCTAGTTGCTTGGTTCATTGTATACATCATCGCCATGATCTAGTTTGGTTTGTTCTAAGAGGCATGTGGCTTAACTGGTTTCTTTGTTGTATCTGCCCATGGTTCTTTCAAAATTATGTCAACAATGCTGTTTGTTTGCCTTGTATTGTATTGCATTTTAACTTGTTTTGTCTTAGTTTCAGCCTGCAAACAAAGCTGTAATGTCAGTAGGGACAACCCATTTATCAAGTGTTGCGGTCATTTCACAGAGCAACAGTGACAGTGGCACGTGCTCTCATTGGTCCACTGAGTCCGGTACACCAACCATTCCAGAAGAAATAGATGTACGAGGCTCTATTTTTGATTGCTTGTTGTGTTATATCAGCTCAATGATGTTCTTGAAATTGGAGGTCTTTTATTGCATCATATGATGTTGTAACTTGTTTTATCTAAATTTCAGGCTTCAAATAAAGCTACAATGCCAGAAGCAAGGGCCAATGCCTCAAGTATTGATGTTTCACAAAGCAGCAGTGAGAGTGCATATTGCTCGCATAGGCCCATGGTATCTATTGGTCAACTTAATCCGGCACAAAGAGATTTCGGGGATGCACTCCAAGAGGCAGTTGATATATTTGGGCGGGAAAACAAAGATGCTGATGAATTAATTGCCAAGACACGCCAAGAGATACATGAATTGAAAAATAGGCAAACTTTGACAGAAAATGTTCTAAAGAATCTCCTATGCACTTGTCATGGTAAGCCAGTTGTGATGTGTCTGGGAATTGAAGGTGTCTAAATAAACTTTGATTCTGTTGTTCAGTCAAGTGGACTGCTGATGCCAATGCTGTAACTAATTACTGCTCAAAATTTCGTTCAAAATTTCGTGGTCTGTAATAATTGCAAATTTTGTTGTTGTACTAAAATTAGATATGTTCCATGTGGCTGCTGTATTTTGTGTGAAATAATATCCTGATGTGTACTTCAATTAAACCATAAATCGACTGCATGCTGAAAATTTGAATCTGAGCGCACGTGTGAACTGTTTTCTGCTCGTAATGCAATAACGGCTGTTTCTTGGAAGGACTACGTACATGGGTGAAAAGTTAGAGAAGCTACAGTACTCTAACTTGAAGGTGAAAAGTTAGAGAAGCTACAGTACTCTAACTTTCCTTCCCCCAAACCATATGTCTAAAATCCAAATAATTTAAATTAATTTGCACAATACAAACTTGTGTCTTGCATTTGAAGTAATTACATGCAGAGAAAATTATGGTGTAATAAAATTTAGTTTAGTTTTTAAACATCTACAGTAATCACCTTTATTAGTTAAAGACAGTGCATAACCTTGTACTTATGCTACAGAAGCCTGACTTTGCTTCTTTATTTTTCCTGACTTAGCTCCTTCACGTTAGAGGATACGGTTCCCGTACATGGTAGCCCATTAATAATTATGCCTGCTAGCAAGATAGATGGTCCTTATTATAGTCAGGCATGTCAACTTGTATGATTAAAAGTAGTTCGTACACATTAAATCTACCATCTGCATTTTTCTCTGTAATAACTTTTCTTTTTACACAACTCAAAACTTGTCTGGCTAATATGAAATTTGAGATGGCAAAACCCGGGAAAGATAAAGATATCACCAAAAACTCTTTCCTGCGAAATGCTGGGTTTTGAAGCCCAAGTCCAAGTCTTTCTCTGCTCAAGTTTTGGAGGAACAACTCCAAGTAGAACGAGTTGCAACAGCTATGCTAAGAACAAAAGTTGACATGTTGAGATCGAGATTAGAAGCATGTGATGCCCTACTGCACGAGGCCAATCAAGTTCGTTATAATCTCCCAAAGACTAAGAAAATGCCATAGATAATTGGAGATGAACACTAACATAGTGAGTACATTGGTCTTGTGAAATGTTTCCTTAGATTAAGGCACCGTTCAGACTTTTGTTGGTGGATGCATTTATCTGCGGTTGGGATCAACTTGGTAGTTGTTCCTGTGGATGTTATATAAATTAATTGCCTAGCCTTTTTTGAATCAGTTCGAACTTAAATGGTATCATAGCCAAGGTCTCAAGTTTGAATTGTCGAACGTGTGGTTTAATTTAATCTCTGTCGGGCGGCAAAATCTCCCACCAATCCTGAAATATTTCAAACGCATTTTTGAATGGGATTAAGAAGATAGATCATGATCATGGTAGTGACCTATATTCAACGTGATGATGATTTGATTTTGCACTCGGCCATGAACAGAGGTACTAGTACGGTGTCACAATTTTTTATCATTATACTTGTACCTTAGCGAAATTCAAAATCTCATAGCGGCAAAACTTCCCGCCCACAAAATACAAAAATTTCACACGCTTCCAAATTCCCATTCTACCCCTGTGGAGATGACAGCAAAGTCGGTTGGTGAGGGGTTTGCCCGTCATTTTTTCGATCACCACCTCCCTAGCCCGGAAACCCTCCCAAAAAAAATACATTTCCTTCAGTCTCTCATCTGAGACCACCCACCGGAACTTCTCAAGTCCCTCTCTCTACCACCTCCACGACCACCGCACCGGAACATCCCCGCCGGACTTCCCTGGCCTACCCGAGCCCTCGCGATCCTCGTCATCCGGCTGCCTGCCGGAGCCGCTTCATCGACGCCGTCATCAACCGGACCGGATCATCCCCGCCGAACCTCGAAACCATATGCTCATCCAGCAGTCTACCGCAGTCGCTTCAGCTGCGGTATCGTCCACCCCGCCGGAGCCGCTTCGCCGGATCCGTCGTCCACCGCATCGGATCTTGCTCACCGACACCGCTGTGCATGAACCGGATCTGCTTCACCGGCGCAGTGCATGATCTAAACTCTTCTACTGTCGCTTTTCTATTGCTTGCCTGCAAGTTCTTGTTTAATCTTGGGGGAACCTGTTTGTGCTAACGACGCGCCGTTACGTTTTTGCAGATGAGATGAGTAACCATGAAGTGTAATGGCCGTCTCTCCAACCCCAAGTAGCACATGTAGCGTACTTCATCACCGGATCTATCAACCCCAGGAAGATCTGCTGTGACTCCCACAGAGTGCTTCTCCTAATGTAAGTCCCTTGTTTTAGCGCCATGTTCTGGGTTCAGATGCTTGTTTGTCTGAAGCTCTTTTAGTTCATTCCTAGCTATGACCGTAACACGTTGCTATTTTCTACTTCATTGCTAACTTTAAGCGATTGAACATTTTGGTTTGCATTCCCTGCTCTGTAGATGTAGCCATCATAACTTCTATCTTGCTCAGTCGTTGTTACAAAAATTATACTGTAGGTATTATAGTAACATCCTGCTATTATTTAGTTCATGGCCAATTTTAAGTAATTGCACATGTTGGTTCGCATTCCCTGCTCTATAGCTTTTGGCATCGTAACTTCTATATTTGGTTTACATTCCCTGCTCTGTAGATCTAGCCATCATAACTTTATCTTGCTCAGTCGTTGTTACAAAAATTATGGCCTGCTACTATGTTGTTTGTGCCAATTTTTTACTCCATGAACATGTTGGCTTGCATTCCCTGTACTACAGGTGATGCCATTGTTTTGTATCTAGTTCATTGTAAGCTAACAAAGTAAGGACTTAGTTTGGCATGCTATCACTCTGCTATCTAGCCTGTAGTACAAATAAACTTGTCATACTACTAGATAATAATTTTGCGTGCCATCTTGTTCTTCAAAAGCTGCATTATTGACTTGTTTCTCTGACTTGGCATGACGCTCACATATGGAAAGCTGAACATATTGGTTTGCATTCCCTCTTATACAAGTTCACAGGTGATCCCACTATATTCTGTATCTGGTCCATCCTAAGCTCCAGCATTAACTATCCTCCATGTGTTGCTCATTACAAGTTTATATCCCGAAACATCTTGATTTGCATCCCCTTCACTATAAGTTCAGGAGTATTATTTAGTTCACGGCCAAAATGAAGTAATTGCACTTGGCACATGTTGGTTCACATTCCCTCCTCTTTAGCTTTTGCCATCGTAACTTCTATTTTTGGTTTACATTCCCTGCTCTGTAGATGTAGCCATCATAACTTCATCTTGCTCAGTCGTTGTTACAAAATTTATAGCCTGCTACTATGTTGTTCATGCCAATTTTGTACTCCCTGAACATGTTGGTTTGCATGGGACTCGACAGTAGTAAGTCTGCTGTTTCATTCTAACATGCTCTGTTATATTGGCTGTTGGTATGCGGCATGCACTCTTTGTTTGCTTATTGTGCGCATTACAATGATCTTGTTATAACAACGAAATGATGAGTTCCAAATTCTTTGCCAAACAATATTGTAGTGTCTTTGCCTTTCCATTGTTGCTGTCTTAACTTGTAATGTCTTTGTTTCAGATATAGGTGCTGCATGGACAACTTAAAAGATTGCCGGATCGCTTCATTGTATTGCTAGGTTTAATTACCATTCAATTTCTCTGGGTTCTGTAATATTTTTTTCAATGCCTTGCAGCTGATGTAATATTTAGTTAGTTTTTATAGTTCTTTCGCGCATTTTTTCTTTGGTGCTTGTGGTAAGTGAGGCTATCCGACAGAAATCAATGCTGCGTAAATATTCTCAGTATCTAAATCACGAATTCCCATCCCTTAAACGGCCCAATTAAGCGAAATCACATATGTGCCTGCCCGCAAAATCCTAAAGCGCATATTATGCCGGCATATAAACAGCAACTAAACGGGCTGGCCCACTTACTTCTTGGGCCAGCCCATTTGATTTACGGTGGACCCCACACACTAATTGGGCTGGCCCACTTGCTTTAAGGTGGACCCCACCAACTACTGGGCCGGCCCACTAATTAGTTGGGCCAGCCCATTTGCTTTTTTGGAGGACCCCACATAATAAATGGGCCGGCCCTTTAAGAGGAAAGTGGGACCCACCTGTGTTTTTGGCCCGCCCACTATCTTGTTGGGCCGGCCCACTTGCTATATTGTGGACCCCACATACTAGTTGGGCCGGCCCTTTAACAGGAAAGTGGGGCCCACTGTGCTTATTGGGCCGCCCACTATCTTGTTGGGCCGGCCCACTTGCTCTATGGTGGTCCCACATGGTAAATGGGCCGGCCCTTTAAGTGGAAGGTGGGACCCACCTGTGTTTTTGGCCCGGCCCACTATCTTGTTGGGCCGGCCCACTTTCTATATGGTGGACCCCACATACCAAATGGGCCGGCCCATTAACAGGAATGTGGGACCCACCTGTGTTTTTGGCCCGGCCCACTATCTTGGTGGGCCAGCCCACTTGCTATATGGTGGGCCCCACATACTAAATGGGCCGCCCCTTTAACAGGAAAGTGGGACCCACCTGTGTTTTTGGCCCGGCCCACTATTTTGTTGGGCCGGCCCACTTGCTATATGGTGGACCCCACAAACTAAATGGGCCGATCCTTTAACTGGAAAGTGGGACCCACCTGTGTTTTTGGCCCGGCCCACTAGCTTGTTGGGCCGGCCCACTTGCTATACGGTGGACCCCACACACTAAATGGGCCGGCCTTTTAACAGGAAAGTGGGACCCACCTGTGTTTTTGGCCCGGCCCACTTGCTTCTTGGGCCGGCCCAGTTGCTGTAAGGTGGACCCCACATGTTAAATGGGCCGGCCCATTTAAGTTTTGACCAGTCAACCTTAGAGGTTAGGCCCGGCCCACTTAACTAATGGACCAGCCCAGCTATATAGTTGACCGGTCAAACTATGTCATCTGGCCCGGCCCGCTTAAGACGTGGCAGGCCTCGTGTGGGCCTACCATCTACCACGGGGTTTCAGCCGGTTAACGCCGTTAACTGGCAGTTAACGGCGTCTGCCACGTGTCAGTTTGCATGACGTCAGCAGTCAACGGGCTCCCGAAAACACTTCCGCAACGGTCCGATTTTCCGTGGCGGAAGGGCGCCCAAGCGCGACGGACCGAAAAAATCGTCGTTGGACTTTGCCTGACGCAGTTTCGACAACGGAACCCATATCGTCGGGTTAGGCCCATAGGCGACGAAAAATGCCCCTTAGTTGACGATTTTGGGACGTTGTCTATCAGAACTTTTCTTGTAGTGATAGAAAACAGCAAGACGCTGGCAGTCACTGCTCAAACCCCTGGTGAAATCAACAACGCCGCGGCTACCCCTAACATGGTGAAGAAGCCAGAGGAAGAGAAGAACCCCTTCCTTGCTTAAGCAGTTTATCAGCATTTATTTTTGTTTTTCCTTTAGTATAAACAGGGCTTTCCCTTTCGCCCTCCAGCATTGTGCTTACCTTATCAATAAGAACTTAAGCTTCAATTTTTTGTTAAGCATTGCAGTGATCACAAACTTCTAAGCCCCATCACTATACAAACATAGTACAGGGCGGAAGATCGTGCTCCAGAAAGCCTCTACGAGCGCTAGAAAGACGTTCACCCTTCCCTCTGCTATAGATGCCTCTACGAGTGCCGTAAATAGCAAGAGTTTGGAAATACACATAAACAACAACCCACGTTCGATATTTCACTTATGGAAATATCAAGGAACAACGGGCTCATCGGCAGAATCACTACACCCGAAATATTTGGGAGTGCCTGTCGAAATTTAAAACGGTTGAAAGCAAAGTTGCGCATACAACAGGTTTAGCAAGACCTGCAACACGAGCTGATCACTCACATGATTTGCTAAAACAGCCAATATACATACATTTAAAAACGAGCAACCAAGATTCGCTCCAAATTGAAACTTGCCAACGGCAATAACGTGGTAAAAGTACATACGCATGTATCTACCGAATGAAAAGGCGTCATCCACACGCTTCGATGAAGTTGTCAAACTATTTACAAACAGTTATTAAAACCCTGAGATCACCCTTGCGGAGTTTCTTTTTCTTCAGGTACCTTTGAATCTTTCTCGAGTCTGTCGACAATTATGTTCGCAGGCAACAACACCTTCGGATACAGCGCTTCCAAGTCTCCAGTAACGTTGGCAATCGAGAGTAAACCTGCTGAAGGATAACGGGCAAGTACAAGAGCAAGCGTAAACTTGGCTCCTGCAAAAACTTGCGCGCGCACCAAGTCCCGGATCTTCCTGGCGTTACCAAACTCCGACATTAACGCAAGAAGCGTGGGGGGAACTGCGTTCAAAGGAAACATCGTCTTCCAAACCACCCTCATGGCTCTATAGCACTTGTCGAAGAAATGGTGGACCTGTTGGACTCGATCCTGAAACCGTGCGACAGCCGATGCCTTCGAGTGCTCTCGCCAGAAAATTTCCTCGGCTGAGGATAACTCGACCAAGGCATTCACACGCTCGTGAATCCGTTTGCTCTCTTCCGCACGATTCAGAGCTATGACTGATAAAGAAGCAGAAGAGGATCGAGAAAACGCTATCAACCAAAGGGTAAAGAGATTAAAGGACTCACAGTTCAAGCTCTCGGTAGCCTTATGCAGCTCAGTAAGAGCATACCGCTCCACGTCGGCTGCAGTCTCGCTCTTCTTGTTGATAATCGCGGCCAGGGCATAAGTGCTGCGCAGGTCTTTCTCCATCTGGGTGATCCGATCCTTCATCCGTTGGATCCGATCATTTTCGGGAACAACACCAGAGGAGTCATCAACAAACGAGGGCACTGGGAAAACCTGCAGGCAACAGTGTTAAAGAGGATAATATGGTCAAATTAGACATTCAGCAAAACTCCCATCGGGAGAGGTATAAGCAATCCCTATCAGGAGAAGCACAAGTGAAGATATTACGTTAAAAACATGCTGGCAACATTGCCGGCATAATATTCATTACAAACTTAAAGTTCTCGCAGCAGAATAATGTTTCATGCTAGCCCAAGGGTGAAAATGTTACAACAATCAAGGAGCCTGAGTCTGGGTCGACAGGCTAGGGCCAACCGATGTTTTTCTCGAGACTAAATCAAGGAGCTGGCGAGCACAAGTACGGGCAGACGCCGTAAAAGTGCTCAGATCAATAGATCGCCCATCTTTTCCTTTCGGCAGCTCCTTAGTCATTTCTTCAATGTCAGCCTTAAAGCCGTAACCCATCATAAGTTGGAAGGCAAGTAGGGCGCCATAGGTACGCGAGGTACGCTTGAATACCTCAATGACCTCCTTGGTGTCGACTGCGAAAGCATCAATTAGCTGCCCCAGAGTCTTCTCCTGCGTGGCCTTGGGGAATATCATCGAATGCATCCGCGCCAGAGCACCCTTTCCCTTGTCAAGGGAGCCCCCGGGTGAGTTGGTGAGCGGCGAGAACCGTCGACACACCGTTTGCCGGGGAGTTGCTCGGAATTTTATCCAAGGCAGTAGCAGGGATGTCGGCAGCTTCTGCAAGTGGTCAAAAGAAATCGTTGACGAAGAAGCAGATCCATAAAAAGTAATAATCTACGTGGGACGTAGGAACTTACCAAGCAAGGCCAAGGCAGATTGGCGGAGGAGTTCATCTTTTTCTGCCGTCCGAGCTTCCTCCTCCTTCAGCCGCTCCTTTAGCTTGTTTAGCTCTTCTTTCAGGGAGTCGACCTCCTGGCGAGCTATGGCGGCCTTTTTGATGGCACCTTCCAACTTTGAAGAGGAAGACTTAGCCTCCTCCTGCAGCCGAATCTTGTCCGCCTCTAGAGAGGTGAATTGAGAGGCGAAGGCCTCTAAAGAGGATATCACACCTCGCAGATCCTTGAAAAAAGGAAATGTTTGACAAGGATCGTTAAGCAAAGACATGTTTTGAAAGGTTCTTGTTAGATTCAGCAAAGACTTACAGAAGGAGGAGCTGCAGCAGCAGCAGGAGCATCTTTCCCTTTGGAAAGGGAGGAGGCTGTCGATGCTTGCATCACGGGAACCGCTTTAAGAGCCGAAGCTTCGGAAGCTGCGGCAGCTGGTGAAACAGCATCAGATCTGGCCTTCTTGGGCGGAGGCTCAATGAAAGTATCATCACTGCAAGGAAGATTCGATTAATCAAGATTATCAGAAGAATTTGAAAAAGTCAAGAAAGTTGAAAATAGTAAGAAGAAAAGCACTTACAAATCAAGGAGGTCATCTTCGTCGGCAAAACCGCCGATTGATCTCTTCATAGGAGAAGCCCTGGTCTCCTCCGCAGCTGCATCAACAAAGGCATTGTGATCAGCGTCGTCATTGCGCACTGATCCCTCTGTGTCGCAAGTATCACCGGCTGATGGGGGGAGATTGGCATGGGCAGTTTCAGAATCTATCGGGTCATCAGGCTCGTTGAATGGGCTTGTGTGTTCAACAGTACGAAAGTCAACAGGCTCTGAAGAGCCTCTTCCTTCGGAAGTGTCATTTGGCAAGTTATGAAAATCCTCGGAGGCTGCGAAGGTCTGTCGAAGGAAAAGTAAATGAGGATAACAGTAATATATGTCGGTAACAGCATACCAAGAGTTTAAGGGGGAAATTACCTCTGGTGCTGGATGATCAGCATCGAAAGGAATATATGGAGATATCAGCGGGATCGAATCCTCTTGACTAAAGGAAGTGAGGCGACGGACTTCATCAAGCAGTTCTTTTTCCGATAATTCGGCAGCGTTGATTCTAGTTTCATCTTTGGGACCTGAGTACAACCACATTGGGCGAACCCTAGCCATGATTGGTTGGACTCGACGTTTCAGAAACACTGCCGCTACTTCTGTACCGACCATGGTTTGCCCGTCAGCCTCCTTGATCCGAAGGAATCTGGCAAATAATTCATCGGCTGCTGTTTTTTCGTCGGGAGAGAGAACATGTTTCCAGGAATTCTTAGGATTGGCCTCAAGGACGTCGACGAAGCGAGGGAGCTGGCATTCGGGTGATAGAGAATCCTTGATGTAGAACCACTTCAATCTCCACCCTTGTACGGACTCTCTCATCGAAATTGAAGTAATTGACATCCGAACGAGCTACGAATCCTACTCCTCCGGTGACAAAAGATCCATTGCTACTGCTGTATCTCTTCACGTAAAAGATCTTCTTCCACAAACCAAAGTGGGGCTCAACGCCCAGATATGCTTCGCAGAGGGTAATGAACACAGCAACGTGAAGAATCGAGTTGGGAGTGAGTTGCCACAGTTGGATTTCGTAAGTTCGCAGGAGATAGAGGAGGAATTCGTGAACAGGAAGGGAAAGGCCTCGGTACAAGAACGACAGGAACATCACGGTAAAGCCGGCAGGAGGGTTAGGTCGAGAAATCGCACCTGGAAAGATTACGTTCCCCTCATCGGAGGAGATCAGTCCCAGGCTTCGGGACCTTTTTCGTCACGCTTGGTGACGGTCGAGGTTGTCCAATCACCAGGCTTGGCTGATGAACTTGGTGGCGCCGGCGGCGCCGGAGCTGGAGGAGGAGCATTGGGGGCGACCTCCTTCGCAAGAATCGAAGAAGATCTGGCGGCGGCACCGACGCTCGTGGAGCTGGCGGCGGCACTAGGGATTTTCTTCTTCACCATTGCGAGATCTGAACGAATCGGAAAGACAGTGGCGTGGCGCGAGCTCCGTTGCAACAAGAGAGCAAGAACGACGAAGAAGACGAATGGAGGAGAATAAAAGGGATTTTTTATCTCTTAAGGAACTTAAGGAAGGCTTCGTGTTGTTAAATGGGCCTTTCCCCAGTTAATGATCGCGGAAATCGAGGAGGTGCCTTGTTAACCGTGTAAAGAGGAGCAGGAATCGCTTGAAAACAAGGCTGGCAGGTCGTGTCTTATCAGTCAGAATCAAGGGGACAGAAAAACGTCATCAATGACGTCATGGAGAATGATTGCATACGAAGGATAAGAAAGATCGGGTGATCGACTTGAGCCTATGCGCGGATTGCAAGCATCCGCACTTAGGCTCGGGGGCTACTCCCATCGGAGCGCTGTCGCGCACCCGATAAAATGAGGACTCGAAGGAAATAATTGACTCAAGTCTGCGCCAGGTAATACGCCCGCGCCCGACTCGGGGGCTACTCCCATCGGGAGCGCTGGATGCGCACCCGACGAACTTTTTTCGAACTCCAGGATCATGCATGGGGACTTGATTCTGTGTAGGGTAACGCTGTTTTGCCATCGGCAGTTAACCAACAAAAGTTGGGCACGTTATTCGGTATCCCTTGCATAAAGAAAATGTATCGGCTGCACTACAAGAGGCTTGCAGGAAAAGTTTCGGCAGAAGATATTCGAGTGGTACAACTTGAGTCTACGCACGGATTGCAGCATCCGTACCTAGACTCGGGGGCTACTCCCATCGGGAGCGCTGACGCGCACCCGATAGAAGACAGAAGAAATGCAAGAACGATCAAGGAAAAGGAGTTCGGAAGAAGACATGCTTCAGTCTCTACCCGAACTATGTTCGGCTAGACACTCGGGGGCTACTGACGTGGGCATTACCCTTCGGGTAACCACTATTGCTCTACCCTATACGGCCCAGGTGGAGGCCCATGAAGGTACTCGAAGACAAGATGGGCCACTAGGACGGTGCGGCGAAAGATTACTTGAAGTACAAGACACGGAAAGAGCCGAAGAAGGAAAGATTAGAGATAGATCTATTGTAAACCTACTCGTACTCGATTAAACCTCTCGGGACCTGGCCACCTATATAAAGGCCAGGAGAGGGGCTATCGAGGACACAACCAATCTTAGCGATCTTAGCCAACAGAAGCTTAGAACTAGGTTACCCTAGCGATTAGCTATCTCGACGAGATCACAGCCGAACTATTCGGCACCCCATTGTAACACTATTTTCTTCATAATCAAGAACAGACAAGCAGGACGTAAGGGTTTTACCTCATCGAGGGCCCCGAACCTGGGTAAATCGCTCCCCCCGTTTGTCTGTATACCGATGCCTCGTATCAGCTTGCAGGATTCCATCAACCCTAAGTCCCAATCGGAGGACATTGTCGAGGAACACCCCCGACAAGTTTAAAATCTTTATTAAGTTCTCTTACAGCCCAATAAGCTTTGTGCTCTAATTCTAAAGGTAAATGACAAGCTTTTCCATAAACCATTTTATAAGGAGACATGCCCATAGGATTTTTATAAGCAGTTCTATAAGCCCACAATGCTTCCTTTAACTTACTAGCCCAATTCTTTCTAGATTTATTAACAGTCTTTCCCAAGATAGCTTTAATTTCTCTATTTGATAATTCTACTTGCCCACTAGTTTGAGGATGATAAGCTGAAGCAATTCTATGATTAATACCATATTTGGCAAGAGTTTTTCTAAAACCACCATGAATAAAATGAGAACCTCCATCAGTCATAATATATCTAGGTACTCCAAATCTAGGAAATATAACATCTACAAGCATTTTTATAGAGGTCTCACCATCAGCACTTTTTGTAGGTATAGCTTCTACCCATTTAGTAACATAATCAACAGCGACAAGTATATGAGTGTTACCTTCTGAAGAAGGGAAAGGACCCATGAAGTCAAATCCCCAACAATCAAATGGTTCAATAACAAGAGTATAATTCATAGGCATTTCATTGCGTCTAGAGATATTACCAACTCTTTGACATTCATCACAAGATAAGATAAACTTCCTTGCATCCTTGAAAAGTGTTGGCCAATAAAAACCTGATTGTAGAACCTTTTGTGCGGTTCTATCTCCGGCGTGATGTCCTCCATAAACACTACCATGACATTTACTCAATATCTCTTGTTGTTCATATTCTGGGACACATCTTCGCATAATACCATCCACTCCTTCTTTATATAAGTGTGGGTCATCCCAAAAATAATGCCTCAAATCATAAAAGAATTTCCTCCTTTGCTGAGCTGAAAAGGTTGGAGGCAAATACTTCGAAACAATAAAGTTAGCATAATCAGCATACCAAGGGCTCTCTCGCGAGCTCACCTTTATTACAGCCAATTGTTCATTTGGAAAACTATCATTAACAGGAACAGGATCATAAGTAATATTTTCCAATCTAGACAAATTATCAGCAACAGGATTATCAGCACCTTTCCTATCTACAATATGTAAATCAAATTCTTGCAAAAGAAGAACCCATCTAATAAGCCTTGGCT
The DNA here is from genome assembly GCA_030979885.1 of Lolium multiflorum. Taxonomy (NCBI): domain Eukaryota; kingdom Viridiplantae; phylum Streptophyta; class Magnoliopsida; order Poales; family Poaceae; genus Lolium; species Lolium multiflorum. The sequence goes on from CM061748.1 coordinate 225,123,996, forward strand.
TAGCATCTTTCTTTTCCATAAGGTACCTAATTGCTGCATGATCAGTATGAATTGTGACTTTTGAATCAACAATATAGGGTCTAAACTTGTCACATGCAAAAACTACGGCTAATAACTCTTTCTCAGTTGTAGCATAATTTCTTTGAGCAGCATCTAGGGTTTTACTAGCATAATGAATAACATTCAATTTTTTATCTACTCGCTGTCCAAGGACAGCACCTACAGCAAAATCACTAGCATCACACATAATTTCAAAAGGCAAATTCCAATCAGGAGGTTCAACTATAGGAGCAGTTGTTAAGGCTTTCTTTAGAGTTTCAAAGGCTTCCTTACAATCATCATCAAAAACAAAAGGTACATCTTTTTGAAGAAGATTAGTAAGAGGCTTTGAAATTTTAGAGAAATCTTTAATAAACCTCCTATAAAAACCAGCATGACCAAGAATACTACGAATACCTTTAACATCCCTAGGATAGGGCATCTTCTCAATTGCTTCAACTTTAGCTCTATCAACTTCAATACCTCTCTCAGAAATTTTATGTCCCAATACAATTCCTTCATTAACCATAAAGTGGCATTTCTCCCAATTAAGAACAAGGTTAGTTTCTTCACATCTCTGCAAAACTTTATCAAGGTTTCGCAAGCAATTATCAAAAGAATTCCCATAGACAGAAAAATCATCCATGAATACCTCAACAATCTTTTCACAAAAGCCATGAAAAATAGCAGACATGCATCTTTGAAAAGTAGCAGGAGCATTACACAAACCAAAAGGCATACGCCTATAAGCATAAGTTCCATAGGGACAAGTGAAAGTGGTTTTCTCTTGATCTTTAGCTCTAACAGCAATTTGTGAAAACCCAGAATATCCATCAAGAAAACAGAAATGAGTATTTTTAGACAGCCTTTCTAACATTTGATCAATAAAAGGTAAAGGGTAATGATCTTTCTTAGTAACTTTATTCACTTTCCTAAAATCAATGCACATTCTATACCCTACAACTACTCTTTGAGGAATAAGCTCATCATTATCATTAGGCACAACAGTTATACCTCCTTTCTTAGGAACACAATGCACATGACTAACCCATCTACTATCAGCAATAGGATATATAATACCTGCTTCAAGAAGTTTTAATACCTCATTTCTTACCACATCCTTCATCTTGGGAATTAGACGACGCTGATGTTCAACAACAGGTTTTGCACCATCTTCTATATTAATAGCATGTTGGCAAATAGCGGGAGAAATCCCCTTCAAATCATCAAGAGTATAGCCAATAGCTCCTCGGTGCTTCTTCAATATTTCCAATAACCTTTCTTCCTCGATATCTGAAAGCTTAGCACTAATAATAACAGGATATGTTTTCTTCTCATCAATATAAGCATACTTAAGATTATCAGGTAATGGTTTCAAATCAAATACAGGATCTTCCTTTGGTGGTGGTGTTACACCTAAATCTTCAACAGGTAAGTCATGTTTAAGAATAGGTTGACGAAGGAAAATTTCATCAAGCTCATCCCTTTCTTCCCTAAAAACTTCACTCTCACTATTCTCCAAATGTTGCTGCAAAGGATTACTAGGAGCAAGAGCAATAGATGCACACTGTTCAACTCTAAAATCTTCATTAGGCAAATCAGCTTTATAAGGAGTTTTGGCAAATTTAGAGAAATTAAACTCATAAGATTCACCAGCAAATTTAGTAACAATTTTCTCTTTCTTGCAATCTATAATAGCTCCACATGTATTTAGAAAAGGTCTACCAAAAATAATAGGACAAAACTTACTAGCAGCAGAACCAAGTACCAAAAAGTCAGCAGGATATTTAATCTTACCACATAGAACTTCAACATCTCGAACAATACCAATGGGAGAGATAGTTTCTCTATTAGCTAGCCGAATAACCACATCAATATCTTCAAGTTCACAAGAACCAATTTCATGCATAATTTCCGTGTAGAGCTCATAAGGAATGGCACTAATACTTGCACCAATGTCGCATAAACCATAATAGCAATGATCACCAATTCGAACAGAGAGCACAGGAACACTGGCTTTCATAGACTTATTAGGATGCGAAACAATATTAGAAGCATCTTCACAAAAAATAATATGACCATCTTCCACATTTTCAGTAACAAGATCTTTAACTATTGCAACAGCAGGTTCAACTTTTATTTGTTCTTCAGGTTCTATAGGTTTCTTTGCACTTTTATTAACTACACTAGTTATAACAGAATACTCCTTCATTTTAGCAGGAAAAGGAGTTTTTTCAATATAAGCTTCAGGAAGAACATGATCAACAGTTTTAATTTCAATACATTTACCTTTAGGTGAATCAACTTTATCTTTATATGGTTCATGATACTTATCAAAATTCTTCCTAGGCAATTCAAAATGAGAGGCAAAGGCTTTATAAATATTTGCAACAACTTGAGAGTCAAGACCATATGTAGCACTCATATTACGAAATTTATCAGTATCCATAAAAGTTTCAATGCATTCATAATCATAATTTATACCTGACTCTCTACCTTTGTCGTTCTCCCATCCTTCAGTATTTTCTTGGATTCGATCAAGAAGGTCCCATTTAAACTCTTCTTTATTGCGCGTGAATGATCCAGAACAAGAAGTATCCAGCAAGGTTTTATCTTGAAAAGAAAGTCTTGCATAGAAATTATCAATAATAATATTACCAGGAAGCTCATGAATGGGGCATTTGAGCATTAAAGACTTCAATCTCCCCCACGCTTGGGCAATACTCTCTCCATCATGAGGCCAAAAATTATATATACGGTTGCGGTCTTTGTGAATTTCACTTGGAGGATAGAATTTAGAGTAAAATACAGGCACAATATCCTTCCAATCAAGAGAACGCCCATCCTTCAGCAGTTTATACCAATGCGCCGCTTTACCAGATAGCGACATAACAAATAATTTCTTCCTAACTTCATCCATTGAAATACCTGCACATTTGAATAACCCGCATAATTCATGTAAAAACAGTAAATGATCTCCAGGATGAACAGTTCCATCCCCTTCATAGCGGTTATCCACAACACGTTCAATAATTTTCATAGGTATTTTATATGGTATTACTTCCTCACCTGGCGCCTCATCCACTACCGTTGCAGTAGTAGTAGATTTCCCAAATAGAAATTCAAGGGAGGATCTCTCCATAATGACTTATAGCAGCAAGCAGAAACAAAATCAGCACGTACAGTAAAAGTTTCCTTACCAATTCCACTTACCAATAGCGCTTCACTCCCCGGCAACGGCGCCAGAAAATAGTCTTGATGACCCACAAGTATAGGGGGTGTATCGTAGTACTTTCGATAAATAAGAGTGTCGAACCCAACGAGGAGCAGAAGGTGTTGACAAGCAGTTTCGATGAAGGATTCACTGTAAATGCTCACAGACAAGTATTCAGGGGGTTTTAATATTGCAGATAAATAAAGTACAAGTAAATAAAATGCGAGAGAAATAATTGCAGCGAGTGGCCCAATCCTTTTTAGCACAAAGGACAAGCCGGTTTGTTTACTTATAATGACCAAACGTTCTTGAGGACACACGGGGATTTTAGTCTAGTGCTTTCGCTTCATACGGCTGATTAATCTTCATTGTTTTGATAAGTGTTGTGTGGGTGAACCTATGCTAATGCACCGCCCTTCCTAGGACTAATACATACTTGTGATTATACCCCTTGCAAGCATCCGCAACTACAAGAAAGTAATTAAGATAAATCTAACCACAACCTTAAACTCTGAGATCCTGCTATCCCTCCTGCACCGATATACTAACGGGGGTTTAGGTTGCTGTCACTCCGGCAACCCCACAATTAGCAAACGAATACAAGATGCACTCCCCTAGGCCCATAAAGGTGAAGTATCATGTAGTCGACGTTCACATGACACCACTAGAAGAGTAACACCACAACTTAAATATCATAACATTGAATACTACTCAACAATAATTCACTACTAACATCCAGACTTCACCCATGTCCTCAAGAACTAAACAAACTACTCATGAGACATCATATGGAACATGATCAGAGGTGATATGATGATGAATAACAATCTAAACATAAACCTTGGTTCAATGGTTTCACTCAATAGCATCAATAACAAGTAGTAATCAACACCGGGAGAGTTTCCCCTATCAAACAATCAAGATCCAACCCAAATCGTTACAGCGGTGACGAGATGCAGCGGTGGAGATGGCGGTGTAGATGATGGAGATGATGGTGATGTCGATGGAGATGATGTCCAGCTCGATGACGATGGCGATGGCGTCGATTTCCCCCTCCGGGAGGGAATTTCCCCGGCGGATTCCTGCCCGCCGGAGAGCTCTTTTCTCTCTGTTTTCCGCCCAGAGGCGGCTCACACCCTCCGTAACTCTGTGGGTCTTAGGTTTTCGGGACGAAGAAGTACACGAAGGAGAGGCGGCCAGAGGGGGCTGTGGGCCCCCTCCCCACAAGGCGGCGCGGCCAGGCCTGGGCCCGCGCCGGCCTATGGGGGGCCCATGGTGGCTCCTCCCGGCTCCTCCTTTTGGCTCCCTTCGTCTTCTGGAAAAATAGGAATTTTCGTGTAATTTCCGTCAATTGTTGATCTTCAGAAATATGGCGTCCTGACGGTGCTTTTTCCAGCAGAATCCTGACTCCGGTGAATAATTCTCCAATGATCACGAAACATGCAAAATAGATGAAATAACATAAGTATCATCTCTAAATATGAAATATATCAATGAATAACAGCAAATTATGATATAAAATAGTGATGCAAAATGGCAAAGTGTCATCTTCTAAAATATTTTGTATGTAAGTATTTGTGTGGCAATTATCAATGCAATAAGAAAGACACCCATGCAGGACACTATTAATATCAAGAGCACTCATATCCACCAAAGAAGTTTTTCTCAATAACTCTTCACACTCCAAAAATAAAGTAAGTTCATCATGCTGATTATCAGTGATCATGTTATCACAATACAAATTTGCAGCACTCATGAGGTTCGAATTATCATTGGAGGAGCATTGAAAATTAAAATGACCCACTCTATGGCAAAGTTCACAAATAAAAGGATAGAGGGCACAAACTTTTTTACCAAGATCATCTAGAGCCCTAGACCACTTTCTAGTTTTTTCATTCCTATGATGGATACAATATTCTTCTTCGATTTATTCTTTTCACAAGGTCTATGAACTCCACAAAAATTAACATGCTTATAGGAAATAGCATTTTCAGAAGTTTGAACATGTTCATTGCAATCATTAATAACAGTTTCATCCTTCATGCAAGTGTCTTTAAAAGGTTCATGATACTTATCAAAATTCTTCCTAGGCAATTCAAAATGAGAGGCAAAAGCTTTATAAAAATTTGCAACAACTTGAGAGTCAAGACCATAAGTAGCACTCATATTTCGAAATTTATCAGTATCCATAAAAGTTTCAATGCATTCATAATCATAATTTATACCTGACTCTCTACCTTTGTCATTCTCCCATCCTTCAGTATTCTCCTGAATCCGATCAAGAAGGTCCCATTTAAACTCTTCTTTGTTGCGTGTGAATGATCCAGAACAAGCAGTATCCAGCAAGGTTTTATCCTGAAAAGAAAGTCTTGCATAGAAATTATCAATGATAACATTACCAGGAAGCTCATGAATGGGGCATTTGAGCATTAAAGACTTCAATCTCTCCCATGCTTGGGCAATACTCTCTCCATCATGAGGCCAGAAATTATATATACGGTTTCGGTCTTTGTGAATTTCACTTGGAGGATAGAATTTAGAATAAAATAGAGGCACAATATCCTTCCAATCAAGAGAATGCCCATCCTTCAGCAGTTTATACCAATGCGCCGCTTTACCAGACAGCGACATAGAGAATAATTTCTTCCTAACTTCATCCATAGAAATACCTGCACACTTGAATAACCCGCATAATTCATGTAAAAACAATAAATGATCTCCAGGATGGACAGTTCCATCCCCTTCATAGCGGTTATCCACAACACGTTCAATAATTTTCATAGGTATCTTGAAAGGAATATTTTCAGTAGGTGGATTTAAAATATCACAAGCATCATTAGAGTTATCGCATATGGGAGATAAAGTATTATCAGAGCAAATTTTCTCCCCTAAAACTGGGAAGCTACAAAGATCATAAAAACTAGCTTCCCCAAGCTTAGACTTTTCCATAGCATTAGCAGTAATTGCGTTCATACTAATAACATTGCTACTAGCATGCAAATAAGGTTCCATAGGTTTTTTAATTTTTGCATCAAACAATTCTAAATCAGGAAAAAGATTAAAAAGCTCACTAATTTTTTTGTTGTTTTCCATTATGCCTAACTAGTGAAAATAAAAACAAGAGACAAAAAGATAAAATTGCAGAATCTAAAGGAGATAGCTTCGAGCACTCACACACCGGCAACAGTGCTAGGAAATAGCTTAGTAGTCGGAGGATGTGAATACCTTTTACCTTACCTCCAACGGCGCCAGAAAATAGCTTGATGTCTACGTGTGCTTCTATTCTTGTAGACAGTGTTGGGCCTCCAAGAGCAGAGTTTTGTAGAACAGCAGCAAGTTTTCTTTAAGTGAATCACCCAAGGTTTATCGAACTCAGGGAGGTAGAGGTCAAAGATAGTCCTCTCAAGCAACCCTGCAATTAAGATACAAGAAGTCTCTTGTGTCCCCAACACACCTAATACACTTGTCAGATGTATAGGTGCACTAGTTCGGCGAAGAGATATTAAAACACAGATGATATAGATGGTGGTAAACGGTAATTGCGATATGAAGTAAATATTGCAGGAAGTAAAGATGCAGTAAAACAGTAAACAAGCGATGTTTGCAGTATTTGGAAACAAGGCCTAGGGATCCTACTTTCACTAGTGGACACTCTCAACATTGATCACATAATAAATAAATAACTTCTCCTCACTTGTGCTACATTCACACTCTCTTGTTGGATAACAAACACCATTCATTGTGTAGGGCTACAAGAGCTCCCTCAAGCCGGAGTAAACAAGCTCCACAACATCCGGAGTTCATATTAAAGTAACCTCTAGAGTGCATAATAGACCGTTGCAATTTAGACCGAGTACTAACATAGCATACACACTGTCACCTTTAAGCTATGAAAGGGGGAATAGATCACATCAATACTATCATAGTAATAGTTAACTCCATAATCTACAAGAGATTACAATCATAACCTACGCCAAGTACTACATGATGCACACACTCACCTTTACATCATGGAGGAGGAATAGACTACTTTAATAACATCACTAGAGTAGCACATAGATTAATAGTGATACAAAGCTCATCATATGGATCTCAATCATGTAAGGCAGCTCATGAGATCATTGTATTGAGGTACATGAGAGAGAGATTAACCACATAGCTACCGGTAGAGCCCTTAGCCTCGGGGGAGAACTACTCCCTCCTCATCATGGGAGACAGCAACGGTGATGAAGATGGCGGTGGTGTCGATGGAGATGGATTCCGGGGGCGATTCCCCGTCCCGGCGGCGTGCCGGAACAGAGACTCCTGTCCCCCGAAACGGTTTCATGATGGCGGCGGCACCCCTGGAGTCTTTCTGGAGTATGATTGATTGATTGAGGGTTTTCCGTCGCGAGGGAGTTTATAGGCGAAAGGGCGATGTCGGTGGAGTCCTGAGGGCCCACACCATAGGGTGGGGCGGCCCCCCCGGCCGCGCCTGGATGGGGAGGAGGCCCTGGGCCTCCTCTGGCCTGGCCCTTCTGGCTCCGTGAGTCTTCTGGCGGAATAGAATTTATGTGATTTTTCTGGATTTTTCCGAGCACTTTGGTTTTTGGGCCTTTTCTGCAATAAACAGACATAATAAACAGAAACTGGCACTGTGGCATCTTGTTAATAGGTTAGTCCAATAAATGCCATAATATGATATAAAGTGCATATAAAACATGTAGGTATTGTCATTAAACTAGCATGAAACATCAGAAATTATAGATACGTTGGAGACGTATCACGGCGGCAGCGGCCGGAGAAAGTAGATCGGGGTGGCTTTGTTTTAGGTTTTGGTGGTGCCCTGGAGAGGCTCGCGCGAGCCGCCCGATAGCCTTCTCAGGCATGGGCGGCGCCAGGGGTATGCCCCTGATACGTCTCCGTCGTATCGATAATTTCTTATGTTCCATGCCACTTTATTGATGATATCTACATGTTTTATACACATTATATGTCATATTCGTGCGTTTTCCGGAACTAACCTATTGACGAGATGCCGAAAGGCCAGTTCGTTTTCTGCTGTTTTTGTTTCAGAAATCCTAGTAACGAAATATTCTCGGAATCGGACGAAATCACCGCCCAGGTTCCTATTTTTCCCGGAAGCTTCCAGAGCACCGGAGGAGGATGAGAGGGGAGCCAGGGGCCCCACACCACACCCCGGCGCGGGCCAGGGGGGCGCGCCCCTAGGGTGTGGGCAGCCCGTGGCCCCTCCGACTCCCTCTCTTCGCCTATTTAAGCCTCTCTGACCTAAAAACACCGACGGGGAGCCACGATACGGAGAAAACCTTCCAGCCGCCGCCATCGCGAAATCAAGATTCGGGGGCAGAAGTCTCTGTTCCGCACTCGCCGGACGGGAATTGCCCCGGAGTCATCTCCACCGCCGTCTCCACCGCCATCTTCACCGCCATCGCTGCTCCATGATGAGGAGGGAGTAATTCACCCCCGGGGCTGAGGGCTCCGCAGCTATGTGGTTCATCTCTCTCTTTATGTGATCTAGTTGAATATCGTCTATGTGCTACTCTAGTGATGTTATTAAAGTACTCTATTCCTCCTCCACGTGTGTAATGGTGATAGTGTGTGCACCGTGTGAGTACTTGGCATAGGCTATGATCATGATCTCTTGTAGATTGCGAAGTTAACTATTGCTATGATGGTATTGATGTGTATTATTCCTCCTACATATGCATGATGGTGATAGTGTGCATGCTATGTTAGTTCTTGGTGTAATTATGTTGATCTATCTTGCACTCTAAGGTTATTTAAATATGAACATTGCATTGTGGAGCTTGTTAACTCCGGCATTGAGGGTTCGTGTAATCCTACGCAATGCGTTCATCATCCAACAAAAGAGTGTAGAGTAGTCCTATTATGTGATCATTGTTGAGAGTGTCCACTAGTGAAAGCAGGATCCCTAGGCCTTGCTTCCAAGCATCGAATCTCCGTTTGTTTACTGTTTTGTTGCATGTTTACTCGCTGCCATATTTTATTCAGATTGCTATTGCCACTCATATACATCCATATTACTTGTATTTCACTATCTCTTTGCCGAACTAGTACACCTATACACCTGACAAGTGTATTTGGTGAGTTGGGGACACAAGAGACTTCTTGCTTTGTTATTGCAGGGTTGCTTGAGAGGGATATCTTTGACCTCTTCCTCCCTGAGTTCGATAAACCTTGGGTAATCCACTTAAGGGAAACTTGCTCTGTTCTACAAACCTCTGCTCTTGGAGGCCCAACACTGTCTACAAGAATAGAAGCACCCGTAGACATCAAGCACTTTCTGGCGCCGTTGCCGGGGAGGAAAGGTAAAAGGTACTCACACTCCGGTTCCAGGTAACAGTACTTTTCTGGCGCCATTGTGTGTGTACTCGAAGCTATTTCCTTTAGACTCTGCAATTACATCTTTTTGTTTCTTGTTTACACTAGTTAGGCATAATGGACAACAAAGAGCTTCTTATTCTATTTCCTGATTTAAGACATGGATGGTTTGATGCGAAAATTAAAAAACCTATGGAACCTTATTTACATGATAGTAGCAATGTTATTAGTATGAATGCAATTACTGCTAATGCTATGAAGAAGTCTAAGCTTGGGGAAGCTAGTTTACATAAAAATAATCTTTTTAGCTCCTCCGCTTTGGAAGAAATATTTTGCTCTGATAATACTTTATCTCCCATATGCGATAACTCTAATGATGCTTCTGATATTTTAAATCCACCTGCTGAAAGTATTCCGTATAAAATACCTATGGAAATTATTGAACGTGTTATGGATAACCGCTATGAAGGGGATGGAACTGTCCATCCTGGAAATCATTTACTGTTTTTGCATGAATTATGCGGGTTATTCAAGTGTGCAGGTATCTCTATGGATGAAGTGAAGAAGAAACTATTCTCTATGTCGCTGTCTGGTAAAGCGGCGCATTGGTATAAACTATTGAAGGACGGGCGCTCTCTTGATTGGAAGGATATTGTGCCTCTATTTTATTCCAAGTTCTATCCTCCAAGTGAAATTCACAAAGATCGAAACCATATATATAATTTTTGGCCTCATGATGGAGAGAGTATTGCCCAAGCATGGGAGAGATTGAAGACTTTAATGCTCAAATGCCCCATTCATGAGCTTCCTGGTAATATCATCATTGATAATTTCTATGCAAGACTTTCTTTTCAAGATAAGACCTTGCTGGATACTACTTGTTCTGGATCATTCACGAGCAATAAAGAAGAGTTTAAAAGGGACCTTCTTGATCGGATTAAGGAGAACGCTGAAGATTGGGAGAACGACAAAGGTAAAGAGTCAGGTATAAACTATGATTATGAATGCATTGAAACTTTTATGGATACTGATAAATTTCGAAATATGAGTGCTACTTATGGTCTTGACTCTCAAGTTGCTGCAAATCTTTATAAAGCTTTTGCTTCTCACATTGAATTGCCTAGGAAGAATTTTGATAAGTATCATGAACCTTTTAAAGACGCTTGCATGAAGAATGAAATTGTTGTTAATGATTGCAATAAGCGTGCTCAAACTCCTAAGAATGCTATTTCCTATAAGCATGTTAATTTTTGTGGAATGCATAGACCTTGTGGAATTAATCAAATAGAAGATGAATATTGTATCCATCACAGAAATGAAAAAACTAGAAAGTGGTCTAGAGCTCTAGATGATCTTGGAGAAAAAGTGTGTGCCCTCTATCCTTTTATTTGTGAACTTTGCCATAGAGTTGGTCATTTTAATTTTCAATGTTCCTCCAATGATAATTCAAACCCCATGAGTGCTGCAAATTTGTATTGTGATGATGAAATTATTCCTAATCAGCATGATGAACTTACCTTATTTTTGAAGTGTGAAGAGTTATCAAGAAAAATTTCTTTGTTAAATATTAACGATCTTGATATTGATGATGTCCTGCATGGTTGTCTTTCTTACTGCATTAATAATTGCCATACAAATACTTACATACAGAATATTTTAGAAGATGACACCTTGCCAAAATATGATAGGACCGCTGTGTGTTTTCAATTAATTAATGAAAAGGAGGGATCCTCCCAAGTTTCTTCTATTGTTTCTAAAAGAAAATCAGGTTATGCGGACAAGCCACCCTTCAAGCCTCTTCCTCCTAAAGAAGGGAACGAGGAGAAGAGAAGAAGAAGAAGAAGAAGGGAACGAAGAAGAAGAAGAAGAAGGAGAATAAAAAGAAAGAGGTAACGGCGTATCCCCGCGTGAATGAGATAACGCTAGGTAACCGTAAGTATGTTGCTCCTAATGATTATTATGATAATGAATCTGAGTACGATGATCTTCCTATACCCTTTACCCATATTAGTGATCATGATTTGGATGAGCATGCTGCCTTTGATATTGAAAATCTCTTTGGTACTGATTATGAAATTAATGATGATAGCATTATTCATGTCCCCTTAAACGATGATATTGAAAGCTCTAAGCTTGGGGATGTTGTGCTTGAAGATCCTGTATTTGAGACATCTACTTTTAGTGAAAATGATGATATTACATATTCAGGTTTAGATAATTGCTATAGAGATGTATATGACACATGTTACAATTATCCTTATGAAACTTGTCATAGTTATGATGGGCTTGCCAAAAACAATTCTTTTAATATGCAACTTGTTTACCATGTTCAAATTCTTGATAATAATCTTGCTCCAATTACTATTAATGAGAATAACTCTTCTTATGCCAAAATTAATGATACTTCTATGCATATGAACCATGATAAGAATGTTTTAAGTGACGGGTATATTGTGGATTTCATCAATGATGCTACTGAAAGTTATTATGAGAGAGGGAAATATGGTTATATGCATCTTAATAATATTAAGTTTCCCCTCTTTATGTTGAGAATCTTTAAGTTACTCGTGTTTTATCCTCTTATGCTTGCCACTTTGCTCTTCATGAATTCATTTGTGTATAAGATTCTTTTGCATAGGAAGCATGTTAGGCTCAAATGTGTTTTGAATTACCTCTTGAAGCTCTCTTTTGCTTCAAATACTATTTCTTGCGGGTGCATCACCAAAATTGCCGAGCCCATCTTAATGGCTATAAAGAAAGAACTTCTTGGGAGATAACCCATGTGTTATTTTGCTACAGTACTTTGTTTTATATTTGTGTCTTGGAAGTTGTTTACTACTGTAGCAACCTCTCCTTATCATGTTTTTGTGCCAAGTAAAGTTTCTATGTCAAAGTTGATGTTATATTTGGGATCGCTGCGCAGAAACAGCATTGCTGTCTGTCACTTACCTGTAGAAAATTCGAAAAAATCTGCCAATTTACGAGCGTGATCCTCGATATGTACGCAACTTACATTAGTTTTGAGTTTTTCCATTTGAGCAAGTCTGGTGCCAGCTTTAAATTGCCTTTACGACTGTTCTGTTTTTGACAGATTCTGCCTTTATTTCGCATTGCCTCTTTTGCTATGTTGGATTCATTTCTTTGATCCATTAATGTCCAGTAGCTTTATGCAATGTCCAGAAGTGAAAAGAATGTTTGTGTCACCTCTGAACATGTGAATTTTTGATTATGCACTAACCCTCTAATGAGTTTGCTTGAAGTTTGGTGTGAAGGAAGTTTTCAAGGGTCAAGAGAGGAGGATGATATACTACGATCAAGAAGAATGAAAGTCTAAGCTTGGGGATGCCCAAGGCATCCCCTTCTTCATCGACAAAGTATCAGGTTCCTTCTCTTGAAACTATATATATTCTTCACATCTTATATACTTTACTTGGAGCGTCTGTATGCTTTTGTTTTTGTTTTTGTTTGAATAAATGATTGTTTGGGAGAGAGACACGCTCCGCTGGTTCGTATGAACACATGTGTTCTTAGCTTTTAATTTTCATGGCGAAGGTTGAAACTGCTTCGTTAATTGTTATATGGTTGGAAACGGAAATGCTACATGTAGTAATTGGTATAATGTCTTGAATAATGTGAAACTTGGCAATTGTTGTGCTCATATAGACTACAAGAAAAGTTGCCATGGCCGACGAAGTTGAAGTCGCGCCGTGGTTGCTGGTGTACCATGGCCGACGATTTTGGTCCCTCCGTGGTGCATGTCAAAACTTTTTTTTTCTCGTTTTTGAGGCCACCTAGCCCGACGAAAGCGGCCAAAACGTGGCGTATGGTGGCCCGGGACGTGGTGCATCTCGAAATCTCGGGTTCGCCGGCCGAGTCAACGCAAATCCGCACCGCCGAGGGATGTAGGGCCCAGATGGCAGCCTCTCTGGCATTGTTTTTTTCTACATCGCGCCATCTCGTTCAACGTTCTCCGATCGAGCCGTTTACGATGCAGGATCATGGGTCCCGCATGTCATCCTCTATGAACCAAAATTCTTTCTATTCTTGGATTTTTTTGACCCCCTGATTTCTGGCTACTTCCTTTTTCTTTTGATCCCTTGCCGCCTTGGAAACGTTGAGACCGCTGCTGCTAAATGGGACCCGCATGTCATCCTCTATGTGCAATCAACTTTCTTTTCTTGGAGTTTTTTTGGCACCTCAAATTTGGTCACTTGCCTTTTTCTTTCGATCCCCTGCGCCTCTCAAACGGTGATACCGCTGCTGCTAAATGGGACCCGCATGTCATCCTCTATGTACTATAAAACTTTCTTTTCTTGAATTATTTTTGGCACCTCATATTTGGTCACTTACCTTTTTCTTTCGATCCCCTGCCGCCTCTCAAACGGTGATACCGCTGCTGCTAACTGGGACCCGCATGTCATCCTCAATGTACTATAAAACTTTCTTCCTGGATTATTTTTGGCACCTCAAATTTGGTCACTTGCCTTTTTCTTTCGATCCCCTGCCGCCTCTCAAACGGTGATACCGCTGCTGCTAACTGGGACCCGCATGTCATCCTCAATGTACTATAAAACTTTCTTTTCCTGGATTATTTTTGGCACCTCAAATTTGGTCACTTGCCTTTTTCTTTCGATCCCCTGCCGCCTCTCAAACGGTGATGGCAGGCTAATGGGACCCGCATGTCATCCTCTATGTACTATAAAACTTTCTTTTCTTGAATTATTTTTGGCACCTCATATTTGGTCACTTACCTTTTTCTTTCGATCCCCTGCCGCCTCTCAAACGGTGATACCGCTGCTGCTAAATGGGACCCGCATGTCATCCTCTATGTACTATAAAACTTTCTTTTCTTGGATTTTTTTTGGCACCTCATATTTCGTCACTTGACTTTTTCTTTCGATCACCTGCTGCCTCTCAAACGTGATACCGCTGCTGCTAAATGGGACCCGCATGTCATCCTCTATGTACTATAAAACTTTCTTTTCTTGGATTTTTTTGGCACCTCATATTTGGTCACTTGACTTTTTCTTTCGATCCCCCGCCTCTCAAACGGTGATACCGCTGCTGCTAAATGGGACCCGCATGTCATCCTCTATGTACTATAAAACTTTCTTTTCTTGGATTTTTTTGGCACCTCATATTTGGTCACTTGACTTTTTCTTTCGATCCCCTGCCGCCTCTCAAACGGTGATACCGCTGCTGCTAAATGGGACCCGCATGTCATCCTCTATGTACTATAAAACTTTCTTTTCTTGAATTATTTTTGGCTCCTCATATTTGGGCACTTGCCTTTTTCTTTCGATCTCATGCCACGTTTGAAACGTTGAGGAACCTGCTGGCTCATGGGACCCGCATGTCATCCTCTATGTGCTATAAAAGTTTCCTTTGTTGGATTTTTTTCACCCTCTGATTTTTGGCTTGCCTTTTTCTTTTGATCCCCTGCCCCCTTTGAAACGTTGAGTAAGCTGTTGGCTCAAGGGACCCGCATGTCATCCTCTATGTCCATCAACTTTCTTTTCTTGGATTTTTTTCACCCCCTAATTACTAGCTACTTTCTTTTTCTTTTGATCTCAAGCCGCATTACAAACATTGAGACCGCTGCTGCAAAATGGGACCCACATGTCATCCTCTATGTACAATAAATCTTGGATTATTTTTGGCTCCTGATATTTGGTCACTTGCCTTTTTCTTTCGATCTCATGCCGCCTTTGAAACGTTGAGTAAGCTGCTGGCTCATGGGTCCCGCATGTCATCCTCTACGAACAATAAAAGTTTCCTTTCTTGGAGTTATTTTTTACCCCTAATTTCTGGCTATTTGCCTTTTTCTTTTGATCCCCGCCCCGTTGAAACGATGAGGACGTTGTTGGCAGGTCGGTCCCACATGTCATCCTCTATGAACAATAAAAGTTTCCTTTGGTGGATTTATTTTTGACCCCTAATTAATTTCTGGCTATTTCCTTTATTTTTCTTTTGATCCCCTGCCGCCTTGGAATTGTTGAGAATGCTGCTGCCTCATTTTTCTTTTGGTCCTGTGCCGCCTTGGAAACGTTGAGACCGCTGCTACAAAATGGGACCCGCATGTCATCCTCTATGTACAATAAAGTTTCTTTTCTTGGATTATTTTTGGCTCCTGATATTATGTCACTTGCCTTTTTCTTTCGATCTCATGCCGACTTTGAAACGTTGAGGATGCTGCTGCCTCATGGGTCCCGCATGTCATCCTCTCAGAACGATAAATGTTTTGTTTTCTTGTTTTTACCAACTGATTTTTGGCTTTTTTTATTTTCGATCCCCTGCCGCCTTTGAAACGTTGACTCCGCTGCTGGCTCATGGGTCCCCGATGTCAGCCTCCCCGTACAAGAAACATGTGATATTTTATTTTGCAGACAATAAACGTTGTATTTCGCTCTGAGCTATTGCAAACGGATAAATTAAATCTTTATATCTACATAAACAAACTTATATGTTGAATCTCCTTGTTTTTTGTTTTTGCGAAGCATAGGACTTTCCTGTTTTTTTTTTTTGAGAAAAATCCGACCTTTCCTGTTTTGGAGTGGGCTGAAATTGTACGAGTCAAAAGGCCCAGCAGTATAGTTCGAAGGCCCAGATGTCCAGATACAGCCCAATTAAAATCTTTCTTTTCTTGGATTTTTTTCACACCCTGATTTCTGGCTACTTCATTTTTCTTTTGGTCCTGTGCCGCCTTGGAAGCGTTGAGACCGCTGCTACAAAATGGGACCCGCATGTCATCCTCTATGTACAATAAAGTTTCTTTTCTTGGATTATTTTTGGCTCCTGATATTATGTCACTTGACTTTTTCTTTCAATCTCATGCCGACTTTGAAACGTTGAGGAAGCTGCTGGCTCATGGGTCCCGCATGTCATCCTCTATGAACAATAAAAGTTTTCTTTGTTGGATTTATTTTTTTCCCCTAATTTCTGGCTATTTGTCTTTTTCTTTTGATCCCCTGCCCCCTTTGAAACGATGACGACGCAGCTGGCAAGTCGGTCCCACATGTCATCCTCTATGAACAATAAAAGTTTCCTTTGATGGATTTATTTTTTACCCTAATTAATTTCTGGCTATTTCCTTTTTTATTTTGATCCCCTGCCGCCTTGAAATAGTTGAGGATGCTGCTGCCTCATGGGTCCCGCATGTCATACTCTCAGAAAGGTAAATGTTTCTTTTCTTGAATTTGTTTACCAACTGATTTTTGGCTTATTTTTTCTTTCGATCTCCTGCCACCTTTAAAACGTTGACGACGCTGCTGGCTCATGGGTCCCCAATGTCAGCCTCCCCATACTGCAAATCCTCTTTCTGCAAAGGTTGTATTTCTAGATAGATAAGGTGGATTCGAATCTGCCATGGTTCAGGCAGCTCAGGTAAGCCTTCTTGCACTAATTAATGGAAGTAGTGTATCGCAAGGTCAAGACATGTGGCTCAGTGTAATGAATCTATATGAATCATGTTGTGGGTTCAATCTGATAGTTCTCTAACAGGTCAGCCAAAATAGAAATTAAGTTTTTTTCTAAAAGGGAAATGCAAATTAAGATGAACACAAACATTAGTTATCATAATAGCTGATCATACATACATACTTGCTAAGAGCAAAAGCTTGCCAGAGTTTTACCACCCATACAATTAATTAGCAGTTCAGATAAGATAACCTTATATAAGTATAACTACAAATGCATTTGCTAAGGGCTCATGGGACAACAGAACTAGACAACCGCGAACTTTATGACCAGCATGTCACAGCGGCATCGAAAGATCTTGACCTTCAACTTTGATCCAATGCGAAGTTTGGCACCGTCAATGAACTTTTTCCACCTGGAAGTAACAGCCAAGCGGCCATCTGTGGGACTGACAGAGTACCGTCCCTCCACGGTGAGACCTTCACTCTCCATGACGAGGGATATCTTGCCCCTTCGGCCAGCATTGAGATCCTTGGAGATACTTTTAGGCAATTTCTGATTCAAAGCAAGAGATACCACCAAAAATTAGTCAATGGCACCAATGCACTGAACCATGTGAGACTTTGAGCAGAGAAGACATCAAGATAAGAGCAGTTATGCTGTCATATACTCACGAACATAGCCTTCAGATGCGTCCTGGTCACCACACGGGTGGCCACAGCAATGAGCTGAGACCTCGGTGATCTGGCTGGGGCAGGTGCATGAGCCTGGGCTGGTACACGAGCTGGTGCTGATGCAGGAGACTGCTGGGCAGGTGCAGTAAACGGTGCCTCTAGAGGAACCGGTGCTGATGCAGGAGACTGTTGGGCAGGTGCAGTAAACGGTGCAGCTAGAGGAACCAGTGCTGATGCAGGAGCCTGCTGGGCATGTGTAGTATATGGGGCCTCTACAGGAACCAATGCTGATGTAGGGGACTGCTGGGTAGATGCAGTAAACGGAGCTGGTACAGGAACCGGTGCTGATGCAGGAGAGTGGGAAGCCGGTGCCGGTGCTGGTGTGGTTGCCCTTTGTGACATCCGCTCCTGTTCCGTCAGGGGATCTGCAGCTTTGATCATGTTAAACCCAGCAAGCTAGAACAGAGGGAATGGTTTAGAACAACTGCTCAGAATGCAGTTATCAAAAGATATGAGTAGAAAAAAGTTACATATTATATATTTGGAAGTGTCTCCAACTCTGTAAGCAGTTACGTATATCTGCCCGTTTGAGTTTCTGATCCTCAGCTCGTCGCCCTTCTTCAGACCGTAGTCAAAAGCAAACTTTCTCCAATCATGTCCATACAAATATGTGATGGCCTGCGTCTTGTAGACATACACCTCATAGACCATGTAGGTGTTCATCAATTTGCCATTGCCATGCATAGTGAAAGATCCTTCATGCGGACACATCTGGTTAATCATTGGACGAAGTTCACAAGGTACAGTCTGCATGTGAAAATTGATACAAATGTAAGAAGCAGGAAGACTAAAAACAAGACTTTACTATATGCCAATTCATGCTAAACCACTGAGAATACATACCTGTAACTCTGTGAAGGAGCTACTAGAAAGGTAGATAGAGCCATAGGAGGTGTTATATGCGGGGTATGTACATGGGCCCGCCATATTCCCGCAAGCTCGGCATCGGGATGGTGAAGGAAACATGGGAGGTACTACTGGTGCGTAGCGCTGAACGTAAGTGGAAGAATTAGATTGTGTAAAGTGCATAGTTCAGAGCAATGCAAATGTTGACAAGCAAGTGCATAACACTATGTTACAAACTGAACAGTGAAAAATTAGTGTATGATGAATATAAGCATGCTAATTTGGTGTTTCCGAATTCCAAAAAGCATTAGACAGAGCCAGTGATAATATCAGACATAAATCATGGCATGTATATGTGGCTTAAGAAAATATACCCGAACCCTTGGATGGTTACGGCCCGGCTGATCCTTGGACTTGAGCTTATATAAGCATCCAGAAGGTGGGGCTGACAGTAACTTGGTGGCAGCCTCTGCAGATGCCTCATCAGCAGCAGTTGCAATCCTTTTGACCAATGAAGGCTTAGCAGTTTCAGTCTGCATATAAAAATTGAAGAGCAACAGACATCAGCAGTGATATATAAAATGAATCTATGAGACACTGATGCATATAGTGCTGGATGTAAGTGGAAGAATAGGTGTGTGTGTTTCTGAACTATTGGTAAGCATTAGACAAAGCCGGCAATAAACAGACAAAAATCAAATCATGTATGAGGATTAAGAAAATATACCTGCTTACTGAAAAGGGTACCACCCAGCTGGCCCGTGGCCTTGTGCTTGAGGAGGTTTTCAGAAGATGGTGGCAGCACCATCGTCTTCACAGCAGCCTCATCAGGATCATTTTTTATCCATTTGAGTAGAGGAACAGAAGTTTCATCCTGCATATGAATAGCAACAGAACTCATCATTGATATTTAATAAATCTATGAGATAGACTGATGCAAATAGTGCGGGGTGTAAGTGGAAGAATAGGGTTGTGCATAGAGAACAGTTGACAACAATGCAAATGATTACAAAAGAAGCCAATGGAAATCAACAGTTTATATACTGGATGAGACAGACTGAAAAGTGAAAAATTAGTGTATGATGATTGTAAGCAAACGCAGTGTTTCTGAACTTTTGGTAAGCATTAGACAAAGCCAACAGTAATTAAACAGATAATAATGAAATCATGTATGTGGATTAAGAAAATATACCAGATTCATTAAAAGGTCACCACCCAGCTGGCCCATGGCCTCGTGCTTGTAGAGGTTTTCGGAAGATGGTGCCGGCACCATCGTCCTCACAGCAGCCTCATTAGCCCCATTTTGCATCCACTTGAGTA
This sequence comes from Lolium multiflorum, assembly GCA_030979885.1. Classification (NCBI taxonomy): domain Eukaryota; kingdom Viridiplantae; phylum Streptophyta; class Magnoliopsida; order Poales; family Poaceae; genus Lolium; species Lolium multiflorum. The sequence goes on from CM061748.1 coordinate 225,143,907, forward strand.
AAGGCGCAGCAGTTTCAGCCTGCATAAGAATGGGAACAGATCTCAGCAGTGATATTGAATGACTCTGAGACAGACTGATGCATATAGTGCTAGATGTAAGTGGAAGGGTATGGCCGTGTATGGACAACAGTTCACAACAATGCAAGGGTGTGTTCGGTTCTGAAACAGCGTGGAATGGAATGGAATGGTTCCATTTCAGAGGAATGGAATGGTTACATTTTTGTTCGGTTGGGAAAAATGGAGAGCAGAAGAGATCGAGGTTAAACTAACCAATTGTCTCAAAATTGTAATTAACAATTGCAAATGACATTTTAATCTCAAAGTCGTAATTAACAGCGCCTAATGGTGCTCTTTTAATCTAAAAATCGAAATTAACATCATTTTATGTTGGGTTAGGGGAACTGGAGTAGATGAACATTACTGTATGATGATTGTAAGCAAACGAATTTGGTGTTTCTAAACTTTTGGCTTCGAGATCTTATGGGTTTCAACTCTAGCCTACCCCAACTTGTTTGGGACTGAAAGGCTTGGTTGTTGTTGTTGTTGTTGTAAACTTTTGGCAAGCATAGAAAAAACCGACAATAAACAGAGAAAAATCAAGGCATGTTTTGTGGATTAAGAAAATATACCATATTCATTAAAAGATCACCACCCAGCTGGTGCGTGGCCTTGTGCTTGTAGAGGCATTTAGAAGATGGGGGCGGCATCAACATACTGGCAGCCTGATCAGCCGCAGTTTTGATCTTCCTTTTGAGTAAAGGCCCTAAAGTTTCAGTCTGCATATGAATAGCAAAACAAAAGGCAGACCTCAGCAGTGATATTGAATTACTGTATGAGATAGACTGATGCATATAGTGGATGCTCTTAGCCTTTTGCAGCGTGAACACTAGCTATGGACAGACAAAAAACTAGTTAACTCAGCTTTGTCTAGATATGAATGTACTACCACCATCCAAAAGCTTAAGCCTTATTTATTTTTGAGAAATCAAAACAAGCAAAGTTTGACCAAAATTTTAGAACATTCTATCAACAAATATAATACTGTGTAGATACCGTAGGAAAATATATTTTATTATCTATTTAATGATATTAATTTTGTATTTTGCATGTTACTGATTTTTGGTAAAAGCTTAGTCAAACATGGTATAGTTTGACTTTCTAAAAATAATATAAGCCCAAAGCTTTGGGATGGAGGCAGTAGTATCTAGAGCTAAAACACATCTAGATACATCCGTATCTACAGATAGTTGAGTCAATTAATTTGGATCTGAGGGAGTATCAGATTCAGACTACATCATGGTAAGTTGGTTAAAAAAAATTACCCCTGGGCGGTCCCTGCCCAGCTCGGCAGTGGCATTTCGCTTCTTGTGCTGCAGATCGGGCCATGCTCCTGCAGCAGGTGGGGCGCTATTCTCGTTCCCCATAGCCTCAGCACGGAACCTGGAGGTACCAACCTGATACAGAGAATATAGAGCATGGTGTCACAGAGGCTTTACGCACAAACAGCTGAAGACATGTGCTACTTTAAGCATATTCCAGAACAGGAACAGATTGAGGATGCAGAGACCAGAGAGACACTTAAAAGGTAAAGAGTGGATAAGCAAACGGAGTACCTGCTTCGCGGGGCTGGGGACGCAGCTCAGGCTCAGCCAACTGCCCACATGCGTGGTGGCCTTACGCTCCATTGCCCCCACCGCCGAGGTCTTGCCTTTCCTGTACAAGCTGACAAAAGATACAGTGAGGATCAGCAGAAACTACAAAGGTTGCAAATGTCGACAAATAAAGGAAGAACACCCCAATCCAAGCAAAGGTAGCCCCCGCCCCCCACCCCCATCAATCACTCCCAGCTCGAGGGTGACCAGAAAGACACCCCTTTGCCCAGAATAGGAAAGAGATGCGCAAGATATCGAGGAGAGGAAAAAAGAACCGATCTCGAGAAAGGAGAGAACATTACTAGTCCTACCTAATCCGCTTGGGCTAGATGCAGCTTGCCCCTCCAAGCTGGATGCCTGGACGGTGGAGGCGAAAGGAGGGGATCGAGCTAGCGGCTTGCATCCGTCGGCAATCGGCACTCGATCGGGAGAGAAGGGGTGCTACATAAAGGGGAGGGGTAACATATTTTATTACACAGTGAACTTACTGATGTGACTAGTCATTACATGTCTCACTGAAACTAGGGCCCATAGTGTGGCACCCCAAATTTACTTGAAGCTGCCCGGCGGGACGCATTGGCGCGTCAAGAAACCCCCGAATTGTAGCGGGGAAATGAAACATTTCACAAAAATTCGAAATTCAAGCACACCGCCACGCGCCAAGCACGCGGCTGTTCCTTCCTCTTCCTCGGTTCCTCCTCCCCTATCCGAAAAACCCCAAATCCCAAGCTCAAACCAAAAAAAAAATCCCCTGGCCGCCATGCATGTCCTCGTTAACCCGCTGGAGATCGTTCCCGGACGATGCGGACCACCCGCCCTGAGATCCAGAATTCCGTCCACCTCGAGGCACTGCGTGCTGTCTCGCAGCAGCGGCTTGAGGGCGCTGAAGAGGAAGTTCCGCCGGAAAGTGCTCATGGCAACCGTGCAAGCTCACCGGCGTGCTGTATCCCGAGAGGAACTGGTCAAAGCTTTGCTATTCGCCACACACAAAAAATTGCGGGCCAAGATCTGGTCAAAGCTTCGTCGATGGCTTGCCGCGAGAGGCTTGGAGTCCAGAGTCAATAAACTAGCTGCTCGAGGACTTGGGCGGTTTACACGGATTCATATTAACTGACTCAAGTTTGTTAGTCTAGTTAACAAATGCATCTAGATACATCCATATCTAGACAGAATTGAGTCCATTAATATGAATCAGAGGGGAGTACCTGAAAGTGTTTCATGCTACCAACTAATGCGCTGGCAGGAATCGCTGTAGAAGTAATTGTGCTACTACTTGTACGATGAACTGATTGTGTGGGTGTCGAATTTTGCAACGCGATCATCCACTGAATGCTTAATCTAGCGCCAAAGGCGTACAAATCATAACATACTACAGCACCAGAACATAAGAGTACGAATCATAAAGTAGCTCAACATTTTGCATCAGGGCTGGGTGGTCCTGAGACTACCGGGACGCCCCTGATGATCTCCGGGTGTGCATCCTCTTCAACGCAAAGCTGTGTACTCGGTCCACGGCCTCCTTCTGTAGGCTGGATAATCTCAGGTGCAGGACCTTCGTCTATGAGAGGCTCGTCATCAGTACCATCCACAGGTGCATCAGGGCTGGGTGGTCTTGAGACTACCCGGACGCCCGTGATGATCTCCGGGCGTGCATCCACTTCAACGCAAAGCTGTGTACTCGGTCCACGGCCTCCTTCTGTAGGCTGGATAATCTCAGGTGCAGGACCTTCGTCTATGAAAGGCTCGTCATCAGTACCATCCACAGGTGCATCAAACTGAGATTCATCTTCAAATCTCCCATCAAACTGAGAGACCTCTTTAACTCTATGCTTCTGCAATTAGTACATCAACCGATTAGACAAACATCTAAGGGATGCAACCTGAACAAATGCCGTTTTACATATTTACCTTCTCATCTGGCACAGCACATGTCCCAGAGCTGAAACCCGTTTCCTGAAGCAAGCGCTTTTTCTCTCCTTCCCGTCCATCCATCTGCAACAAGTTAAATTTGAGTACAGAACCTTGCACAGCAATGCAAACTATTGATTGAAACAGCGGCAGCATCAATATAAATAATTAACTACATATGCCAGCACACATACAGTGTGAGCAAGATCTGCTTCTCCTGCTAAAGGATCATTATATGGTTCACCATGCTAAACCCGCCTAACATATGTGCGGTCCATCCCAAAAATGTGTAAATGATCTGCCACTACAGGGTGAGGCCTCTTCTCACCATTCATACATGTGCAGCGCGGGCAATACACGTCCAGGTTGTGACCATCATGAGCTCTAATAAACCCCATAAAGGGTTGAACACCATTTATATATGAAGGGGAACATAAGTGTCCATGCAGTTTCCAAGTTCTGTCCATCTGTTTAATTATGAGATACAGTGGTTGGTGATTAATTTAAGGCGAAGTAGGAAATGTATATCCATCGAGTACAAAACTATACTACATGATTATGCATTTCAGCAATCATGTCGAGTACAAAACAAAAAATGCCCATCGACATTTTAGCAAACAGATCGTGTACAAAACTCTGCCATGGCATTTCAGCAAATTAACGGATCGAGTGCAGAACTGACTCTATATGCCCACGCAAATGAACAAATTGATCGATGACAAATCGAGCGGAAAACTATAAAGTGCCAATTAGTTCGAGCATACTGACGAATTTTTTAGCAGCATCAAGAAAATATAAATCGTTAGGCTGTCTTGCCCGATACATGATTGAGCTAGAGATAGCAGCCCTACCGTGGATCAACTTGACCGCCGGTGCGTCTCGAGAAGAACGACGGGGAGGAGAAGCTTCTTCTTCGCACGGACGGGACGGGGAGGGGAAGCTCTTCGCACGGACGGGGATAAGTTGTGTACGGGTGGGTGGGGGGTCATGCGGCCGGGCCGCCGGGGTGATAATTAAGGTTGGTAGGTGGCGTTTAATGGAGTTGCGTGTGTAATTTGCCGTGCACAAGGTTGAGGAATAGGCGGTTCCCTTTGCCGCGCGCACAATTCAAACTATCCCGCCCATGTAGTTTAAATTCGCCATATTTTCGTTAAATCGACATAAAGTCATGTGAGTGGGGGAAAATTAGCAAAGTTGCTTGAAAAATAGTAAAACTCTGGAATTATCCTTTAAATATGCTCTACTTCGTGTGAAAATCGGGGTGTGGAAGCATGTTGAGCTGTTTTATTTGTACTTTCTTCATTAAAACTCCCATTTTATGCACTTTGGATGGAAAGAAATCATTTGTACATAAATTTTGACAACGCCATTTGCAAACACTAATTGTTTACATGCCAAGATGCACCCATCCACCAAATATATATGTGGCAAAAGTTTATCACAATCTAGCAGATATGCATAATTAGTGAGGGACCCCTTTTGATTTTGTGCAATTTCCACTAATTAGGTAGAGATCGAGAAGGGTTAATTAATTAGGCCATGTTAGGGGTTATGTGTTTTAATAGGTTGTGTGGATTCAAATACAACTTCTTTATTTGTGTGCTATGATTAATCAAAACTAGATCGATCGACTGCGCACACATTATTAGAGGCGCATGCCTTTGCGCACAAAGTGCATGTGTGTGTTGTTGGCCACCAGAGAGAGAGAGAGAGAGAGAGAGAGAGAGAGAGGTAGAGAGAGCTACATACGAGAGAGCGATTGAAATCCCCAAATTAAACACATATATATGCATGGCACATTTAATTTAATTAGAGGACCGCGAGGCACCCCTGGCCTGCTTGATGCATAATTAAGTGTCATTGGCCTATATATATAGGGTTTAATTAGGGTTTAGGGTTTAGGGTTAGGAGGTTAGCTAGGGTTTAGGGTTTAATGTTTATGGTGTTTAGGGTTTAGGGATTAGGGATTAGGGTTTATTTAGGGTTTAAGGTTTAGGGATCATCGATCGAGTGCGCACACACACATTATTAGAGGCACACGCGCCTTTGCGCATAAAGTGCATGCGTATATGTGTGTGTTTTTTGGCCACCAACGACATATAGATGATCGAGAGAGAGAGATTGAAATCCCCCAAGAATATGTTCAAATATATATTAAAATATATGCACGAATGCATGCATGGTAGGCCATGCATGCACACTAATTATATATATATTATGAGGAAACTTAATCAAATGTGTTTTCATTCGAGAGAACTTGTCAAAATTCAAGTTAATTAATTTATCATCGATAATTATATAATTAATTAATGAATCTCAGGGAGATGTTATACAACATATGATCGATATATAGGCCATGTATATATTAATTGGTTTTAATCTACCGTTTTTGCTAGCTAGCTGCATGCTATATATAGAGCATGTTTTTATTAGATCGGGTTATAGCTAGTATAGTTTAGGGTTATGTGTTTTAATTAACTAGGGTTTGATTAGCTAGGGGTTAGTTATATATATATGGTTTAGGGTTAATGCATGTCACATTTAATTTAACTAGAGGACCGCGAGGCACCCCTGGCCTGCTTGATGCACAATTAAGTGTCGTTGGCCTATATATATAGGGTTTAATTAGGTTTAGGGTTAGCTAGGGTTTAGGGTTTAGTGTTTTGGGTGTTTAGCTAGGGTCTAGGGTTTAGGGTTTAGTGTTTACTGTGTTTAGAGGGTCTAGGGTTTAGTGTTTAGGGTGTTTAGGGTCTAGTGTTTAGGGTCTATGGTTTAGGGTTTAATTAGTGTTTAGGGTGTTTAGGGTTTAGGGTTTAGTGTTTACGGTGTTTAGGGTCTAGGGTTTAGGGTTTAGTGTTTAGGGTCTAGGGTTTAGGGTTTAATTAGTGTTTAGGGTGTTTATAGGGTTTAGGGTTTAGGGTTTAGGGTTTTAGGGTTTGGGGTTTAGGGTTTAGGGTTTAGGGTTTATGGTTTAGGGTTTACGGTGTTTAGGGTCTAGGGTTTAGGGTTTAGTACGTGTTTAGGGTGTTTAGGGTCTAGGGTTTAGTGTGTTTAGGGTGTTTAGGGTTTAGGGGATTAGGGATTAGGGTTTTAGGGTTGTTTAAGGTTTAGGGATCATCGATCGAGTGCGCACACACACATTATTAGAGGCACACGCGCCTTTGCGCATAAAGTGCATGCGTATATGTGTGTGTTTTTTGGCCACCAACGACATATAGATGATCGAGAGAGAGAGATTGAAATCCCCCAAGAATATGTTCAAATATATATTAAAATATATGCACGAATTAATGCATGCATGGTAGGCCATGCATGCACACTAATTATATATATATTATGAGGAAACTTAATCAAATGTGTTTTCATTCGAGAGAACTTGTCAAAATTCAAGTTAATTAATTTATCATCGATAATTATATAATTAATTAATGAATCTCAGGGAGATGTTATACAACATATGATCGATATATAGGCCATGTATATATTAATTGGTTTTAATCTACCGTTTTTGCTAGCTAGCTGCATGCTATATATAGAGCATGTTTTTATTAGATCGGGTTATAGCTAGTATAGTTTAGGGTTATGTGTTTTAATTAACTAGGGTTTGATCGATTAGCTAGGGGTTAGTTATATATATATGGTTTAGGGTTAATGCATGTCACATTTAATTTAACTAGAGGACCGCGAGGCACCCCTGGCCTGCTTGATGCACAATTAAGTGTCGTTGGCCTATATATATAGGGTTTAATTAGGGTTTAGGGTTAGCTAGCTGGGTTTAGGGTTTAGTGTTTTGGGTGTTTAGCTAGGGTCTAGGGTTTAGGGTTTAGTGTTTACTGTGTTTAGAGGGTCTAGGGTTTAGTGTTTAGGGTGTTTAGGGTCTAGGGTTTAGGGTCTAGTGTTTAGGGTCTATGGTTTAGGGTTTAATTAGTGTTTAGGGTGTTTAGGGTTTAGGGTTTAGTGTTTACGGTGTTTAGGGTCTAGGGTTTAGGGTTTAGTGTTTAGGGTCTAGGGTTTAGGTTTTAATTAGTGTTTAGGGTGTTTATAGGGTTTAGGGTTTAGTGTTTAGGGTTTAGGGTTTTAGGGTTTAGGGTTTAGGGTTTAGGGTTTAGGGTTTATGGTTTAGGGTTTACGGTGTTTAGGGTCTAGGGTTTAGGGTTTAGTGTTTAGGGTGTTTAGGGTCTAGGGTTTAGTGTGTTTAGGGTGTTTAGGGTTTAGGGGATTAGGGATTAGGGTTTTAGGGTTGTTTAAGGTTTAGGGATCATCGATCGAGTGCGCACACACATTATTAGAGGCACACGCGCCTTTACGCATCAAGTGCATGCGTATATATGTGTGTTTTTTGGGCCACCAACGATATATAGATGATCGAGAGAGAGAGAGAGATCGATTGAAATCCCCAAGAATATGTTCAAATATACATTAAAATATATGCACGAATGCATTGTAGGCCATGCATGCACACTAATTATATATATATTATGAGGCAACTTAATCAAATGTGTTTTCATTCGAGAGAACTTGTCAAAGTTCAAGTTAATTAATTTATCACGATAATTATATAATTAATTAATGATTCTCAGGGATATGTTATACAACATGATCGATATAGGCCATGTATATTTTAATTGGTGTTAATCTACGGTTTGCTAGCTAGCTAGCTGCTATATATAGAGCATGTTTTTATTAGATCGGGTTATAGCTAGCTAGTATAGTTTAGGGTTATGTGTGTTAATTAAGTAGGGTTGATTAGCTAGGGTTAGTTACATATATATAGTTTAGGGTTAATGCATGGCACATTTAATTTTATTAGAGGATCACGAGGCACCCATGACCCACTCGATCGATGCACAATTAAGTGTCGTTGGCCTATACATAGGGTTTAATTGGGGTTTAGGATTAGCTAGGGTTTAGGGTTAGGGTTAGGGTACGTTTAGGGTCTAGGGTTTAGGGTTTAGTGTTTAGGGTTTAGGGATTAGGGATTTAAGGTTTTAGGGTTGTTTAAGGTTTAGGGATCATCGATCAGTGCGCACACACATTATTAGAGGCACCCGCGCCTTTACGCATAAAGTGCATGCGTATATATGTGTGTTTTTGGGCCACCAACGATATATAGATGATCGAGAGAGAGATCGAAATCCCCAAGAATATGTTCAAATATACATTAAAATATATGCACGAATGCATTGTAGGCCATGCATGCACACTAATTATATATATATTATGAGGCAACTTAATCAAATGTGTTTTCATTCGAGAGAACTTGTCAAAGTTCAAGTTAATTAATTTATGACGATAATTATATAATTAATTAATGAATCTCAGGGATATGTTATACAACATGATCGATATAGGCCATGTATATTTTAATTGGTGTTAATCTACGGTTTGCTAGCTAGCTGCTATATATAGAGCATGTTTTTATTAGATCGGGTTATAGCTAGCTAGTATAGTTTAGGGTTATGTGTTTTAATTAAGTAGGGTTGATTAGCTAGGGTTAGTTACATATATATGGTTTAGGGTTAATGCACGGCACATTTAATTTTATTAGAGGATCACGAGGCACCCATGACCCGCTCGATCGATGCACAATTAAGTGTCGTTGGCCTATACAGAGGGTTTAATTGGGGTTTAGGATTAGCTAGGGTTTAGGGTTAGGGTTAGGGTTAGGGTTAGGGTATGTTTAGGGTCTAGGGTTTAGGGTTTAGTGTTTAGGGTGTTTAGGGTTTAGGGATTAGGGATTTTAAGGTTTTAGGGTTGTTTAAGGTTTAGGGATCATCGATCGAGTGCGCACACACATTATTAGAGGCACCCGCGCCGCATAAATTGCATGCATATATATGTGTGTTTTTGGGCCACCAACGATATATAGATGATCGAGAGAGAGAGAGATTGAAATCCCCAAGAATATGTTCAAATATACATTAAAATATATGCACGAATGCATTGTAGGCCATGCATGCACACTAATTATATATATATATTATGAGGCAACTTAATCAAATGTGTTTTCATTCGAGAGAACTTGTCAAAGTTCAAGTTAATTAATTTATCACGATAATTATATAATTAATTAATGAATCTCAGGGATATGTTATACAACATGATCGATATAGGCCATGTATATTTTAATTGGTGTTAATCTACGGTTTGCTAGCTAGCTGCTATATATAGAGCATGTTTTTATTAGATCGGGTTATATCTAGTATAGTTTAGGGTTATGTGTTTTAATTAAGTAGGGTTGATTAGCTAGGGTTAGTTACATATATATGGTTAATGCATGGCACATTTAATTTTATTAGAGGATCGCGAGGCACCCATGACCCGCTCGATCGATGCACAATTAAGTGTCGTTGGCATATACATAGGGTTTAATTGGGGTTTAGGATTAGCTAGGGTTTAGGGTTAGGGTTAGGGTTAGGGTTAGGGTTAGGGTACGTTTAGGGTCTAGGGTTTAGGGTTTAGTGTTTAGGGTGTTTAGGGTTTAGGGATTAGGGATTTAGGGGTTTTAGGGTTGTTTAAGGTTTAGGGATCATCGATCGAGTGCGCACACACATTATTAGAGGCACCCGCGCCTTTACGCATAAATTGCATGCATATATATATGTGTGTTTTTTGGCCACAACGATATATAGATGATCGAGAGAGAGAGATTGAAATCCCCAAGAATATGTTCAAATATACATTAAAATATATGCACGAATGCATGGTAGGCCATGCATGCACACTAATTATATATATATATATGAGGCAACTTAATCAAATGTGTTTTCATTCGAGAGAACTTGTCAAAATTAAAGTTAATTAATTTATCACGATAATTATATAATTAATTAATGAATCTCAGGGATATGTTATACAACATGATCGATATAGGCCATGTATATATTAATTGGTGTTAATCTACGGTTTGCTAGCTAGCTGCTATATATAGAGCATGTTTTTATTAGATCGGGTTATAGCTAGTATAGTTTAGGGTTATGTGTTTTCATTAAGTAGGGTTGATTAGCTATGGTTAGTTACATATATATGGTTTAGGGTTAATGCATGGCACATTTAATTTAATTAGAGGACCGCGAGGCACCCCTGGCCTGCTTGATGCACAATTAAGTGTCGTTGGCCTATATATAGGGTTTAATTAGGGTTTAGGGTTAGGTTTAGGGTTTAGGGTCTAGGGTTTAGTGTTTAGGGTGTTTAGGGTTTAGGGATTAGGGATTAGGGTTTCAGGGTTGTATAAGGTTTAGGGATCATCGATCGAGTGCGCACACACATTATTAGAGGCACCCGCGCCTTTGCGCATAAAGTGCATGCGTATAGTTTAGGGTTATTTGTTTTAATTAAGTAGGGTTTGATCAGCTAGGGTTAGTTACATATATATGGTTTAGGGTTAATGCATGGCACATTACATATAGTTTAAATCTCAAGAATGTTTATACATGATAGGCCATATGTGCAAAGGAATTTTTTTCCTCGTGAACTTGTCAAAATTCAAGTTTATCAGTGCCAATGGAAACTAGTCCAAAAAATTACATAGAGGACCAAAAGTACTAGACAATAACTAATAGAACCTGCAACTTTACAAAAAGGACCCCAAAACATATAGAAGAAAATCAATCGAGTCCTTCTGGACCGCACATCAGATCTCTGCTCCGCATCCTTTCCAGCAACTCCGTCGCCGGGGACGCACCACTTGGGACGGTGTCGCCGGTAGTCGCCAGGACGAAGGAGAAGAAGGGCCTCAGCAACGGCATATTGGCTCTGAGAAGGGTCGCTGAAAGTCCAAGATGTGCACGGGCAAGACGGATGACGCCGTCGTATGCCCCGAGCTTGTGAACTTTAGCAGCTTGACTTCCCCATTGGCCAGATCTGAAGCACTGACCAAAGCAAGCCTCACCGTTAGCGCCATCACATTGATGGCACCAGATCGGGGTTTGGCCGGCAAGATCCGCCAGATTCACCATAGGCCAGATCTGAAGCCGATGACGAGATCCCCGACTCCATTGCGCCATTCTGCTCATGGGAAACACTGGATCTAAGCTTACAACAACACTAACTCCCTCGGATCCAAATTAGCTGACTCAACTTTGCTTATCTAAATATGGATGTATCCACACATGTTTTTACTCTAGATACATACACGTCTAAGGAAAGTTGAATCAATTAATTTAGTTTGGAGGGTGTACAATATACAGAGAGAAGTCGGCCTCGTCTCCGGCCGGCGAGGCCGCCGGAGAGAAGGGGGAGAGGAGCCGGGGGAGTGGGAGAGACTCGAGAGAGAAAGAGAAGAGGAAGAAATGAGAGCTCCCTGGGGAAGAACATTATTTTTGTCGTTCTGCTCGTAGTAGCTTGAAACTGAAAATTTCGGCCACGCGCCAAATCATCCCGCCGCATCCATTCGAAAATCCCGTGACCAGTTTTACCCTTTTAACCCTGGTCCGGAAGCTACAACCCACCGACCATGGAGGGCTCATTCGGTAACAATGAAATATCTTGCCTAGATCCCGAACCCTCCCCACAGGCCCACACCCACCCACCAACCATTCGCCCCATTAGCTCAAAAATACTCTCACACGCCAAAGCTCTGACTCTCTACAGTACTAGATCTGCTTCGCCGCCGGCATACTCCTCCACAGCGTAGCCTTGATCGTGTTGGATGTCCACCCACCTGATCCGCTCCCCCGCCGCCCTCGTCACCGACGGATCTGCTTCACCGCCGACCTCGCCACCGACGGATCTGCTTCACCGCCGACCTCGCCACCGACGGATCTGCTTCACCGCCGACCTCGCCACCGACTACCTCGCCGCAGCGGCTGTATCAACTTCACCGAATACCTTGCCAGCCAACCAGATCTGCTTCACTAACGCCCGCTTCTACTGAAACATGGTCGATTCATCGTCTCCCGCGTTCGCCGCCGCTGGAATGCAAGTTGCCGCCCCCGTCCACCCCGCCGCAGCTTGGTTAGTACGCTGGCCCGTTAGATCGCGGTGTTTCTTTAGCCATGTTTTGTGTAGTTATTTGCAGATCTCATATGCCGTTAACTTTCTTGATGTGTTGCTTCGCATGAAGTTTGTTTAAATGTTGTACAGTACAAAAGCATTATCCGGTCGCTACCATCCTGTTCATTCTACTGACACCTGTGTGCATCCACATATTTATAGCCTTGTACCCATTCATTTGCTGCCAACTGTTTTTGTACTGCATGCTATTGTCGCACTGCTTTTATAGTCGTGCTATGGGCATTTCCAATCTGCTTGTTCTTATACCACGTCATTAGCTCACCGCTAGCTGTTTTCTCGTGTCTGCTATTCTCACACTGCTTTTATAATCATGCTATGTGCATTTCCAATCTGCTTGCTCTTATACCTCGTCTTTAGCTTATATAGTTATTGCTGCGTGCATGTCTGGTCTTTGTATTATCGTAGACTGACTTGTCAATGTTATTTTTCCTTGGGATTGATCATGCGAACCACTTATTAGAACATCCAACATTAACAGCGGGGACGCTAGGTAAGGTTGGAATCTGAGTTCGTGGTTGGTAATTTTGGCAGTTTACTTCCGTTATTATCTATAACCTATATGCATTGTTCCTTATGCAAGAGATTAACACTTGGAACCCTGCCATAGCAATGCCATTCATGCTTTACTATGTTTCTGCCTATTTGATATGCTTGTCTTGGAGAAACTTCGAGGGTGATTTGAACCTGACATTTGGTCATTCTTAATGCCAGTTTACTTTATGTGTAAAACCTTGGCATTACCCTACTCTAAATCTGAATGTCTGAAATTCGTATCTCATGCAAAGCAACATCTAGTTGGTTTTAATTTGATATCTGGTAACTATTGGCTTATTCATTTGGCAGCTCAAGTTTTTTGTTATTTGAAACCAGCTGACTTGGTCTTAAATGTGATATCTAAACACAGATTAAGGACAATGGAGCAGGAGGATTAGCATTTCACTTGATGGCTGAACCTAAAATGATAGGCATGTTGACCACGACTAGTGCACGCAAGAGAAGGACCTGCAGTGAGCCAGTATGTGCTTAGTACATGCATCTTATCTTATCTTGTGCTTATTTCTGCTACATGCTGTTATCTGATCTCTACATTGCGTAATACATGTTTGAATAGTTAATTGTTGTAACTATGTTTACAATGTTACCAGAATGCTGTTTTAATGAAGCAGTCATCATTAGAAGATAGTCGCCAAAAAAGGATCTGTAGCGACCCTGTGCAACATTATGATGTAAGTTTGTGCTTAGTACAAGTTCCATACATGTCTTATTTATGCAACTTGTTATTATCTTATATCTACATTGCATAATAAATGTTTGCATAGTTCATCGTTTAACTCTTTTTGCATTATTATCAGAATGCAGTTGTGATGAAGCAATCTTCATTACCAGTGAGGCCCACAAAAAGTTCTGATCTTTCTTCTGATGCATCTTCTCATAGCCGTCAACCTAGACCATTTCTTTCATCAGACAGTAAATATCTCAAGGCTGTACTTTATAAAAGACATGGTATTGCTGCTTTAAGATCTGTAGCTGATATGTTGACAAAGAGTACACAAGATTCAATCAAGGCGATTGCCAAATGTCAACCTGTTATTGATGATGCTAATAGAAGTCCTCAATGATTCTATGTAATTTTTTTATTTGGGCACATTAATTGCCTTGTAATTTTCCTATTTGTTTTATTTGTGTATGTAATTGTGTGTATCATTGAAATCAGATTTTAGGCTCATGAAATTTAATGCAAGTTGACTAGTCAAACAAGTAGGGCCCTACAACAGATTGGGCCGGCCCACTTACAGTAGTGTGGGACCCACTTTCATTTTGGGCCGGCCCACTTCTTTAGTAGGCCGGCCCGGTTACACGATAATGGGCTCCACATGCTTATTGGGCCGGCCCACTTGCTCTATGGTGGTCCCACATGGTAAATGGGCCGGCCCTTTAATAGGAAGGTGGGACCCACCTGTGTTTTGACCCGGCCCACTATCTTGTTGGGCCGGCCCACTTTCTAGATGGTGGACCCCACATACCAAATGGGCCGGCCCACTTTCTATATGGTGGACCCCACACACCAAATGGGCCGCCCTTTAATAGGATGGTGGGACCCACCTGTGTTTTGGCCCGGCCCACTATCTCGTTGGGCCGGCCCACTTTCTACATGGTGGACCCCACATACCAAATGGGCCGGCCCATTAACAGGAATGTGGGACCCACATGTGTTTTTGGCCCGGCCCACTATCTTGGTGGGCCAGCCCACTTGCTATATTGTGGACCCCACATACTAAATGGGCCGGCCCTTTAACAGGAAGATGGGTCCCACCTGTGTTTTTGGCCCGGCCCACTATCTTGTTGGGCCGGCCCACTTGATATATGGTGGACCCCACACACTAAATGGGCCGGCCCTTTAAAAGTGGGACCCACCTGTGTTTTGGCCCGGCCCACTAGCTTGTTGGGCCACCCACTTGCTATACGGTGGACCCCACGCACTAAATGGGCCGGCCTTTAACGGGAAAGTGGGACCCACGTGTTTTTTGCCCGCCCTTGCTTCTTGGGCGGCCCAGTCTTGTAGGTGGACCCCACATGTTAAATGGGCCGGCCCATTTAACTTTTGACCGTCAACATTAGAGGTTAGGCCCGGCCCACGTAACTAATGGACCGGCCCAGCTATATAGTTGACCGGTCAAACTATGTCATCTGGCCCGGCCCGCTTAAGACGTGGCAGGCCTCGTGTGGGCCTACCATCTACCACGGGGTTTCAGCCGGTTAACGCCGTTAACTGCCAGTTAACGGCGTCTGCCACGTGTCATTTTGCATGACGTCAGCAGTCAACGGGCTCCCGAAAACACTTCCGCAACGGTCCGATTTTCCGTGGCGGAAGGGCGCCCAAGCGCGACGGACCGAAAAAATCGTCGTTGGACTTTGCCTGACGCAGTTTCCACAACGGAACCCATATCGTCGGGTTAGGCCCATAGGCGACGAAAAATACCCCTTAGCGGACGATTTTGAGACGTTGTCTATCAGAACTTTTCTTGTAGTGTATAGATCTTGGTTAAGCTCTTGCATCATGTACCTTGTACCCATTAATGAATAATTACATAGAGCTTGTTAAAATTTGGTTTGCATGATTGGTCTCTCTAAGTCTAGATATTTTCTGGTTGAGGTGTTTGAACAACAAGGAGACGATGTAAAGTCTTATAATGCTTACAATATGTTTATATGTGAGTCTTGCTGCACCATTTCATACTTGAGTTTGCTTCAAATAACCTTGCTAGCCTAAACCTTGTATCGAGAGGGAATACTTCTCATGCATCCAAATACTTGAGCCAATATTCATGCCATTTGTGTCCACCATACCTACCTACTACATGGTATTTCTCCGCCATTCCAAAGTAAATTGCTTGAGTGCTACCTTTAAACCATTTTTATCACCTCTGATTTGTGTCAATGTTTTATAGCTCATGAGGAAGTATGTGGTGTTTATCTTTCAATCTTGTTGGGCAACTTTCACCAATGGACTAGTGGCTTCATCCGCTTATCCAATAATTTTGCAAAAAGAGCTGGCAATGGGATTCCCAGTCCCAAATTAATTAAATAGACACTCCTCCATGGTATGTGATTGTTGGACGGCACCCGAAGGATTCGGTTAGCCATGGCTTGAGAAAGCAAAGGTGGGGAGGAGTGTCATCATAATAAAACTAAAATTAAAAGGCACTCCTTCGTGGTATGAGATTGTTGGCAGGCACCCGAGGATTCGGTTAGCCATGGTTTGTGAAAGAAAGGTTGGAAGGAGTGCCACCCAAAAACAAAATAAAATGGGAGCCGCTCTTTGAAGGTTTGCCTGGCAAGGGGGTTAGAGTACCCGCTACCATTCGTTGACAACAACAAACACCTCTCAAAACTTTACTTTTATGCTCTCTATATGTTTTCAAAATCAAAGCTCTAGCACAAATATAGCAATCGATGCTTTCCTCTTTGAAGGACCATTCTTTTACCTTATTGTTGAGTCAGTTTACCTATTCTTTCTATCTTAGAAGCAAACACTTGTGTAAATTGTGTGCATTGATTCTTACATGTTTACCTATTGCACTTGTTATATTACTTTGTGTTGACAATTATCCACGAGATATACATGTTAAAGTTGAAAGCAACCGCTGAAACTTATATCTTCCTTTGTGTTGTTTAAAAGCTTTCTACTAAGAATTTATTGCTTATGAGTTAACTCTTATGCAAGACTCATTGATGCTTGTCTTGAAAGTATTATTCATGAAAAGTCTTTGTTATATGATTCATTTGTTTACTCATTATCTTCATCATTGCTTCGAATCTCTGCATTTATCTCATGTGCTTTACAATAGTATGATCAAGGTTATGATGGCATGTCACTTCAGAAATTATCTTTGTTATCGTTTCACCTGCTCGGGACGAGCAGAACTAATGGGGATGCCGATACGTCTCCGTCGTATCGATAATTTCTTATGTTCCATGCCACTTTATTGATGATATCTACATGTTTTATACACATTATATGTCATGTTCGTGCGTTTTCGGAACTAACCTATTGACGAGATGCCGAAAGGCCGTTGCTGTTCTGCTGTTTTGGTTTCAGAAATCCTAGTAACGAAATATTCTCGAATCGGACGAAATCACCGGTTCCTATTTTTCCCGGAAGCTTCCAGAGCACCGGAGGAGGATGAGAGGGGAGCCAGGGGGGCCCCACACCACACCCCGGCGCGGGCCGGGGGGCGCGCCCTAGGATGTGGGCAGCCCGTGGCCCCTCCGACTCCCTCTCTTCGCCTATTTAAGCCTCTCTGACCTAAAAACAGACGGGGAGCCACGATACGGAAAACCTTCCAGAGCCGCCGCCATCGCGAAATCAAGATTCGGGGGACAGAAGTCTCTGTTCCGGCACCTCGCCGGACGGGGAATTGCCCCCGGAGTCATCTCCACCGCCGTCTCCACCGCCATCTTCACCGCCATCGCTGCCTCCATGATGAGGAGGAGTAATTCACCCCCGGGCTGAGGGCTCCCGTAGCTATGTGGTTCATCTCTCTCTTATGTGATCTAGTTGAATATCGTCTATGTGCTACTCTAGTGATGTTATTAAAGTACTCTATTCCTCCTCCACGTGTGTAATGGTGATAGTGTGTGCACCGTGTGAGTACTTGGCATAGGCTATGATCATGATCTCTTGTAGATTGCGAAGTTAACTATTGCTATGATGGTATTGATGTGTATTATTCCTCCTACATATGCATGATGGTGATAGTGTGCATGCTATGTTAGTTCTTGGTGTGATTATGTTGATCTATCTTGCACTCTAAGGTTATTTAAATATGAACATTGCATTGTGGAGCTTGTTAACTCCGGCATTGAGGGTTCGTGTAATCCTACGCAATGCGTTCATCATCCAACAAAAGAGTGTAGAGTAGTCCTATTATGTGATCATTGTTGAGAGTGTCCACTAGTGAAAGCAGGATCCCTAGGCCTTGCTTCCAAGCATCGAATCTCCGTTTGTTTACTGTTTTGTTGCATGTTTACTCGCTGCCATATTTTATTCAGATTGCTATTGCCACTCATATACATCCATATTACTTGTATTTCACTATCTCTTTGCCGAACTAGTACACCTATACACGACAAGTGTATTTGGTGAGTTGGGGACACAAGAGACTTTCTTGTTATTGCAGGTTGCTTGAGAGGGATATCTTTGACCTCTTCCTCCTGAGTTCGATAAACCTCGGGTAATCCACTTAAGGGAAACTTGCTACTGTTCTACAAACCTCTGCTCTTGGAGGCCCAACACTGTCTACCAGAATAGAAGCACCCGTAGACATCACCCCTCTATGCCCAGGCATACCAATATAATTCGGCTCAAAATTTTTTATTAGGCCCAAGTAGCCAAGGCACGAGCTGACTAGCCCATAGACTCCTCGCCCGAGACGCTGCCTCCTTCCAACGAGCGACCCAGCCTCTGTTCGTATTGTTTCGCCAGGCAACGAAGGCACGAGGCGAGGCACGACCGCACAAGACAGAGAGGCACAGAGCCAACTCTAGCCTAGCGATTGGCGGCTGGCCGGGCTGGGCAAGGCGACCGGTGGCGACCCCCTCACCGGCGACCTGCGGGCTGCGGCCACACCGGCGACTCGCAGCCTCGCGCCCTCGCAGGTAGTAATATCTCCTCTCTTGCCTCTTCACCATTTTGATTTAGGATTTAGATGTTCATAGTTGTCTATTAAATTCGAAATTACTTGGACCAAATTGGTATTTTAGGCTCATGCTGAAGCTGAGGAGAAATTTGATATGTTCTGTACACCAAGAGCATCAATCCGAGCATCTCTTTGTTCAAGCAACTCACAATACAAGGCTTTGTATTTGCAGCGTTTGACATGGACACTCAAGTGTTTGAGGTTTCTATTGCATCAAGGCTTGACATTTAGAGGACACGATGAAAGTGAAGATTCACTAAATAAAGGAAATTTCCTTGAGCTCTTAAATTGGCTTGCAGGAAATTTTGAAGAGGTTAACGAGGTGGTTCTCAACAATGCTCCACAGAATTGCAGGATGACTCACCATGACATACAACATGAGCTGATCAAATGTTGTGCACGGGAGACTACTAAACTACTCATTGAAGAACTTGATGGTGGTCAGTTTGCAATACTTGCAGATGAATCTAGTGATGTGTATCAGAATGAGCAGTTGGCTGTTTGCTTGCGCTATGTTGATAAGAAAGGAAGGGCAGTTGTAAGATTACTTGGTCTTGCTCATGTTGAGGACACTACCTCTTTGACACTTAAAGCTGCAATTCAAGAAATGCTTATGGAGTACAACTTGACATTTGCCATGGCCCGTGGGCAAGGATATGACGGAGCTAGCAACATGAAAGGTAATGCCAATGGTCTGAAAAAACTAATTATGGATGAGTCTCCTTCAGCCTATTATGTGCACTGTTTTTCCCATCAACTACAGCTAACTCTTGTAGTTGTTGCTAAGGAGAGTGGAGATTGTACTTGGTTCTTTCAGCAGCTTGCACACTTGTTAACTGCTCTTGGCATGTCTTGCAAAAAGATGAGGATGCTTCGGATTGCTCAAGCCGAGGAACTGATTGATGCATTGGATTTGGAAGAAGTACAAACAGGGACTGGGCAAAATCAGGAAATGGGTTTGGGAAGGCCATGTGATACACGTTGGGGCTCTCACTTCACGACAGTGAACCGTGTCCTCTCTCTATATGCTGCAATAAAGAGAGTCCTAAAGAAGATTGAAAAGGATTACCATGGTGCGGAGGCTCAAGCTGCTCTATCAGTGGAGACATCAATTTTGTCATTTGAGTTTGTTTTCATGGCACACTTGTTGCAAGAAATATTTGGATACATGATACGTCTCCAACGTATCTATAATTTCTTATGTTCCATGCTAGTTTTATGACAATACCAACATGTTTTAGTCATACTTTATAATGTTTTTATGCATTTTCCGGCACTAACCTATTAACAAGATGCCGAAGCGCTAGTTCCTGTTTTCTGCTGTTTTTGGTTTTAGAAATCCTACACAGGAAATATTCTCAGAATTGTACAAAACAAAATCCCACGGTCTTATTTTTCACGGAGCCTTCCAGAACACCGAAGAGGAGACGAAGAGGAGACGCGAGGCGGCCACACCATAGGGGGCGCGGCCCCCCCCTGTCGCACACGCCATGGGGTGGGCCCTCGGCGTCCCCTGACTATGCCCCTTCGCCTATTTATTCTCTCCGTCGTGAAAACCCTAGTACCGAGAGCCACGATACGAGAAAAGTTACTGAGACGCCACCGCCCTCAATCCCATCTCGGGGGATTCTGGAGATCGCCTCCGGCACCCTACCGGAGAGGGGAATCATCACCGGAGGGCTCTACATCACCATGCCCGCCTCCGGACTGATGCGTGAGTAGTTCATCCTTGGACTACAGGTCCATAGCAGTAGCTAGATGGTTGTCTTCTCCTCTTGTGCTATCATGTTTAGATCTTGTGAGCTGCCTATCATGATCAGGATCATCTATTTGTAATGCTACATGTTGTGTTTGTTGGGATCCGATGAATATTGAATACTATGTCAAGTTGATTATTGATCTATCATATATGTGCTATTTATGTTCTTGCATGCTCTCTGTTGCTAGTAGAGGCTCTGGCCAAGTTGATACTTGCGACTCCAAGAGGGAGTATTTATGCTCGATAGTGGGTTCATGCCTCCATTGAATCTGGGACAGTGACAGAAAGTTCTAAGGTTGTGAATGTGCTGTTGCCACTAGGGATAAAACATCAATGCTTTGTCTAAGGATATTTGTGTTGATTACATTACGCACCATACTTAATGCAATTGTCTGTTGTTTGCAACTTAATACTGGAAGGGGTGCGGATGCTAACCTGAAGGTGGACTTTTTAGGCATAGATGCATGCTGGATGGCGGTCTATGTTCTTTGTCGTAATGCCCTAAGTAAATCTCATAGTAGTCATCATGATATGTATATGCATCTCTATTCTGTCAATTGCCCAACTGTAATTTGTTCACCCAACATGCTATTTATCTTATTGGAGAGACACACCACTAGTGAACTGTGGACCCCGGTCCTATTCTTTTACGTCTGAAATACAATCTACTGCAATCACTGTTCTCTGTTGTTTTCGCAAGCAAACATAATTCTCACACCATACGTTTAATACTTTGTTTTTCACCGGTGAGATTGACAACCTCCTGTTAAGTTGGGGCAAAGTATTTTGATTGTGTTGTGCAGGTTCCACGTTGGCGCCGGAATCCCGGTGTTGCGCCGCACTACACTCTTTCACCAACAACCTTCACGTGGCCTTCATCTCCTACGGTTCGATAACCTTGGTTTCTTCGAGGGAAAACTTGCTGTACGCATTACACCTTCCTCTTGGGGTTCCCAACGGACGTGTGCTTTACCGTCACAAGCAATACACAGATGACTTGAGTAGAGCTTTGCAAACAAAAGACCAAGATATTGTTCATGCTATTCAGCTACTTGACAATATGAAGTATCACTTGGCGGGCTTGAGGTCTAATCCCGGATGGGATGATTTGCTCATTAAGGTAACATCTTTCTGTACAAAGCACAACATCAAAGTTGTTGATATGAAGGCACGTTACTATCCTGTTGGTCGACCTAGAAGAGGTGATCTCTTTAATGGTGCAGATAATTACCATCGCTTCCATGTTGATATGTTTGTGAGTGTGATTGATAGGCAAATTTCAGAACTAAATGGAAGATTTGATGAGGTAAACACAAACTACTTAATTGCATGGCAGCATTCTCCCCGTTCGCTCATTTGCTGCTTATGATCGAAATAAGTTGGTCAAGCTTGCTTCACAGTTTTATGCTACTGATTTCACAATTGATGAATTGGCAAGACTTCCATGGCAACTAGACATGTATATTACTCATGTGCGCAGAGATGAAAGGTTTAAAAACTTGAAGAATATAGTTTTTTTTTAACTGCTTGAAGAATATAGTTGAGCTTTCAGTTATGCTTGTGGAGACAAATATGCATGCACAGTACTTTATTCAATTATGTGAAGAATAAGCTAAGAAACAAGATGAGTGATGATTACTTGAACAATTGCATGGTTATATTTGTTGAGAGAGAATTATTCAATCAAGTGAAGGATGAGGATGTCATCAATCTCTTCCAAAAGGGTGCCCGCAAAGTTATATTGTAAGAGGTATTGCCTCTTTCCATTGAAATTTGTTGTTGTACTTCGATTTGTATGGATTTAAGCACTTTAGTATTATGTATTTTACTGGAATAATTGTTATAGTTCTACTGAAATTATTGTCCAACTGAAAATATAGCCTATATAGGCTTTTGTTTGTGCTTTTTCTAAGCTTTATGAAAATTATAGGCGTTTGCTCGTGTTTTTGTTTGCTTTGAGAACATTTTTTTTGGCTGGTGGGAATACCCACCAGCATTTTCCTGGAGCCGCCGTTGTTCTCAGGTCAGCGGTTCTCCTGTGCTTATTCTTCCACTCCTACATAATTGTAGTAACTTGCCAGGCTGCTAAATAATACAGTGCCAGTTGAAGTCTTAGCATGGACCTTTCATCAAGCTGTACAGTGTTTTCTGAACTAGCGATCCTTAGAATGATTATGCGAAAAACCACAAATCGGTGAAGTCATACTGTAGGAACCAAAGGATGCATAGCTTTATTCATTATGATGAGTTAATGCTTGATAAGAGACAGAAGGATGTCTAGCCTTCTCACTGATTTTCAGTTAACATGAATAGAAGACAGACATGTTATTTCAGACGAACACTAGTGGAAAAATGGCCTTTAGTCCCGGTTGTCGCGACTAAAGTCCCCCCCCTAGTCCCGGTTGTTTACGAACCGGGACTAAAGGTCCATCCACGTGGGCGGCTGGCGTGCGCCAGGGCGAAGGACCTTTAGTCCCGGTTTGTAACACGAACCGGGACTAATGGCTATTTCGTTAAAAAAAATTAATTTTTTTAGATTCTAATTATCTTTCACTCCCTCTTTTTTTCTATTTTTAAAATTTTTATTATTTTTAGTTATTTACATAGTTTAGTGTCTAACTGCAATTATCTCTAGTTAAATTACTTACTCTTGGTCACACTTCCCGCTCGGTCACCCATCCTCCCACACTAGCACGCTTAACTTCCGAGTTCCATTCCGTCCCGCATCCAAGTGCTTCGCGCGCATGTATGTGATACTAGTATCATATTAATCCTGTTAACATGTTGGTTGATGACACATTTATCTTTTAATAAACAAAAGTAATGATGTAATAATAATCTTGAATAAATAAATAAACATTAACTTTTTAATTTGTATAATTTTTTTTGCCAAAAACTAAAATTTCAGATGAAAAAATATTTTTTTGCCAAACCTAAAACCTAAAAATTTGAAAATCTAAAAGGGTAAAAGTAATAGTAATCTTTATGCATGATACAATTATTAATTTTAATTTTAAAAAATAAAAAAATCCGTAATCTATAGCAAAAAGTAAAATCTTCCTGCTTTCGTATTTTCATTTGGAATTTTGAGAATCTAAAAATTGGCTAACCGGCTAATCTATAACAATTTTTTTTTAATTTTCTATCATTCTTTTTTGTATTTTACAAAGCAAAAAAAGGCGATCCACGGGGGGGGGGAGGGTGGGGCGTGGGAGTGAAAAATGGAAAAACCTTTAGTCGCGGTTGAGGACACCAACCGGGAGAAAGGCTTTTAGTCGCGGTTGATGTCCCCAACCGGGACTAAAGGTTTTTCCGCCGGATGGAGCACCCTTTCGTCTCGGATGGACCATTAGTCGCCTTTACATCATGAAGGAGGAATAGACTACTTTAATAACATCACCAGAGTAGCACATAGATTAATATTGATACAAAGCTCATCATATGGATCTCAATCATGTAAGGCAGCTCATGAGATCATTGTATTGAGGTACATGAGAGAGAGATTAACCACATAGCTACCGGTAGAGCCCTTAGCCTCGGGGAGAACTACTCCCTCCTCATGGGAGACAACAACGGTGATGAAGATGGCGGTGGTGTCGATGGAGATGGATTCGGGGACACCGTCTGGCGGCGGAACGAACTTCTGTCCCCGAAACGGAGTTTCGCGATGTGCGGCGCCCCTGTCTTTCGGAGTATGATTGATTGATTGAGGGTTTTCCGTCGCGAGGGAATTTATAGGCGAAAGGGCGATGTCGGTGGAGTCCCGAGGGGCCCTACACCATAGGTGGGCGGCCCCCTCCTGGCCGCGCCGGCTGATGGGGAGGAGGCCCGGGCCTCCTCTGGCCTGGCCTTCGGCTCCGTGAGTATTCAGCGGAATAGAATTTATGTGATTTTTCTAGATTTTTCCGAGCACTTTGGTTACGGTTCGAATATTTCCGAGCCTAATGGGGGTGGACGGAAGCCTCTTTTTCTACTAGTGCGACAACTCACTTCTTAATGTTTAGTGTTCTGTTAACTAAGAATTTTGTTTTCCTTACGAGTAGCTCCTCATATGTGATGCCCCTATTGTTTTTTTTCTTTTTAGGTTTGTTAGATAATTAAGAGATATACATGTGTTACAGTCAATTAGGAAGTTGACGTTTGCCCAACTATCGTTTTGGGATATCTGGTATTGCTTGTGAACTTCATCTCATTTTGGGGGAGCAGGCTAACTCGCTCATACTTCCATAGGGCGATGTGTCGGCATGTTTGAATTCTGGAGTATCATGGAACCACCTGTGTAGTGAATCTATGCTTAACACATCGATACTCCAGAATTCTGGAGTACTACATAGTATGTGATGATAGTTAAGTGATCAGTAATCATTTATTTGATAATAAAAGAAAATTAATGCGACTTAATTTCAGACATTAGATGCGTTATGTTTTCTGGATACTTTCCATGATGATTAGGTAGTTTTTGCAACTTATGTTGCCACGGTATTTTCGTGGTTGAAATCTTTCCAGGTGCAATATGAACTAGTTACAAAAGGTAAACGAATTAGCTCGCCGCGAATGTCCACGTAAAGGCATCTCTCTCACCATCAAGATGAACTGACTGCATCCTCAACTAGAGGCCATGCAAATCCAGTGATTTCTGACCCGTGAGTCCGTGACCGCCCTTGTAAAAGACAAATTAAGTGGAGAAGCCGCAAGAACCTGAAAGCCGAATACAGGTTACGTATCTGTTTATAAAACTCAGAACTCGAACTCTAATCACCAAAGAACACGCCTCGCTAAACATTTAACCATGATATTGTTCCAGCAACCATGTTTAAGAAACAATCAGATCCAAGCTGCTCCTACAACGTAGAGACAATAAATTACCTGTAGAATAGGAATTGATGGAAGGATGGTAGATTTTACTATATACCAAAGTTCCCTAGACTGAATTGACTCGAGCTGAATCACGAAGACGACATGTGATCTTGCAGATAATCACCATATCATGCATGGATTCACGATCCAGCTTGAGTCAATGCAGTGCAGGAAACTAATCTTGGTTCAGGACCTACAGGCCAGATGGTGGAGGATGGGATCTGAGTAGGACGGAGGAACCGAGGCGGCGGCTGCTCACGCTCGTGTGGTTTGAGGACGATAGGTAAGCTGTAATCCACAAGAGACGATTTGAGGATATATATAAGTAAGCGACGGGTGAGCTGCAGACCAAACCCTAGGGCCAGGATAAACAACCTGAAAAGGGATTTGTGTGCAAGGGCCTAGGAAGCGATTAAGCCCACCAATCCTAGGGTTTTAGCCCAACAAAAGAAGCCTACCCTAAAAAAAGGTGAAATGCATTCTAAAAAAATAAGTGAAATGAAGATGAAGGGATACATAGTTGTAGAACTAGATGATACCCCGCGCGTTGCGGCGGGATTGGTGGTAGAAAAGGGTGAATATGATATACCTTTGTCATCGTTAGCAATATATACAATATTTCATGAGATTCATCGACCTGAAAGAAATATAAGACGTGTGCACTAAAAGTAGGAATTAGAACAAATCAACGGCTATGGTGGGTGTGCAAATTGGATCATTGCCGATGCAAGGGATTTATGACTTATGAGGAGTGAGAAAAAGTACTACACTGCATGTTGAAGTGTTTCTAATACAATATCAGTGCCATATCGTATATAAATGTTTGAGCGAAGTCCTTTGGCCTTGCTTAAAAAATAGGAAATATAATGTCAACATATATTTGTAGACTAACCCAACTGATCAGAACAAATTATACATGAAACAATATAAATATGTACTCCATCAATATTGGAGGCATTGGCCACAGTGCAATTGTGTGCCATAGAAATATAGAAATACAGTGGCATGTAATATTTTCATACATGCGATCGAGCATTTCAACATTGAAGTTGATTTACTGCATCAAATGATGACCCCATAATATTTATTCAGTGCATACTTTTTTTCATCAGATATGGACATATCAACTGAGCTTGCATTAACAACCTGGTTTTTTAAATCCAATATATGCGAGTCTGTAAAATCTCATCAATAGTGGAGTTAGATATTCAATTTAGAGACATGATGTGAAGCCAAAAATTGCACAACATTAAGTGGTGCTGCCAACACTTGTCTATGAACCATGCCAACCCGTAAAAAAAGAATACGAAATGAGTCTCTGCCATACTTTTACCACCACTATCAAACTCTACGACCAGAAGTTTCCATGATTAAATAAATTAGTGATACAATTGACTAAATAGTAAATAAATTATTGAAATTCCAGTATAATAATACGTACGATTGTATTGCCAGTAACACGGTATAAATACTTAGATTGCCGAAAAAACAGGCTAGACAGTCCCAAAGACAACCCTTTGCCACTATGACAACGGAAGCTGATAAGTGAAGTGAATCTTAACGATTATGCAAACAAAATGTACGTAATTGATCAAAGATCTAGGGACGAAGCACTTCTAAATCAATAAAAACAGACAATATAACAACAATTACATGAGGGTATGTTCCAGTCTCGGATGCATATAAGATTTGGATATTTAGTTTTCTACATGACAATCATTCGAGAGAGCACACAAAAATATTCCATTCCACTGTAAAAGCGTAGTAATATCAATATGACCCACGTGATGTGAAGTTGTGCACCTATTCCTTTGGCTCTGCAAATCTACTCGCAAATTCACCACGAACATGCGTTAGCCTGCATATTGTGAAAATCAAATCTACAGAGAAGCAGAAGCACCATGAGGTTATGCCAGGGCATGGTGTAGGAAGCATGGATGAAAATCTGTACATGGTTGGAATAGATGTGTAAGATGAAAAAAAATCTCGCCACAACATTCAAAAGAATCACCTGCATTCATATATACGATAGAAAACAATGGGCAAGTAGGTACTCTTGTGCTCCTTGAAACAGTACCGAACATCTTCACCCTTCTGTAAGGCTTGAGCATTGGGATTCTGCATACCACGTAAACATACCCGGACCAAAAGCTGACGAAGTAGGTCAAGTCAGAATAACCACCCTCGTTGATAGAAAGATCTGCATATACGTTCTTTGCTGGAGCAGCTGAACTGTCGGGAGAGGGCATGCTGCCGATGAAATTGGGGTAATGAGATGGATCGAAATTTGGAAGAGGAAGCAGAGGGCGGAGTGGAGATTTGGAGATGTGGAGTGGACGGATTAAGTAGACCACCAGGAAAATTAGAGGTCTTGAATGGTGGAATCGCAATTGTTTGTGGAGATCGTGGGAAAGAGAAAGAGGTTGCGCCGTTACAGAGATTGATGGAGAAGACGAAGGGCTCCTTTGATTTAAAGGATAGGAAAAGCATAGGAATAGGAAAGGTATAGGATTGGAATGACATGTCTACTTGAAACCTATAGGAAGATGAAGTTTGTTTGATTGTAGCAAAGGAATTTTTCCATGAGGTATGAGCTAATGCTTTTTTCCTATAGGAATTACACTACAAGATTCCTATAGGAATTTTTCCTATAGGATATGTTCCTATGAATCAAACAACATGTATAGGAATTTTTCCCATAGGAACCAAATCCTACACAATTCCTATGCAAATCCTTTGAATCAAAGGGCGAAAGCCATGTTGCCTTGGTCAATACAGATTAGTAACAGAAAATATTATGGGGAAAGTAATGGGCTGCTGTATTAATGGGCTGCATGTGAACCTGATGGTGCCATGGTGGCTCGGAACAAAACTGAATTAGACTCGTGCACTGACCCACATAAAGGAGGGAATGGCGGAGACGTGGTGTGTTACAACGTTGTATGTACGTGGGGTAAAAACGATGACGTGGGTGGCTGTGAGACCAGTAAAATGGGGCCATCTATTAAGAAAGAGAAGATTTGGTAAAATGAATAACAAGACAGAAGAAATTCCTAAAATAAAGACATAATAATGTTTACACTGGACAGGTTGATCAAATTGCACGCAATAGTACGGTGACATCGGGCCGACACCGGATGCAATATTTGTTGAATTCACAACCGAACTACCAATCACGGTACTGCCCACACACGAATGTTCTGTCCTTGTTGCATGTTAACACTCTTCTTTGCAATGTCCCTTTTTTTCTCTGATAAAACAAAAAAAAAGGTTAACTTTGAAGTCACATAAAGATCGATACAAGCAAGATAGTTTAGATTTGACCTCTGCATAATAAGATGTGTAGTCCCTCCTACACTTACTATTACACGAAATTGCAAGAGTGGAAATTAGAATTAAGATCAAAGAGGAAACCTGGGCAAAGTCTGGCTGAAAACTTCAAGTGCAATCGGTGACAGCACCTGTGCGTTGGAGGCTTCAACATGTCTTTTTTGTGTATACTACACAAATATGTCAACCAATGAGATAAGTAGCAAACAATGTTTATTCATCTTGCGCATACAACAAAATCGAGGCTTGCAATGTTACCCACCTAAGATTTTTTATGGTACGCCATACCAATGTATAATGTGAAATGATCCTGAACCGTGACCTACTGACCTCAAGTGTCATCTGCGACGGGAAAACAGCAAGACACCAAGGCGATCAAGAGGCGGCTCTAAAACCCATCTAGGGCTTCTTCCCTCTCGTCGGCGACGCTGCCGGTCCGCTCGGCCTCCGGTGGCCTTGGGGCCTTGGAGGTGTGGCGGACCGCAGCCTCTCGCCGGCGGGAAGGTTTCAGTTCTTCGTTTAGTTCGTTTTTGGTGTCTTCTTCGGGATGGTGAGGCGGCGGCTACTTCCTGAAGTCAGAATAAGGTCCTCCCCGTCCTATCCTCGCTCCGGTGGTGCATCTAGCGCCGGCGGAGGACGCGTGGAGTTGTGTGTCCGACGGATCTCCCGTGATCCGGTCGTCTTTCGTGTTCGATTGTGTGGTTTCAGGTCAGTCTCTTCCGATCTACGGTTATCATCATTGGCGATGGTTGCTGCTCTGGTGCGCTGGTCTTTTGGGGCCTTAGCACGACGACTTCCCGTCTGTCTACTACAACAAGCTCTACTACGACAAGCTTTGCCTGGCTCCAGTGATGGAGGGGTGGGGACGCGGCGCGCCTTCGGCTTTTGCTAGTGTATGTAGTCGTCGCTAGGTGGTCCAATGATCTATTTGTAATTTTATTACTTTTAGATATCTTTGTACTACTATTGATGATTATTAATAGATCGGTGGAATTTTCGCAAAAAAAAAAGTGTCATCTGCGACAACACTTTGTGCGTTGGAGGCTTCAGCAAGTTTTATTTCTGTAAACTGGACCAACATGTCAATCAATAAGATAATTAACAAACATTGTTTATTGGAGAGTGAATTCTACTATTTACCCGTTTATCTTTGACACAAATTGATCCCATTTACCAACTTTCCATCCGAAATACCCCATTTGGTGGAAGTTTTACCAATTTTCATTCCTCTTGAAAATTAATGACGGCGGCGGGTGCTTAAGCGGCACGTGGTGTCCTCAAAGGCGGTGGCCAGTGTTTAAGCGGTGGCGGGTGCTACAACTAATTATCAAGTGCGTTGTCATTGCAGCGCTCCTAGTGTTGCTTCTCATATATATGTTGCTATGTACCCGGGCGATGAATGATTGTGACTCTATGAGTGTGCTTAGTCAAATGCCCTAAGGGTGTGTTGTCATCATCCCACTTTTCCCACCAGAGACAGTGTTTGTTAGGTCGGATGGACTCACAGGGCTAAGCTCACTTCATGCAAAAAATGGCTCTTGGCCTGGCCAGGTTGAGAAGCAGAAAACGAGCATAGCATGTGAGCCTGGCCGAGTTGACCCATCCCACGCGTCCGCGAAAGACCCCCCGCTCGGCCTCGCGTTAGGGCAACTCCCACCCCTCGTTCTTTTTCCTCCCACCTGCGCCTCCCGAGCCGCCACTCCTCCGTTCCCCAATCCCGCCGCCGCCAATCATGGGGGGCACGACGTGGTCGTGAGCAACAGCCTCATCTCTGCTCCTCGTTCGACGCCACCGGAGGCCAGCCGCCACGCCTCTCCTCATTGACGCCACCGATGGCCAGCCGCCCCACCGGACCAGGTCGACCACCGCCGGTCCCACCGGCAGCAAGCCATCCTCCGCGTCGTTCTCCTCTACTACACGGCCACCACGCCATTCTCTTCTACTGCCGCACCACCCCGTCCCCTTCTCCAACCGAGGCATCTGAGGTAGTTCTCTCCCTCTGTTTCTTTGCAAAAAAAACTGTGGGTTACATCTGATATCTTCAGATTTTAATGTTGTGGACAATAGGGGTAAGGTTCTATGAAATTGTATGGATGATGAATACTTGGTATGTCCCGTTTGTTTCATTCCAGTGTGTGAAAATGGTTTGTTTTTGTTTCTTTAGATGGATGATTTGGCCAAAAAACGACGTCAACTAATCGTGTATTATGCTGTTGGAGAGTTGCGAGGTGAGATGATCCGTCCTCCCTCCAGTAATATACACCCTAGAATTCAGGAAAACACCTCATGTAGATGGCTGAAATTGAGCATGAAATTCCAGAAGTAGGTTCTACAAAAAAGAAGGCTCCAAAATTTATGACTTGGACCCCTCTGATGTCATCATGCATGATGTGATGTCTCGCCAAAATAGCAGCAAAAGGTGTCAAGACTGACAAATGATTCAAAGAGATCCATATTGGACAAGCAGCAAAAGCTTTGACCCAACTCGTCGGTTACGATGTGACAACTACCCATGTAACCAATCATCTCCGCAAGTGGAAGATCAGGTATCAAAGAATCGAGAAACTAAGGCTTCTAAGCGGGGCACTTTGGGATGATGATCAGAAGATGATTGTTTTAGAAGACCAACCATTACTTGGGACATACCCAAGTATGTCCAAAAAACCATTGTTTCATTGCTGAAATCTGTTGGTGCTATCTTTTTATAGTGCCAAAATGTCTTTTTGTTGATGATATATGTAGGATACTCCTAAAGATGCTGAATTTTTAAACACACCACTTGTGAACTATGAATACATGGAGGCTTGCTTTCCCAATAAGCTAGCTACAAGAAGGTTTGCAATGGGATCTAAACCTATTGATTTGGAGGGTGGATAAACAAATGGTGAAGGTTCTGCGCAAGGAGAAATCCCCTTCGACTTTGGAGTTCAAGGCCTCGGAGCAACTACTCCTTCACCTTCTGCCTCAACAAATAGTAAAAAGAGGAAGCGGGTTTTAAATGACGAAGATGCAGTTCAGGTAAACAACATGTCTGATGCATTGCGTGATGTGGCTGGTGCAATCAATAACACTTGCCATACTGAAACACACCCTGATTTTTGCAAAACGGTTATGGACCTTACCAATTTCAACATGGATGAACGGTTGGCTGTTTTGGATTATTTGACGGAGCATAAGGGTAAAGGCCTTAATTTCATGAAAATGGAAGCTGTTGTTCGTGAAGCCTCGTTCAACCGTATCATAGCGAAAAATCCGGATCTAGTTTAAGATGGTGTGAGTTGATGCAACATCAAAATCTATATATTTTGTAATGCCTAGTATATTACATGATGCAGACTTGGTAATATTTGGACTATGTACTGAAGTGAGCCTTGGTAATATATCATTTTGGAGATTTTGGAGATTTTCGTGCTGTATACTTGCTTCTGTTTTGAATTTATGACGTAATGGATGAAATTTGAAAACGTTTGTGTGCTGATCTCACCAAGTCAGGGTAATCACATCTTACTCACATAAGTCAGGGTAATTACATCTTACTCACATGCATTCTACCAAACAAACTCTGAGTTCAGCATGGGTAAACAGACTCAGCCCACCAAACAACATCTCAACTCATCATATTTCAACAGATACAGGCTGCCAAACACAGCTGAAAATCTCAGCTCACCCTAGCTAGGGTCAGCTTGTATGAGATGGGGTCAGGGGCGGAGCCAGAGATATAATTAAGAGGGGGCAGTTTGTGGCATCAAGGCTATATTTAGCTTACTGAGTGGGGCCATCAATGGTGAAAAATTAACATATTAGCTTGTTAGCGAAAACTGAGTGGGGGCATTGGCCCCCACAGGCTTGTACCTGCATCCCATGGATGGGGTGGGAATTGTGGATTCACCCAGGCTACCAAACACACCCTAAATCTCTAAGAAGGGTAAAAAATGACAAAAATTTCACTAAATAGGGTAATTTTGATTAAAATTGTTAAACGGGGTAATTAATGTCACATATGATAAATTAGGGGATAAAAACTAGAATTTACTCCTTGCAGATACGAACCAACGTAGTCGAGGTTCCCAATGTTTTAAACAGTAGGCCTAGGCCCTGCGTTAAATTAATAACGCCACATCGGCAGAGTACAAAGTGCTGAAGATCAGCTTACAGGCAACTCACACCACAAGAAAGCAACAACAAGAAACACAACATCGTGGTCGAGACCCTCGTCTATCCGCTTGATCAACATAGGAGGAGACACGCCGGGAAGGACCGCCATTGGAGAGCACCAGTCTTCGTCATCACTTGGCGAGCCGTCGAAGTAAGAGCACCCGCTCCCGCCTCCGAAGAAGGACCCTTCCTTCTCGCCCAGGATCGAGGGCGCCGCACCGTCGCGAGGGGGAAAAGCTCCCCAGAGCACGGAGGTCATACGGGACAGTAGCCCAGAACAGGAGAAGCAACAGGAGCACCTCCGCGCGCGATCCCACGGACAACATCTACAACCGCCGCACAGACCAACCAACAAGACGCAAGCTTTAGAACTGCAGCCGCCGACCGAAGACACGGCGGAGCCGCCACTGGCAACCCCCGGAACACGCAGCTCGTCACCCCTCCACCAACCAAGGCGGCGCCTTCAGCAAGGGAACGGCATCACCGCGCCGCCGCCGCCCATTCCGAAAGAATTGGGTTTTCACCCGGGTGGAGGAGGGGGGGAAGGAAGACGAACCTCGTCGACGCCTCCAGGAAGGAGAACGGCGCAGAGCGTCGTCGCCGACGTGACCGCCCCGTCGGTCAAGGGTTTCCCCCGGCCCAACGCTTCCAATCCCGACGCCCTGATGTTGCAGACCCGGCGAGCTCGCCAGGCACCGGCCACACCAGGTTGGGAACCGCACTGCAGGGAAATCACCGTCATCAGATCTGAGGTGGGGGACGGGGTCCTCCGCCCCACGAGCAGCAGCCTCTGCTCCCTCGCCGCCCGCGCAGCCAAGAGGAGCAGCCCGCAGCACCGGCCGGCGCCCTTGCCGTCGGCGCCGCCGCCCTCAACCCTCGAGGCCGCCGCCTCAGATCCCAGGCTCCCACCGGAACAGGGACGCGCCGAACACCACCCTGGCCCGCGTCCGCTCCAGCCGGAGAAGAACGGAGCAGGAGGCGCCGGCCGAGCTCCCGCGCCGGTCGAGACGATCTCCGCGCGTGGTCCTCCCCCGATATCCGCGCCGGAGGGCCGAGAGCCAAGAACCCCGCCGCCCCCTTCACCAGCGTTGCGGGCTTGGCCGCCGGCGCCTCGGGGGGCGACGAGGAGGAGGAGACGGGAGGGGGGAGGGGGTGTGGCGGCGGCTAGGGTTCCGCCCCCTCGGTCGCTAGGAGGAGGCGACGCGAGGAGACGGGTCGGGGGCAGGTTCCCAATGTCACCATCTAGAAAACATCTACGTGGTATAATGAAGAGATTGGTCTAAGAGCACGGATGATTTGTTATGTGGATATAATAGGGTTTTGACTTGAGATAACATCAAAGCATATATATGTTCGACATTCACTCTGGACACGCAAATCCGATTTTACCTGGTCCACAATGAGTAATACTACTTAACCAAGCAAAATACTTAACCAGTTTGCGAGACACACCAAACTGAAACCCACTCGATCGGTTTATTAGAATGATCAAAGTGTTAGAAACTACTGCTGGACCACAATACCAGATCGCTCGATCTCAAGAAAGTAGTACTGCAAGAGAAAGACCCATGTCTGATGATTCCAAGGAAGTTGCTAGCGAATGAAACATGTCTGAAGATGGAGCACGTCAGGGAGGAGAGAGGTACGACACGTCGCGCGCCGTGGATGATGTGTCATGGACTCCATGGATGGATCGTCAACAGCACCGCCAGAGCCAGAGATAAGCCCAGGGCGACGACGACAGAGAGGCAGCAACAGCACGCCATGTCCACACCATCATCGTCCTGCGGTTCAGCTCAAGACGTCAGTTCAGCGACTTGGCACAAATGATGTCGCAAACCACATTACCCACACGTACGTACCGGATCATCCGGAGGATTGGGCAGGATGTTCTCCGCTGCGGCCGCCAGAAAGTTGGCCACATCGTTGGCCGCCGCCGCCGCCGGAGGAGGAGGAGGATTGTCCATGTCGATCGATCGTGCCCGCGCAGCGCAGAGAGAGTGGCGAGTGGTTAGAGACAGAGAAGCGTGTGTTTGGAGAGCTTCTTTGGAAAGCAATGAGAGTTCGAGAGTTCGGCAACCAAGTCGCTAGTAGGCTAGCAGCCAGTGGCCAACCGAGTAGTATGCTTTCGCGTTTAGGGCGTTGCAAAGGCTCCGGTAGGAGTGTAGGACGGCCCCGGGCTGCTCCTGTTCCGGGAAAACTGAAAAGCACCACATGTGAGATAAGTGTGGACTACCCTTGAACAGAGCACGTGAAAGCGTAGCTCAAAAATGGCAGCCCTATCAATCTCTCATATCAAGCAGGCGGATACTCCGAAATAGCAATGGAACAGCCGGCTGCACGCTGCGGTGTCTCTCCGTGATTCGATCTATCATCTTGTTCCTGTGACAGGCAGGATTGAGGTGCCATTGCCATAGAGTTGGTACAACGACTGCTTGAGCTGGGAGGTAGGCACGTTGGTACGCGTTCCATGGCCTTGTTCGATTTTCTCTCACAAATCTTGTCAGTCGATTTGATTGGCAGAAAACGCGGTAACAGCATGTTCATCAAAAGTACTCCCTTCATTCTTATTTACTTCGTGAAGATTCAAAAATAATGAAGACATCGTAGCCATCTCATTATAGATGGGATGTGGGAGCATTTTTCCCGGCCGGTCAGTTCATGTACACAAAATCTTGTCCAATAATTTCTAAAATATGTGATTTTATTTTTCAAAAAACTAGGTGTGGGGTAAAATTTATGAACTTAAACTTTTGTTTCATAATATAATAGTTGCCAACATACGACATAACACCTAGTCTTACAAAATTAGCAAATAGTGGCGTTCGTAATCAAAGTATATACACAAATGTTTCATCCAGAAATAACTGCACATTCGTCTTTTTTACATTTTATAAAACCGTGGAGGCATGATTCTATCCTTACAAAGACATGCTGGTGGCGTAAAGCACTTCAAGGTTGTGGCTATCACTCTAGGTGGGTCTAATTTTTTTGATCCGTGCTAGTCCCTGTATCGACATACTAGCATTCACACACCGGAAAGAGGAGAATCGGGAGCAGGTGGCTAAGTGGGTATTAGCGGTACACGATAATGCCACACACACACACACACAACTCACGTTCTCCCTCCCCTCCCTAACCCTAGCCACCGCCCTCCCCATCTCCCCTCCCGGTGGGGCAAAGTCCATGCGGGGGAATGATGGTGGCGGTGGGATGTCCCTCTGTCGTGGCTCGGAGCCGTGGCTTGATGTCTACGCACGCTTCTATTCCTGTAGACAGTGTTGGGCCTCCAAGAGCAGAGGTTTGTAGAACAGCAGCAAGTTCCCTTAAGTGAATCACCCAAGGTTTATCAAACTCAGGGAGGTAGAGGTCAAAGATATTCCTCTCAAGCAAGCCTGCAATTAAGATACAAGAAGTCTCTTGTGTCCCCAACACACCTAATACACTTGTCAGATGTATAGGTGCACTAGTTCGGCGAAGAGATAGTAAAACACAGGTGGTATAGATGGTAGCAAACGATAATTGCGATCTGAAGTAAATATTGCAGGAAGTAAAGATGCAGTAAAACAGTAAATAAGCGATGTTTGCAGTATTTGGAAACAAGGCCTAGGGATCCTACTTTCACTAGTGGACACTCTCAACAATGATCACATAATTAGATAATTAGATAACTTCTCTTCACTTGTGCTACACTGAATTACTCTCCTATTGGAATCACTAATCATCACGTAGTGGAACATGGGTCCATATGCTCTCTATATTTTGAAATGCATCTTACATACATTTTAAATTTTCAAAAAAATTGAAACTAAAAGTTCGCACGTACATCTTCATGTGCTACGTGCTCACAAAGTCGTTTCATAAAAAATCGACTTATCATGTGACGTGTGTAAAAAAGACAAAATTCAGTGCTAAAAATAATGTTTTTCACAAGATAAACTTTCTCTTTTTTATATAGACCACACAAAATATTGGTTTTTCGTGAAACTTGACGAACGCACGTATATTATATAGATGTACATGTAGAATTTTTTGTTCAAATTTTTCGACATTTCGAAATATAATTTTTTAGTAGAGGGAGCATACGCACCCGGGAGCCGAATTGAATTTCCGCTACAAAAGCTCCACTTAAAGTTCATCAAGTACTTGACAAACACCACTCATAGGGATATCCTCATCAAATCATAATCCAAGATAATACCGTTGCAATTTAGACCGAGTACTAACATAGCATACACACTGTCAACAATAGCTATGAAAGGGGGAATAGATCACATCAATACTATCATAGTAATAGTTAACTTCATAATCCACAAGAGATTACAATCATAACCTACGCCAAGTACTACATGATGCACACACTGTCAACTTTACATCATGGAGGAGGAATAGACTACTTTAATAACATCACTAGAGTAGCACATAGATTAATAGTGATACAAAGCTCATGATCACATACGTCTCAAACGTATCCATAATTTCTGATGTTCCATGCTAGTTTTATGACAATACCTACATGTTTTGTTCACACTTTATATCATTTTGATGCATTTTCCAGAACTAACCTATTAACAAGATGCCACAGTGCTAGTTCCCGTTTTCTGTTGTTTTTGGTTCTAGAAAGGCTGTTCGGGCAATATTCTCGGAATTCGACGAAACGAAGACCAAACATCATAATTCACCGAGACGGACCAGGACACCGAAGGGGAGTCGGAGGAGGGCCAGGGCCCCCACACCATAGGCCGCGCGGGCTCCACCGGCCGCGCCGGCCTATGGGAGGAGCCCTGGCCCTTCCGACTCGGCCTCTTCGCCTATTTAACCCCTCGTGACCTAAATCTTGAAACCGATTGACGAAACTCCGAAAACATCCAGGGCGCCGCCGTCGTGAAAATCCAATTCGGGGACGAAGTCTCTATTCGGCACCCCGGGACGGGGAAGTGCCCCGGAAGGCTTCTCCATCGACACCACCGCCATCTCCATCAACGCTGCTGCTCCCATGATGAGGAGGGAGTAGTTCTCCCTCGAGGATAAGGGTTGTACCGGTAGCTATGTGGTTAATCTCTCTCTGTACTCCAATACAATGATCTCATGAATTGCTTGCATGATTGATATCCATATGATGAGCCTTGTATCGCTACTAGTCTATGTGCTACTCATGTGATGTTATTAAAGTTGTCTATTCCTCCTGCATGGTGTAAAGGTGCCAGTCTGTGCATCATGTGGTTCTTGTCGTAGGTTATGATCATAATCTCTTGTAGGTTGTGGAGTTAATTATCATTATTATAGTATTGATGTGATCTATTCCTCCTTTCATAGTGTAATGTGGACAGTGTGTATGCTATGTTAGTTCTCGGTTTATTTTGCAAAGATCTATTATGCTCTAAGGTTACTTAAATATGAATGCTGAATGTTGTGGCGCTTGTTAACTCCGGCTTGAGGGAGCTCTTGTAGCCCTACACAACGAATGGTGTTTTTCATCCAACAAAAGAGTGTATGTAGCACAAATGAGAAGAAGTTATTATTTATTATGCGATCAATGTTGAGAGTGTCCACTAGAGAAAGTATGATCCCTAGGCCTTGTTTCCAATACTGCAAACACCGCTTATTTACTCTTCTGTTGCATGTTTACTCGCTGCCATATTTTATTCAGATTACTATTACCACTCATATACATCCATACTACTTGTATTTCACTATCTCTTCGCCGAACTAGTGCACCTATACATCTGACAAGTGTATTAGGTGTGTTGGGGACACAAGAGACTTCTTGTATCGTGATTGCAAGGTTGCTTGAGAGGGATATCTTTAACCTCTTCCTCCCTGAGTTCGATAAACCTTGGGTGATCCACTTAAGGAAAACTTGCTGCTGTTCTACAAACCTCTGCTCTTGGAGGCCCAACACTGTCTACGGAAAAGAAGCGTGAGTAGACATCAAGCTATTTTCGCGCCGTTGGGGAGGTAAGGTAAAAGGTATTCACATCCTCCGACTACTAAGTTATTTCTTAGCATTGTTGCCGTTGTGTGAGTGCTCGAAGCTATTTCCTTTAGATCCTGCAATTGCATCTTTTTGTTTCTTGTTTTTATTTTCACTAGTTAGGCATAATGGAAAACAACAAAAAATTAGTGAGCTTTTTAATCTTTTTCCTGATTTAGAATTGTTTGATGCGAAAATTAAAAAACCTATGGAACCTTATTTGCATGCTAGTAGCAATGTTATTAGTATGAATGCAATTACTGCTAATGCTATGGAGAAGTCTAAGCTTGGGGAGAAAATTTGCTCTGATAATACTTTATCTCCCATATGCGATAACTCTAATGATGCTTGTGATATTTTAAATCCACCTACTGAAAGTATTCCGTATAAAATACCCATGAAAATTATTGAACGTGTTGTGGATAACCGCTATGAAGGGGATGGAACTGTCCATCCTGGAGATCATTTACTCTCTTTGCATGAATTATGCGGGTTATTCAAGTGTGCAGGTATCTCTATGGATGAAGTGAAGAAGAAATTATTCTCTATGTCGTTGTCTGGTAAAGCGGCGCATTGGTATAAACTGCTGAAGGATGCGCATTCTCTTGATTGGAAGGATATTGTGCCTCTATTTTATTCTAAATTCTATCCTCCAAGTGAAATTCACAAAGACCGAAACCGCATATATAATTTCTGGCCTCATGATGGAGAGAGTATTGCTCAAGCATGGGAGAGATTGAAGTCTTTAATGCTCAAATGCCCCAATCATGAGCTTCCTGGTAATATCATCATTGATAATTTCTATGCAAGACTTTCTTTTCAAGATAAAACCTTGCTGGATACTGCTTGTTCTGGATCATTCACGCGCAATAAAGAAGAGTTTAAATGGGACCTTCTTAATCGGATTCAGGAGAACGCTGAAGATTGGGAGAACGACAAAGGTAAAGAGTCAGGTATAAATTATGATTATGAATGCATTGAAACTTTTATGGATACTGATAAATTTCGAAATATGAGTGCTACTTATGGTCTTGACTCTCAAGTTATTGCAAATATTTATAAAGCTTTTGCTTCTCACATTGAATTGCCTAGGAAGAATTTTGATAAGTATCATGAACCTTTTAAAGACACTTGCATGAAGGATGAAACTGTTATTAATGATTGCAATGAACATGTTCAAACTTCTGAAAATGCTATTTCTTATAAGCATGTTAATTTTTGTGGAATACATAGACCTTGTGGAATTAATCAAATCGAAGATGAATATTGTATCCATCATATGAATGAAAAAACTAGAAAGTGGTCTAGGGCTCTAGATGATCTTGGTGAAAAAGTGTGTGCCCTCTATCCTTTTATTTGTGAACTTTGCCATAGAGTTGGTCATTTTAATTTTCAATGCTCCTCCAATGATAATTCGAACCCCATGATACGTCTCCAACGTATCGATAATTTCTTATGTTCCATGCTACTTTATTGATGATACCTACATGTTTTATGCACATTATATGTCATATTTATGCATTTTGGAACTAACCTATTAACAAGATGCCGAAGAGCCAGTTGTTGTTTTCTGCTTTTTGGTTTCAGAAATCCTAGTAAAGAAATATTCTCGGAATTGGACGAAACTTTCGCCCAGGGTCCTATTTTTGCACGAAGCTTCCAGAAGACCGAAGAGATAACGAAGTGGGGCCACGAGGCGGCCGGAGGGGTGGCCGCGCGGCCCAGCCCGCCGCGCCGACCTACCTCCCGGGCCCCTCGTGTGGCCCCCGCGTTGACCCTCCGCCTGCCAAAAGCTTGTCGCGAAACCCCCTACCGAGAGCCACGATACGGAAAACACAGAGACGCTGCCGCCGCGAATCCCATCTCGGGGATTCGGAGATCGCTCCGGCACCCTGCCGGAGAGGATTCTCCCGGGAGGACTCTACACCGCCATGGTCGCCTCCGGAGTGATGAGTGAGTAGTCCACCCCTGGACCATGGGTCCATAGCAGTAGCTAGATGGTCGTCTTCTCCTTGTTGTGCTTCATTGTTGGATCTTGTGAGCTGCCTAACATGATCAAGATCATCTATATGTAATTCTATATGTTGTGTTTGTCGGGATCCGATGGATAGAGAGTACTATGATTATGGTGATTATCAATCTATTGTTCATGTGTTGTTTATGATCTTGCATGCTCT
Source organism: Lolium multiflorum (assembly GCA_030979885.1). NCBI lineage: Eukaryota > Viridiplantae > Streptophyta > Magnoliopsida > Poales > Poaceae > Lolium > Lolium multiflorum. Next base: position 225,184,934 of record CM061748.1, read on the forward strand.
CCGTTATTAGTAGAGGCTCTGGCCAAGTTTTTACTCTTAACTCCAAGAGGGAGTATTTATGCTCGATAGTGGGTTCATGCCTCCATTGAATCTGGGACAGTGACAGAAAGTTTTAAGGTTGTGGATGTGCTGTTGCCACTAGGGATAAAACATTGATGCTATGTCTAAGGATGTAGTTGTTGATTACATTACGCACCATACTTAATGCAATTGTCTGTTGCTTTGCAACTTAATACTGGAGGGGGTTCGGATGATAACCTGAAGGTGGACTTTTTAGGCATAGATGCAGTTGGATGGCGGTCTATGTACTTTGTCGTAATGCCCAATTAAATCTCACTATATTTATCATATCATGTATATGCATTGTTATGCCTTTCTCTATTTGTCAATTGTCCGACTGTAATTTGTTCACCCAACATGCCTTTATCTTATGGGAGAGACACCTCTAGTGAACTGTGGACCCCGGTCCTATTCTTTACATAGCATACAATCTACTGCAATTGTGTTTTACTGTTTTCTTTGCAAACATCTTCCACTCGATACGTTTAATCCTTTGTTACAGCAAGCCGGTGAGATTGACAACCTCACTGTTTCGTTGGGGCAAAGTACTTTGGTTGTGTTGTGCAGGTTCCGCGTTGGCGCCGGAATCCCTGGTGTTGCGCCGCATCACATTTCGCGACCATCAACCTTCAACGTGCTTCTTGGCTCCTACTGGTTCGATTAAACCTTGGTTTCTTTCGAGGGAAAACTTGCTACTGCATCATACCTTCCTCTTGGGGTTCCCAACGAACGTGTGAGTTACACGCCATCAAGCTCTTTTGGCGCCGTTGCCGGGGAGATCAAGACACGCTGCAAGGGGAGTCTCCACTTCTCAATCTCTTTACTTTGTTTTTGTCTTGCTTTATTTTATTTACTACTTTGTTTGCTGCACTAAATCAAAATACAAAAAAATTAGTTGCTAGTTTTACTTTATTTACTGTCTTGCTCTCTATATCAAAAACACAAAAAAATTAGTTACTTGCATTTATTTTATCTAGTTTGTTTTATTTACTGTTGCTAAAATGGCCAACCATGAGAATACTAAGTTATGTGACTTCACAAATGCAAATAATAATGATTTCCTATGCACACCTATTGCTCCACCTGCTACTACAGCAGAATTCTTTGAAATTAAACCTGCTTTACTAAATCTTGTCATGAGAGATCAATTTTCTGGTGCTAGTTCTGATGATGCTGCTGCCCATCTCAATAATTTTGTTGAACTTTGTGAAATGCAAAAGTATAAAGATGTAGATGGTGATATTATTAAATTGAAAGTGTTTCCTTTCTCATTAAGAGGAAGAGCTAAAGATTGGTTGCTATCTTTGCCTAAGAATAGTATTGATTCATGGACTAAATGCAAGGATGCTTTTATTGGTAGATATTATCCTCCCGCTAAAATTATATCTTTGAGAAGTAGCATAATGAATTTTAAGCAATTAGATACTGAACATGTTGCTCAAGCTTGGGAGAGAATGAAAACTTTGGTAAAGAATTGCCCAACCCATGGACGACTACTTGGATGATCATCCAAACCTTCTATGCAGGACTAAATTTTTCTTCGCGGAATTTATTGGATTCAGCTGCTGGAGGTACCTTTATGTCCATCACATTGGGGCGGCTACAAAACTTCTTGATGATATGATGATAAATTACTCTGAATGGCACACGGAAAGAGCTCCACAAGGTAAGAAGGTAAATTCTGTTGAGGAAACCTCTTCCTTGAGTGATAAGATTGATGTGATTATGTCTATGCTTGTGAATGGTAGATCTAATGTTGATCCTAATAATGTTCCGTTAGCTTCATTAGTTGCTCAAAATTCTAGGCCATATCCTGCTAATGGTAATACTTATGGTAGATATGAGGGAAGGATGCTAGATGTTGAAAGATCCACTAAAAACTTTATGCAATCGCAATATGAGCAAAACCAATTGTTTACTAAAACTATGAATGAACAATCTACCTTGTTGAAAAATATAGGAAATCAACTTGAAAATTTGAATAGGGAGATTTCTGGTCTGCAAACTAAAATTTCAAATGCTGAAACCCGAATCTCATACATGTCCGCATCACAATCCTCTTTAATTAATAAAATGGCTGCTAAACCTGATGATATTGATAATAAGATTACTACTACAGCAAATGCCATCCAAGTTAGAATTAATGAGAATATAAGATTAATGGCTGAACTGCGTGCTAGGTGGGATAGAGAAGAAAATGAAAAACTAGCTAAAGAGAATAATGTAGCTAAAGTTTGGACTATTACCACCACTAGTAATGTTAATTCTTCACATGTTGCTGCACCTCCTACTATCAATGGTAAAATAATTGGTGTTGGCAATGTTTCTACTCCTAGTGCAAAGCGTACAAAACTGCCTGAAATTGCTAAAACTGCTGAAACTGCTTGTGATAAAACTGCTGAAATTTTTTCCAACCTTGGGAATAATGATCCCATTGCTGTAGCTCATAATGATTTAGATTTTGATGATTGCCACATCTCTGAAGTTATAAAGTTCTTACAAAAACTTGCTAAAAGTCCTAATGCTAGTGCTATAAATTTAGCCTTTACAAAACATATTACAAATGCTCTCATAAAAGCTAGAGAAGAGAAACTAAAACTTGAAACTTCTATTCCTAGAAAGTTAGAAGATGGTTGGGAGCCCATCATTAAAATGAAATTCAATGACTTTGAATGTAATGCCTTATGTGATCTTGGTGCAAGTATTTCTGTTATGCCTAAAAAGATTTATGATATGCTTGACTTGCCACCATTGAAGAATTGTTATTTGGATGTTAATCTTGCCGATAATGTCAAAAAGAAACCTTTGGGGAGGATTGATAATGTGCACATTACGGTTAACAATAACCTTGTCCCCGTTAATTTTGTTGTCTTGGATATCGAATGCAATGCATCTTGTCCAATTGTGTTGGGAAGACCTTTTCTTCGAACTGTTGGTGATGTTATTGATATGAGGGAAGGTAATATTAAATATCAATTTCCTCTCAAGAAAGGTATGGAACACTTCCCTAGAAAGAGAATGAAGTTGCCTTTTGATTCTATTATTAGAACAAGCTATGATGTTGATGCTTCTACTCTCGATGTTACTTGATTTGCACTTTCTGCGCCTAGCTGAAAGGCGTTAAAGAAAAGCGCTTATGGGAGACAACCCATGTTTTTACCTACAGCAATTTTTTGTTTTGTTGAGTCTTGGAAGTTGTTTACTACTGTAGCAACCTCTCCTTATCATGTTTTTGTGCCAAGTAAAGTTTCTATGTCAAAGTTGATGTTATATTTGGGATTGCTGCGCAGAAACAGCATTGCTGTCTGTCACGAATCTGGGCACAATTCTCTGTAGAAAATTCGAAAAAATCTGCCAATTTACGAGCGTGATCCTCAGATATGTACGCAACTTTCATTAGTTTTGAGTTTTTCCATTTGAGCAAGTCTGGTGCCATTTCTAAATTCGTCTTTACGGACTGTTCTGTTTTTGACAGATTCTGCCTTTTATTTCGCATTGCCTCTTTTGCTATGTTGGATTTATTTCTTTGATCCACTAATGTCCAGTAGCATTATGCAATGTCCAGAAGTGAAAATAATGATTGTGTCACCTCTGAATGTGTGAATTATTAATCGTGCACTAACCCTCTAATGAGTTTGCTTGAAGTTTGGTGTGAAGGAAGTTTTCAAGGGTCAAGAGAGGAGTATGATATACTATGATCAAGAGGAGTGAAAGCTCTAAGCTTGGGGATGCCCCCGTGGTTCACCCCTGCATATTTTAAGAAGACTCAAGCGTCTAAGCTTGGGGATGCCCAAGGCATCCCCTTCTTCATCGACAACATCATCAGGTTCCTCCCCTGAAACTATATTTTTATTCAATCACATCTTTTGTTCTTTACTTGGAGCGTCGGTTTGTTTTTGTTTTTGTTTTTGTTTGAATAAGATGGATCATAGCATTCACTTTGTGGGAGAGAGACACGCTCCGCTGTTGCATATGGACACATGTGTCCTTAGGCTTTACTCATAATGTTCATGGCGAAGTTTCTTCTTCGTTAAATTGTTATATGGTTGGAATTGGAAAATGCTACATGTAGTAATTCTAAACTGTCTTGGATAATGTGATACTTGGCAATTGTTGTGCTCATGTTTAAGCTCTTGCATCATATGCTTTGCACCCATTAATGAAGAGATACATAGAGCTTGCTAAAATTTGGTTTGCATATTTGGTTTCTCTAGAGTCTAGATGATATCTAGTATTGAGTTTTGAACAACAAGGAAGACGGTGTAGAGTCTTATAATGTTTACAATATGTCTTTTATGTGAGTTTTGCTGCACTTGTTCATCCTTGAGTTTGCTTCAAATAACCTTGCTAGCCTAAATCTTGTATCGAGAGGGAATACTTCTCATGCATCCAAAATCCTTGAGCCAACTACTATGCCATTTGTGTCCACCATACCTACCTACTACATGGTATTTCTCCGCCATTCCAAAGTAAATTGCTTGAGTGCTACCTTTAAAATTCCATCATTCACCTTTGCAATATATAGCTCATGGGACAAAATAGCCTTAAAAACTATCGTAGTATTGAATATGTACTTATGCACTTTATATTTTATTAAGTTGCTTGTTGTGCGATAACCATGCTTCTGGGGAACGCCATCAACTATTGTTGAATATCATGTGAGTTGCTATGCATGTCCGTCTTGTCTGAAGGTCTATCATTTTAGTGGTTGGAGCATGCAAAATTGTTAGAGAAGAACATTGGGCCGCTAACTAAAGCCATGAATCATGGTGGAAGTTTCAGTTTTGGACATATATCCTCAATCTCATATGAGAATAATAACTTTGCTACATGCTTATGCATTTAAGAGGAGTCCATTATCTGTTGTCCATGTTGTCCCGGTATGGATGTCTAAGTTGAGAATAATCAAAAGCGAGAAATCCGAAATGCGAGCATTCTCCTTAGACCTTTGTACAGGCATGGAGGTACCCCTTTGTGACACTTGGTTGAAACATGGCATGCGAAGATCCGGTAGTCCAAGTTAAGTAGGACGAGGTGCGGGCACTATTAGTATACTATGCGTGAGGCTTGCAACTTGTAAGATATAATTTTCATAACTCATATGCTTTATTACTACCGTTGATAAAATTGTTTCATGTTTTCAAAATAAAAGCTCTAGCACAAATACAGCAATCGATGCTTTCCTCATTGAAGGACCATTCTTTTACTTTTATTGTTGAGTCAGTTTACCTATCTCCTTCCACCTAAGAAGCAAACACTTGTGTGAACTGTGCATTGATTCCTACATACTTGCATATTGCACTTGTTATATTACTTTATGTTGACAATATCCATGAGATATACATGTTATAAGTTGAAAGCAACCGCTGAAACTTAATCTTCCTATGTGTTGCTTCAACACCTTTACTTTGATTTATTGCTTTATGAGTTAACTCTTATGCAAGACTTATTGATGCTTGTCTTGAAGTACTATTCATGAAAAGTCTTTGTCATATGATTCACTTGTTTACTCATGTCATTACCTTTGCTTTGATCGCTGCATTCATTACATATGTTTACAAATAGTATGATCAAGATTATGATGGCATGTCACTTCAGAAATTATCTTTGTTATCGTTTTACCTGCTCGGGACGAGCAGAACTAAGCTTGGGGATGCTGATACGTCTCCAACGTATCGATAATTTCTTATGTTCCATGCTACTTTATTGATGATACCTACATGTTTTATGCACATTATATGTCATATTTATGCATTTTCTGGAACTAACCTATTAACAAGATGCCGAAGAGCCGATTGTTTTCTGCTGTTTTGGTTTCAGAAATCCTAGTAAAGAAATATTCTCGGAATTGGACGAAACTTTCGCCCAGGGTCCTATTTTTGCACGAAGCTTCCAGAAGACCGAAGAGATAACGAAGTGGGGCCACGAGGCGGCCGAAGGGTGGCCGGCGCGGCCCAGCCCTGGCCGCGCCGACCTACCTCCTGGGCCCCTCGTGTGGCCCCCGCGTTGACCCTCCGCCTACTTAAAGCTTCCGTCGCGAAACCCCCAGTACGAGGGCCACGATACGGAAAACCTTACGGAGACGCCGCCGCGCGAATCCCATCTCGGGGGATTCTGGAGATCGCCTCCGGCACCCTGCCGGAGAGGGGATTCATCTCCCGGAGGACTCTACACCGCCATGGTCGCCTCGGAGTGATGAGTGAGTAGTCCACCCCTGGACCATGGGTCCATAGCAGTAGCTAGATGGTCGTCTTCTCCTTGTTGTGCTTCATTGTTGGATCTTGTGAGCTGCCTAACATGATCAAGATCATCTATATGTAATTCTATATGTTGTGTTTGTCGGGATCCGATGGATAGAGAGTACTATGATTATGGTGATTATCAATCTATTGTTCATGTGTTGTTTATGATCTTGCATGCTCTCCGTTATTAGTAGAGGCTCTGGCCAAGTTTTTACTCTTAACTCCAAGAGGGAGTATTTATGCTCGATAGTGGGTTCATGCCTCCATTGAATCTGGGACAGTGACAGAAAGTTTAAGGTTGTGGATGTGCTGTTGCCACTAGGGATAAAACATTGATGCTATGTCTAAGGATGTAGTTGTTGATTACATTACGCACCATACTTAATGCAATTGTCTGTTGCTTTGCAACTTAATACTGGAGGGGGTTCGGATGATAACCTGAAGGTGGACTTTTTAGGCATAGATGCGGTTGGATGGCGGTCTATGTACTTTGTCGTAATGCCCAATTAAATCTCACTATATTTATCATATCATGTATATGCATTGTTATGCCTTTCTCTATTTGTCAATTGCCCGACTGTAATTTGTTCACCCAACATGCCTTTATCTTATGGGAGAGACACCTCTAGTGAACTGTGGACCCCGGTCCTATTCTTTACATAGCATACAATCTACTGCAATTGTGTTTTACTGTTTTCTTTGCAAACATCTTCCACTCGATACGTTTAATCCTTTGTTACAGCAAGCCGGTGAGATTGACAACCTCACTGTTTCGTTGGGGCAAAGTACTTTGGTTGTGTTGTGCAGGTTCCGCGTTGGCGCCGGAATCCCTGGTGTTGCGCCGCATCACATTTCGCGACCATCAACCTTCAACGTGCTTCTTGGCTCCTACTGGTTCGATTAAACCTTGGTTTCTTTCTGAGGGAAAACTTGCTACTGTGCGCATCATACCTTCCTCTTGGGGTTCCCAACGAACGTGTGAGTTACACGCCATCACCCCATGAGTGCTGTAAATTAGTATTGTGATGATGAAATTTTTCCTAATCAACATGATGAACTTACCTTATTTTTGAAGTGTGAAGAGTTATCAAGAAAAATTTCTTTGTTAGATATTAACGATCTTGATATTGATGATGTCCTGCATGGGTGTCTTTCTTATTGCATTAATAATTGCCATACAAATACTTACATACAAAATATTTTAGAAGATGACACTTTGCCAAAATATGATAGGACCGCTGTGTGTTTTAAACTTATTAATGAAAAGGAGGAATCCTCCCAAGTTTCTTCTATTGTTTCTGGAAATAAATCAGGTTCTGTGGAGAAGCCTCCCTTCAAGCCTCTTCCTCCTAAAGAAGGGAACGAGGAGAAGGAAGAGAAGAAGAAGAAGAAGAAGAAGAAGAAGAAGAAGAAGAAGAAGAGGGGGAATAAAAAGAAAGAGGTAACGGCATATCCCCGCGTGTATGAGGTAACAATAGGTAACCGTAAGTATGTTGCTCCTAATGATTATTATGATAATGAATCTGAGTACGGTGATCTTCCTATGCCCTTTACCCATGTTAGTGATCATGATTTGGAAGAGCACACTACCTTTGATATTGGAAATCTCTTTGGTACTGATTATGAAAGTAATGATGATAGCATTATTCATGTCCCCTCAAACGATGATATTGAAAGCTCTAAGCTTGGGGATGTTGTGCTTGAAGATCCTATATTTGAGACCTCTACTTTTAGTGAAAATGATGATATTACATATTCTGGTTTAGATAATCGCTATAGAGATGGATATGACACATGTTACAATTATCCTTATGAAACTTGTCATAGTTATGATGGGCTTGCCAAAAACCATTCCCTTAGTATGCAACTTGTTTACCATGTTCAAATTCTTAATAATGATCCTGCTCCAATTACTATTAATGAGAAGAGTTTTTCTTATGCCAAAAATAATGATACCCTTATGCATATGAACCATGATAAGAATGTTTTAAGTGATGGTTATATTGTGGATTTCATCAATGATGCTACTGAAAGTTATTATGAGAGAGGGAAACACGGTTGTATGCATCTTAATAATATTAAGTTTCCCCTCTTTATGTTGAGAATCTTGAAGTTACTCGTGTCTTATCTTCTTATGCTTGTCACTTTGTTCTTCATGAATTTATTTGTGTACAAGATTCCTTTTCATAGGAAGAGGGTTAGGCTTAAATTTGTTTTATACTTGCTTTTCGATGCTCTCTTTGCTTCAACTCTCATCCTTATGAGAGCATCATCATTAAAATTGTTGAGCCCATCTTAATGGCTATAAAGAAAGAACTTCTTGGAAGATAACCCATGTGTTTATTTTGCTACTGTTTTGTTGAGTCTTGGAAGTTGTTACTACTGTAGCAACCTCTCCTTATCATGTTTTTGTGCCAAGTAAAGTCTCTATAGTAAGGTTGATACTAGATTTGGATTGCTGCGCAGAAACAGCATTGCTGTCTGTCACGAATTCGCGCAGATCTCTCTGTAAAAAAATCAAAAAAATCTGCAAATTTACGTGCGTGATCCTCAGATATGTACGCAACTTTCATTAGTTTTGAGTTTTTCCGTTTGAGCAAGTTAAGTGCCCCTGCAAAATTCGTCTTTACGGACTGTTCTGTTTTTGACAGATTCTGCCTTTTATTTCGCATTGCTGCTTTTGCTATGTTGAATGAGTTTCTTTGTTCCATTAACTTTCAGAAGCTTTGTGCAATGTCCAGAAGTGTTAAGAATGATTGTGTCACCTCTGAATATGTGAATTTTTGATTATGCACTAACCCTCTAATGAGTTTGCTTGAAGTTTGGTGTGGAGGAAGTTTTCAAGGGTCAAGAGAGGAGGATGATATATGATCAAGAAGACTCAAGTGTCTAAGCTTGGGGACGCCCAAGGAATCCCCTTCTTCATCAACTTATCAGGTTTCTTCTATTGAAACTATATTTTTATTCGGTCACATCTTATGTACTTTACTTGGAGCGTCTGTGTGCTTTTATTTTCGTTTTGTTATTTTCATTCTTTGAATAAATTCATGCTTGTGTGGGAGAGAGACACGCTCCGCTGTTGCATATGAACACGTGTGTTCTTAGCTTTACTTTTAATGTTCATGGCGAAGGTTGAAAACTGCTTCGTTCATTGTTATATGGTTGGAAACAGGAAATGCTTCATGTGGTAAATGGTATAATGTCTTGAATAATTTGATACTTGGCAATTATTGTGCTCATATAGATCATGTTTAAGCTCTTGCATCATATACTTTGCACCTATTAATGAAGAACTACATAGAGCTTGTTAAAATTTGGTTTGCATGATTGGTCTCTCTAAGTCTAGATATTTTCTGGTTAAGGTGTTTGAACAACAAGGAGACGATGTAAAGTTTTATAATGCTTACAATATGTTCATATGTGAGTCTTGCTGCACCGTTTTATACTTGAGTTTGCTTCAAACAACCTTGCTAGCCTAGCCTTGTATTGAGAGGGATTCTTCTCGTGCATCCAAATCCTTGAGCCAAAAACTATGCCAATTGTGTCCACCATACCTACCTACCACATGGTATTTCTCCGCCATTCCAAAGTAAATTGCTTGAGTGCTATCTTTAAACAATTCAAAAGTTATTACCTCTTATTTGTGTCAATGTTTTATAGCTCATGAGGAAGTATGTGGAGTTTATCTTTCAATCTTGTTGGGCAACTTTCACCAATGGACTAGTGGCTTCATCCGCTTATCCAATAAATTTTGCAAAAAGAGCTGGCAATGGGGTTCCCAGCCCCAATTAATTAACTTTCATAAATTTACAAATAGACACTCCTCCATGGTATGTGATTGTTGGTCGGCACCCGAGGATTTGGTTAGCCATGGCTTGAGAAAGCAAAGGTGGGGAGGAGTGTCATCTAAATTAAACTAAAATAAAAAGGCACTCCTTCATAGTATGAGATTGTTGGCAGGCACCCGAGGATTCGGTTAGCCATGGTTTGTGAAAGCAAGGTTGGAAGGAGTGCCATCCAATAATAAAATTTCATGGGGGCCGCTCTTTGAAAGTCTATCTGGCAATGGGGGTTAGAGTGCCCACTACCATTCGTTGACAACAACAAACACCGCTCAAAACTTTACTTTTTATGCTCTCTTATGTTTTAAAAAAAAAGCTCTAGCACAAATATAGCAATCAATGCTTCCCTCTACGAAGGGCCATTCTTTTACTTTATTGTTGAGTCAGTTTACCTACTTCTTTCTATCTTAGAAGCAAACACTTGTGTAAACTGTGTGCATTGATTCTTACATGTTTACCTATTGCACTTGTTATATTACTTTGTGTTGACAATTATCCATGAGATATACATGTTGAAGTTGAAAGCAACCGCTGAAACTTATATCTTCCTTTGTGTTGTTTCAAAGCTTTTTACTAAGAATTTATTGCTTATGAGTTAGCTCTTATGCAAGTCTTATTGATGCTTGTCTTGAAAGTACTATTCATGAAAAGTCTTTGCTATATGATTCAGTTGTTTAATCATCATCTTTACCATTGCTTTGAATCACTTCATTCATCTCATATGCTTTACAATATTGTTGATCAAGATTATGTTGGTAGCATGTCACTTCAGAAATTATTCTTGTTATCGTTTACCTACTCGAGGGCGAGGAACTAAGCTTGGGGATGCTTGATACGTCTCAAACGTATCCATAATTTCTGATGTTCCATGCTAGTTTTATGACAATACCTACATGTTTTGTTCACACTTTATATCGTTTTGATGCATTTTCCGGAACTAACCTATTAACAAGATGCCACTGTGCCAGTTCCTGTTTTTTGTTGTTTTTGGTTCCAGAAAGGCTGTTCGGGCAATATTCTCGGAATTCGACGAAACGAAGACCAAACATCATAATTCACCGAGACGGACCAGGACACCGAAGGGGAGTCGGAGAGGAGGCCAGGGGCCCCACACCATGGTCGCGCGGGCCACACGGCCGCGCCGGCCTATGGGAGGATGGCGCCCTTCCGACTCCGCCTCTTCGCCTATTTAACCCCTCGTGACCTAAATCTTCGATACCGATTGACGAAACTCCAGAAAACATCCAGGGGCGCCGCCGCCATCGCGAAACTCCAATTCGGGGGACAGAAGTCTCTGTTCCGGCACCCTGCCGGGACGAGGAAGTGCCCCGAAGGTTTCTCCATCGACACCACCGCCATCTCCATCAACGTTGCTGCTCCCATGATGAGGAGGGAGTATTTCTCCCTCGAGGCTAAGGGCTGTACCGGTAGCTATGTGGTTAATCTCTCTCTGTACTCCAATACAATGATCTCATGAATTGCTTGCATGATTGAGATCCATATGATGAGCTTTGTATCGCTACTAGTCTATGTGCTACTCATGTGATGTTATTGAAGTAGTCTATTCCTCCTGCATGGTGTAAAGGTGCCAGTGTGTGCATCATGTGGTTCTTGTCGTAGGTTATGATCATAATCTCTTGTAGGTTGTGGAGTTAATTATCATTATGATAGTATTGATGTGATATATTCCTCCTTTCATAGTGTAATGTGGACAGTGTGTATGCTATGTTAGTTCTCGGTTTATTTTGCAAAGATCTATTATGCTCTAAGGTTACTTAAATATGAATGCTGAATGTTGTGGCGCTTGTTAACTCCGGCTTGAGGGAGCTCTTGTAGCCCTACACAACGAATGGTGTTTGTCATCCAACAAAAGAGTGTATGTAGCACAAATGAGAAGAAGTTATTATTTATTATGCGATCAATGTTGAGAGTGTCCACTAGTGAAAGTATGATCCCTAGGCCTTGTTTCCAATACTGCAAACACCGCTTATTTACTGTTCTACTGCATGTTTACTCGCTGCCATATTTTATTCAGATTACTATTACCACTCATATACATCCATACTACTTGTATTTCACTATCTCTTCGCCGAACTAGTGCACCTATACATCTGACAAGTGTATTAGGTGTGTTGGGGACACAAGAGACTTCTTGTATCGTGATTGCAGGGTTGCTTGAGAGGGATATCTTTGACCTCTTCCTCCCTGAGTTCGATAAACCTTGGGTGATCCACTTAAGGGAAAACTTGCTGCTGTTCTACAAACCTCTGCTCTTGGAGGCCCAACACTGTCTACAGGAAAAGAAGCGTGAGTAGACATCAATCACATAAAGATCACACCATGGGAGAGAGAGATGAACCACATAGCTACCGGTAGAGCCCTTAGCCTCGGTGGAGAACTACTCCCTCCTCATCATGGGAGACAGCAACGGCGATGAAGATGGTGGTGGTGTCGATGGAGATGACTCCGGGGGCAATTCCCCGTCCGGCAGCGTGCCGGAACAGAGACCTGTCCCCCGAAACTTGTCTTCGCGATGGCGGCGGCTACGGAACTCTTCGTGGAATATGACTGGATGTTTTAGGGTTTTCGCGACGGAGAGAATATATAGGCGGAAGGGCAGCCTCGGAGGAGCCAGGGGTGCCCACACCACATGGCGGCGCGGCCAGGGGTGGGCCCGCGCCCCCCTATGGTGTGGGTCCCCTGCTGGCCGCCTCCGACTCTCCTTCGATATTATGGAACCCTTCGAGGAAAATAGGAAGTTTGGCTTTTGTTTTGTCCAATTCCGAGAATATTTTCTGTGTAAGATTTCTGGAACCAAAAACAGTAGAAAACAGGAACTGGCACTTCGGCATCTTATTAATAGGTTAGTTCGGAAAATGCATAAAAATATAAAGTATGAACAAAACATGTAGGTATTGTCATAAAACTAGCATGGAACATCAGAAATTATAGATACGTTGGAGACGTATCAAGCATCCCAAGCTTAGTTCCTACTCGCCTCGAGTAGGTAAACGATAAAAAGAAAAATTTCTGAAGTGACATGCTACCAACATAATCTTGATCATACTATTGTAAAGCATATAAGATGAATGAAGTGACTCAAAGCAATGATCTATAGTTTGCTAACAAAAAGATGATGACTAAACAACTGAATCATATAGCAAAAACATTTCATGAATAGTACTTTCAAGACAAGTATCAAAAAGACTTGCATAAGAGTTAACTCATAAAGCAATAGATTCAAAGTAAGAGGTTTCGAAGCAACACAAAGGAAAATTAAGTTTCAGCAATTGCTTTCAACTTGTAACATGTATATCTCATGGATAATTGTCAACACAAAGTAATATAATAAGTGCAATAAGTAAATATGTAAGAATCAACACACAGTTGACACAAGTGTTTGCTTCTAAGATAGAAAGAAGTAGGTAAACTGACTCAACATAAAGTAAAAGAAAGGCCCTTCGCAGAGGGAAGCAGGGATTACTCATGTGCTAGAGCTTTTTATTTTGAAAGCATGGAAACAATTGTGTCAACGGTAGTAATAATTCATATGTGTTATGTATAAAACTTCCTATAAGTTGCAAGCCTCATGCATCGAATACCAATAGTGCCCGCACCTTGTCCTAATTAGCTCGGATTTTCATGGATTATCATTGCATTACATATGTTTCAACCAAGTGTCACAAAGGGGTACCTCTATGCCATGTACAAAGGTCCAAGGAGATAAATCGCATTTGATTTCTCGATTTTGATAGATCTCAACTTGAGGACATCCATACTGGGACAACATAGAAAACATATAATGGACTCCTCTTTTAATGCTTAAAGCATTCAACAACAAATAATATTCTCATAAGAGATTCTGAGGATTAATGTCCAAGCTGAAACTTCCACCATGATACATGGCTTTGGTTGGTGGCCCAATGTTCTTCTCTAACAATATGCATACTCAAACCATTTAATCATGATAAATCTCCCTTACTTCAGACAAGACGAACATGCATAGCAACTCACATGATATTCAAAAAAGTAAAAAGTTGATGGCGTCCCCAGAAACATGGTTACCACTCAACAAGCAACTTATAAGAACTAAGATACATAGCAACATATGCATTACCACAATAGTTTTTAGGCAACTTTCCCATGAGCTATGTATTGCAAAGACAAGGAATGAAATTTTAAAGGTAGCACGCAAGCAATTTACTTTGGAATGGCAGAAAAATACCACATATAGATAGTTATGGTGGACACAAATGGCATAGGTTTTGGCTCAAGGTTCTTGGATGCACGAGAAGCATTTCCTCTCAATACAAGGCTTTGGCTAGCAAGGTTGCTTGAAGCAAACACAAGTATGAACCGGTACAGCAAAACTTACACAAGAACATATTGCAAGCATTATAAGACTCTACACTATCTCCTTGTTGTTCAAACACTTTTACTAGAAAATATCTAGACCTTAGAGAGACCAATCATGCAAACCAAATTTCAACAAGCTCTACGGTAGTTCTCCACTAATAGATTTAAACTACATGATGCAAGAGCTTAAACATGATCTATGAGAGCTCAAAACAATTGCCAAGTATCAAATTATTCAAGACAATATACCAATTACCATATGAAGCATTTTCTGTTTCCAACCAAATAACAATCAATGCTAAGGCTTTCAGCTTTCGCCATGAACATTAAAGTAAAATGAAGAACACAAGTGTTCAAATGAAAAAGCGGAGCGTGTCTCTCTCCCACACAAGCATGATAGGATCCGATTTATTCAAAAAAAAACAAAAAAAAAGCAAACAGACGCTCCAAGTAAAGCACATAAGATGTGACAGAATAAAAATATAGTTTCACTAGAAGTGACCTGATAAGTTTGTTGATGAAGAAGGGGATGCCTTGGGCATCCCCAAGCTTAGACGCTTGAGTCTTCTTGAAATATGCAGGGATGAACCACGGGGGCATCCCCAAGTTTAGACTTTTCACTCTTCTTGATCACACCATATCATCCTCCTCTCTTGATCCTTGAAAACTTCCTTCACACCAAACTCAAAATAATCTCATTAGAGGGTTAGTGCATAATAAAAATTCACATGTTCAGCAAGGACAGAATCATTCTTAACACTTCTGGACATTACCCAAGGCTACTGAAAGTTAATGGAACAAAGAAATCCACTCAACACAGTAAAAGAGGAAATGCGAAATAAAAGGCAGAATCTGTCAAAACAGAACAGTCCGTAAAGACGAATTTTTTATAGGCACTTAACTTGCTCAGATGAAAAAACTCAAAACTAATGAAAGTTGCGTACATATCTGAGGATCATGTATGAATTTTCGCTGATTTTTTGATTCTTCTACAGAGAGAAAAAACGTGAATTCGTGACAGATAAGAAATCTGTTTCTGCGCAGAATCCAAATCTAGCATCAACTTTCTATTAGAGACTTTACTTGGCACAAAAACGAAATAAACATGATAAGAAGAGGTTGCTACAGTAGTAACAACTTCCAAGACACAACAAAACAGTAGCAAAATAAAAACATGGGTTATCTTCCAAGAAGTGCTTTCTTTATAGCCATTAAGATGGGCTCAGTAATTTTAATGATGCTCTCGCAAGAAATAAGAGTTGAAGCAAAAGAGAGCATCAAGAAGCAAATTCAAAACACATTTAAGTCTAACCCGCTTCCTATGAAAAGGAATCTTGTAAGGGAACAAGTACTGAAAGCACAAAGCAACAAGCATAGAAAGGCAACACAAGCGCAACTTCAAGATTCTCAACATAAAGAGGGGAAACTTAATATTATTAAGATGCATATAACCATGTTTCCCTCTCTCATAATAACTTTCAGTAGCATCATTGATGAAATCCACAATATAACCATCACTTAAAACATTCTTATCATGGTTCATATGCATAAAAGTATCATTATTTTTGGCATAAGAAAAACTCTTCTCATTAATAGTAATTGGAGTAGGATCATTATCAAGAATTTGAACATGGTAAACAAGTTGCATACTAAGGGAATGGTTTTTGGCAATCCCATCATAACTATGACAAGTTTCATAAGGATAATTATAACCTGTGTCATAGCCATCTCTATAACGATTATCTAAACCCGAAGATATAATATCATCATTTTCACTAAAAGTAAAGGTCTCAAATATAGGATCTTCAAGCACAACATCCCCAAGCTTAGAGCTTTCAATATCATCGTTTGAGGGAACATGGATAGTGCTAACATCATTACTTTCATAATCGGTACCAAAGAGATTTTCAGTATCAAAGGTAGTGTGCTCTTCCAAATCATGATCACTAATATAGGTAAAGGGCATAGGAAGATCATTGTACTCAGATTCATTATCATAATAATCATTAGGAGCAACATACTTACGGTTACCTATCGTTATCTCATACACGCGGGGATATGCCGTTAACTCTTTCTTTTTATTCCCCCTCTTCTTCTTCTTCTTGTTCTTCTTCTTCTTCTTCTTCTTCTTCTTCTTCTTCTCCTCGTTCCCTCCTTTCGGAGGAAGAGGCTTGAAAGGAAGCTTCTCCACATAACCTGGTTTATTATTAGAAACAATAGAAGAAACTTGGGAGGATTCCTCCTTTTCATTAATAAGTTCAAAACACACAGCGGTCCTATCATATTTTGGCAAAGTGTCATCTTCTATAATATTTTGTATGTAAGTATTTGTGTGGCAATTATCAATGCAATAAGAAAGACACCCATGCAGGACACTATTAATATCAAGAGCACTCATATCCACCAAAGAAGTTTTTCTCAATAACTCTTCACACTCCAAAAATAAAGTAAGTTCATCATGCTGATTATCAGTGATCATGTTATCACAATATAGATTTGCAGCACTCATGAGGTTCGAATTATCATTGGAGGAGCATTGAAAATTAAAATGACCCGCTCTATGGCAAAGTTCACAAATAAAAGGATAGAGGGCACAAACTTTTTCACCAAGATCATCTAGAGCCCTAGACCACTTTCTAGTTTTTTCATTCCTATGATGGATACAATATTCTTCTTCAATTTTATTCTTTTCACAAGGTCTATGAACTCCACAAAAATTAACATGCTTATAGGAAATAACATTTTCAGAAGTTTGAGCATGTTCATTGCAATCATTAATAACAGTTTCATCCTTCATGCTGATGTCTTTAAAAGGTTCATGATACTTATTAAAATTCATCCTAGGAAATTCAAAATGAGAGGCAAAAGCTTTATAAAAATTTGCAACAACTTGAGAGTCAAGACCATAAGTAGCACTCATATTTTGAAATTTATCAGTATCCATAAAAGTTTCAATGCATTCATAATCATAATTTATACCCGACTCTCTACCTTTGTCATTCTCCCATCCTTCAGTATTCTCCTGAATCCGATCAAGAAGGTCCCATTTAAACTCTTCTTTGTTGCGCGTGAATGATCCAGAACAAGCAGTATCCAGCAAGGTTTTATCTTGAAAAGAAAGTCTTGCATAGAAATTATCAATGATAATATTACCAGGAAGCTCATGAATGGGGCATTTGAGCATTAAAGACTTCAATCTCTCCCATGCTTGGGCAATACTCTCTCCATTATGAGGCCAGAAATTATATATACGGTTTCGGTCTTTGTGAATTTCACTTGGAGGATAGAATTTAGAATAAAATAGAGGCACAATATCCTTCCAATCAAGAGAATGCCCATCCTTCAGCAGTTTATACCAATGCGCCGCTTTACCAGACAACGACATAGAGAATAATTTCTTCCTAACTTCATCCATAGAAATACCTGCACACTTGAATAACTCGCATAATTCATGTAAAAACAGTAAATGATCTCCAGGACGGACAGTTCCATCCCCTTCATAGCGGTTATCCACAACAAGTTCAATAATTTTCATAGGTATCTTAAAAGGAATATTTTCAGTAGGTGGATTTAAAATATCACAAGCATCATTAGAGTTATCGCATATGGGAGATAAAGTACTATCAGAGCAAATTTTCTCCCCTAAAGCTGGGAAGCTAGAAAGATCATAAAAACTAGCTTCCCCAAGCTTAGACTTTTCTATAGAATTAGCAGTAATTGCGTTCATACTAATAACATTGCTACTAGCATGCAAATAAGGTTCCACGGGTTTTTTAATTTTCGCATCAAACAATTCATGTCTTAACTCAGGAAAAAGATTAAAGAGCTCACTAAATTTGTTGTCCATTATGCCTAACTAGTGAAAAATAAAAACAAGAAACAAAAAGATGCAATTGCAGAATCTAAAGGAGATAGCTTCGAGCACTCACACACCGGCAACAGTGCTAGGAAATAGCTTAGTAGTCGGAGGATGTGAATACCTTTTACCTTACCTCCCCGGCAACGGCGCCAGAAAATAGCTTGATGTCTACGCACGCTTCTATTCCTGTAGACAGTGTTGGGCCTCCAAGAGCAGAGGTTTGTAGAACAGCAGCATGTTTCCCTTAAGTGAATCACCCAAGGTTTATCGAACTCAGGGAGGTAGAGGTCAAAGATATTCCTCTCAAGCAACCCTGCAATTAAGATACAAGAAGTCTATTGTGTCCCCAACACACCTAATACACTTGTCAGATGTATAGGTGCACTAGTTCGGCGAAGAGATAGTAAAACACAGGTGGTATAGATGGTAGTAAACGGTAATTGCGATCTGAAGTAAATATTGCAGGAAGTAAAGATGCAGTAAAACAGTAAATAAGCGATGTTTGCAGTATTTGGAAACAAGGCCTAGGGATCCTACTTTCACTAGTGGACACTCTCAACAATGATCACATAATTGGATAATTAGATAACTTCTCTTCACTTGTGCTACTCTGAATTACTCTCCTATTGGAATCACTAATCATCACGTAGTGGCTACAAAAGCTCCACTCAAAGTTCATCAAGTACTTGACAAACACCACTCATAGGGATATCCTCATCAAATCAAATCCAAGAGGAAGGTGTGATGCGCACAACAGAAGTTTTCCTCAAAAAGAAACCAAGGTTATCGAACCTAGGAGCCAAGAAGCACGTGAAGGTTGTTGGTGGAGGAGTGTAGTGCGGCGCAACACCGGTGAAACCGGCGCCAACGTGGAACCCTGCACAACACAATCAAAGTACTTTGCCCCAACGTAACAGTGAGGTTGTCAATCTCACCGACTTGCTGAAAACAAAGGATTAAACGTATCGAGTGGAAGATGGTGTTTGTTTGCAAAGAACAGTACAGTACAATGTATTCAGATGTAAAAGAATGGACCGGGGTCCACAGTTCACTAGTGGTGTCTCTCCAATAAGATAACTAACATGCTGGGTGAACAAATTACAGGCGAGCAATTGACAAATAAAGATTCAATACATATCAACGATGATTACTATGTGATTTAATCAGGGCATTACGACAAAGTACATAGACCGCTATCCAGCATGCATCTATGCCTAAATAATCCACCTTCAGGTTATCATCCGAACCCCTTCCGGTATTAAGTTGCGAACAACAGATAATTGCATTAAGTATGGTGCGTAATGTAATCAACACAAATATCCTTAGACAAAGCATCAATGTTTTATCCCTAGTAGCAACAGCACATCCACAACCTTAGAACTTTCTGTCACTGTCCCAGATTTAATGGAGGCATGAACCCACTATCGAGCATAATTACTCCCTCTTGGAGTTACAAGTATCAACTTGGCCAGAGCCTCTACTAGCAACGGAGAGCATGCAAGAACATAAACAACACATATATGATAGATTGATAATCAACTTAACATAATATTCTATATTCATCGGATCTCGCCAAACACAACATGTAGCATTACAAATAGATGATCTTGATCATGTTAGGCAGCTCACAAGATCTAATACAATGAAAGCACAAGCGGAGAAGACAACCATCTAGCTACTGCTATGGACCCATAGTCCAAGGATGAACTACTCACGCATCAATCCGGAGGCGGGCATGATGATGTAGAGCCCCTCCGGTGATGATTCCCCTCTCCGGCAGGGTGCCGGAGGCGATCTCCTGAATCCCCCGAGATGGGATTCGCGACGGCGGCGGAAGGTTTTCCGTATCGTGGCTCTCGGTACAGGGGGTTTCGACGGAGGCTTTAAGTAGGCGGAAGGGTAGGTCGGGGGCGACGAGGGGCCGAAACAGCCGCGCGGGGGCCGGCCGCGCCGCCACGGTGTCCGGCCACCTCGTGGCCCACTTCGTCTCCCTTTCGGTCTTCTGGAAGCTTCGTGTAAAAATAGGCCCTGGGCGTTGATTTCGTCCAATTCCGAGAATATTTCCTTACTAGGATTTCTGAAACCAAAAACAGCAGCAACTGGCACTTCGGCATCTTGTTAATAGGTTAGTGCCGGAAAATGTAAAATAATGTTGTAAAGTGTGTATAAAACATTCAAGTATTGTAATAAAAGTAGCATGGAACATAAGAAATTATAGATACGTTTGAGACGTATCAAGCATCCCCAAGCTTAGTTCCTACTCGTCCTCGAGTAGGTAAACGATAACACAAATAATTTCTGAAGTGACATGCTACCAACATAATCTTGATCAACATTATTGTAAAGCATATGAGATGAATGGAGTGATCTGAACAAAAGATTGCTAACAAAGATAATGACTAAGCAAATGAATCATATAGCAAAACTTTTCATGAATAGTACTTTCAAGACAAGTATCAATAAGAGTTGCATAAGAGCTAACTCATAAGCAATAAATTCTAAGTAGAATGCATTGAAGCAACACAAAGGATGATTAAGTTTCAGCGATTGCTTCCAACTTGTAACATGTATATCTCATGGATATTTGTCAACATAGAGTAATATAACAAGTGCAATAAGTAAACATGTAAGAATCAAGGCACACAGTTAACACAAGTGTTTGCTTCTAAGATAGAAAGGGATGGGTAAACTGACTCAACATAAAGTAAAAGATTGGCCCTTCGCAGAGGGAAGCATGGATTACTATTTTTGTGCTAGAGCTTTTGTTTTAAAAACATAGAAACAATTTTGTCAACGGTAGTAATAATTCATATGTGCTATGCATAATACTTCCTACAAGTTGCATGTCTCATGCATAGAGTACTAATAGTGCTCACACCTTGTCCTACTTAGCTCGGAAACACGGATTCTCATCGCATAACATATGCTTCAACCAAGTGTGACAAAGGGGTACCTCTATGCCGCCTGTACAAAGGTCTAAGGAGAAAGCACGCATTGGATTTCTCGATTTTGATTATTCTCAACTTAGACATCCATACCGGGACAACATAGACAACAGATAATGGACTCCTCTTTTTTAATGCTTAAGCATTCAACAACAGTTAATATTCTCATAAGAGATTGAGGTTGTATGTCCAAACTGAAACTTCCACCATGATACATGGCTTTAGTTAGCGGCCCAATGTTCTTCTCTAACATATGCATACTCAAACCATTTGATCATGAAGTCCACTTACTTCGGACAAGACGAACATGCATAGCATCTCACATGATATCCAACAAAGATAAAAAGTTGATGGCGTCCCCAGAAACATGGTTACCGCTCAACAAGCAACTTATAAGAATTAAGACACATAACTACATATTCATCACCACAATAGTTTTTAAGCTATTTGTCCCATGAGCTATATATTGTAAAGGTAGAGGAATGAAATTTTAAAGGTAGCACTCAAGTAATTTACTTTGGAATGGCAGAAAAATACCACATAGTAGGTAGATATGGTGGACACAAATGGCATGGAGTTTGGCTCAAGGTGTTTGGATGCACGAGAAGCATTTCCTCTCAGTACAAGGTTTGGGCTAGAAAGGTTGTTTGAAGCAAACACAAGTATGAACAGGTACAGCAAAACTCACACAAGAACATATTGCAAGCATTATAAGGCTCTACACTGTCTTCCTTGTTGTTCAAACACTTTACCCGAAAATATCTAGACTTAGAGAGAACAATCATGCAAACCAAATTAAACAAGCTCTACAGTAGTTCTTCATTAATAGATTAAACTACATGATGCAAGAGCTTAAACATGATCTAATGGGAGCTCAAACAATTGCTAAATTGCCAAACCATATGCAGCATTTTCCAATTCCAACCAAATAGCAATTTAACGAAGCAATTTAGACTTCGCCATGAACATTAAAGCACAATTAAGAACACGAGTGTTCCATATGAAAAAGCGGAGCGTAATATCTCCAATATAAGAATGGCGGGATCCAACTTTATTTAAAACAAAACAAAATAAAAACAAACCGACGCTCCAAGTAAAAAACATAAGAATGTGACGGAATAAAAATATAGTTTCACTAGAAGTGACTTGATAATGTTGTCGATGAAGAAGGGGATGCCTTGGGCATCCCCAAGCTTAGATGCTTGAGTCTTCTTAAAATATGCAGGGATGAACCACCGGGGCATCCCCAAGCTTAGACCTTTCACTCTTCTTAATCATAGTATATCATCCTCTTCTCTTGACCCTTGAAAACTTCCTTCACACAAACTTCAAGCAAACTCATTAGAGGGTTAGTGCATAACCACAAATTCACATATTCAGAGGTGACACAATCATTCTAAACACTTCTGGACATTGCACAAAGCTTCTGAAAGTTAATGGAACAAAGAAACTCATTCAACATAGCAAAAGCGGCAATGCGAAATAAAAGGCAGAATCTGTCAAAAACAGAACAGTGCGTAAAGATGCATCTGGACGGGGCACTTAACTTGCTCAAATGGAAAAACTCAAAACTGATGAAAGTTGCGTACATATCTGAGGATCACGCTCGTAAATTTGCAGATTTTTTCGAATTTTTTACAGAGACTTATGCCAGAATTCGTGACAGACAGCAATGCTGTTTCTGCGCAGCGATCCCAAATATAGCATCAACTTTAACATAAAAACTTTACTTGACACAAAAACATGATAAGGAGAGGTTGCTACAGTAGTAAACAACTTCCAAGACTCAACAATACAGTAAATAAAATAAAACTTGGGTTATCTCCCAAGAAGTGCTTTTCTTTAACGCCTTTCAGCTAGGCGCAGAAAGTGTAAATCAAGTAACATCAAGAGATGGAGCATCAACATCATTATTTTTCTTGCAAACACAACTTGTTGCAGAGAGTACTTTAGGTGCTCCATTATCTAAATTTTCTATGGTGGTGCTAGGGGTTTTAGCAATTTTAGGCCTATAATAATTCTTTTGTTTAGGCACCTTAGAGGCATACATGAATTTTTGCTCTTTACCCACATAAGCTTTCTCCTTATACTTGAGAGAAGAAAAGGTTGAACCCAAGGTTCCCATAGCTTTTTCAAGTTCATCAATCCTATTGGTTTGATTATCCTGGACAACACAAGTTCCTAGGACACTAATTCTTTCATCAATTCCTTCTAAGGATTTATCAAGTTCATTAGTTTTATCAAGTAGCATTTCCAATTTAGTTTCAACACTTGGAAATTTTTTCTCTATGGTTTCCAATTTTTTCATAACATCCTCAAGAGAGATTTCAATTTTAACTTCATTAACAGGTGGTATTCCAACTAGACTCTCAATGATGCAACTAGCTTCTAAAGCGGGAGTACCTAGAAAATTACCTCCCGAAAGAGTATCAAGAACATACCTATTCCAACTAGATAAGCCAACATAAAAGTTCCTAAGAAGGATAGTAGTGGAGTGTTTCTTAATGCACCTATGATGAGCATTACTAATTCTGTACCAAGCATCTTTAAAACTTTCTCCACCTTGTTGCTTAAAAGAACGAACTTCAACTTCAGGATTACTCATTATAACAGTAATAAAGTAAACTAGGCAAATAAAGTAAAGACAAGTAACTAATTTTTTTGTGTTTTTGATATAGGGAACAAGATAGTAAATAAAGTAAAGCTAGCAACTAATTTTTTTGTGTTTTGTTTAAGTGCAGCAAACAAAGTAGTAAATAAAATAAAGCAAGACAAAAAAAAGTAGAGATTGGAAGTGGAGACTCCCCTTGCAGCGTGTCTTGATCTCCCGGCAACAGCGCCAGAAAAAATAGCTTGATGCGCGTAAATGTACACGTCCGTTGGGGACCCCAAGAGGAAGGTGTGATGCGCACAACAGTTTTCCCTCAGAAAGAAACCAAGGTTATCAAACCAGTAGGAGCCAAGAAGCGCGTGAAGGTTGTTGGTGGAGGAGTGTAGTGCGGCGCAACACCAGTGAAACCGGCGCCAACGTGGAACCTGCACAACACAATCAAAGTACTTTGCCCCAACGTAACAGTGAGGTTGTCAATCTCACCGGCTTGCTGAAAACAAAGGATTAAACGTATCGAGTGGAAGATGGTGTTTGTTTGCAAAGAACAGTAAAAGCAGTAGAATGTATTCAGATGTAAAAGAATGGACCGGGGTCCAGAGTTCACTAGTGGTGTCTCTCCAATAAGATAACTAACATGCTGGGTGAACAAATTACAGGCGAGCAATTGACAAATAAAGATTCAATACATATCAACGATGATTACTATGTGATTTAATCAGGGCATTACGACAAAGTACATAGACCGCTATCCAGCATGCATCTATGCCTAAATAATCCACCTTCAGTTATCATCCGAACCCCTTCCGGTATTAAGTTGCGTAACAACAGATAATTGCATTAAGTATGGTGCGTAATGTAATCAACACAAATATCCTTAGACAAAGCATTAATGTTTTATCCCTAGTAGCAACCGCACATCCACAACCTTAGAACTTTCTGTCACTGTCCCAGATTTAATGGAGGCATGAACCCACTATCGAGCATAATTACTCCCTCTTGGAGTTACAAGTATCAACTTGGCCAGAGCCTCTACTAGCAACGGAGAGCATGCAAGAACATAAACAACACATATATGATAGATTGATAATCAACTTAACATAATATTCTATATTCATCGGATCTCGCCAAACACAACATGTAGCATTACAAATAGATGATCTTGATCATGTTAGGCAGCTCACAAGATCTAATACAATGAAAGCACAAGCGGAGAAGACAACCATCTAGCTACTGCTATGGACCCATAGTCCAAGGATGAACTACTCACGCATCAATCCGGAGGCGGGCATGATGATGTAGAGCCCCTCCGGTGATGATTCCCCTCTCCGGCAGGGTGCTGGAGGCGATCTCCTGAATCCCCGAGATGGGATTCGCGACGGCGGCGTCTGGAAGGTTTTCGTATCGTGGCTCTCGGTACGGGGGTTTCGCGACGAGGGCTTTAAGTAGGCGTAAGGGTAGGTCGGGGGCGAGGGGCCCAGACAACGGTCGCGCGGCCAGGGCCTAGGCGCCGCCCTGGTGTCTGGCCACCTCGTGGCCCCACTTCATCTCCCTTTTGGTCTTCTGGAAGCTTCGTGTAAAAATAGGCCCCTGGGCGTTGATTTCGTCCAATTCGAGAATATTTCCTTACTAGGATTTCTGAAACCAAAAACAGCAGAAAACAGCAACTGGCACTTCGGCATCTTGTTAATAGGTTAGTGCCGGAAAATGTAAAATAATGCTGTAAAGTGTGTATAAAACATTCAAGTATTGTAATAAAAGTAGCATGGAACATAAGAAATTATAGATACGTTTGAGACGTATCACCACTCATAGGGATATCCTCATCAAATCATAATCCAAGATAATACCGTTGCAATTTAGACCGAGTACTAACATAGCATACACACTGTCAACAATAGCTATGAAAGGGGGAATAGATCACATCAATACTATCATAGTAATAGTTAACTTCATAATCCACAAGAGATTACAATCATAACCTACGCCAAGTACTACATGATGCACACACTGTCAACTTTACATCATGGAGGAGGAATAGACTACTTTAATAATATCACTAGAGTAGCACATAGATTAATAGTGATACAAAGCTCATGATCACATAAAGATCACACCATGGGAGAGAGATGAACCACATAGCTACCGGTAGAGCCCTTAGCCTCGGGGGAGAACTACTCCCTCCTCATCATGGGAGAGCAACGGCGATGAAGATGGCGGTGGTGTCGATGGAGATGACTCCGGGGCAATTCCCCGTCCCGGCGGCGTGCCGGAACAGAGATTCTGTCCCCCGAAACTTGTCTTCGCGATGGCGGCGGCTACGGAACTCTTCGTGGAATATGACTGGATGTTTTAGGGTTTTCGCGACGGAGAGAATATATAGGCGGAAGGGCGGCCTCGGAGGAGCCAGGGGGTGCCCACGCCACATGGCGGCACGGCCAGGGGTGGGCCCGCGCCCCCTATGGTGTGGGTCCCCTGCTGGCCGCCTCCGACTCTCCTTCGATGTTCTGGAACCCTCCGAGGAAAATAGGAAGTTTGGCTTTTGTTTCGTCCAATTCCGAGAATATTTCCTGTGTAAGATTTCTGAAACCAAAAACAGCAGAAAACAGGAACTGGCACTTCGGCATCTTGTTAATAGGTTAGTTCCGGAAAATGCATAAAAATGATATAAAGTATGAACAAAACATGTAGGTATTGTCATAAAACTAGCATGGAACATCAGAAATTATAGATACGTTGGAGACGTATCATGGCTTCGGAGGAGGATCTTGAGCGGGCGCCTCAGGGCGATGTGTGCATGGCCATAGCGCCGGTCACGTAGCGATGTGGCCTCCTCCACCTTTCACGATGAGGGGGAGACGGTGGCACAACTGTTGAAGCGGGTGAGGATGGCACCATCGATGGCGACGCCCATGGGCGTCGTATTCATCAGTGGAAGCGGTGGTGGGGGCGTCTCTGGCTCCATTGTTTCCGGGGAAAACCTCATATCTGGGGGAGTCCACCATTGGCGGCAGCGTCCATGGGCGTCGTAGCCCTCGTTGGAGGCATTATGGGGGCCTCCTTGTTGGAGATATGCCCAAGAGGCAATAATAAAAGTGGTTATTATATATCTTTATGTTTATGATAAATGTTTATATACCATGCTATAATTGTATTAACCGAAACATTGATACATGTGTGATATGTAAACAAACAAAGAGTCCCTAGTAAGCCTCTTAACTAGCTTGTTGATTAATAGATGATTAGTTTCATAATCATGAACATTGGATGTTATTAATAACAAGGTTATATCATTGTATGAATGATGTAATGGACACACCCAATTAAGCGTAGCATAAGATCACGTCATTAAGTTATTTGCTATAAGCTTTTATTACAT
Source organism: Lolium multiflorum (assembly GCA_030979885.1). Lineage (NCBI taxonomy): Eukaryota > Viridiplantae > Streptophyta > Magnoliopsida > Poales > Poaceae > Lolium > Lolium multiflorum. The sequence continues at coordinate 225,212,225 of CM061748.1, forward strand.
AGTTACCTAGTCCTTATGACCATGAGATCATGTAAATCACTTATACCGGAAAGGTACTTTGATTACATCAAACGCCACTGCATAAATGGGTGGTTATAAAGGTGGGATTAAGTATCCGGAAAGTATGAGTTGAGGCATATGGATCAATAGTGGGATTTGTCCATCCCGATGACGGATAGATATACTCTGGGCCCTCTCGGTGGAATGTCGTCTAATGTCTTGCAAGCATATGAATAAGTTCATAAGAGACCACATACCACGGTACGAGTAAAGAGTACTTGTCAAGAGACGAGGTTGAACAAGGTATAGTGTGATACCGATGATCAAACCTCGGACAAGTAAAATATCGCGTGACAAAGGGAATTGGTATCGTATGTGAATGGTTCATTCGATCACTAAAGTCATCGTTGAATATGTGGGAGCCATTATGGATCTCCAGATCCCGCTATTGGTTATTGGTCGGAGTGAGTACTCAACCATGTCCGCCTAGTTCGCGAACCGTAGGGTGACACACTTAAAGTTGGATGTTGAAATGGTAGAACTTGAATATGGAATGGAGTTCGAATATTTGTTCGGAGTCCCGGATGAGATCCCGGACATCACGAGGAGTTCCGGAATGGTCCGGAGAATAAGATTCATATATAGGATGTCATTTTATGTGTTTGAAAATGATTCGGAAGGTTCTATGGAAGGTTCTAGAAAACTCCGGAAGAAACCACCAAGGAAGGTGGAGTCCTGTTGACGTCAGAAACCCACCGGCGGGCAGTGACTGGTCAACACCGTAGAGCCGGGAACAACTAGGGCTGCGGCTGGCCCCATCCCTCGAGCGACGGCCCGCAAAGCCTCCTGTCGCGCGCCGATGCAAATTGCAGGGCGTGCCACCTGACCTATACCTGGTCGGGAAGGTGTGGATGATGCCTCGCTTAGTTTCCTGCAGGGCACACACGTACACGTTAAATACGAGCCTCGATCGGCTCTCAGGTTGTCCTGTGAATCGGCTCATGGAGCCGATCCACCCATGATTCGTCCAAGGTGGCCGAATATATGGTGGTCCTGCTTGATCATGATAAAGCATATGAGATCCACGACGATCTGGGGTTTTCACCGCATAATCGGATCATCCTACTCACGATTGGGCCTCGCGCTCACACACGGTGATCGTAAGCCAGCCCTAGACAAGGCCTAAAAACCAACGCTAGGTTGATCCTCGGAACGTCCTGTCTAGGGGCAGCAAATTACACCCTGCATGCCGCTGGATCCTCCAACCCTTTGTAAGGCCTAACTATTGCAGATATTAAACTAATCCTTGATGAATCAAGGAGCAATCGTAACGGATCAGATCTACTAAATAACGATCAAGCGGGGTGCCGCCCCTGCACCCATGATGAGGTACAGGGACGGCTAGATGCGCAAGGGTTGCACTACGACAGCATATGATACTAAGAACAATGCTAACCCTAACACATCTATGATAACTACGTTGCTCGCCATCAAAAAGGCTTCAGTACGAGCAACGCATGAACAACTAGGCAGGCTCGTGCTGCCTAGATCGCGAGATGCGATCTAGGCAGCATGGTGCTTACCGGAGGAACCCTCGAGACGAAGGAGTTGGCGATGCGCCGAGATTGGTTTGTGTTGAACGTTGGTTGTTGTTTATTCCATAAACCCTAGGTACATATTTATAGTCCAGGGGACTTTCTAATGTGGGCGTGCACTAAACCGTGCACGAGACAAACTCTAATCTCTACGTAACCTACTATATAAAGATACACGGGCTAACTAGCCCAAACTTGATAAACAAGGCCGATTCACACTCTCTACGCGTATATCTTCAAGTCCATCTTGATCGCGGCCCACCTCGACTTGGTCAAATTCTGGTGATAACACATGCCCCCTGGTTTTGGAAATAACATTTCCAAAATCATTATGCCTTTCCTTCGTCGGGTCATGTCGTGGCAGAGCAGAACCGTCGCAGAGTTCTTCATCATGATAACTTGCCTCCTCAACTTCTCTGCACGATTTGACAGTTTTGGCACCACCTCCTCGGAAACTGCTGTGGCATTGAATTTCTACCATGCCCTCTTTTATTTAACCGCCCCAAACAGTTCTCCTCTGCATCTCCTTCGCATTAGCACCCAAAAACCCTCCTGCGCCACCATGTCCTCCTCTGCCTCATCGGATCTTTCCACCCAGTCCTCTTCGTCTCGCGAGCCGACGCCGGAGCACAACCCGGCGGAGGTCCATGCGGCCAACATCCGCCGCGCCATTGCGGCCGGGGAGGAGTCAGACCATGACTTCTCCATCTGGTCAGAGGACGACAAGTCCCTGACTGATGGGGAGAGCGATCTCCGCTTCCTCGCCGACAAGGAAGCGGTGGAAGAAAGCGAGGATGATCGCTTCCCCTGGGATGGGGCCACCTCCGAGGAGGTGAAGGAGGAGGAAGAGGAGGATGACGACGACGACAGCTCCCCGACGAGCCGCCGGCCAAGCGCCATTGCCCCTGGCCGGGGAATCTGAGTGACTTCGACAGCGACGACGACGACGACGAGGAAGATGAGGACAATGAAGGTCCTGCCGGCGGCCGCTGGAGCAGCGACGCGAGCCGGCCGGGAGCAGCGCCGACAGCGGCGATGACGGCGACGACGAGGGCAGCAACGGCCCGTAGATAGGGCCCCTAGTATAGGACCCGTAGAAGTAGGCGGGGCAATGTATCCCCTTTTGAGGGCAATCAGCTCTACTATGTAAGAAATCTCTCTTATTAATGAAGAACTTTTCCCCAATTTGATTTGCCGATTTCCTCTCCCGACCTTGCCGATTTGCCCCCTTTGCCAATGCGTAATAAGCCGATAGCATCGCATCGGCCCTTTGAAACTCGCTCTTCTCCTCTTCAACTGATGACTTTCTGAATCTGGCAGAAAATGCAGGATCTTCAGGAAAACCTTTAAACTTTTCCAACCAAACCCAATAATCCTCTTCAATACTCATCATTTGTGAAGAAGGTTGTAATGAAGGACCAGCCGATGGTATCCCAATCGGCTTTTAAACAGAGTAAAACAGAGCATCCACCAGGCCTGCTGCCCCCCGAGCCTTACTCGAGGCGAGACTGTCAAAGAGAATGTGCCAAAGCCGATCCCCTTTCTTCCTCAGACAGCCGGAACTTGGTTCAGGAACCCAGATCGGCTCGAAGCAACGGAAGGCACCACCGCTGGCCTGAATTTGGTGAAGACTCGATAAACACCGCATAATGCCGCTAGAGTCGATGTCCATGCATCGGCTTCTTATATCCTTAAGTCGATGTCTGCTGCATCGGCTGCGCTCAAAATTTTTTGAATTTTTTAGGCCGATTTGTGTGTCGGCCCCCATATTTGATAGTATTATCTCATATCCTCGTGTTTTATCCATCTAGGTGCCCCCCGAGCCGATTCTGTCAAGAGAATTGATGGTATCGGCTCTTCAGGTAGTCCCTGTTGGGTCAAACGTTGATCCCAGGCAGAATGGATGGTGAGGATAATTTTGGCCGATCGCTGGAATCGGCCTCCACGTTGCTTGCTCGGTGAAGGTTTTGTAATATCCCTTCAACAGTTTCGGAGGGCCGATCGCAAGGATCAGCCTCGCCATGTTGCTTATTGACGTAGTCTTGCTACTCGTCCATGTCAGTGGACAAAACCAGCCCAATCTCCGATTTTATCACGTTGGTGCGCTTGCTGTTGTCCACCTTAGGTGCATCGTGTGATCGTGGAGCTCTACACTTCGCCGGACGAACGAGCACCATGTTTGTGCCAGCCGATGTTTCATCATCGGCTTTCCTTTGCTTGGGGCGCCACTCTTTTCTTTGCGGCAGTCCCTCTTCATCCAGGGTCCGCTGGACTTTCGCAGCCAAATCAGGTCGTGCCTTCCTCAGCGTATGCAAGTATAACCTTTCGGCTTCCTCCAGACCGCGCAATCGCTGAACCCTGCGTTTTTGTGAATGGCTGAGACCATCAGGGCACCATCTTGGACGGTGACACCTATCTTCTTCGTCTTCCCCCTCGTCTTCCGAATCCTCGAGATCTTCCAACCGAGGGATCTCAGCACGTCTGTTTTGTGGTGGGAGAGGCCCTAGGCGCTCAAACACAGACACGTTGGCTGCCTCCTTCTTTTTCTGGTTGCATTCTGGGCAGTTGCCGATTGTTGGTAATCGGCTCATTCCTGAATCCCAGCAGTGTCTGAAGAAGGGGCAGTCCCAATGCCTGTCCGTCGTCCTGCTCCCTGCGTGGCGCTCCTGCCGCTCCTCATCGTGATTATGCCGACGATGTCTTCTCGTTTCTGGCCAGACGGCCTCTTTCATCATCGTCGCCGTGTCGCCGGCGTTGATCATACCGACTCACGTACTTGTTGAGGAGGTGATCAGAGAGGGGTCGTTGATATCTTATGTTCTTAACTTCCCCCCGTGACGTAGCGCTTGCCATCTTGACGGAGCCGATCGCATGGAGCGGCCCCTCTGTGTCCTTGCTCTGAGAGCAGCTGTCCTCATCCCCGTCCTTCTCAGAGCGGTGTCCAAGCTCTACCATGCTGATGTTGGCTGAGAAATCAGGCTGGCACCCTCCGAGGTGGGTGAACTCCACCATGTTGACGGCGGGGAAGGGGTGTGTGTCGACCTTCATGGCATACTGGTTAAAAATTAGTCGCCCATTTTCTATTGCCATCTGGATCTGCTGACGCCACACCCTGCAGTCGTTAGTGGTGTTGGTGAACGTGTTATGCCACTTGCAGTATGGCTTTCCGTTCAGCTCTTGCACCGTGGGAACCTTGTGGCCTTCGGGAATCTTTATATGCTTCTCCGCGAGTAAGAGATCGAAAATCTGCTCGGTTTTCGTCACGTCGAAGTCGAATCCTCTTGGAGGTCCTGGTGGCTTCACCCATTTGCAGGTTACTGGTCCTGCAGCTCGAGTCCACTCAGCCACCGCGACCTCTTGTTCTCCCGTAGCGACCTCATCTTCGCCCGCGTCGACCATGGTAACCACACGCTTGAACTTGTCCTGGTAGACATCTGGGTGACGCTGTTCATACGCTGACAGCTTCTGTACCATGTGCGCTAGTGACGGGTAGTCCGCTTGGGAGGCCACGTCCTTGATCGATGATGATAGACCCACCACCGCCAACTCGACTGCTTCCTTTTCGCTTACGTGAACCGAATAGCATCGGTTCCTAACGGTCCTGAAGCGCTGGATGTATTCCGACACTGTTTCCCCGCGCTTCTGTCGTACTTGTGCTAGATCGGCAATGCCAGCCTCGGAAGCCTCTGAGTGATATTGCTCATGGAACCGTTCTTCCAGCTGCTTCCAAGTCTGTACTGAGTTCGGTGGCAGCGAAGTGTACCAACCGAAAGCCGATCCTGTGAGGGACTGTGAGAAGTACCTCACGCAGCTCGTCTGACGCTGAGATCATGCCCAGCTGTGCCAAATATCGGCTCACATGCTCGATGGAGCTGGAACCATCCGATCCGCTGAACTTTGTGAAGTCCGGGAGCCGATATTTGGGTGGTAGCGGGATCAATTCGTACTCATTGGGGTACGGCTTGGTATAGCCGATCGCCTTTCTTTTCGGCATCATGCCGAACTGATCTTTCAAGATCGTACAAATCTGATCCGCGGTGATGGCTGCAGGTGCCGAACCCTGAAGGTTCGTCGGAGTGGCGTACTTAACCAGCCATGCTTGTTTTTCTGGTTCTGAGCCAACTGCAGGAGCTGGGCTCGGGAGTTTTGTCGGGGTGGCGTATTTAGCTAGCCACGTTTGCTTCTCGGGGTCTGCCTCCGACGTTCCTCCTGTTGCCCCAGAAGTCCCTGCTATAGCAACCTGGTTCGAGGGTGCCCAGGTGCTGCAGTCTGGCACGTATGCGCATGCGTACCCGTGCGGGATCTCCTTGGGCGCGTCATGTAGGAATTGGTAGTCACTAGGGTCACCACCAATCTTGTAGACGACATAGGCCGATGAGTTCGGCGCTTCGGGTGCTGCCAACGCGAACGGCAGCGGTGGACGGGACTGGAGTAGCAATTCCCCTTGGTGAGTCCCTAGGGCTGGTCCTGACGGAGAGTACTGATGGCTCATGATCTCCTGGATTACGCGCAGAGCGACGCGCTCCAACGTATTCACCAGGCTCTCAGAATGGCGGTGCAGCGAATGAGCCACCATGAAGTTTATCTCCTGACGCAGCGACCTGGTGCGTTCCTCTGACGGGGTGGACAGGTCCACTCCATCAAGCGCGCCTTCAGGTGTGAACCCCTTCCATCTGATGCCATGGGAGCGGGTCCTGTGGAAAGAGCCGATTAGGTCGGCTTCGAGGACAGCTTTGACCTCGTCATACTTCTTCTTGAGCTCGCCAGAGAGCTCCTCGTACGTGACCGGAGTTTCTTCTGCCACCTCTGATGTAGATGGCATTGTGTTTGATGTTGAAGATGTGTCCCACCGGGCGTGCCAGAATGTGTTGACGTCAGAAACCCACCGGCGGGCAGTGACTGGTCAACACCGTAGAGCCGGGAACAACTAGGGCTGCGGCTGGCCCCAGTCCCTCGGAGCGACGGCCCGCAAAGCCTCCCGGTCGCGCGCCGATGCAAATTGCAAGGGCGTGCCACCTGACCTATACCTGGTCGGAAGGTGTGGATGATGCCTCGCTTAGTTTCCTGCAGGCACACACGTACACGTTAAATACGAGCCTCGATCGGCTCTCAGGTTGTCCTGTGAATCGGCTCATGGAGCCGATCCACCCATGATTCGTCCAAGGTGGCCGAATATATGGTGGTCCTGCTTGATCATGATAAAGCATATGAGATCCACGACGATCTGGGGTTTTCACCGCATAATCGGATCATCCTACTCACGATTGGGCCTCGCGCTCACACACGGTGATCGTAAGCCAGCCCTAGACAAGGCCTAAAAACCAACGCTAGGTTGATCCTCGGAACGTCCTGTCTAGGGGCAGCAAATTACACCCTGCATGCCGCTGGATCCTCCAACCCTTTGTAAGGCCTAACTATTGCAGATATTAAACTAATCCTTGATGAATCAAGGAGCAATCGTAACGGATCAGATCTACTAAATAACGATCAAGCGGGGTGCCGCCCCTGCACCCATGATGAGGTACAAGGACGGCTAGATGCGCAAGGGTTGCACTACGACAGCATATGATACTAAGAACAATGCTAACCCTAACACATCTATGATAACTACGTTGCTCGCCATCAAAAAGGCTTCAGTACGAGCAACGCATGAACAACTAGGCAGGCTCGTGCTGCCTAGATCGCGAGATGCGATCTAGGCAGCATGGTGCTTACCGGAGGAACCCTCGAGACGAAGGAGTTGGCGATGCGCCGAGATTGGTTTGTGTTGAACGTTGGTTGTTGTTTATTCCATAAACCCTAGGTACATATTTATAGTCCAGGGGACTTTCTAATGTGGGCGTGCACTAAACCGTGCACGAGACAAACTCTAATCTCTACGTAACCTACTATATAAAGATACACGGGCTAACTAGCCCAAACTTGATAAACAAGGCCGATTCACACATCTCTCTACGCGTATATCTTCAAGTCCATCTTGATCGCGGCCCACCTCTGACTTGGTCAAATTCTGGTGATAACAAGTCCACATGGGACTCCACCTCCATGGCCGGCCAACCCTAGTGGGGGAGGAGTCCCAAGTGGACTCCCCCTTAGGGGGCCGGCCACCCCCCCATATGGGAGGTGGAAACCCCACCTCTAGTGGGACTCCTAGTTTGGCTAGGTTTCCCCACCATGGAAGGTTTTTCGTTCGGGTCTTATTCGAAGACTTGGAGACTAACTCTTGGGGATCCACCTATATAATGAGGGGCCAAGGGAGGGGGCCACCCCAAGACCACAAGCTGGCCGCCCCATTGAAGTGGCCGGCCACCCCCTCCCAAACCCTAGCCGCCCCCTCTCCTCCATATCTCCCGCGTAGCTTTAGCGAAGCTCCGCCGGAGTTCATCACCACCACCGACACCACGCCGTCGTGCTGTCGGATTCAAGAGGAGCTACTACTTCCGCTGCCCGCTGGAACGGGAGGTGGACGTCGTCTTCATCAACAACCGAACGTGTGACCGAGTACGGAGGTGCTGCCCGTTCGTGGCGCCGGAACCGATCGTGATCAAGATCTTCTACGCGCTTTTGCAAGCGGCAAGTGAACGTCTACCGCAGCAACAAGAGCCTCCTCTTGTAGGCTTTGGAATCTCTTCAAGGGTGAGACTCGATAATCCCCTCGTTGCTACCGTCTTCTAGATTGCATCTTGGCTTGGATTGCGTGTTCGCCGTAGGAAATTTTTGTTTTCTATGCTACGTTATCCTACAGTGGTATCAGAGCCGTGTCTATGCATAGATGGTTGCACGAGTAGAACACAATGGTTTGTGGGCGTTGATGCTCTTGTTATCTTTAGTTGAGTACTTTGCATCTTTGTGGCATAGTGGGATGAAGCGGCTCGGGCTAACTTTACATGACCGCGTTCATGAGATTTGCTCCACGCTTGACATGCAACTTGTATTGCATAAGTGGCTTTGCGGGTGTCTGTCTCTCCTACTATAGTGAAGATTCAATTTACTCTTCTATTGACAACACTAGTATCACCGTTGTGGTTGATGTTCGTAGGTAGATTGGATCTTGCTCGAAAACCCTAAACCACGTAAAATATGCAAACCAAATTAGAGAACGTCTAACTTGTTTTTGCAGGGTTTGGTGATGTGATATGGCCATAATGTGATGATGACTATGTATGAGATGATCATTATTGTATTGTGGCAACCGGCAGGAGCCTTATGGTTGTCTTTAAATTTCATGTTGAGTAGTATTTCAAAGTAGTTGTAATAGTTGCTACATGGAGGACGATCATGAAGACGGCGCCATTGACCTTGGTGCTTCGCCGACGATGATGGAGATCATGCCCGTTGATGATGGAGATCATGTCCGTGCTTTGAAGATGAAGATCAAAGGCGCAAAGACAAAAGGGCCATATCATATCACATATGAACTGCATGTGATGTTAATCCTTTTATGCATCTTATTTTGCTTAGATCGCGATGGTAGCATTATAAGATGATCCCTCTCACTAAAATTTCAAGATAATAAAGTGTTCATCCTTAGTAGCACCATTGCCAAGACTTGTCGTTTCGAAGCATCTCGTGATGATCGGGTGTGATAGAATCAACAAGTGCATACAACGGGTGCAAGTCAGTTTTGCACAAGCGGATACTAAGGTGGCCTTGACGAGCCTAGCATGTACAGACATGGTCTCGGAACACGTGATACCGAAAGGTAGAGCATGAATCATATGATTGATATGATGAACACTTTGAGTGTTCGCCATTGAAATTACATCTTGTCTCGTGATGATCGGGCATAGGTGTGATGGATTTGGTTCGTGTGATCACTAAGACAATGCGAGGGATATTGTTTTGAGTGGGAGTTCACCTAGGTTTTAATTTTGTTAAATTAAAATTTGAACTCAATTTGTCATAAACATTAGTCTAAACTATTGCAAATATGTTGTAGATATGGCGTCCTCAATCAATTTTAACCAGTTCCTAGAGAAAGAAAAGCTTAAGAGCAACGGTAGCAACTTCACCGACTGGTTCCGTCATGTGAGGATCTTCCTCAATGGCGGAAACCTGCAATATGTGCTTGATGCACCGCTAGGTGACCCTCCTGCAGAAACTGAAACCGATGAAGTAAAGAATGTTTACGCGACTCGGAAAACTCGGTACTCTCAAGTTCAGTGTGCCATCCTGTGCAGTCTGGAAGCCGATCTTCAAAAACGTTTTGAGCACCACGATCCACATGAGTTAATCAATGAGTTAAAGACTATCTTTGAGACTCATGCGGCCGTGGAATGCTATGAAGCATCGAAACACTTCTTCAGCTGCATGATGGAAGAAGGCAGCTCCGTTAGTGAGCACATGCTCGCCATGACCGGGCATGCGAAGAAACTCAGTGACTTGGGAATAGTGATTCCTAACAGACTGGGGATTAATCGTGTCCTTCAATCACTGCCACCTAGTTATAAGAACTTTGTGATGAATTACAATATGCAGAACATGAACAAAGAGTTACCTGAACTCTTTGCCATGCTAAAATCTGCTGAGATTGAAATTAAGAAAGAGCACCAAGTGTTGATGGTCAACAAGACCACCAGCTTCAAGAAACAGGGCAAGTCTAAAGGCAAGAACAAGAAGAGTGGCAAGAAAGCTGCCACGCCTCCTGTGAAACCTAAGTCTGGCCCTAAGCCTGATGCTGAGTGCTATTACTGCAAGGAGAAGGGACACTGGAAGCGTAATTGCTCCAAGTATTTGGCGGATCTGAAGAGCGGCCTTGTCAAGAAGAAGAAAGAAGGTATATCTGATATACATGTTATAGATGTTTATCTTACTGGTTCTCGTACTAGTACCTGGGTATTTGATACTGGTTCGGTTGCTCATATTTGTAACTCGAAACAGGAACTAAAGAATAAACGAAGACTACTAAAGGATGAAGTGACCATGCGCGTTGGAAATGGATCCAAAGTCGATGTGATCGCTGTCGGCACACTTCCTCTACATCTACCTTCGGGATTAGTTTTAAGCCTAAATAATTGTTATTTTGTACCCGCGTTGAGCATGAACATTATATCAGGATCTTGTTTAATGCAAGACGGTTATTCATTCAAGTCTGAGAATAATGGTTGTTCTATCTTTATGAATAATATCTTTTATGGTCGAGCACCTGAAAAGAATGGCTTATTTCTGTTAGATCTCGATAGTAGTGATACACATATACATAACATTGATGCTAAGCAAATTAAATTAAATGATAATTCTACTTATATGTGGCACTGTCGTCTTGGTCATATTGGAGTGAAACGCATGAAGAAACTCCATACCAATGGATTACTTGAATCACTTGACTTTGAGTCACTTGATAGATGCGAAGCATGTCTGATGGGAAAAATGACTAAGACTCCATTCTCGGGTATGATGGAGCGAGCTACTGACTTATTGGAAATCATACATACAGATGTATGTGGACCAATGAGTGTAGCATCGCGCGGTGGTTATCGTTATGTTCTAACCTTCACAGATGATTTGAGTAGATATGGGTATATCTATTTAATGAAACATAAATCCGAAACTTTCGAGAAGTTTAAGGAATTCCAAAGTGAAGTAGAAAATCAACGTAACAAGAAGATTAAATTTCTACGATCTGATCGCGGAGGTGAATATCTGAGTTATGAGTTTGGCATGCATTTAAAGAAATGCGGAATACTTTCACAATTGACACCGCCGGGAACACCACAACGAAACGGTGTGTCGAACGTCGTAATCGAACTCTCTTAGATATGGTTCGTTCTATGATGTCTCTTACTGATTTACCTTTATCATTTTGGAGTTATGCATTAGAGACAGCCGCATTCACTTTAAATAGAGCACCATCAAAATCCGTTGAAACGACACCGTATGAATTATGGTTTAATAAGAAACCTAAGCTGTCGTTCCTAAAAGTTTGGGGTTGCGAAGCCTATGTAAAAAAGTTACAACCGGACAAGCTAGAACCCAAAGCGGAGAAATGCGTCTTCATAGGATACCCTAAGGAAACTATAGGGTACACTTTCTATCACAGATCCGAAGGCAAGATCTTTGTTGCTAAGAACGGAACCTTTCTTGAGAAAGAATTTCTCACTAAAGAAGTGACTGGAAGAAAAGTAGAACTCGATGAGATTGAAGAATCTCTACTCGTTGATCAGAGTAGCGCAGTACCGGAAGATGTTCCTGTGCCGCCTACACCAGCAACAGAGGAAGCTAATGATAATGATCATGAAACTTCAAATGAGATAGCTACTGAACCTCGCAGATCGACAAGGGAACGTGCCACTCCTGATTGGTATGATCCTTGTCTAAATGTCATGATTGTGGATAACAATGATGAAGACCCTGCGACGTATGAAGAAGCGATGATGAGCCCAGATTCCAACAAATGGCAAGAAGCCATGAAATCCGAAATGGGATCCATGTATGATAACAAAGTATGGACTTTGGTAGACTTACCTGATAGCCGAAAGGCTGTCGAGAATAAATGGATCTTCAAGAGAAAAACAGATGCTGATGGTAATATTACTGTCTATAAAGCTCGACTTGTCGCAAAGGGTTTCCGACAAATTCAAGGTGTTGACTACGATGAGACTTTCTCACCTGTAGCAAAGCTAAAATCTGTGAGGATTTTGTTAGCAATAGCTGCATTTTTCGATTATGAGATTTGGCAGATGGATGTCAAAACGGCGTTCCTTAATGGAGACATTGAGGAAGAGTTGTATATGGTACAACCCAAAGGTTTTGTCGATCCTAAAAATGCTGACAAAGTATGCAAACTTCAGCGTTCAATCTATGGACTAAAGCAAGCATCAAGAAGTTGGAACCGACGCTTTGATAAGGTGATCAAAGACTTCGGGTTTATACAGTGTCATGGAGAGGCCTGTATTTACAAGAAAGTGAGTGGGAGCTCTGTAGCGTTCCTGATATTATATGTAGATGACATATTATTGATTGGGAATGATATAGAACTATTAAGCAGTGTAAAAGGTTATTTGAATAATAGTTTTTCAATGAAAGACCTTGGTGAAGCATCATATATATTAGGCATCAAGATTTATAGAGATAGATCAAGACGTCTAATAGGGCTATCACAGAGTACATACCTGGACAAGATTCTAAAGAAGTTTAGAATGGACGAAAGTAAGAAAGGATTCTTACCTATGTTACCAGGCAAGGTCTTGAGTAAGACTCAAGGTCCAGCTACGGCAGAAGAAAGAGAAAGGATGAGTCAGATCCCCTATGCCTCGGCAGTAGGCTCTATCATGTATGCCATGCTATGTACAAGACCGGATATAGCACATGCTGTTAGTTTGACTAGCAGATATCAAAGTGATCCAGGAATGGAACACTGGACAGCGGTCAAGAATATCCTGAAGTACTTGAAAAGAACTAAGGATATGTTTCTTTGTTATGGAGGTGACCAAGAGCTCGTTGTAACAAGTTACACCGATGCAAGTTGGAACACTGATCCTGATGACTCTAAGTCACAATCTGGGTACGTGTTTATATTGAATGGTGCTGCAGTAAGCTGGGCAAGCTCGAAGCAGTGCACGGTGGCGAAATCCTCAACAGAATCGGAGTACATAGCGGCTTCAGAGGCTTCATCGAAGCGGTATGGATGAAGAGGTTCATTGTAGAGCTCGGTGTGGTTCCTAGTGCATTGGACCCACTAGTCATCTACTGTGACAACATGGGTGCCATCGCCAATGCACAAGAACCAAGGTCACACAAGAGGCTGAAGCATATCAAGCTGCGTTATCATTCGATTCGCGAGTACATCGAAGATGGAGAAGTAAAGATTTGCAAAGTACACACTGATCTGAATGTAGCAGATCCGTTGACTAAAGCTCTCCCTAGGGCAAAGCATGACCAACACCAGAATGCCATGGGTGTTAGGTACTTGACAATGTAATCTAGATTATTGACTCTAGTGCAAGTGGGAGACTGTTGGAGATATGCCCAAGAGGCAATAATAAAAGTGGTTATTATATATCTTTATGTTTATGATAAATGTTTATATACCATGCTATAATTGTATTAACCGAAACATTGATACATGTGTGATATGTAAACAAACAAAGAGTCCCTAGTAAGCCTCTTAACTAGCTTGTTGATTAATAGATGATTAGTTTCATAATCATGAACATTGGATGTTATTAATAACAAGGTTATATCATTGTATGAATGATGTAATGGACACACCCAATTAAGCGTAGCATAAGATCACGTCATTAAGTTATTTGCTATAAGCTTTTATTACATAGTTACCTAGTCCTTATGACCATGAGATCATGTAAATCACTTATAACGGAAAGGTACTTTGATTACATCAAACGCCCTGCGTAAATGGGTGGTTATAAAGGTGGGATTAAGTATCCGGAAAGTATGAGTTGAGGCATATGGATCAATAGTGGGATTTGTCCATCCCGATGACGGATAGATATACTCTGGGCCCTCTCGGTGGAATGTCGTCTAATGTCTTGCAAGCATATGAATAAGTTCATAAGAGACCACATACCACGGTACGAGTAAAGAGTACTTGTCAAGAGACGAGGTTGAACAAGGTATAGTGTGATACCGATGATCAAACCTCGGACAAGTAAAATATCGCGTGACAAAGGGAATTGGTATCGTATGTGAATGGTTCATTCGATCACTAAAGTCATCGTTGAATATGTGGGAGCCATTATGGATCTCCAGATCCCGCTATTGGTTATTGGTCGGAGTGAGTACTCAACCATGTCCGCATAGTTCGCGAACCGTAGGGTGACACACTTAAAGTTGGATGTTGAAATGGTAGAACTTGAATATGGAATGGAGTTCGAATATTTGTTCGGAGTCCCGGATGAGATCCCGGACATCACGAGGAGTTCCGGAATGGTCCGGAGAATAAGATTCATATATAGGATGTCATTTTATGTGTTTGAAAATGATTCGGAAGGTTCTATGGAAGGTTCTAGAAGGTTCTAGAAAACTCCGGAAGAAACCACCAAGGAAGGTGGAGTCCACATGGGACTCCACCTCCATGGCCGGCCAACCCTAGTGGGGGAGGAGTCCCAAGTGGACTCCCCCTTAGGGGGCCACCCCCCCATATGGGAGGTGGAAACCCCACCTCTAGTGGGACTCCTAGTTTGGCTAGGTTTCCCCACCACATGGAAGGTTTTTCGTTCGGGTCTTATTCGAAGACTTGGAGACTAACTCTTGGGATCCACCTATATGAGGGGCCAAGGGAGGGGGTCGGCCACCCCAAGACCACAAGCTGGCCGCCCCATTGAAGTGGCCGGCCACCCCTCCCAAACCCTAGCCGCCCCCTCTCCTCCATATCTCCCGCGTAGCTTTAGCGAAGCTCCGCCGAGTTCATCACCACCACCGACACCACGCCGTCGTGCGTCGGATTCAAGAGGAGCTACTACTTCCGCTGCCCGCTGGAACGGGAGGTGGACGTCGTCTTCATCAACAACCGAACGTGTGACCGAGTACGGAGGTGCTGCCCGTTCGTGGCGCCGGAACCGATCGTGATCAAGATCTTCTACGCGCTTGCAAGCGGCAAGTGAACGTCTACCGCAGCAACAAGAGCCTCCTCTTGTAGGCTTTGGAATCTCTTCAAGGGTGAGACTCGATAATCCCCTCGTTGCTACCGTCTTCTAGATTGCATCTTGGCTTGGATTGCGTGTTCGCCGTAGGAAAATTTTTGTTTTCTATGCTACGTTATCCTACACGCCTGGATTGGATGATGGTGACGTCTGTGTCATCAATCCCGTACAGAACGTGTGGACGGCTTGGTGTCTGGGCGTCAGTCTCCGCGTGTTTCTCGTGTGGGGAATAAGGTGGAGCGGCGTGTCATCTGCCATCTACGACGACGAGTCTCAAAGACATGGTGCAGCGGGGTCTCGGCAACGGACGTGTGATGATGGGCGCTCGCAAGGCGATGGCGCCATCTAGCGTCATGGCGGCATCGATGCAGCATGCCTGGTAAGGTCAATTCATTGATCACTCTTGGAGATGGGTTCACGGAAGATAGAGGTAGCGACCTCTACGGTGTGTATGCTGGGGCGTGCTGAGGGCTTGCTAGACCGATTGTGTTCCTTACTCGCCAATGGGAGGTTTAGTGAGGCTTTCGATTTTTTAGATGATATGTGTTGGTGTGATGACAGGGCGCTGGCCTTGCTCATGATCACCCATTCATCAGGATTTTTTAGATGATATGTGTTGGTGTGATGACAGGGCGCTGGCCTTGCTCATGATCACCCATTCATCAGTAGGTGTAGCGATGTTGCTAGGATGGTGGCCTCGAGTTGATCTTTGCATCTTTCTTGTAAGGTTTTGTCGAATAATCTTTTTTTAAAAAGTTGTGTGAGGTTAGGGGTAAAACCTCTATTCCCGAAAAAACCTGAAAATTTACATATCATTATTCCAATATACTTAGTTTAATACTTGTAGTATTTATTGAAAAAAAAATACATAAATCAACGAAAAAAAGAGTCCACAACTGCATGAGAAGCAACTCGGACCAGTGTCTCTTCTTATTCTGCTTCAAGTCTGCACATGACACGTATCAGGCGAGTAGATTGAATGTATCCACAGCTCATTCCAAAAGAGTAATGGGCATGCAATACATGAGTTGTTAGCATAAAGCTACCACTTTTCATGCTAAATCTTAACTTTGATATCACTTCACATTTCAGGAGCAAAAATTTACCATATTTTTATGAGCACAGAAAACACTAAACTCACTCCAAAGACAAATTGACAGTGATTGTGACAGTCTGAGCCCATTGCTTGGGCTAACGTGGCTAGACAGAAACGGATAGGGGTGCATATGTGAGATGGGTTGTAATTTTTGGGCTATTTAAAAACAATTAGGTAGCACATGTGCCAAGGTTTTCTAAAAGAAAAGAAAAATATATATCTAAAAAAATCACCGAACGGTCTTTCCTTCATAACGAAACCACCACAATCCACAACACCATTACCTTCTCTAGTAGTCCAAATCCCACCACCACAGCACCACCACCACGACCTTCCTCCGGCGACCTTGGCGTTGGTGGTGGCATTGCACATGAGGCCTCCATGGTAATCATCACGGCCTCTTCCTCCTAGATTCCCGCCGACATGGGTGGAAGAATAGCACGGATGCAAGTGCGGCTGCTCTGGCAACTTGGAGACGAGGATGGCAAGCCCCGCCACCTCCTGTTCGTCTAGGTCCTTCGACATGGTCGGGAGCTGGTCCTCCCATGCCCTCATCTTTTGCCTTCAATCTACACCAAGTAGGCAAGGTGTAAGGGTACACCCCTATGTGTGATTTTGGTAATTAATGATAATTTCTATGGACTAATGTTTTCATTGAGTTTATATGAAGGAATATTTTGTAGGTAATGCTTGTATTTCGTGTGTTGGATTCAAGTGTGGATACCATGAAGATAAAGATATACCTTGAGTATTGGCATTAACATCATCAATTTGAAGAGAAGAATATGGTATGATCAATAATAATAAATGAAGATGGAGTTCTTATCTGAAACTCAATTTTTCCATGCTCTAGCTTATGGGTTAAGGAATGGATGATCATGATCTTTAGAGTTTGATCTCAAGAGAACAATTCAAGATATGGCTCTAAGCTAGTGTCATGAGAGTCTCATGAGTTGATCTATGGTTGACCAAGGTTTAGATCATGCAATCAAATGAGATTTATTTATGTACCTCAAGATATTATGCTAGAGCATGAGGAGATACAAGGTTGTCCAAAACTAAGAGCGAAGATTGGATTCAAGTTCGTGGACACATGAATCATGGAGAATGTACCATATGTGATCTTGTGGTTTGTCAAGATTTTTCAATTGTGCTTCATGAATTAACCCATTATATATGTGCATTTGTGTTAGGTACATTTTCATGGGCATGCATCAAAAGTAAAGATTTCATATAACCCGTGAGAGGATGACATCAAGTGTTGATCGCCATCAAGGTTGAGAAAGGGAAAGTTCAAGATGAGCATCTCGAGAAGATCATATACTTGAAACTTGTCGTCCATTTGGTGATAATGGACATGTGAAGATGTGCCTTAATGAAGCAATCCTATAATGTTGTATGGGGGAGAAATGCGTGAGTCTTCACGAAGCAACAATTATCAAGTGAAGAATTCTGGCTTGAATGAAGCTTGAAGCTTTGCAATCAAGATCAATGGAAGTGCGCAAGGTAAAACTATGGCCTTGATAGGTTTTCCTTATACCGGTCTGAAGGTGGTTGTTGGGATACCAGGTTATTGGATAGATAGCCGCATTATCAAGAGAAACTTTTGGTTGAGTAACTTGATCACATCGTTTTAGGGAGCTCAATCCTTTGCATACTTTGCATACCCTATTTTTCTTGGTTCTAGATGTTTCTTCATGTGAGGTTCTTGAGCTTGTTGTTAGATTCTCAACAAAATCAAGTTCATCGAAAACGGAATTCGTATGCATCTCTTCTATTATATTTTCGAGGTTGAAGGTTTTATCGATTCTTTGTTTTGGGAGGTTTCACATCTCCCCACTTTGGCATTTAATATATTCATACTTCGGTTTTATAGTTTCCATTAGATAGAGTTTGTCCTTAGATTTTCAAGAATCCCAAGTTTGCTAAAATCGGAGTTTGGATGCAACGTATATTACGTTTTTATAAGTATTTTTCTGTTCCTTGAAATCCGGATTGACTTTAAAATTCTCTGAACAATTTCGGTCAACTCAGAATAGTTCGAGGTTCTCCCCGATTGAGTTTGAGAACCTTCTATTTATGGCTCGGGATTTTGACCCATAATTCTGAATTGTGTCCAAATTTCATGAAAACTGCTCTAACAATCACTTTTCTTGAAGGGGTATAAAAGGGGCCTTCTTTTCCAATGTTTCCAGGGTTCTAAGGCACCAAAATGCACCTCCATTCTTGTTCTTTAAAAGCTTGATTCCTCACAATCCCTCCTATGATTCTTGCATCTTTTTTAGGGGATTGGAAGAAGAGATCTAGATCGACAACTCCACCAATCGATTCCTCCTCTAAGTGAGGGGAACTCTTCGAATCTAGATCTTGGAGTTATTAGTTCATTTTCTCCATTGTTCTTCCTCTCTAATTCCGCCCTAACACTTGTTGCTTTGGTGGGATTTAGGTGTGAAATATTTGAACACCTTTGGTGTTCTTGCTTTGCATCCTTCCATCATGTTGATCTCTCCATTACGATTTTGTTCGAGTTGGAGACCGTGAGCTTGTTACTCTTGGAGGGTGACCTCCTAGTTGGCTTGGCGGTTGGTACTCCAGTGACCTCTTTGTGGAATATTGTGAAGCGGCCTGAGCTTCTCCTTCGTGGAGCTTGTGAAGTGGTTGTGTGGAGCTTGCCATCTCTTGAGTAGAGGAAAAGCTAGCCATAAAAAATGTCATTTGTCCTTCGTGGTATTGGGTTGGAGAAGAAAGTGAGCCTTCGTGGCGTTCGGGAGACTTTCGTGGTGACCTGTATCTCAAACGTGACATATCTCACTTCGTGTGAGGGAACACGGGAATACATCTCCACACGTGCCTCGGTTATCTTTATACCCGAGTTTACTTTTCTTGTGATAGCCATCAAGCTTGAAGTACTTATATCTTGCTTATCACTTGTATATATATGGGTATATATATACCTTGTGCCTGTCTTGCTTATATCTAGTTGTTGTTGGTGCACTTAGTTGAGCCTAGCTTATTTAGGTTTCGTGCTTCTAAAATAAACGTTAGTTTAATTATGTATTCTTACAAGCCAAATCCGCAATTGTTAATGAAATGCCTATTCACCCCCTCTAGGCGTCATCTCGTCCTTTCACGAGGTAGCCAAGGTAATTGTCAGTGTCATCCTAGGTTTCCTCGCCCTGGACATCGTCACCGACGAAAACCTCCTCCTCGGGCGCTGGTGGCTCCTCCATGTCCTCCATCTTCATGTCCGGCACGGGCGGAGTGCCGTAGACGAACTCGCTGGCACCGAAGAACCCCGAGCGGCGCCTCGGATCGAACTTGATGTGGCCGAATGTGTCCCACATCATTGAGCGATGCCGTATGTGGGATTTGCGAGCTGGTCCCGTGGTCCGGAGGTAGCAGTGAACACCGATGATTGATCTTCTCGCGCCACTCCCGGCCCTGCAGCGACACCGGAGACATGGACACCCTCCGGTGGCTGAGGAGCCGGTGCTCGGGTAGTTTGACGTCGTACCATCCTGCGCAAGGTGTAATGTTCTCGTAAAGAGCCCTCACCCGCGGCTTCTTTGGCTTCGCCAACGGTGACCAGCCTGGGTGTCGTTCTTCTTTGGCTTCCTCCATGGCCACGCTCTCTTCTTGCCCATGGTTTCTCGAAGCTGGCTACCAGCGCTCTAGGGAGCAATCGTGGCTGAAAGTGCCAACTCTAGGGCATGGTGTGGGCGATGGCAGGGTGCTGCAGGTGCCCTTAAAAAGAACTTGGTTGTCGCCTCCTTCAATGTCGACACGGGACTCCAAGCGTGTGCCATTCACGGTGGCATAGAATCTCAGCCGCCGCCCCGTCATCACTGTGGTCACTGTGGTCACTGAAGCGTGCCATTGATCACACGTAATGGAAAAGTGATGTGACACTGACCGACAGGGAAGCGATGCGGCCGCTGGCCGACCGATAGGTGAGCCCGAGATGAGAGATGTCAGAAACGTGTTACACCCTTGCCAACGCATTCAGGGCCAAAATTTGGACCGCAAACGCGTCGGTGCAGATAAGCTGGTCACTTTATGACGGGTTGTTGGGCTAGAGTTTTACCCATTTCCTGTCCACGTCGGATTGAAACGGACATATTTACTCCATTTATATCGGACGGCTGGATATTTCCCTAGTGATGCCCCGGGCCTAAATGGTGGAGTGTTCCTTGATATGCCCCATTGTCGGGTTTGTAGATGTCCTGCGGTTGCTTCCGCTTTATTTTATCTATACCCTTTTTAAATAAATTTATAATAGAAAGGTCTCCTTTAAAAAAAAAGGACGCGGCTAGCTAGCATCCGGTGCTGGTTTGTCCGTACCAGCATCCGGGTGCCGGTTTGTCCGGCCCAGCATCCGGGTGCTGGCTCGTTCGGCCTAGCACTCGCCTGAAAAACAACAGATTCCCGAACGTTGGACCAGCTCTCACGTGCTGGTGTAGCCCCATCCGCTCGTCCATGTCCTCCATCAGGTTCTCACGCTGGGCTAGCCCTCACGTGCTGGTGTAGCCCCATCCCACGAGCGCCAACCAGCCCCAGCCCAGGACCATGCGACGCCCCTTCCCACCACTCTATTTTCTTCCTCTGTTGCATATCTCCATTAATCCTGCAATTTATCATGATTCAAAACTTAGCTCCAAAAGAAAAGAAAACGAAGGAGGTAATCTAATCACAAGAACCTAACTTCCTCTATCCCCTTTATGTCTCTTCTTGTTTTACTCTTGGCTTAGGATCCGCATGTATCTAGGGTTCTGAAGGAAACCTATTCCTGGAACAAAACTATCAAAATTAAACAAGCATAAACTTCCATGCATATTAGATCCATCCAGAACATACACTGGGTATAACTGTGGCAGACCCAGGAGCTTAGCAGCTACTTCGTACACAAGTTAGCAGAAATTAAGGAGCAACTTGGCAGAAATTGGGGAGCAACTTCGGCAGCAACCTGAAAATATAGGTAATTTAGCAGCTTCATAGCCACAAAACTTAGTTGTGCTTAGGGGAAAACTTAGGACCAATTAAGGTGCAACTTAAGAGTTTCTTTATCTCCGACTTAGCAGCTACTTTGTACACAACTTAACAGTAAACAATGTGCAACTTGGCAGCTACCTTGAAAACAACTTAGCATCAATGTACACCCAAATTAACCATTACAAGAAATCAACTTAACGCAGCAGTAGTAAGTTAATTAAAAATGGATAAGAAACTTACATTCTTCAGGAGCCATGGCAGGCTTGTGCTCGCGCTAGGCGTTAGTCCTGGGCGTCGACACCTGCTCGAGCTAGGCGCCATGGCGTCCTCCACCACCGCGCTCAAGATGGTACTGGCTGTGCAGCCCTACATAAACACTTTAAGCATGCTGACAAAGCAACTTAATTAGATTAGTGATCAACTTATGTGTGTTGCTCGAAAATGAAAACCTATATAGATTGTACCAAGACTGAACAATTTAAGCATACCGAAAAGAATCAACTTAATTAATTTTCAGTACTCAACTTAAGCATGTTCACGAGGTAACTAATTAAACTAGCTGACAACTTATGCATGTTGCTCAAAAGGAATACCTAGATAGATTGTACCAATACCCAACAACTTAAGCATGCTCGAGGAATCAAGTCAATTAATTTCACTAGTCAACTTAAGCATGTTGACAATGCAACTAAATAACCCAGTGATTGTGCCAAACTCAACAACTTAAGCATGCTCAAAGAATCAACTTAATTTATTTCAGTACACAACCTAAGCATAGTGATAAAACAACTTAAGTAAATTTCTAAACAACTATTCCATATAGCTCAAAAAGGAATCGGAAGAACTAAAACTACCCCTATAAGTACCTATAATCTGTCAAGTTTGGTAGTGGTGAGTAAAATAAGGAGCTGATGCACTCTCTATGCACTTAATAATGTTGATAAGGCAACTAAATGACCCAGTGGACAACTTATGATGCTCAAAAGGAACACCTAGATAGATTGTGCCAAACTCAACAACTTAAGCATGCTCGAGGAATCAACTTAATTTATTTCAGCACACAACTTAAGCATAGTGATAAAACAACTTAAGTAAATTGCTAGACAACTAATCTATATAGCTCAAAAAGGATTCGGAAGAACTAAAACTACCCCTATAAGTACCTATAACCTGTCCAGTTTGGTAGTGGTGAGTAACATAAGGACCAGATGCACTCTCTATTCCATGCTCATTATTCATGAATTCAATGTCTTCAGTTTCTGATCTCACAAAACTTAAGAGCTCCCCGTAATTGCCCACCATCCTTGAACACGTACCTGCTGACAAGTTTTTGTACGAGGTTTAGGACGGTTCCCTGCTACTGCATCAACTTCTAGTAAATGTAGTCATTTCCACGTTACCAGATTTCAAGCTTGTCTCTAAAAAAGCAAGTTTCTAATTAAAAAAAATTAAGTTCAAGAAGGCCCTTAGTTGTTTAACCAAAAATTAAATGCATATTGGAAAGACCCTTAGTTAGGTGATATAAAACAACTCAGCCAGATGACAAGAAGCAACTTAATTAAATATGTATACTACTAAGGGGCATTTTTGTGTAAGTCAAAAACTTAAAGGATGTTGACAAAAAGCAACTTAGGTAGATTAATAGAGAACCTGAGGCATGCTGACAAGCTGAATCATTCTTGCAATAAAGTAACTTAAAATATATATGTAGTATGTAACTAGGAGTAATGACCATAATCAACTTAGTTTAGATGATGAACCAACTTAGTGAGATGATAAAAGTAACTTAGGCATGTTGTCAAGAGCAACTTGATCAATATAGAAGATGATAGAAGCAGAAAATAGAAAATATCTCTCCCTCGACAGACATTTCGCACTTGCAACTAAAAATACCATTTTACAAAGCAAGTAGCTGCACATTAAAAAAGTGTAACCAAAAACATGACAGTGGGAAATGGGCTGTGGAAAAACAACTTCCTAAATACATGGATAAGCAATTAGAAATCCATGACTCCGGCCATCGCTTGTAGGGTGCCACTCTGGCCAGACTCCACAAGAAGTTGTTCGCCAAGTCGTCTGCCTTCGGATGCGCCCGTGGCCTACGCTGGCCGGCAATGACCACCGGATAACGTGCGGCCCCACCAAGACCACGTCACCGTCGCCATGGAAGAGCAGGTGCATCCAGAGAAGCTGAATGGAGACCGCGGTGACGAGATCATATCCCACCCTCAGGTCTCACTTTTCTGTCCAGGGAATTTTCTTGCAGATCTGGATGATGCCTTCCTTGCGGATCTTCTATATGTTGGTCAAGCAGCTGAGCTTGCCGCCCAACAGCCAGAGGAAGAGCTGGACATCTTGAACAGGGTCACTCAAGAACAGATGAACATGGCTGAGACGAAAACGAGCAAAGCAGAGCTTGACGAGTGTGATGAACAAGAGCACAAGGCACCGTCAGTACTAAATAGTTTCGCGATGCAATAAATATCGGCACATGTTAACAGTGCAACTAGCAACTGGTATAGAAACTATTTACAGTGGGGCCTCTTCATGCCCTGGCCCCACTTCTCAGGAACTTGTACATTCGAATACACTGGACAGTGCATTGGAATACATAACTTGTGAGCACCCATGCATTTTCCCTTAGTTAACCCAACTTAAGCATGCTGAATAAACACAGTAACCATATATCGGTAACCGACTTAGTTGATGTTGCTATACAAAACATGAAGCTAAGCTAAATTTCAGGGTATTCTAACAACACAGCCTAGCTACTTTAGCAGCAACAAACAGGGTCGGGCATGCTGATTTTTATACACATCATTCCCTGAGAAATAGTCGAACTTTTAGCCATTATGGAAAACACTGTGAATCTACTTCACCCTCGTCCACCCTTTACTTCACAAATCCCCCTGATACATGGCATCGACAGCAAAAATTACTACGAATTGAAAATCGGCAGGAATTCAACAGAAAATACATGTTGTGCTAAAAAATAGAGATGGAGCGGGACAGCCGCTGGCATAAATTTCATCTACGAGCCCCAAAAATCATACACAAACCATGGCATCTATGAGAAACACAAACATGGCGTGCTATTTCATACCTTAATTGCAGATCTCTCGCGCCCAATAGACTCGAGGGTCAATCCCTGAGGCTCTTGCACACAGGAACCCTCCGGGACCAATCTGTGACTGCCTGCGCACGAGAAGCCCTCCACCGACGAGCTTGCGCCGCCCTCTCGCGTGCGACGATCTCCGCCGACTAAATCCCCGCCCACCTGCGCGCTCCCCCTCTCCACCGACGAGCAAGCCCCCGCTCGCTCTCCGGCGCCGAGGTCGAAGCCCTCCCGCCGACGACCAATCCGCACTCCCGCGTGGCTCGCCCTCCGACGAAGAGGTCGATGTCCTCTCGCGCACCGCCCGAGCAACAGCAACCTTGCCGCCGAGAGATTCGTCGGGGCAATCACCGGAGAACCGCCAGTAACCCTAGGTATCAAGGCACATCGGGGGTGAATGGGGAGAAGAAAATCGAGAGTGTATACTGCAGAAACACGTCACGCCAGCCCTGGTGTGAACGGACTCCGGTGTGAACGGTCAGGGTCCAGGTGGGATATGGTCTGGCCCCAGGTGTCGGTATATCAGATCAGGGATCAGCCGTGGGACACCGGTTCGCTCGATCGCGCGCGTGACTTTCGCATCGGACGGTCAGAAACCGGATGCTCGGTTGTACAGATAGCATCCAAGCACTTTTTAGCACTTAGGAAAAAAAAATACTCCAACAATTGTAGTACGGAGTACATTTTGCTTGGAGGGGAGGTGTATCTTTTGCTTGTTAGAAACGATTGGATTTGACAAGACGGTGACATGGAGTGATCATACAAGTATCCAACGGGCGGAGCTGGGTTCGTCCCGACTCCCGAGCACATGGGAAATGTTACTGTGTCAGCAGCGGGCAGCGCCTTCCTCTCCGATCCATCTCATCGAGTCCGGCAGAGCATCCATTCCATTCCATCCACCCCGCTCCTTCTCCAGAACCCACCCAAAACCCTCTCTGGTTTCCTGCCCACTCGGTACCAAATCCTCCGCCCAAATGCTGCTCCCGCTCCGTCGCCTCTCCGGCCACCTCCGCCGCCCCCTCTCCACCGCCTCCGCGCAAACAATGCTGCTCCCGTTCCTCCGTGGCTCCCTCTCCACCACCGCCACCTCGCCCCTTCCCTGGGCCATGATCTACCGCTTCTCGCAGCCGGCGAACATCAAGGGAGCCGAGTCCTTCAAGCTCCCGCCGCCGTCGGACACCACGGGAGCCGCGTCCTTCGCGCTCGCCCCGCCCCCGTCCGCCACTCTCTACTCCCTCCCCGAGCAGGCCTTCAACCTGGCGGAGCGCAAGCCCAACCCCGACCCCAGGTACGTCAACCTCCACGGCGCCTTCATCTGCGCCGCCAGCAGCGACGGCCTCCTCCTCCTCAAGGTTTCCAGGCACCGCGTGGGGGCTCAGGCGAGCCGGCAGCCCCCCACCGAAGAGCTCCTTAAGGAGGTCGTCGAGGAGGAGTACGTGCGCTTCGTGTGCAACCCGGTTACGGGCCAGCTGTTCCGCCTCCCGGTCCCGGACTTCCTCAAGAACGGGGAGAATTTCCTGATGCCACCACCGGGCCTCCTCACCCAAGCCGACGGCGGGCACGGGCCGCCTAAGAGGTACGCCGCCGTCGACCTCATCGATCTCCCAAGCGAGCGGAGCCTCCTGCTGTGCCGCTTCTCCTCGGAGACAGGGGAGTGGAACACCGCGGGGCAGCCGTCCCCGCTGCCGCCCGGGCGCGAGATGCGCACGAAACAACACGAGGTGCTCGCCTTCGGAGGGCGCCTGTGGTGGGTGGACGTCAGCTGGGGCGCCGTCTCCGTCGACCCGTTCGGACACGACGCGCCTCAGCTCGGCCACATCAACCTCCCTCGAGAGAGCATGATTCCTCACCACCAATCTGACCCCGACGTCTCCGAGCTCATCAAGTACAGGCGAATGGGGGTCAGCAACGGCTGGCTGCGCTACGTGGAGGTCACAGAACACGCGCCGTTCCAGATCAGGTACTTCACGCTCGACGGCAAGAGGGGCCGCTGGACGCTGGAGCACCAGGTGTCGCTAGGCATTCTTGCTGCAAAGGAGAGGCCTTTGATTGCCGCTATCGACCCGCTCAACGCCGGCTTGCTCTACCTCAACATCGGCGGCGTAGCTGTTCTTTGCCTCGACATGCGCGCCAAGAAGATCATGGCTCGCTACTCTGTGTCCACCTGTGGCATTCCTCAATGCTTTTGTGGTTCAAATGTCTTCCTCCCATGTGTGCTCCCCTCATTTCTCGGATCAACCCCGATTCCATTTCCAGGTGATCACAATCACACATTATTACTCTTAATTAATTTCCGTACTTGTTAATTACTCTGCGCTCTATTATATATACATGTTACTTGGATATCGTGTTGTTGAGCATCTCTGAAAAAATGCATATGCTTCTTGAAACACTTGGGACCTGTTGGCTTTCTAACAAAGTTGGAAATAAAGTTATGAAAGTAACAATTAGTGATTTAGCTTGTCTATAGAAAATTTGTAAGTTTTTGTTTGTTGTGATGCTACATTTATTTTGGAGCTACAAGAACCATATATGGTCAACACTGGTGCGTATTCTCAGTTATGGTATTGTACTGAGTTTCTGATAACAGAATATGAAAATAGAGTTCATGGTATGATAACAGAGTATGAATAACTGAAGGAAAAGTGAATATTTTCTGCTCCAAAGTATCAACAACATTCCAGCATAAAATCTTACTAGAGTTATCTGTTGGCTTTAATTTAGAATCAGACTCGATGTTCTACATTTTAATTCCATCTATGAATTTATGAATATATTTGGCTTTAATGTCAGCTCAAGGGTGTTCTGTATTCACTTAATTACCACTCATCTTTCTTTGTTTATTTGACCAACTACTCAAGTACTATCTTCATAATGCATTTTTTCCTCTGATAATCAGTCTTGTTTCACTTGTTGTCTAGCTCCATTCAGTATGCAATGTACAGATATATTATAATGTGTTATGTGTTAGTACTGTGGCTGTTGTTCAAGTTCCTGTGCGGCTGTACCTTGATCAATGAATGCCTGATTCTAGCTGATCACAACAGCACATGATGTCTAGTTCATAAGTAATGTGTAGTTAAGACTCTGAATTTGCTTTATGTGTTCTCTGAATAGTGTGCTGAATTCCTGGTAACCTGCTCTATGCATTGTAACTTCATAGCTTAGTTTTTGTTAGAAAATGGAAGAATTTTATATCCCTCGGCCTATGTTTCAATGATTCACGACACAGACAATGTTTATTACATGTTAAACTGATGCTCTCAAGCAGCGCTGGTTTTATTATGATGACGCCACTCATCTCTAGTAAATAACTACACGGACGATGATCTCCAGAGATATGCTACCAACAAAACCATGTTCTGCTACTCTGCTCATTTTGGCATAACCAAATAGACAAGCATATCACAGCTCAACTATGATACACATTTGCATGTGTAGGCTCGCAGTTACAAACTGTTATGTTTCATTATGGTTGATATCGTTCAAATTCTTGTATATTAACCAAAAGAACTTCTTTTCAGGCATGAAGGATGCCCCAAAACAGAAAACTTTAGCAGATGTTTTGGTTCGTTCAGACAGATGCCAGAAGAAATGAAGGTACCAAATTGACAGCCAATGTATCTCTCGGCTTAAGATTCTTTATTGACCAATTCTTACTATATCTCATACGTTCACATGTTTAGGATGTTACATTCTTCTTACATATTTCTCTAACTCAACACATGCAGTTTGCCTTGGAGAAAAAAAAAATCAAAGTTTAAAATAGCGGGCTATGCTCCTTAACGGCGATAATTTCTAGGTGCTAAGGAAGCTATAGTGAAACTATAGCGGACCTAAGTCATTTAGTGTTTTTCTACAAAACAAGAAAACTCCTAGAAAAAGTAGGCATCAAACATTCATATGATCAATAAATATGACATGAAATTCAATAATACAAACTTGTACTCAAAAATCATGATTGCAATAATAAAAGTAGTGCATAAATGCATATTGCATAAGTAGGTCTAACTTTTAAATTTAAATGTTAAATATTTGGTCTTAGCGGATAAATAGTGCTACTTTTAGTCCCACTTAGCGTTTTAGCGCGATTTAGTGAGCTATCAGCAAGAGATTCTATTTAGCGCTAAAAGTGCTTATCTTTATCGGAAGTGTTGTCAATCCACTATAGCGATGCTATAGCGAAGAGATAGTGTGCTATTTAAAATTTTGGAAAAAATGTATATTTTGCCAATGACTACTATGTACTGTCCAATATGTCAGCATCCTACTTGTTTATCATTGCTTGAGTTCCAGACTTCCAGTTGCTGTTTTAGTGGAATGAATAATATTTTTTGGACTCAACATAGCTGTAGAATTACATTTCACATTCACGATGCCACATGCTATCGTTTGTTAGATCAAATATTCATTTCGCAGTTATGTCTTACAACAACAATTTTTGTACTGAGGGAAATATATGGTGTTTGTTTGTGCATGGAATTTTCATCCAAGTGTATTAGTGCTTGTTAACTGTCAGAACGATGAACTGTAAAACTAGAAATTATTAAGGCATCGTGTAGTGTTTAAGAGTCTGACACAGGGCTGGTGCAGCGTCATTATGAATATCCTGTTTCTGTTTGCTGAACTATTTCCACTAGTCAAGACTAAAAATTCAAGCTTCTAACTGAGAAATAAACATGTTGTTCATGCGCCAAGTATCACTGTAGTAGTGTTTGTTATTAATTGGAATTATTTTTATCTTTATGTATCACTCCTTTCTTGTGAACTTGTTTCATTCTCTTCAAATGTTTATTGAAACTTCCTTAAAACGTTTGCTTACTTTTCTTATTTATTTTCCAGGTTTCTAGAAACTAACAGTAGCAGATGCAGGTGCTTTAATGATTTAGGAAGCTGATGGTGGTAGTTTGCTGAACTCTCGTTTTGGTGGAAATTCTGGATAAGTTTGGTTGTCTAAAGAGTTTGGTCACTTTTTTGGGATAAACTTGAGAATTAGCCTACGTTGTAGTTTGCTGACGAACTATCTCCTTCTTGGTAACTATGGGAAATGTTCCGGGCTGCCGTTTGAAGCTGGACAATTCCAGTGGAGGATTTACTCATTAAATCAGCATGTAATATGACCATTGTAGAATGTTATCTTCACTTGCAAAGACAGTGCTGTCACCTTTTCACAGGAAAATGCCGATGCATCTAAATGCTTGATTCTGTTATGAAAGATATTCTTCAGTATTGATGGTTGTTGTATTCTCGAAAAAAGTATTGATGGTCGTTTCAATTCTTCAGTATCAGCTGCAAACGCAAACAGCCACCACGCTTAGTTATAGTAAAGCTATTACGTGCCACTCCTTCTATTGTTATTGTTAAGTGAGAAGATATTAAGGATCAGCCGTAGCCACCTTCTGAATTTACCCGCCGAGTGTTCAAGCTTACAGCTCTCTGTTCGATTAGCCTGCACTTGTGGAGTGGTCATCTTGGTCTAAAACTGTCCTGTCTTTGTACAGTTCTCTGACATTTTTGACAGTTTTCTTATGGTCGTTCATCGGTGTGTTTGTCACAAACTCAGGCTTATTCTAATGCAGGTATCAAACACTAAAATCAAACACTAATTGAGTTTATCATGTAAAGAGTTACATTGTGTTTTCTAAGAAAGACAGCCATATCTCTGACCCGTTGTCGTGGTATCCTCACGGCATATGCCATAGGGTGGCTAATCGAAGGTGGTTCCTACATGGTCTCACGGCGGTATCCGGATGCGGGTATGGGGACGAGTGACACGGTCGACGTACCCAGGTTCGAGGCCCTCTGATGGAGGTAAAATCCCTACTCCTGCTATGAGTGTATATGATGATCACACAGTACAATGGTGCTCCTAGAGCTGTATCCGGCTGCTCGGGGAGGCTAAGGTAGACGAAGGTCTCTCTCCTCGAGTAGCGCTAAGTCTAGAATGAAGTGAGAATGATCGATCCTCCCCGCACGAGGGGGTAGTGCAGCTTATATAGGCGCTGGCACTTTACAATGAAGTCCCTAAGAACTAGTGGCCGACTGGCCGGCTTCGGCTTCTGCTCCTTCCCGAGGCGTTGACGTCAGGAGCCGTTGAGGCCTCATGGCCTGTCCCATCCGCCTGCCGGAGTCAGCGGTATGGAGAGGAAGTGTCTCTGTCGCCATCATGCCCTGTAGCCGGTACGGATCGGCGTGCGCCATGATGGCCTGTCCGCCGCGTGGCACTATTGCTATACAGTGCCCCGCGCTTTACGGGAGAGGTCAGCGTGGACCTGCGAACCCGGACCACCTACCCAGTTCCTTCTCATGCAAGACTCGCCAGCCTCGAGTCGGTCTAGAGTGCAAACCCCAGTCGGATATGGCTTGTAGAAGCCGGCCCAGCCACAGCGCAGACGGCCGTAGCCAGGCCGACTAGGACTTAGAGCCAGCCGGCTTCCGAAGTAGCCGGCCACGGCTCCAGCTGGCTGCTCCTCAGCCGGCCTTTGCCGCGAGCCGGCCAACCTCTAGCCGGCTGCTCCGCGTCCATTGCCCTACCCGGGGTCTTCCCCCCGACATTAGCCCCGAAGCTGGCAAGGTCCTGCGTTAAGAGGGACCTAGGCAGGTTTTCCTGGCTTTTAGATATCTCCCGAATGTGTTGGGCGGCCCTTGGAGGGGCCGACTGAGAATTTCCGTTCAGCCGGCTGCGCCCTCATCCGGCTTGCCCCATACGGCTGCTTCTAGCCGGACGCCATTTTCGCTTCTGTAGCTTTTGCCTTTTCACAAGTGCTGGCGATGTCTCCGCCTCGTTAGGAGAGTTTGGGGCCGGATTGAATTTAATGTCCGGCTCCGGCTTGGGCGCGCCGGAGTCTCCGCCGCCTCGGGCCCTGTGCCCGACTTGACTGGTCTGACGGCTGGCTCCTGTTGCCGCTTCGTCTAGTCACATCAATGTCACCTCCGGATCCGGTGCGGTCGTGGGGGAAGTGGTGTGGCCGTTTCTGGTAACCGTTGCGGTCGTGGGAGGAGTTACGGCGCAATAAATCCGGGGGCGTGGCCCACGCCTGCCACTTGGAGGCCAACCGCCCGCGGCTGAAGGCTATAAATGCCGCGGGGAGGCATCGAGGCGGCCCTTCTTCCTCCTCGCGCTCCTGCTCCACTCCTGTTCGCACGAGCTACTTCGCGCCGCCGCACGTCTTCCCCGACGACCTCCTGGCGAACTCCGGCGACCGAGCGCGGCCGCACTCCTTCGTCTCTCCGCAGCCGTCCGCGCGCCAAGCCGACGCCACGGGGCCCCGCGTTTCCACGGTACGCTCTCCGCCGCCGCCGTCTCGTGGTTCCTCCTCGCCGTTCCGTCTCTCTTGGTCTTCTTCTTCATCCTCTTCGATGGCCCACCCGAGCGGTTCCTGGAGGGGCCCCTACATGCGGGAAGACGACATCGAGTGTCTGGTGCGCCTCCGCCGGATTCCGGGGGGAGTGCTCACGAGGGCGTCCGGCGACGAGATGGAGCCCAGGCCGAACCCCGGCGAGCGTGTGGTCTTCGGAGCGCACCTCGATCGAGGGTTAGGCCTGCCGGCTTCCCACTTCTTTCGGCGTTTTTTGGACTTCTTCGGCCTGCAGCCCCACCACCTGCCGGCCAACGTCTGCGTCCTCCTCAGCTGCTACGTAGCCTTCATGGAGGGCTACGCCGGCTTGTGGCCGGACGTGGAGTTTTGGAGCCGGCTGTTCTACATCAAGGCGCAAACGACTGACGGCCAGCTGCGGGCCTGCGGCGCCGCCTCGATCTACTCCTGCCCAGGCACGTCCTTCCCGAGGATCCCGACGGTGGATTCGGTGAAGAACTGGCAGATGTCGTTCTTCTACGTGAGGAACGCGGACCCAGGCATCGACCGGCTCAACCTGCCGGAGTACAACCCGGCTCCGCTAGTCGACCGGATCAACTGGGGCCACAACGCCAGGACGACGGACCCGGACGCAGAGGTAAATCTTCTGTGGGACTTCTTGGGAGCTTGCGTCACAGAGGGCCGGTTGAGCACCGAGGACCTCCTCTGCACATACACCGATCGCCGGGTGCTGCCGCTCCAGATGCGTGTCCACAAGATCGGGCACATGTCTGGCCGGTTTGACCCGACCCGGACGTCGAAGGTGGAGCTCACCAAGGCCCAGGTCGCTCGCCGGGTGAACAACATCACCAAGGCCAACATGCCGGAGAACTGGGACTGGGGGCTGCCGCCTTACAGCCGAGCGGCGCTGCCCGAGCTGGTAAGTTTTTGCGTTTTGGCCGACTTCCGGCTTGCGGCTGCATGGCCGACTTGTTCTTTACTGTCTTTGTTTTGTTTTCAGCTCTTCGACCGCCAGGGCATCGAGGACGGCGACCTGGTGCAGAAAGTCTAGACGCCGAATCATGCTGATCCGGCTGACCAAACCGGCGACCAAGCCGGCGATGACGAGCTGCCGGAGGTGCCCGACCAAGGCGGCCAGGGGGAGCACAATCCGCCGCCCTCGCCGGAGCACCAGGAGGAGGAGGAGCCGGCGACGTCCACTACGGGGCCGATCCCCGCGGTGCCCCTGCGCGCGAGGCCGCCTGCCGCCTCGGCGACTTCTGCGCCCAAGGGGAAGAAGCGGGCCAGCGGCGGATCCACGGTCGCGCTGGAGGCCAAGGCCAAGAAGCAGCGCCGGCTGGCGCCTAGGAAGGTTCCGGAGCAGGCCGGGTAAGTTTCTTTTCTTAGTTGTTTGATTCCTTTTCTTTCCTTTCTTTTTATACTTATTTTCTCTTGTTTGTCCGACTAGGCCTGCCATAAAATTCGCCCAGGGCGGCGGCTCTCGGCCGACTCCAGTGGCAGAAGAGGGAGCCGACTCCGCAGCCTTCGACGCGTGCGCGCACGCCACCCGCCGTCGTCGTGCCCCCCGCGGGTACGCCGCCTTCCGCGGGGGCGTCTTCTTCAGCTGCACCTCCTTCTGCGCCTGGCAGCGGCGCCCAGGGTGAGCCGGCACGCCGGCCTACTCTGGATGACATGTTTCCGCGCCGCGCTCGGTTTGTGGAGCCGGCAGCCGGAGCTGGCAGGGGCATGCCGCCTGCGACCGAAGCCGGAGCTGGCGGGGCTGCGCCGCCTGCGACTGGAGCCGGTGGTGCCGCACCCAGCGTTGTGGTGCTGGAGGACAGCCCGGAGGGGCACCCCAAGCGCCGGAGACGGCGACTCCCACCAGGCCGACTGCTTCGACCGCGCCGCCTCCAGCTTCGGAGCCGGCGAGGGAGGAGCCGGCCAGGGATGAGCCGGCGCGCACGAGGGACGCCGACTCACGGGCGCTGGTGAGGATGGAGGGTCCGCCGGAGCCGTCTGAAGGCCTCCACGTGGCCAAGGGCGCCCGGCTGTTGAACGTGGCGTCCGCCTCCGACTCCAGCCTGGGCTCGGCTGGCACCATGGAGAAGGCCTGGCACCAGGCGGATGCCTGCGAGGTGACCAGCCGGGAGGGGCAGCCAGGCGTGGCGCCCATGAAGATGTTCTTCTCCGGCTTCCGCGCCAACCTTAGGGTCAGGGCCGCTGAGACCCTCACCAACCTGGCGAAGTTGGAGGAGGCTGACAAGGTAGGTATCTCATCTCGTTTTTTGCAATTCTGTTGTTATCTTGGTAGCCCTCCGAGACATGGGCCGGCTGCTTGGAGCCGGCCCGGGTTTCGCCTAGACATCTGATTCTGTTTCCTCTCAGACGGTTGAAGAGCGGCGCACCGTCTTGTACAACCAGGTCGTGACCCGCTACCACAAGGCCAAGATTGAGCGGGCCGACTTGGCTCGTCAGTTGGAGGCCGCCAAAGGTAGGGTTTTCTTCTTTTTGACTTGACTTCTTTCTTCTTAGGTTTCTTTTGGCTAACGGCCTCTCTTTGCCGACTTGCAGCTGAGGCCGCCCGGGTCCCGCAACTGGAGTCGGATCTCCGGGCCGCCCGCGCCCAATGCGCCGTGAGCGAGGAAACGGGCCGGGCTGCTGCCGCCAAGCTGAAGGTGGCCGAGGGGGAGCTGACGCGGCTGCGCCTGCTTGAGGCTAACTGATACGTCCCAAACGTATCTATAATTTATTATGTTCCATGCTACTTTATTGATGATACCTACATGTTTTATACACATTATATGTCATATTTATGCGTTTCCGGAACTAACCTATTGACGAGATGCCGAAGGTTTTTGGTTTGAAATCATAGTAAGGAAATATTCTCGGAATCGACGAAATCAACGCCCAACATCCTATTTTTCCACGAAGCTTCCGAACACCCGAGAGCCGCAGAGGGGGGCCTGGGCCCCAGATGATAGGCTGGCGCGGCCAGGGGGTGGGCCGCGCCCCCCTACTATGTCGTCGCCTCGTCAGCCCTCCGACTCCGCCTCTTCGCCTATTTAAAGGTCCCTGACCTAAAACCTCGATACAAAAAGCCACGGTACGAGAAACCTTCCAGAGCCGCCGCCATCGCGAAGCCAAGATCTGGGGGATAGGAGTCTGTTCGGCACGCCGCCGGGACGGGAAGCGCCGGAAGGCTCCTCCATCGACACCACCGCCATCTTCATCAACGCTGCTGTCTCCCATGAGGAGGGAGTAGTTCTCCATCGAGGCTAAGGGCTATACCGGTAGCTATGTGGTTAATCTCTCTCCCATGTACTTCAATACAATGATCTCATGAGCTGCCTTACATGATTGAGATCCATATGATGATCTTGTAATCTAGATGTCGTTATGCTATTCAAGTGGATTTTACTTATGTGATCTCCGGAGACTCCTTGTCCCACGTGTGTAAAGGTGACAGTGTGTGCACCGTGTGGGTCTCTTAGGCTATATTTCACAGAATACTTATTCACGAGTTATGATTTGAGTTGGATGTCTCTATGAAATTGTGTTGTGTTAGTACCTCCTATGAATGCTCACAGTGACAGCGTGGGGTGTTTATTAGTACTTGGGAATACATCTTTAAGGTTTGCCTACATGATGAATTAGAGTTCGTTATCTTGCCAGAGAGTAATTCAGAGTAGCATAGTGAAGTGCTTATATTTATATTCCTTTATGATTACAATGTTGAGAGTGTCCACTAGTGAAAGTATGATCCCTAGGCCTTGTTTCCAATACTGCAAACACCGCTTACTTACTGTTCGCTACATACTGCATCTTTACTTCCTGCAATTACCACCATCTATACCACTTGTATTTCACTATCTCTTCGCCGAACTAGTGCACCTATACATCTGACAAGTGTATTAGGTGTGTTGGGGACACAAGAGACTTCTTGTATCGTGATTGCAGGGTTGCTTGAGAGGGATATCTTTGACCTCTTCCTCCCTGCGTTCGATAAACCTTGGGTGATCCACTTAAGGGAAACTTGCTGTTTCTACAAACCTCTGCTCTTGGAGGCCCAACACTGTCTACAAGAATAGAAGCACCCGTAGACATCAAGCACTTTTCTGGCGCCGCCGGGGAGGAAAGGTAAAAGCACTCATACCCGGTTCCAGGTAAAAGTACTTTTCTGGCGCCATTGTGTGAGTGTTCGAAGCTATTTCCTTTAGATCCTGCAATTGCATCTTTTTGTTTCTTGTTAAACACTAGTAAGGCATAATGGAAAACATCTGTGAGCTTTTTGTACTATTTCCTGAGTCAAGACATGAATGGTTTAATGCGAAAATTTAAAAACCTATGGAACCTTATTTGCATGCTAGTAGTAATATTAGTATGAACGCTTTGAACACCATTGTTGATAATGATATAGAAAATTCTAAGCTTGGGGAGGTCTGTTTTGATGAAAATGATCTCTTTAGCCCTCCGGGTATTGAGGAGAAAGTTTATGTTGATTATGATATGCCTTCCATATATGATGATTATAATGATAGTGGTCTTTTGGTGCCGCCTACTATGGAGGATAAATTTAATTATGATTACAATATGCCTCCTATATTTGATGATAGCTACTTTGTTGAATTTGCTCCCACTACAACTAATAAAATTGATTATGCTTATGTGGAGAGTAATAATTTTATGTACGAGACTCATGATAAGAATGCTTTATGTGATAGTTATATTGTTGAGTTTGCTCATGATGCTACTGGAAATAATTATGAGAGAGGAAAATATGGTTGTAGAAGTTTTCATGTTACTAAAACACCTCTCTATATGCTGAAATTTTTGAAGTTACACTTGTTTTATCTTTCTATGCTTGTTGCATTATGCTTCATGAATTTGTTTATTTACAAGATTCCTATGCATAGGAAGCATGTTAGGCTTAAATTTGTTTTGAATTTGCTTCTTGATGCTCTCTTTTGCTTCAACTCTTATTTCTTGCGAGTGCATCATTAAAACTGCTGAGCCCATCTTAATGGCTATAAAGAAAGCACTTCTTGGGAGATAACCCATGTGTTTATTTTACTACAGCAATTTTGTTTTATATTTGAGTCTTGGAAGTTGTTACTACTGTAGCAACCTCTCCTTATCTTACTTTATTGCATTGTTGTGCCAAGTAAAGTCTTTGATAGTAAGGTTGATACTAGATTTGGATTGCTATGCAGAAACAGATTTCTTGCTGTCACGAATTTGGGTATGATTCTCTGTAGGTAACTCAGAAAAATCTGCCAATTTACGGGAGTGATCCTCATATATGTACGCAACTTTCATTCAATTTGAGCATTTTCATCTGAGCAAGTCTGGTTCCTCTATAAAATTCGTCTTTACGGGCTGTTCTGTTTTGACAGATTCTGCCTTTTATTTCGCATTGCCTCTTTTGCTGTGTTGGATGGATTTCTTTGTTCCATTACCTTCCAGTAGCTTTGAGCAATGTCCAGAAGTGTTAAGAATGATTGTGTCACCTCTGAATATGTGAATTTTTGATTATGCACTAACCCTCTAATGAGTTTGTTTTGAGTTTGGTGTGGAGGAAGTTTTCAAGGGTCAAGAGAGGAGGATGATACAATATGATCAAGAAGAGTGAAAAGTCTAAGCTTGGGGATGCCCCCGTGGTTCATCCCTGCATATTTCAAGAAGACTCAAGCATCTAAGCTTGGGGATGCCCAAGGCATCCCCTTCTTCATCGACAACTAATCAGGTTTCTTCTCTTGAAACTATATTTTTATTCCGTCACATCTTATGTGCTTTACTTGGAGCATCTGTTTGTTTTTATTTTTGTTTTTGTTTGAATAATATATGATCCATCATGCTTGTGTGGGAGAGAGACACGCTCCGCTTTTTCATATGAACACTAGTGTTCTTCGCTTTTATTCTTAAGGTTCATTACGAAGGTTGCACTACTTCGTTCATTGTTATATGGTTGGAAACAGAAAATGTTGCATGTGGTAAATGGTATAATGTCTTGAATAATGTGATACTTGGCAATTGTTGTGCTCATATAGATCATGTTTAAGCTCTTGCATCATGTACCTTGTACCCATTAATGAAGAACTACATAGAGCTTGTTAAAATTTGGTTTGCATGATCAGTTTCTCTAGAGTCTAGATATTTTCTGGTTAAGGTGTTTGAACAACAAGGAAGACGATGTAAAGTCTTATAATTTTTGCAATATGTTCTTATGTAAGCTTTGCTGCACCATTTTATACTTGAGTTTGCTTCAAACAACCTTGCTAGCCTAAACCTTGTATTGAGAGGGATTACTTCTCGTGCATCCAAATCCTTGAGCCAAACACTATGCCATTTGTGTCCACCATACCTACCTACCACATGGTATTTCTCTGCCATTCCAAAGTACATTACTTGAGTGCTACCTTTAAAATTCTATCCTTTGTCTTTGCAATATATAGCTCATGGGAAAGTAGCCTTAAAAACTATTGTGGTGAAGAATATGTAGCTATGTATCTTATTTCTTATAAGTTGCTTTTTGAGCGGTAACCATGCTTCTGGGGACGCCATCAACTTTTACCTTTGTTGAATATCATGTGAGTTGCTATGCATGTTCGTCTTGTCTGAAGTAAGGGCGATTTTCATGATCAAATGGTTTGAGTATGCATATTGTTAGAGAAGAACATTGGGCCGCTAACTAAAGCCATGATTCATGGTGGAAGTTTCAGTGTGGACAATTAATCCTCAATCTCCTATGAGAATTTTAACTGTTGTTGTATGCTTATACATTAAAGAGGAGTCCATTATATGTTGTCTATGTTGTCCCGGTATGGATGTCTAAGTTGAGAATAATCAAAAGCGAGAAATCCAATGTGACAGGCGGCATAGAGGTACCCCTTTGTGACACTTGGTTGAAACATATGCTATGCAATGATAATCCATGTTAATCCAAGCTAATTAGGACAAGGTGCGAGCACTATTGGTATACTATGCATGAGGCTTGCAACTTATAAGATGTCTTATACATAACACATATGCTTTATTACTACCGTTGACAAAATTGTTTCTTGTTTTCAAAATGAAAAGCTCTAGCACAAATATAGTAATCCATGCTTCCCTCTGCGAAGGGCCTATCTTCTACTTTATTATTGAGTCAGTTTACCTATTCTTTCTATCCCAGAAGCAAACACTTGTGTCAACTGTGTGCATTGATTCTTACATGTTTACTTATTGCACTTGTTATATTGCTTTATGTTGACAACTATCCATGAGATATAAATGTTACAAGTTGAAAGCAATTGCTGAAACTTAATCATCCTTAATTTGTGTTGCTTCAATGCTTTTACTTTGAATTTATTGCTTTATGAGTAACTCTTATGCAAGTCTTATTGATGCTTGTCTTGAAAGTATTATTCATGAAAAGTCTTTGCTATATGATTCATTAGTTTACTCATTATCTTCATCATTGCTTCGAATCGCTGCATTCATGTCATATGCTTACAATAGTATGATCAAGATTATGATAGCATGTCACTTCAGAAATTATCTTTGTTATCGTTTACCTACTCGAGGGCGAGTAGGAACTAAGCTTGGGGATGCTTGATACGTCCCAAACGTATCTATAAATTCTTATGTTCCATGCTACTTTATTGATGATACCTACATGTTTTATACACATTATATGTCATATTTATGCGTTTTCCGGAACTAACCTATTGACGAGATGCCGAAGGGCATTCTTTGTTTTCTGCTGTTTTTGGTTCTAGAAATCCTAGTAAGGAAATATTCTCGGAATCGGACGAAATCAACGCCCAGCATCCTATTTTTCCACGAAGCTTCCACAACACCCGAGAGCCGCCAGAGGAGGGCCCTGTGGGCCCAGATGATAGGCTGGCGCGGCCAGGGGGTGGGCCGCACCCCCCTACTGTGTCGTCGCCTCGTCAGCCCTCCGACTCCGCCTCTTCGCCTATTTAAAGGTCACTGACCTAAAACCTCGATACGAAAAGCCACGGTACGAGAAACCTTCCAGAGCCGCCGCCATCGCGAAGCCAAGATCGTGGACAGAGTCTCTATTCGGCACGCCGCCGGGACGGGGAAGTGCCCCCGGAAGGCTCCTCCATTGACACCACCGCCATCTTCATCAACGCTGCTGTCTCCCATGAGGAGGGAGTAGTTCTCCATCGAGGCTAAGGGCTGTACCGGTAGCTATGTGGTTAATCTCTCTCCCATGTACTTCAATACAATGATCTCATGAGCTGCCTTACATGATTGAGATCCATATGATGATCTTGTAATCTAGATGTCATTATGCTATTCAAGTGGATTTTACTTATGTGATCTCCGGAGACTCCTTGTCCCACGTGTGTAAAGGTGACAGTGTGTGCACCGTGTGGGTCTCTTAGGCTATATTTCACAGAATACTTATTCACTGAGTTATGATTTGAGTTGGATGTCTCTATGAAATTGTGTTGTGTTAGTACCTCCTATGAATGCTCACAGTGACAGCGTGGGGTGTTTATTAGTACTTGGGAATACATCTTTAAGGTTTGCCTACATGATGAATTAGAGTTCGTTATCTTGCCAGAGAGTAATTCAGAGTAGCATAGTGAAGTGCTTATATTTATATTCCTTTATGATTACAATGTTGAGAGTGTCCACTAGTGAAAGTATGATCCCTAGGCCTTGTTTCCAATACTGCAAACACCGCTTACTTACTGTTCTGCTACATGTTCGTTTACTGCATCTTTACTTCCTGCAATATTACCACCATCTATACCACTTGTATTTCACTATCTCTTCGCCGAACTAGTGCACCTATACATCTGACAAGTGTATTAGGTGTGTTGGGGACACAAGAGACTTCTTGTATCATGATTGCAGGGTTGCTTGAGAGGGATATCTTTGACCTCTTCCTCCCTGAGTTCGATAAACCTTGGGTGATCCACTTAAGGGAAACTTGCTGTTGTACTACAAACCTCTGCTCTTGGAGGCCCAACACTGTCTACAAGAATAGAAGCACCCGTAGACATCACTAACCACCTCAAGGAGCTTGCCGCCCTCAAGAAGGCTGAGGAGGAGAAGGTGGCGGGCCTGAGCAAGCGGTTGGAGGAGGTGGACAAGCAGCGGCTTGCGCTTCGCCAAGAGGTGACCGCCAAGTCCGAAGAGCTGTCGGCCACCGCCAAGCGGTGGGTGGATGAGATTAGCCGGCTCGACCGCGGCTTGGCGGGTGAGTCCTTGTATTTTTCTCTTTCCTTCCCCTTTGCCGGCTTTCGGCCGTCGGCTGCCGGCTTAGGTTGGCAGCCGGCGGCAGAAACTTTGATTTTTTCAATATCTCCATCTCCAGGCTGGGGGCAGTCGGTTCATGCCGGCTGCCGCCAGGCTTTTTTCTCTTTACTTCGAAATCTCCATCTTCAGGCTGGGGCAGTCGGTTCTCGCCGGCTGCCGCCAGGCTTACTTTAGAGCTTTGGAATCTCCATCTTCAGGCTGGGGCAGTCGGTTCATGCCGGCTGCCGCCAGGCTTACTTTAGAGCTTCGGAATCTCCATCTTCAGGCTGGGGGCAGTCGGTTCTTGCCGGCTGCCGCCAGGCTTACTTTGGGACTTCGGAAATTTGCATTTTTCTGCTTTTATCCGGCTTTGATAGACTTCTAACGTGCTTCTTCTTTGCAGCGGCCTTCCCTAAGGCGCAGGATGCGGCGCTGAAGGCAGTCGGCGAGGCGCGAGATGCGCGCCGGCGGGCTACTGGCGAGCAGAGCGGGGATTACTTCTCCATGGACGACTACCTAGCGGCCATGGCCGCCCGCGTGGAGCCCATCACGAAGCTCGGCTGGGAGCTCCGGAAGGCGGCGGAGGAGCTGATCCGGCTGCTGTGGCCGACGGAAACGCTGCCCCAGGACCTCTCCAACCTCATCAAGTGGCTGGAGACGGCGCCTGAACGCTTCCTCGACTGGAAGGAGTCTGCTGCGCGTGCCGGAGCCGATATGGCCCTCTCCTTTGTGCTGTCCTGGTACGACGACGTCAACCTCGATCAGCTGGAGTATCAGCGGGCTGACGTGGAGGAGAACCTTCCGGCAGAGAACAAGACCGCCCGGCTTGCCCGCGCCTGCGCTATCGCCGACTTCGTCGACAAGCGCATCTTCATCGAAGATCCGAACCCGCCGTCTGACGACGAGGAGGAGGAGGCGGAAGATGATGATGCGGAGGACACGCCTGAGGCGGATCCGGCGGCCGGCTCTGCAACTGCTCCTCCGACTGGTCCTGATCCAGCCGGCGCCTAGCTTTTCCTGTCTTTCTTTTGCTTTTGCCAAGACGATTTGTTAAATCCCCGGGATGCCGGGTGCATATGTAAAACAATATTATTATCCTTTTATTAGAGCACACTTTAATGTGTTTGTTAATCATTTGTGTGCCGGCTTACTTTCTTCCGACTTGTTCGCTTTTTCCCATCCGCCCCACTCTTTGGCTGTGCTCTTGCCGATCGTACGTCCGACTTGGGTCCGTCGCCGGATTAAGAGCATGCCGCTGGGTGAGGCCGATAGTATTTCAGTCGAACGAGCCGAGTTCGGCAATCCGACACTTTTATGAAGAGTTAGTGCAAGAATCGATTTGCTTTCACTCTTTCCCTTAGCCGTCTTTCGCGTGCCGGCTCCCTAGGCACTTACTCCCGCCAGCCGGACAGCCGGGTTGCGGTATGTAGCTGGTCGGAAGCCGGCTGTCGGAAACCGGATCACGTTACTAAGCCGGCCGCATGAGAGGGTGTTAGCCAATCGGCGAAAACAAGAGAGTACGCGAAAAACTTGTCGAAATCGGCGTTCTTGGCGCTTGCTTTTTCATAGCTTACAAAAGGAGTACAAGGGATACATACATTCTTGCTCTCAAGTATAAAATGGGCGGAGCAAGTTGACATTCCAGGGACGTTTTGTCTCCTCGTCAGCCTTGTCCGGTTTGTTCTTTCTAGCCTCTTGGGCATCTATGAGATAGTAGGAATCATTGCCTACCGCCTTGCTCACGATGAAGGGACCCTCCCATGGGGATGACAGTTTATGCTGTCCGGCTGTCCGTTGGATCAGCCGGAGCACTAGGTCTCCTTCTCGGAATGCTAAGGACTGGACCTTCCGGCTGTGATAGCGTCGGAGGCTCTGCTGGTATACGGTAGACCTGGACTCGGCCATCAGCCGGACCTCTTCGACCAGGTCGACTCCATCTTCGCGAGCTTCTTTGGCTTCAGCTTCTGTGTAAAGCTTGATCCTTGGCGCGTCGTGCTCGATGTCAGTTGGCAGGATGGCTTCGGCCCCGTATACG
This sequence comes from Lolium multiflorum, assembly GCA_030979885.1. Lineage (NCBI taxonomy): Eukaryota > Viridiplantae > Streptophyta > Magnoliopsida > Poales > Poaceae > Lolium > Lolium multiflorum. Next base: position 225,255,206 of record CM061748.1, read on the forward strand.
AGGAAGAAGGGGGTGTAGCCGACTGAGCGGTTTGGCGTCGTGCACAGGCTTCACAGTACGCTGGGCAGCTCCTCAATCCAGCAGCCGGCTGCTCGTTCGAGCGGCTCCACCAGCCTGGGCCGGATGCCGGCTAGGATCAAGCCGTTGGCCTTCTCCACTTGTCCATTTGACTCCGGGTGCGCCATGGATGCTAGGTCCATTTGGATCCCCATCTCTCCGCAGTAACGCTTGAAGACGCCTTCGCGAAGTTGCTGCCGTTGTCGGTGATGATGCTGTGGGGGTAGCCGTACCTCACAATTATTTCTTTGAGGAATGTGACGGCTGTGGAGCCGTCCAGCTTCTTGATCGGCTTGGCTTCGATCCACTTGGTGAATTTGTCAATCATCACCAAGAGGTGTGTCATGCCGCCTCATGCGGTTCTGAATGGGCCTACCATATCCAAGCCCCACATGGCGAATGGCCAAGTGATGGGGATGGTCTTCAAGGCGGAAGCCGGCGAGTGCCTTTTCTTGGCGAAGCGCTGGCAGCCGTTGCATTTCTTCACCAGCTCTTCTGCGTCTCTGAGCGCAGTCGGCCAGTAAAAACCGTCCGGAAGGCTTTGGCCACTATGGCTCTGGAGGAGGCGTGATGGCCACACTCTCCCTGATGGATTTCCCGTAGGAGTTCAATCCCTTCAGCCGGCTCTACGCACCGCTGGAGCACCCCACTTACGCTGCGTTTGTACAGCTCGTGGTTGATGATGGTATAGGCCTTGGCCCTTCTCTCAATCTGCCTGGCTTGAACCCTGTCATTGGGCAGCACACCATCGGTGAGGTAGGAGAGAAATTCTTGTGCCCATGATGGTACGCATTTTATTTCAAACACGCTGACCACCAGGGCCTCCATCTTCGGAGCTTCCGGCTTTGACTGCATGGTCGCCGGGTTCGGCTGTGAAGCCGGCGGGTTCGGCTGAGAAGCCCCGAGTTTGGCTGAGAAGCCCCCGCATGGGACTGAGAAGCCCCGGGTTCGGCTGTGGAGCCGGCGGGTTTGGCTGAAAAGCCCCCGACTTGGGCGATGAAGCCCCCGGGCTGAGAAGCCCCCGGGTCAGCCGGCGCGAATATGGAATCCGAGTCCGGTGACGGTATGATGGACGGCTTCTTGAGGACCGCCAGGGCAACGCCCGGCGGAATTGCCTGCCAGGTTGAGCCCATCTTGGACAGCGCGTCAGCCGCCTCGTTGTTTGCTCGCGGCACATGATGGAATTCACAGCCATCGAAGAAGCCGGATAGCTGCTGGACGTGGAATTGATATGAGGCCATGTTGGCGTCCTTCGCGTCCCAATCGCCAGATGCTTGCTGTATAACCAAGTCGGAGTCGCCAAAGCAGAGTACTCCGCCACATTGTTGGATGCGGCGAAGTGGATCTGCAGGACGTAGTCCAGCCGGTCTCCCTTGGGAGAGGTGACGACGATGCCGGCTCCCAAGCCGTTTCGCATCTTCGAGCCGTCGAAGTGCAGCTTCCAGTGTGTGGAGTCAGGCACAGGCGGCAGGTATTGCATCTCGGCCCAGTCGACGAAGAAGTCCGCGAGGATCTGCGACTTGATGGCTGTGCGTGGCTCGTAGATGATGGTGTGGGTGGCTAGCTCCAGGGCCCACTTGGCAACCCGGCCATTGGCGTCCTTGCTACCAATGATCTCCGCCAAGGGTGTTGTGGCCACCACCTTGATGGGGTGCTCCTGGAAGTAGTGCTTGAGCTTCTTGGCCGCCTTGTACACGCCGTAGGTGACCTTCTGGTAGTGGGGGTAGTTTTGCTTCGACTGCGACAGCACTTCGAGGTAGTAGACTGGGCGCTGGACCGACTGCTCCTTGCCGGCTTCCTTGCTGAATTCCTTGCACTCCACCACCAGGACGACGCTAACCACACGATTGGTGGCAGCGATGTACAACAGCATCGGCTCCATTGAAGCCGGCGATGCGAGGATGGGCGCGGTCGAGAGCACGCGCTTCAAGTCACGGAAGGCTTCATCCGCCTGCGGTGACCAGACGAACTTGTCCGATTTCTTCAGCAAGCTGGTACAGGGGTGCCTTCTCCCCAGCCGGGACGAAGCGGCTCAAGGAGGCCAGCATCCGGTGAACTTCGGACGTCCTTGAGGCACTGCGGCAGTTCCATCTTCTCAATGGCACTGATCTTCTCCGGGTTGGCTTCGATTCCTCGCTGAGAGACGAGGTAGCCCAGGAGTTGGCCGGCTGGCACGCCGAACATGCACTTGGCCGGGTTGAGCTTCATCCGGAATCTTTGCAGATTGGTGAAGGTTTCTCTCAGGTCGTCAAGGAGGGTAGGCATCTCCTTGGTTTTTACAACGACATCATCCACATATGCGTGAACATTTCTGCCAATTTGATCTTGCAAACACTTTTGCATGCACCTTTGGTAGGTGGCGCCTGCATTTTTCAAGCCGAATGGCATAGTCGTGTAGCAGTAAGCCCCATACGGGGTAATGAACGAAGTCTTTATTTGATCAGCCGGATTCAAAGGAATCTGGTGGAAGCCTGAATAGGCATCTAAAAAAGACAACAATTCACAGCCGGCAGTCGAGTCTATAACTTGATCTATGCGCGGCAAGGGGAAGGGGTCCTTCGGGCACGCCTTGTTGAGGCTGGTGTAGTCGATACACATGCGCCAGGAGCCGTTCTTCTTCAAAACCAGGACCGGGTTCGCCAACCAGTCCGGGTGCAGCACTTCCATGATGAAGCCGGCTGCTAGGAGCCGGGCGATTTCTTCACCGATGGCCTTCCTTCTTTCTTCGGCGAAGCGCCTGAGGGGCTGCTTCACCGGCTTGGCTTCAGGCCTGACGTGGAGGTGGTGCTCAGCCAACTCCCTCGGTACACCTGGCATGTCCCTTGGAGACCATGTGTTGTGGGTATACTTTATGGGTATATCAACGACATGGCCTAGATCCGGCAAGCCCGGGTGGCCCATAGTTGGTGGTGAGGCATGTGGCCCATTGGGCGGCCCAGTTGCTGTAGATCCTGAAGGATGAAGTCCAGCCCAGGAACAGGAAGCCGGATCTCAACCGACCTACAAAGGAGGCCGGATCCGTGACGGCCCATGAAGTATCCGGATCCAGCAAGTACTTGGAGGAAGGCGGATCCTTGACGTACACGGTAAGACATCGTATCGTAGTTAGGCAACTTGTATTCCGGCTAGGACTCTCCATGTAAACCCTAGATCCATGCGCCTTTATAAGCCGGATCCCGGGAGCCCTAGAGGCACGACCACAACTCATTGTAACAACGCGAAAGCGCCCAGATAATTCCAGACAAGCAGCAGTAGGCCCTGTCATCGTGCAGGTGTTCCGAAGCTGGGTAAATCGCGTACCACCGTCCCGTGTGCACTTCGCCCTATGGCCCCTACTACTTCTCCTCTTCGTGAGGATCCCTCCTCCGACGTACTGTCGATTAGGAAACGACATTTGGCGCCCACCGTGGGGCCTGCGGCGTCTGGAGGCCGGAACCGGGAGGGTTCCGCCATGGGAAGCTTCGACGACACCATCGTTGTGGGGCGTGTCGCCGGAAATCTTCCGATCGTCCCTCCGGATGAGTGCTGGATTCCGGCAAACCCCGTCAAGCTCTCCATCGTCCCGATTGGCGGTATACACATCTTCATCGGGAAACCGTCGATTCCGACAGAAACCCACTTGTAAGTAGCGGCGCCGACCGCCGGCAAGCAGGCGCATCGCGAAGATCCGATCTAAGACGCTGGAACTTCCTAGCGAAGATTCCGCCTTAGATCTGAAAAAATCAAAACCCACCCAATCCGCCCCTGAGCGGGAAGTAAGGTGGAAGACCAATGCAGATCCGCCTGGGTCTCCCAGGTGTTAGAGAAGCAAAGGTGTCACTTCGTGCACTTCTTGGCCCATACCGCCGGAACCGCCCTCAAGAAGCCGGAGCTGGTCCCGAGCAGTCGAGGTCCCGGAAAACAACGCTGCTCCGGATCAGCAAGAGGCTGTCGGAGAAAGCGGAGCTCCTGTTGAAGAGTCGATTTTGGGCAACCTAAGCCCAATTTCCGGAGACGCCCCCTCCATGGATACTGAAGAATTCGATCGCAAGGTGAAGGAATATGGATACGGTGATCAGCCCGAAGTTGAATCCGCCCAGCCTAAACAGGTCCTTGCAACCTTGGCGGCGCTGGATCAACGCGAATCAGAGGATGACAACACCTACTCCGACCCACAGCCTTCCCGTGCAGGATCTCCGCTATCGCGGTTGCGTCCGCACAAGGAAGTTCTATCCCCTGAAGAGCTGGTTGAACAAGCAGGCATGGATGCAATCGCGCACTCGGCTATTCTCAACAAACCAATAACCCCTGACGATGCCGCAAATCCGGAAGCTCTAGAAGCAGCAAGACAGGAGATGCTGGCAACAGCCCAGAAGTTCGCAAGAACCGCAGCGGCAATGCTGGATGAAAGGAAAGAAGCCGCGCACTTCGTGGAAAATTTCCACCAACGAGAGCTTGAGGTTGACGAACAACTGGTAAAAGTCAAGGAACTCCACCAACACTGGAAGGACAAGGTCACCGAGCTTCAGCGGGAGGCCGATAAAATCAGGCGGGATGCTATACCTCCCCGCAAGATCACTTTCGCGACCCCCACTGAGAAACAGCCACTCGCAACTCCAAAGGATAACATGAAGAAGGCTGCGGAGATCTTGAAGAAAAAGACCGAAGAGATCGACATCGAATACGTCCGTACGCTCGTTACATCAGCAATGAAGTAGCAGAGCAAGGCAGACACTTCGCGCAGGTTGGAATCCAACCCGGAGCATTGTGTCTCTACTGCGCAGAAGGACGCCTACGACAATCGACATCACGATGATGAATCGCGAATTGGATCCTCGGAACGCAGAAGGAAAACCAGAGAACACCCAAATCCAATCCCCGTACCATCAAAGACGCCACCGTCAGATCCTAGAAAGGGAAAGGATGCGATGTATACTGGTAGGAACAAGTACCGGAATCCCTCTCCTCCACACAACGGGTACCCGCGTACCCCACTCCCTCGCCGCTGTAGTCCAGTCGGAAACACCAGGCCGCACGGCCCAGGTGGAATCAACATCCGCGACGACGTGCAACCTCCGAGACACAGAGAGCGTACGCCGGAACCCCACCGGAGCCGGAACAACGATCGCGAACCCGAGCCCAGGAGGAGTCGGAACGAAGAGCGTGACCCGGAGCCTCGCAGAAGCTGGAACGACGAAGGCAACCAGCACCATGGTGAAGGCAGCCATCGAAGCCGGAGTCAACATCGCGAAGGACGGGGAGACTCGGACGGCGGAAGCAAGAGGTCACATCGCCCCCGTCGCATGTCTCCTTCACCACCACCCAGCGGTGGAGGCGGAGGAGGAGGCGGAGGCGGTGGCCGGAGATCTCGCTCTCGTTCAAAATCCCCCCGCCACGGCTCGCGTGACGCGCGGGAACGTCTCAACGAATACAAAACTGAGTACATAGGCCCAAAGTGCTTCGGCAGGATGATTCGAGAGGAACCAATGCCAAGGATGAACCTCAAGCTACCCGGAAATCTGAAGACCTATGATGGCACCGAAAGGCCGGATATACCTGGATCGAGGATTACTATAATGCAGTAACCTTTGCCGGAGGAACCCCTAATATCGCCTGCCGCATGCTTCAGTTGTACCTTGTAGGTCCAGCCCGGATCTGGCTCAGCGACCTCGAGAAGAATTCTATATTTTGCTGGTTCGACCTGAAGACCGCCTTCGAAAAGCACTTCAGGGGAGCTGGTGAGCTCGCTTTCCTATTTGCTGCTCAAGCCGGCACCGATGGTGACGTACTTGTCCGGCTGCGCCGGGTCGAGCAGGATCTTCTTGGTGTTGTCGGCCGGCTGGAAGTGAGTCGTCCCAGCCGGGTTGCCCACAGCCGGCATGTCCGCTGCGCGGCCTTAGCCAGGGCTACGGCGTCGTGGATGAGCTGCTTCTCGGTGGCGATGACCAGCGTCTGGGTCATCTTGGAGCTCTGCGTGGCGCAGTCCATGGAGCGGCGGTTGTCGCCGGCTACGGTGATGACCCCTTCAGGGCCAGGCAGCTTCATCTTCAGGTACCCATAGTAGGGCACCGCCATGAACTTGGTCGGGGCCGGCCTGCCCAGGAGCGCGTGGTAGGGACTGACGAGGTCCACAACCTCGAACTCGATCCTTTCGGTGCGGAAGTGATCCGGCTTCCCGAACATCACCTCCAGCGTGACCCGGCCAATCGGCTGGCAGCAGTGGCCCGGCACGATGCCATGGAAGACGATGGGGGTGGGACGCAGCTCGGCTTCTTGGATGCCTAGCTTGCGGGCAGTGTCGCGGTAGAGGATGTTGATGCTGCTGCCCCCGTCGATGAGGACGCGCGAGAAGCGCACGCTGCGCCGGGTGGTGCCAATGGTGGGGTCGAGGACCATGGCGTAGCTGCCCGGCTTCGGCAGGACAGCCGGTGTGTCGCGGTGATCAAAAGTGATGGCCTGCTCTGACCAGTTTAGGTACTGGGGACCGGCGGTATGACCGCGTTGACCTCGAGGGAACGGCTCTGCTGGCTCGTCATGTCCTCGGGCTCAGAGGTGAAGATGATGTAGGTAGCATCCTCGGCCAAGTAGCAGCCATGGTGTAGTTGGTTAGCCTCGTGGTGCTCGAGGTTGGCGTTCTCTGCGCCGGCTTGGCCACCCGGCCCGCTGGCTGGAGGTGGCGGGGGTGGAGGCGGGAGGGGTTCGCCGCTTGTCAGCCGCTTCATGAAGTGGTAGTCGCGGGTGGTGTGGTTGGAGGGGTTCTTGCCGCTGTGGTACTTGCACGGCGAGTCGAGCATCTGCTCGAAGGTGTACTTCGGCTTCCAGGGCCGGTCTTGCTTCTGGCGCCGGCTGCCGCCAGCCGCCGCGTGGTCCGACACGGCTGCCACGTGGGCAGAACCGTACCGGTGGTCCGGCTGGTCGCTGTGCCGCTTGCCGCGGTAGTTGTCCCTCCGGCTGCCATGAGAGGCGCCTTCGGCCGGCTTGTGCTCCGCCGGCTTGTTGTTGTCCCGCCTGGGCGGAGCCGGCGATGTATCAGCCGGCGCTTTGCCGGCTTCTTCGGCCAGCGCGTACTTGTCCGTGATGGCCATTAGGGCCGCCATGGTCTTGGGTTCGCTGCGGCGCAGCTTGTGCCATAGCATGGTGTTGGGCCGACAGCCTCCCATGAAGAAGCTGATGGCCTGGATCTCGTGCACACCCTCGCAAGAGTTGCGCATCTCGCACCAGCGCGTCAGGTACGCGCGATCCGTCTCGTCCGGGCCCTGCTTGCACATCTCAAGCTGCTGAGGGCGGCCCGGCCGGCGGTAGGTGCCGGTGAAGTTGCTGATGAAGGCCTCCTCGAAGTCCAGCCAGCCGTTGATGCTGCCGGCTGGCAGGTTGTTGAGCCAGGTGCGGGCGGAGCCGACCAGCATCGGGGGAGTAGCGCACCGCCCAGCGCTTGTTGCCTCTGGCGATGCCGACTGCGGTGGAGTAGTCCAACAGCCAATCCTCCGGCTTGGTAGTGCCGTCGTACTTGGGGGTGTCGCGCGGGAGCTGGAAGCCGTCGATCATGGGCTCGTTGGCGATGCGGGGCCCGAAGCACTTTGGGCCGGCTGGCCCCTCCTCTTCCACGATGCGGGATTCGACCAGCCGGTCGAGGCGATCTCGGGCGTCTGCCGGCTCGACGCGCGGTCCCAGCCGGGAACGTGCCGGCTGGCGAGCGCCGCTGGCTTCTGGAGCCGGCTGGTGTTGGCGTCGAGGCTCGGAGTCTTGCTCCTGGTTCCGGCTTGGTGGAGGCCGGCTGCGGCTGCTGCTGCCGCCTGGCTGGCGGCTCGTCCGGCTTGAGCTTGTGTGCGTAGCGCGGGAGTCGTTGTGCCGGCTTGGTGCTGGGGAGGTGGCACCACGAGCGTGAGAAGCTCTAGGATCCTGGGCGTACCTGGGGTCTTTCGACTGCCGGTTGGCAGCCTTCAGCAGCTCAGTCACCCGCTCGGTCTGGCGGCGTAACTCTTCGCCTTCGAGGCCGCGCAGCTCTTCTGCGGCGGCTTGCGCGGCGAGCATGTTCTTGTCGGGGGTGTTGTAGAGGGGCAGCTCCGTTGACGGAGCCGGCGCTTCCGCGCCGTCGCGGTCGATCTCGGCGCCTAGGTCGCGGCCTCTGCGGCGGATCTGGCCGGCTCGGCTGGGGTTATCGCCGCCGGGGTGAGGCCGTGGGCGCGGTTGTACTCGCGCTGGGTGATTTCCCACTGGCGCTTGGCAGCAGCCAGCTCCTCGGTCTGCTTGAGGAGGAGCACGCGGTGCGCCTCCAGGTCCGCCTCGACGGTGGTGGGGTCGGTGCCGGTCGTGAGCGGGGTGCTCAACTTTGCCCGGACTTCTTCCAGCCGGGATGGTGGTGGTGGCGGCTTCACGCCTGATGCAGACGCGCGCCCGTCGACGTTGCGCTCCAAGTTGGGGCCGCGGATGCGCGCGGACTTGGTGGGCTGCTCGTCGCCGGTCGTCATGACTTGCACGATGCAGGGGTCGGCGAGAGCGCTGCTGGTGCCGGCTCCTGGAGGAGGGCTTGCGCAGCGCAGCACCTGCCGCGGGTAGCGCGGCGGTGCGACGGTAGCGACGTAGACGTCGTGGCCACCGAAGGAGATGACGCTGCCGCCGCGGGAAGGGCCCCGTCGGCGAAGCAGCCAGCGTTGTCGCTGACGCAGTCGAGGGAGCCGAATCTCAGATCAAGCCTGAAGCGACCCGCTCGCCGGTGGTGATGGTGAGGCCCGTCCGGATGAAGACACCGGCCGCGGACGCTGAAGGCCCCACGGTGGGCGCCAAATTCGTGGTATCCTCACGGCATATGCCATAGGGTGGCTAATCGAAGGTGGTTCCTAGATGGTCTCACGGCGGTATCCGGATGCGGGTATGGGGACGAGTGACACAGTCGACGTACCCAGGTTCGAGGCCCTCCGATGGAGGTAAAACCCCTACTCCTGCTATGAGTGTATATGGTGCTCCTAGAGCTGTATCCGGCTGCTCGGGGAGGCTAAGGTAGACGGAGGTCTCTCTCCTCGAGTAGCGCTAAGTCTAGAATGAAGTGAGAATGATCGATCCTCCCCGCACGAGGGGGTAGTGCAGCTTATATAGGCGCTGGCACTTTACAATGAAGTCCCTAAGAACTAGTGGCCGACTGGTCGGCTTCGGCTTCTGCTCCTTCCCGAGGCGTTGACGTCAGGAGCCGTTGAGGCCTCCTGGCCTGTCCGATCCGCTGCCGGAGTCAGCGGTATGGAGAGGAATTGTCTCTGTCGCCATCATGCCCTGTAGCCGGTACGGATCGGCGTGCGCCATGATGGCCTGTCCGCCGCGTGGCACTATTGCTCTACAGTGCCCCGCGCTTTACGGGAGAGGTCAGCGTGGACCTGCGAACCCGGACCACATACCCAGTTCATTCTCATGCAAGACTCGCCAGCCTCGAGTCGGTCTAGAGTGCAAACCCAGTCGGATATGGCTTGTAGAAGTCGGCCCAGCCACAGCGCAGACGGCCGTAGCCAGGCCGACTAGGACTTAGAGCCAGCCGGCTTCCGAAGCAGCCGGCCACGGCTCCAGCCGGCTGCTCCTCAGCCGGCCTTTGCCGCGAGCCGGCCAACCTCTAGCCGGCTGCTCCGCGTCCATTGCCCTACCCGGGATCTTCCCCCGACACCTGTATATGTAAGATTTTGTTGGTTCTATTTTATAGGTATAGCGTATTAGTGTCACACTACACCATACACCAGACTGAGCCGAGCAGAAGCCTGTCGAATCAGAGTGACCGTCTTGTATATCCATCGCATCAAATCCTAGGGAATGCATATGCGGCACTTTTGCCTATCTACTACTCTTCATTTCAAAATAATCGATGTCCTACGTTTGCCCTAAGTTAAACTACTTAAATTTTGCCAAGTTTTTCGAAAATGTATCAACATCTACAACACTTACTAAGTTTCACTTAGAACAAAACTGCAATTTCAATGAGTTCAGAAAGTAGCAAGCATGTACTAAGAGAAGTACTTCTCATAATATTAGCAAACAAGGTACCTAACCGATCGGTTAATCAATCATCTTAGAGTATTTGATAAACCTACACTACCGACACTTTCAGAGCCTAGAATAATAAAATAGCATCCAGAGGACACTTTCAGGTTGGATTTCTTGGTGCGCATTTACAAAATTAAGCGGCCCACACCACCCCATATGATAAACAAAATGAAGGAATCAACGACGAACTGCTGAGCGTTCGTACCGCATTTCCAAAACAGATGAAATCTGACGGGCCCGTCGACTCCACCTTTCTGCTTCTGAGTGTTGGCTCACCAGTCAACACATTTTCTCCGACGACCCATCACCATTTTTCTGTTGATATTATCCTTGCTCACACAGTTACACGCGCTAAACTACCGAGGGAAAAATGGGATGCATACAAGCTTAGGATCCTTTTCTATGTCGTCATGGAATGATGGGATATTCTCAAATCTGCATATATCGTTCAAGTATAAAGAAACAAATCGATTAAACATGGCAGTGGTGGATAGTGCTCCTACTAGTTAGATTTTCTGTTTTTTTCGTGTTGCACCAACCGTACTGTACTCCAATCATCTATTTTTTTTTTTTTTTTTTTTTTTGCGGAAGAAGATAGTGATATTAATACTCCGTTCTTACAGAAAGGTCCAGAAACAAAGGCAAAATTACAAAGATGTCCTTCTGGATCCCGTCAACGCCGACGCCCAGGAGCTGTCGGTGGCGCGCCGCTGCCGCTGCTCCCACTTCGCCTTGGATCGGAGCCAGCCCCATGGCAGCCGGGAAGTCGCCGAGCACCGGATCCATGGATCCTACGCCTGGAATCGCCGCCGACGACGCGGAGCATCTCGAAATCACCATCGTCTTCAACTTCAAACACCGGATCCTCCACCTACACGAATCCGGACGGGGCACGAGGAGCTCGCCTAATCCGCAGACCGCCGAGCTCGGGGAAGTCGAGCGCTTGACGAAGAAGCGCCGCGACACCAAACACCCCGCCGACAGCTTCGCCGCCTCCAAGACGCCGCCGGCCGGGACCCAACCTATCCCTACACTATATACAAGCCGGGATCCGTGGTTTCCCCACCCTCCCGCCGCCGGAGCGGCCGCCGGAGGAGGAGGAGACCACGAATCACCGGCGAGCGAGGTGAGAAGACTGGGAGCGCTCAGAAATTCGCCTCTCTACTGTAGATGGGAGAGGGGAACGGCCAAGGTCCGTCTGATGTGTCTATTACTCCAATCATCTATTGTCCCTCTTAATTCCGGTCTACGCAGCTGATGAGCTCAAGCCGTATACAGTTATACACAATGTGTGCTGAATGTTTATAGAAAATACAGATGAAGAAACATTTCTTTCTAAATTGTGAATGACACCATTGCCTGCTCAATTATGGCCGGTTGTTTATTATTTCCTTTTCTTTTGAAGCAACATTGCTACTATGTACAACAGGTCAACAGCAGAGCTTTGTTTTCTGCAGAGAAATAAACGGGTGAACTCTGATACATTCTACAAAAAAGGAACATATTCGTACCAAAAAAATGGAATAAGTTGTGGTCGTACAAAAAGAAGGGTGAATGCACATGGTCCTCTTCTGGAATTCCTTACCTTTTCCATTTGAGCAGCTTTTCATTTTATTTTATTTTCCCTTTTTGTTTCACCAACCGTGAGCATGGTCTGTCCTGACAAACGTGTTTGAACCACTACTAACTGCCTGTACGTGTGTCAAGAGCATGGCGTACAGACAAGCATGAAGCATCTGAGCATGAACCGAAAAGAGAGTGTCGACGGCAATACTTTTCTGTCAAATCAGCCTTTACTTTGGAGTACATTATGGTTAGGGTATGCGTTTAATGTTCTACTATCTTCGAACTTTACATGCACTGTACGCTACACGTGTACTTAATTTGTATAAATGTGACTTCTTAGCTGATTACATACGTTTGGCTAGCTCACACTCCATTACCATTCTCATGGAAGTCCTAACTGCCATTAATGTTCAAACAATAAGTGACCAAACAGAACGATTACCACTTGATATACTCTTGAATTACCCTGCATTGTGGGTTTAGTCAAAGTAAAAAAAAAACTTGGACTAACTATATGAGAGACAATATCAACATCTACAATGTAAAATAAATATTATTTGAATTATTATAACCTTTCTCGTATTATAAAATATTTAGTGTTATAGAAGTTGATATTTCTGTCGAGATGATTGGTCAAACTTTATGATGTTTGACTTTAACCAAACTCAAAATGCAGGGTAAATTATGGACAGAGGGAGTATAAGGTTGCATAATTCAGAGAATATAGTTCACCTCTAGCAACAGTTATGAGGTCTCCGAACATCGACATGTTACACGCACCGGTAGATTTGTCTATCAGACAGTGGTATGTGAAGCCTTTTTCTGGCGAAAGTAACCGAGTGCGATTCTCCGTGGTTCTTTGAAAGATAATACCTCCATTCCGAAATATAAGCTTTTTTAGAGAGCTAATTAAGGCTTATATCTTAAAACGGAGGTAGTGCTTACTAAATGAACAACCTCCACTCTACTAAAAATTGACTATCAATCACCAAAAGAGACACTCATACACAGATTCCTACAGACATGTTCATACTGTGATTTCTTTTCTTTTCATTTGAAATACTACTAGTACTATTTATAATTTCAAAAGTGCAGCATTTGCCAACCAGTAGAGCAAGCATTTCTAGATGCGAATACTTGAATTGCATGTCGGTCTTCTTTCTCTATTCCCATTTCGCTTCATTAAGAACTCAGCACATGCAGAGCAAATCACCAAACATACACCGCATCCCTGGACCTCCACACCTCTTTATATACCACGCGCGAACTCGAGAGCGGCTGAGAGAAACAAAAACCACAAGGCAACGATCCAGCTGAGCACTGCCTGCACCAACCAAGAAAGCGAAGCCAAATCGAGGGGAAGAATTAATGGGGGAGGCGCCGCCGTGCAGCGTCGTGCCGCGCCGGGCCGCCGCGCATTTCCGCCTGCCGCGCCGCAAGGTCCACGTCGTCCGGCTCGGGAACGGCGACGCCGGCGCACGGCGGGCGAGTTGCGCCCGCGGCCTCCGGGGCCGGATCAAGCTCCGGTGGCTCAGCAGCGCCATGTGGCGGCTCGCCGGGATCTGCGTGGCGGTGCTGTCGGGGCCGCCCAGGGTTTCCGACGCCCCGCCGTCGTGGACGGGCGTGGAGCCGTGCTTCGCGGCGCCGTTCGTGCCGGCCGTGCTGGTGCCGCGCGCGGGACAAGACTGCTAGCTGCTAACGGTGCTGCCTTGCGATCGCTAATGTACATATCGCCACTGCCCAATTGAGCAGTAAATTAATATGTAACCATTTTTTACCGCTACACAGGCGGTTTGTTGGTGTCTGAAACTCTGAAGATTGCATGCTTGCATTCGCTGCTGTTTCTCTGGATTTCCTTTACTTATCTCGTTAGTTTTTGACAACGCTCTCGCTTCCAAAGCGCAAGGGAGTTTGATGATTGCAATTCCATATTGAATCGTGTGGAAGCTACAAATCCTTTTTAGATTCAGAAAGAAGAAACAAAGAAAGAAAAGAAACTAGAAACAAAGCTTCTGTGATTCAGTTACAATCTTTCCAAGCCCGTCTCGACGCGCAGCACGGGGCCGCACTCAGTTACACACCACCACTCAACTCTCTACTGACATAGCTCATGAGCAACATTATTGCAACTTCTGTAAATTTCACCAGGGAAACTTGGCGATCAGGGATTCAGGGGGCTTTTTCAATGTCTTCAGTAATGCCAGTTTACTTGTGATCCGGACTCTCGGGTACCGTTGTACTGCCGATTGATTATCGCTCCATCATTCCGTGATTTATTCTCGGAGTATTTGCTTGTTCGCCGGGGTACATACATTCGAGTTTTCTCCATGCTCCCAGATGGCGGAGACTAGAAGCAAAACTTGCACAAGTTTCGTGGTCGTAAACTACAAGCAAAAACGCTGGGCAGACCTGCAGAAATTCCCTGTTCCGGCGTGAGGCACGCGACCAGAGGCCGGGTGATCCGTGATTGACGCTGGACACCGCTCTGTACATTCTGCGCCTGTGTGTTGCAGTCAGGGCAGCCGATGAACTCGGAATTCAATCATCCGACCCGAGCTCGAGCATGCCCTGAATGCCAGGATAAGGAGAGGGAGAGGGTGTGCCCTGCCCGCCTTGCACTGCCATGTGCACTGCTAGCCTAGGGTGGGCAGGGCAACGCCATTCGCCATGATACTGACGCGTCGTCCTCATCGACGCCGAAACTACAGTGCGTGGCGCCGTTGCAGCCGGGCATTCGTTCCTGGGCTCCGAAAATGAGTAGATGGGGAGAAGAACAAGCTAGCTACCCATCGATACGTTCTGCTCGGTGGTCACATGCCTAAACCGTGATCTCTCTCTTTCTCGGTTCGGTGTCCCGTCGTGCTGACCTGCAACGGATCATGCGTGCGTGCAAGCTGCAGAGCATTAATTTCATTTCTTTTTTACAAACATGATATTGTTGCAACAACAGAGTGTGCCCAATCCTCAGGATACTAGGTCCTAGTATCAGTTTCTTATCAGCATTATCAACCGCAAAAAAATATTTTTAAAAATAAAATAGATCATATGTTTATATTTTAGAAAAAATATACCTCAGATGTATTTAGACTCAACTATTAATTTGAATTTTGAGCATACTCTAGGTCTTTCCATAGAGGAGCGATGGCAAATGTTGCATTTATATATTGATATAGAAGGGCGTCTCATATATGTAATAACTTTGAATAATGCAATAATAATATAATAAAAGCTACATGCATTTGTTGTTGCAGAGCTGTAAGGGTACATTGCTCCTATGTGTGTTTTTGGTAATTAATGAAAAATGTTTCGTTGAGTTCTATATGAAGAAATATCCCAGAGGTATTGTTTGTAGTTCATGTGTTGGATTCAACTGCAGATGCCATGAAGCCAGTCGACAGCGAGACGTCTGTGGTGACTTCGTCAATTTTAATATTCAATCCGTCGGCTCAGTCTTCCGAAGGTGCTCATAGGGGTAGGGTGTGTGCGCGCGCGTTCATAGGGATGGGTGTATGCGCGTGTATGTGAGCGTCTGCTTTTGTATTGTGTTTCTCAAAAAAAAGATATACCTTAAGTATTGACATCAAGATCATCGATTTGAAGAGAAAAATATGCTATGATCAAGATCTTGAGAGCTTGATTTCAAAAGAAGAATTCAAGATACGGTACTAAGCCGGGGTCATCATAGACTCATGAGTAATTAAGCTATGTTTGACTAAGGTTTAGAACATCCAATTAAATAAAGAGTTCTTTATGTATATCAAGATATTATAATAGAGCACGAGCAGATACAAGGTTAACCAAGAATAATGCGGAGATTAGATTCAAGTTGGTTAACACATGAAGCATAAAGAATGTACTTCCTCCGGTCCAAAAAAAAGTGTCGAGCCAGTAGTACAATTATGTTTTACAAATAAGTCCTTCCAAAATGAGAAAATAGCCTCCACTTTGGCAGTGTCTGCTACGAAAATCCAGGATCTCGATCTGGGGAAGCATCAGACCAATCAACAGGAGATTGTCGATCTGGGGTGTTGGAGGACGGCAGCCGAAGATGGGGCTGGAGGAGGAGTACCGTCTAGAGCTGGAAGTAACCACATGGTGCCCCTTGCCAAGATCTTGGGAATGTAGAAGTTTTCCATGAGGGCGGCGTTGCGGCGGCTCTGTGCCATGGAATTGGTAGATGGGGAGGAGCTTGTGCCGGGGGCGATGGTTTTCGCGGCGAGGAGAGCGACGCACGACGGCAAGCTGAGGGAAGTGCGTCGGAGGAGTAGAGAGAGGAGTGCAGGAGAGAGAGCGCAGGGCGGAGCGAACATGTGCGGGTTAGGGAAGATGAGGCTTTGATTGTGGAGCTCGGATTGGTAGAAAAGAAAACCCGAGAGCCTTTTTGCAAAATGTACTGCCCGGCAGTTTTCCAGATCGGAGCGGGTACCACATTGGATCATGTGATCTTGTGGTAGGGTAAATTTTGTCCATTATGCTTTACGAACTAACCCATCATATATGCTCAGTTCGCAAACCGTCCTTCCCAGTTCGCAAACTGTCATTCCAGTATTGCCCAGTCCGCAAACCGCCCTTCCTAGGAGAGCGAATATCAGATAAAATACGAACAGTTATGAATTCATAATTTTGACAGGTAACCGTTTTTTTTGTTGTTGACAAAAGCAGAGTAAATATCAACTCTAAAAAATCAGAAGTAGGTAAAAAGAAACTAGAACAAAGATCATATATGAATGCTCACGTCCGGAATTACGGAATTAACTGATGCGGCCACAATAGAAATAAGTTTTTGAAAAAACTACTTTGACACATTGAAAGCCTTTCAATTAGGCCGCAATTTGAAATTCAAACTCAAATCTTCTTGTCTCCGACTCCGTCTTCCCCGCCATCCGCCACTCCTCCGCAATCCGCTACTGCTGTGCTAGACGTCGGAGTGATCATGATTCCTGCTCGCGATCCGGCCAGGCAGGGCGCGATCCAGCACGATCCCTGCTCGCCAAGCATCATTATCCACCGGATTCGTGGCCGCAGCCACCTCGCGTTGGCTCCACACAGCCGCCCTACCAGTCCCGTTGTACAAGGAGATGAATAGGAGCAATGGACGTGGGAAGCCAGCAAGGACACCCAGCTCCGGCAGATTGGCCGTGCCGCAAGCCTGCTGGAGTGGATGGTTGATGCCCCTCCCCACCTAATTGGTATGCATCGCACTGTAGTCTTCTAGAGTAGATGATCTTTGTAGAGGGTTTTGGTCATTTCAGTTCTAAATTGTAGCCACAAAGATGCAAGTATATACTCAGCTGATTTGCTTGTTAGCTCTTTACAACAACCATTAATCATTGGTGATTAAGCAAGTATTTCGTGGTATAATGGGATCCTGTCCACGCATAGTTGCCGCCTTTCTGGAAGCCCGATAATGTCTGCTATTTTTCAGTGCGGACTGTAGGCGTCTGCATTATTCAGAGGAATATTTGCAAACAGCTAGTAGAGTGTTACTATTGTCCCAAATAATTAATTCTTCAATATTGTGAAAACCTATTCTACCGGATGTATCCTTGTGGATAATTCCCTAATTTACGCGAGAGTTGATCAACTGTTAACTTGATCCATGTGATTATGGTTTGGTCTGAGCTGAATAATTCCCTCATTTATATATACTAAATATTGAAAACAAAATATTGTTGGAAGTGCCCAAATTTTATTGCTTTGATTCTGACTTGTAGAACGATAGAGGGGGATATGCAGAATATGTTGGATGTTGTATTGAGCCTCTCGGGCGAGTATATATAGGGGTACAAGTTTTGGGATCCAAGAAGGCTAACCTAGAGATAAGGCAGGAGATAATTACAAATCATATACTACCAAATACACATATACCAAATATATCTCTAAGACTCCCCCGCAGTCGTAGCGGTAGTGACGTGAACAACAGTAACGTCGCGGACGGTCAGTCTGGAGAGAAGCCGAAGGTAGAAACCGACGGGTTGACACTCCCCCGCAGTCGTAGCATGAGCGTCGTGGACGATGTCGAGGATGCTTGGACTGTAGAAGAAGCCGAGGTGCTCATGCGAGGTGATAGCCCATTGTGCCGATGTCGAGGTAGCCGACAGTGTGGGTGCTGCAACCTTGGTTGAGGGATCCGCGCGAGGGATTGTCGTGGTCGATGTCGTGGGCGGGTGCCGGGTCGATGTAGCCACACATGAAGCCGCAAGCGCGTAGTGCGCGAGGAGAGTGATGGAGATGTGTCGAGGCAGTCGTGGAGGTTGTCGATGCCGAAATCGATGCAGTCCGAGTCGTCGAGGACGAGGTGCGGCCCTAGTTTTGCCAGAAGTAGGCGCACGTCGGGGACGAAGGCATAATTCGGTTTTGCCAGAACCGAGTATGCATAGAAGAAGTCGGTGGCGCGGTCGAGGCAGTCGTAGAAGAGTCGATGCCGGGGAAGACGTTGTCAAATCTGATGAGGACGAGGCGTCGATCCGAGCTTGCCAGGCCCGGTGATGCGTCGGGGATGAAGGCACGTACCGGTGTTTCCAATACCGGGGTGCGAAGGACGGGACCAGTACAAATAGCGCACCATGTCGGAGTAGACTAGCAGAGGAAGACTCAACAACGGTTGTCGGAGTAGAGTAGCAGGTGTAGTAGTCGGGGAAGATTCGAGGACGCGGGCGGCGGAGATGTAGTGGACGAAGACGTAGAAGGCGGCGGTCGTAGCAGCGGTCTGGAGTGGTCATGCTTGACGCCTAGATGGGCGTGGAGGTGGTCGGCGGGACCCGCAATGGCCAACAGTGGCCATGCAGGTTACCTGTGGAGGCGCGGCGGCGGTACTCGAAGTAGGCGAGGAAGAACCCGGCGGCATGACGAAGACCATGCGCGGACAGAGGCGACCCCCGCCGAAGGGGCGACGCTGTGGTGGCCTCAGAAGTCGGTGTGCGGGGGACGGCGACGCTGTAGGGCGCGAGTCGGTGCAGCGGCGGGAGACCACCAGCAACGTACACGCCTCGGAAGGTGCGTTGAAGGCCGGTAGCATGGACCAAAGGCAGTGGCGCTGCGGCCTGAAGGGGCGACGCGACGGCAACCCGATGTTCGATCGGTGGTAGGCGCGTGCTCGGTGACGTACTTGGCGGAGACGGCCGCTCGAACGGTTGATCAGACTGACGGCAGCTGTGTACGTACGCGCCATGGCAAGGACGACGCGCAGATCGGAGTCGATGCAGCGTTGTCGGTGCAGTCCCGGGCGATGACAGCGAAGACGAACCGGCGAAGGAACCGTGCAGGCGAAGGCGGCCGGCTGCGACGCAAACGGCGTCCCATGTGCATCGGGTGCAGCCGTGCCCCACGGTAGATGGAGGCGGGCCGGCCGAGGCGGAGATAGCGTGGGCGAGCCGACCGCGACAGCCTACCAAGGCAGGCGCAGCAGCCAACCAACAAGTCGACCGCGGTGGCTGGCGTAGGACAGAATGATGGAGGAGAGCCGGTGCGAAGTCGACGCCGAGGTTGGAGTAGAGGTGCGTGATGACGGCGGCAGTGGGCAACTCAATCCGATCTATGATCGGCAAAACCAAAAAAGAAAACGCCGGTCGAGCGACCGGCGGAGCAAAAGAAAAAACCAATCTACGGATTGGAAAAAAAAAGACGGCAGCGGATTAACGGATCGGCGGACGAACCCTCATACGGGCTGCGCGGCCGTTGGAGTAGATCATGAAGATCGACCTGCCCGGGGACGGCGCGACGTGGAAGCTTGGGGGGCGGCTAGGTTAGAATCGGCGCCGCTCTGGTACCATGTAGAATCATAGAGGGGGATATGCAAAATATGTTGGATGTTATAGGCAGGAGATAATTACAAATCATATACTACCAAATACACATATACCAAATATATCTCTAACATAAGTGAATATCGTCATTTCTGTTTTTGTAAAGACAATATCAATCAAACCTGATGACTGAACTAATTGTGATAGGTACATCACTCGCACTAATTGTGATAAAGATGAAGCCTCCGAGGAAAGTCTAATGCCTTTTGAGCCTACCTTACTTGGTCTCATTACTAATACAAGCTGGTAGAGTGGTAGGTTTTTCTCAGTCTGTATGTATGTGCTTAATTTATATCTCATGTAGTATAATACTTTGCTCGTTCTATTCTGCATAATTCTTGAAACAAGGTCCTTATGGTTACTACATCCAGGTTGGAGAGGAAATTGGAAAGGAACTTCTGAGTTTATTATTGTATGATTCTTTCCTGTTACGTAGAACTGGTGAGTCATTCCTGAACTTTCATATAAGTATACATCCAAATGGTCGTGTGAAATAAACCGAACCGGGGCAATTGGGCCCTGGGATTGTTGAGAGGCCGAGGAAAACGACCCTCGGGATGGATGGGCGGCAACCAAACAAGCACAGCCCTAAGACTCTTCTTCTTCTCCGAGTCGATAGTAGAGTCGTACTCGTACCCGGTTCCACCGAGCCACATGGCGCGCTCTAAAAGAGATCGCCCCGGTGATGCTCCAGCCTCAATCTCCGCATCCATGGCGCCTGCCTCGACCCCAGGTCCTGCCCTAACAGCCTCAATCTCCGCATCCATGGCGCCCTCCTCAGAAAAAAGCACCACCATCTTTCGATCCGAGGCGTGGCAATCCGTCGACGCCGACGCCGACGCCGACGCCGACGCCGACGCCGACGCCGACGCCGACGCCGGCTATCCCGACTGGGTTCTTCTCAACATGACCGCGCGGATCTCCAAGGACGCGAACGAGACTACGGCCAAGTACTGCGCTATCTTGGAGGGGAGGAACGAGGCCGTCGAGGTGACCTTCTCTCTCGTCCACCCGCCGGACGTCTCCCGCTTCTCCGTCCACTCCCCCGGCCTCCGAGACTCCGACCCGCCGCCCTTCATCCTCTGCGCCGAGGGATCCTTCGTCCTCTTCTGCCTGACTCTCAACAACTACCAACACTTTTTCGTCTACACCGCCAGCGGGGAGCCCTCACTGCACCGGCTTCCCGAACCAGACCGCAAGGCACTTGAGTCCTTCAGGACGCAGCAATTCGGTCTCTTGCCCTGCAGCAGCAGCCTACACTACCAGGTGGTCTTCCTCGATACCGAGTGGACAGAATCCACCGATCACGACATTCAGTATTATGCCTATGTGTACTCGTCCAAGACCACGGCCTGGAGGAGAAGCAAGCCACCATTGCTGCACCTGTCTGGGTCGGACCAGGCCTACTTTGAAATTTATGGCCACACCAGCTGCAAGCAGATCACCGTTGGACCAGACTCGGTTGGCTGGGTTGACCTCCAGTTTGGTATAGTTCTTGCACGCCACCTCTCCAGCAACCGTCCAGTCGTCGAATTCATCGCGCTCCCAAGATCAAGGGTTTGCATCACTGACAAGGATAATGACCCTTACTATGCCCCTGAATTTTTCTGCGACGTCATCTGCTGCGGCGATAATATGATCAGATTTGTGGAGTTAGATTTCGATAGACCTGACTGCAGGACAAATGGTAACCGTTGGAAAGCCATCACCTGGGACAGGCACATCTCTTGGGATGATGATTGGCACAAGGGATACACTGTCGATGTTGATGAGATCTATGTTGACCAAAGTTATTCTTCTTTGTTGCCTGAGTTGTTGAATCAGGAAACCCAGCTACTCGAGCTGAGGGAACTGGAGATCCTTATCCCCACCCTGAGCATGCACGAAGAGAGTCTTCTTTACATGATGGCCAAGCTCAAGGACGAAGATAGCACCGCCTGGATTCTCACTATTGACCTGAAACATGCTGCTCTGAAAGGAATCGTCCAAGTTTTGGCTAAACCTTTCTATACTATCACGTTTTGCTGTCCATGCGACTTCCCCAAGTACCTTTCTGGTAATTATGCTCATCTACTACTCATCATACCGTGTTATCTTTATACTCTTGCTTAGTAGTATGTTTTAGTTTTGACACTGTTGCCAATGAACTTTTTAGCTGGTCTTTCACCTTGAATATTACATGTTAATTTTGTTTGTTTACTCTAGTGTGACCTAATAATACGAAATAGTCACTCCTTTGTTTTGTCATCATTGCAACATGCATGAGCAAAATGTGAGAAATCTCACTTGCTCCCCAGCCTACCCCAGATCAACCTTTTGCCAAACAAGGAAAAATGGTGAAAGATTCTGCACTAACTTAGTCTGGCAACCCAAGCTCGTAGGAAAATCCACCCTTAGTGCAATGTATCATCTAAGATCTTACTGTGAACTCCCCCTTAGTTTCCCAACAACCAGACAGCCTTATCACATCATTGCAGACCTGTCAGTGTAGGATTTGCACATTGGTACAGATATGAAATGGGTATATTTCCTTGGGAATTTTATGGTATTGCTATTGAATTATCCTGTGATTGCCAGATTTGGTAGTGATAATTATACGTGTGAAACTGTGAACTGATGGGTACAAATTGTATCGATATATATTAGCATCGTTGGTGATATTTCTATATTACTATTTCTTCTATGTTTCTGTATACCACGACACATGACCTATGCTAAAAAAATGTTCTAACAGTAGTCCACCCTTTCTATAAAGACCTCATCCACACTGGTTGCCAGTGTTCACTGTCAAACTGCCAGTTTTTTTGCTTGTTAGGTGCAAGTATGCAAAATGATGCATTTGCTGATACTGTCAAAGTCGAGGTCAATCATGAGTTGGTTAACTTATTTTATTAGCATGGTGTTACGAGAATTGACGTTGTAATGAATCCACTCCATTTCTCTAACTAAACAGACAAAAGACAATGGATTGTTAATGCTAGTTCAAATTCGTTCGTCAAATGGATCTGAAGTATCTATGAATAGACAACTTTATCCTTGAGTGGTGTTAGTGCATAACACTATTTTTATTTTTACATCTTTTGTAGGTACCACCACACCCCCCAAGGAACTTGTTGAACTTGATGCTTCCCACAACAAGCAGAAAAAGAAGAACGACCGAGATCAAGGGAAATATTGCAAGAAGGGGGGTCTGAAGCAAGGAAACACTCACAAGCAGGAGGGTTTAAATCAAGGGGAACGACAGAGCAAGGCAAATAATAGGGTGGAGCCTATGAGTAGATGGTTATTGTGCTTGTCCTGGTGCATGTTGTTGGTATCGATCATTATAATGACCTTGACTTTTAGTCCCATGTCCCCAATCAAGGGTTATGGCATGTAAATCAAGTGCTTTAGATCTAAAATACCAGTGAATGTTAATTTAATTCACATTTTCCATGCAAGTATACAATCTACTGCCTAGCAACCTAAAGGGCAAAACTGTTTATCTGATCTGGTCAAGACACTTATGTTGTATTTGATTGATGTAGGCTCGATTGCGCATGGAAGATCTTTGGAGTTTAAAGTGAGCTTGATTCAAATCGAACCTTGACAATTCAGTTGGAAGAAAGCACGAGAGTTATTTTTGAAAGATACTTCAGAGCTGGGAAAGCTAATGTGTTGCTAACAGTTGTAGGCCTAAATGGAATTTTTTGCTTTGTGGGTCTTCTTGTAACCATGTTTTGATGTAGATGTTGGTTTAGTGAAACTCTGAGAAATCTTTGAAGCCGCACAACTCTATCTTGTTTGTAGTGGTGTAGACTGGTTGTATGTGAGAGACAAGTTATGCATACATCTTTTCTTGGGGCTGTGCGCATTCTTAAACTTAAGCTGGGTGAGACTGAAGAGAGGAGGACCCCTGTGTAACTGATGACTATTCCGAAATAAAGAAGGATTTGAGCTATTGTACTGATGTACCTGAATGTTTTCCAACGTAAAACCCGCTCGCCGCTGTTCATTCTCTCAGTCCCAGGAGCAAAACAAAGTTGTTGTTAAGCTCGTCAACAGCTAGCACATCTCATCCAATCTTGTTTATTACAGGAAGTTATCAGCTCACTGAACAACATGCAAACTCGAAGCCTTACCAAGATTAGCATTTCTCTCCATAACCCTCAGCAAAGGATCCGCGTGGAGAGACGTCTGGCATCAATTCGCCTCCTGTCCAAGCTGCAAAGCCTGAACCAATATGCAAACTCGAAGCCTTACCAAGATGAGCCATTCTCTCCAAAACCCTCATCAAAGGATCAGTGCGGAGACACTTGTGGCATCAATTCGCCTCCTGCCCAAGCTGCAAAGCCTGAACATAGCCAAGTAAAAGGGTTCGTCACGAAATCTGATTCTGGCCAGGGTGGGCCCATAGGCCACGCAAACCCGGACTGCACCGGCCCGAGTTGCAGGGCCCTGCCACATATATTAACTATGTGTATCAACCACTAGTTTTAAATTATTAAATATTATTATCCCAAACAGTATAGTGATTATATAGAAAATAAAACATCCAACTTTTAGGACTAAATTCACAACACCGACCTTTAGTTGGAAACACATGGAAAAAAACTAATTTGCTCGACAATGGCAGTAGTTGGTGTATTTAGACGTCGTGTCTTTCCCCAATGAATGCCCAACAAATTGTACTAAAGACTATACGAAAAAGACACTATTATAGTATCAAGTACAAAGAAGGCATCCGTCATCAACAAATTATTGAACCCATTGGTATATGTAAGACAGATTGGACCTGAAAATGACAGTAACATGCCGATGATTTGGTGTCAGTTTCCTTTTAAACACCATATGAACTCTAGATATTTTTATTAGTTTGTTTCTAAGCATAAACAAGAAACCTCTTTTAAGATATTATTGTAGCATACAATTTAGATATCTCTACCAAGATAGATATAAATACACACATATAAACTAAATTTATACATGTGACATAAATTAATTTCAGGAGATGTATAATTTCATCTTCTCTTTTTTTCTCACATTGTTTAGCTATTTGTAAGGTGCAATGTTTAAAAAAATAAATTAACACTTATTACATGTACATTGACCATGAAACGATAAACCAATACATTATAAACAAGTATGTAAGTTTAGTATAAATAATTATATTTGCGATGCTATACGTCTCCCGTGTTAGTATTGAAATTTTAGAGGATTTAACTTTGTTATTGGATTTTGACACTCGTGTATGTCATAGCTTTTTTGCTACCATTTTACATAACGTTAATGACGCAGCTGAAATCTACGTGCATAATCTTTATGATTCAATGGCAAATCCTCTTGTTACTCAAGCATCATCGAAGTCCAAGAAACATTTTTTTACCAAGTACTTGACTGGACATCTTGCGTTCTGCTCTGCACGCCCAAAGAAGATCTTCCTTGCTTACATTTGCTGGTTCTTTAATGCATTGTGGGCAAGTACAAAAACACACTCAATGAATGAAGTGACGAATATCAAGATGGGAATTGGCCAGAACAAGCAAAGTTAATTCTCTGCTAGCTAAGTGTTACTTTTTGACCGATATAATGTTGGGAATACAAAGTTTAAATATGGCAACCAGGCGCAACAACTCTTCATGTACATGAGAAATATTTTTGAGGACGGTGGTGACATTGACTTTCTGAGCTCTTATTTCAATGTGTATATCTTGGATGAATTGTTATTTTCTTATAATTTCTACCATAAACTTGTATGTTCTTTTGACAGTACTCGGCAGTAGTATGTGAGGAACATGGAAGACCTCGATCATGTTGGTGCTGAACTACTCTCTTCATTTGTCGTACAATTTTCATAGGAGTATCATATGCAGCCCGGCATGGTTGACGTGTCGGTGTTAAGACCTCTAAATTTTAAAGAAACCATTATTTGTTGTTCTTTTCTCGTGTAGTTGCAATTTTTAGTGTTATCATCGTAGTTGCATAGTCGATCTACCGTGGAACCAAGCAATCACAGCACAAAAACGACACCGAGATTTGTTAACGCAGTTCGGCAACTTGCATACTCTACGGGGCATGACTACGGGCGCTCCTCCCCATTGATACCGCAGCTCTTGTCCGCCTTGGGCACTCCTTGACTCCAAGTGTCTCCACTTGCAACCTTGTGTCCCGTTGAGTCAAATTCTAGTCATTTCATCCTTTTGGATAGTTTTCTACATGTCTCATATCTACAACACTCAGCCTCCTTGATTCAAGTTTACAGTAATCTGCAATTGCAAAACAATACAGTCAACATGACCCTTCTTGAAATCGCATCAATCGAATTGAGCGCCGCCGTACCTGCAAGATGGTTGTACGAATGCAACCCGCGGAGAAGCACAATTGTGATGACAGGCGGAGAGGATCTCTGCCGACGGGGGCACGCGTCTACGGGGCGAGGAAGGCGGCGTGACCAAAGGTCCCTGTTGGGGGAGGGGAGCTGGATGGGCCGAGGAAGGCGGTGAGGCGAGGAGACGGTGGATGACGGGCGGGGTCGCGGTCGATGGTTCGAGCATGGCGGCGTGACCAGCGTGGTGCCGGATCGCGCCTCGGCGGGGGTGGCAGCGGCATCCGCACTGCGATGTCTTTAGCGCCTGCGGCGTGCGGCCATCGGCGTACGTGGAAGCCGTGCCAGCGGCTAGGGAGATTTGCGAGGACCGAAGGCAGCATGCGACGATGGGCAGCACCATGGTGGGGGAGGTGCGGCGGCGGTGTGGGATTGCAGAGGCGGCACTCTTTTTTCTACTAGCTAGTCACTAGTCCTTGCATGGGGTGGGCGGTGCGGACTCTCCCTCCGTGATCGGTGTCGTGTTCATTGGCGCTGGAGGTGGCGTGAGGGTTAAAGTCACAAAACAAGACCCCCAGTCCTCCATGCGCTGGAGGGCGTCACCGACCTGGTCAGATGTCAGCATCGTGGTCGAAAGTGTCCATGTAGATACAATCTATAAGAGCATCTCCAACAGACACGCTATATAGGCCGTGCTGCAAAAAAAACGGTTAGTATGCAGCGCGCGGGAGGAAAGCAGGCGCTCCAGCAGGCGCGGTAAACGGCGCGGCGCTGCAAAAAATTTAGGGCGCACGGCGTTTTGCACAATCCGGAGTGACACATGTGACGCGTCGGCTACAGTGCGCGGCAACGCTCTGCGCACGCGCGAAAAGCCAACGGCAGGAAATCCCCCCCCCGCGCCCTCATTTCCCCACCTCCCGCCGCTGCAAAATCCAGCCGCCGCCGCTTCCGCCGCCGGCTGATGTGCGCCACCGCGGTGTAGATCCGCCTCGCCCGCGCCCCCTCCCGGCAGCGGCGGCCGCTCCGCCGCGCTGTGACGCTCGCATTGCCGCCAGCGATGGGCAGTAGTCGGCGCTCCTCCTCCGCCTCCTCCTTCCGGGCGCCGTTGCGTTCTCCACCGCGTCGCCGTTGACAAGTCGTCATCGTCGTCCTCGAGCTTGCTAACAACATGGCGCGACCATGGTGCTCGCCGATATGCTCGCAAGGTATGCACCTCCGCCGGCCGGCCTCTATTAGCATATGATTTTTACTCGCCAATTAGCTACAATAGTTAGTTATAGTTAAGTAATTTCATATATATGTTTGTAGAGTTCATCATACGATTCATCGGATGACGAGTATGACCAAGAGGAAGAGGAGAACATATCGCTACTATTAGCATACCGCGCCATTAAGAAGCCAAAATTTGGTGGATTGGTGTTCGGTAGACAGAAGTTGTGGAGAAGAAGGATTGAAGGGCATGAGAAGTTGATGCGGTCGTATTTCAGTGAGAATCCGATATTCCCCCAAAGCTATTTTCGGCGGCGTTTCCGGATGAGTCTCAACTTGTTCAAGCACATTGCAATGGAGGTGACCAAGTATGATGGCTTCTTTGAGCAAAGGAGGAATGCCGCCGGAGAACTTGGTCATAGCACATATCAAAATATGACCGCCGCCTTGCGTATGTTGGCATATGGTATACCAGCAGATCTTATTGATGATCATTTGGCCATGGGAGAGAGCACTTCTATTTTGTGTGTGAAGCGCTTTGTCGTTGCAATTGTCAATGCCTTTGGCTCCACATACTTGAGAGCCCCCAATGCTCAAGACACGGCAAGGCTTTTGGAGATCAACGCCAACCGGAGGTTTCGCGGTATGCTTGGTTCCATTGATTGTATGCATTGGAGTTGGAAGAACTGTACGGCGGCATGGTATGGACAATTCAAAGGCTACAAGAAGGATGCCACCATAGTACTTGAAGCGGTGGCTGACCAAGAGACTTGGATATGGCATGCTTTTTTTTGGAATGTCCGGATCTTGCAATGACATCAATGTTCTTCAACGGTCACCACTAATGACAAGACTTGCAATGCGGGAAGGTCCATTGGTGGAGTTTGAAGCAAATGGCCACAAGTACAACTATGGCTACTTCCTCGCCGACGGCATATATCCAAGGTGGCAAACATTTGTGAAGCCGATTATTCAACCAAGAGGTAAGAAGCAAACCCAATTCCACAATGCACAAGCGGCGGCTAGGAAAGATGTAGAGAGAGCATTTGGGATTTTGCAAGCTCAATTTGCCATTGTTAGAGGACCGGCTAGATTTTGGGACCAAGAATGCCTTTGGTATATCATGACCGCGTGTGTCATCATGCATAACATGATTATAGAGGATGATCGCGGGAAAGATGTCGATCATACCCACTACGACTTGATGGGGGTTCCCGTGCAAGTGAGGAGGTCCGCACATAGGATTGCTCGGTTCATTGCCTCATACCATGCCATTCGGTGCAACGACACACATGATGAGCTTCAAAAAGATCTCATGAAAGAATGGTGGAATTGGAATGGACAACAGTAGTTGCATACTTGTTGTATTTGTTTGAAAACTATGTGTTGTATTGTCTCAAAACTATGTTGTATTGTTATACGTTGGACTTGTTGTATTTGGTATGAACAATGTATTGTATTTGGATGGTACATTTTATTTGTGAATTTTATATGGTTGTTTGATCTTGTTGGATGCATAGTTGTGTGTGTTTGTTGTTTGCGCCGCGCCCGCGCGCTGCAAAATAGAGCGTCCGGCGGAGGTGCTTTTTTTCTGCGCCAACGCGCGCTGCAAAATGATGCACCCGGCGGGGAAAAAATCGCTCCGTCGCGCGCCAACAGTTTACAGCGCGACGGCAGCGTCGTATACCGCGCCGAATTATAGCGCGTTTGTTGGAGATGCTCTAAGAGGCCGACTGACTAACGATTGTCTTCACAATCCCATGACAATCTGACTTTCAAGGGTCAGCAGTGAGTTTATTCGTTTGGAAATGGGCTGAGGTCAACAGATTTGGATCAGAAACATGATGTAGATGATGAAAACTCCCTCTGACTTTATTCTCAATGTGATCACACGATCGTGCAAGACTGTTACAAGATGAACTCAAAGGGCTTATGCATGCACACCAATAAGGTTTACTGACACATCTACGGTTTTTTTTTTTTGCGGGTACATATCTACGGTTTAATGCTATGAAAACTATATCGGCAACTTGGCGTGGACGTTCGATCAACTCGGTCTTCGGTATATAGACTTGTCAGTGGTAGGTGTCTCCATGTTTCACGCTTGGTTTTGGACATCTTGCATGCTATGCTGATCATGTGTGGCATTCGTTTGATAGTTTGATGTACATTTTGTTGAGGAAATCTTCACCAAGTCTCGGTGTAGCACGACAGGTTAGGCGTCCTCGTTGTGCGCGTCATGGGCATCGTAGACTAAAAAGGGGTGTAGGTCTATGTATCATAGGGATATAGTCCGGCCACACTTATATTCGATAGCTATGCTCTGCACGGCATAGAAAGCTTACATACATTTGCATGTTCTTTAATGCACCGGGTGACAAGATATTAACTTGTCAATGCCTATAAGTTGTAGATTTGGGTTTCGCGAAAGTAGAGGGCAAGTAGATATCAAAGGTTTCAGCCGAAAAGGTGCTCGACTGCTAAAAGCTAGGGTTATGTTGAAATGCGATTGATCCTTTCTTTGTCCCTCGACTCCCCTTATATAGGAGGCGGAGCCGAGGGTTTCGTATTACAAAAGTTACAAAACACCGGGAGACTCTCTGAGTCCGTCCCGTAAAGTTACAGGTCTTTGTATTCCTAATTTATCTCTATTTACCATAGTCGATGCTTTAATGGGCTTCCGGGCTTCACAAACTTTGGGTCCTGGGCCTTCAGTAAACTCCGGGCACCTTATTCGGCAAGCCTATTCGGGATGCCTATGTCAGTAGCCCCTGAGATTTTGCTTGAATCGTAGAGTCGAGTAAAATCTCCATAGTACAATTCATCCATAAATTCTTCGAGTTATACAAACAATTTATTCAAGACATACATATATTGTATAGGGATAATGGTTGATGGGGCTGGTTCATCTGACGGATCAGGTACCAGTTAACTGCTCTCGTGGCAAACCCGCAAAAACCTACTTCAAGGTCAAGTCCCTGGACATGACCCCGGGATACTGGTGTAATTCGACATGTGCCGCTTTAGGACTTACTCATGAATCGAATTCCAGTCATGTTTATAAAATCCATAGCGCGTCCGCTAGGAATATTTCTTCGCATCTGTTGATACGGAAAAAAGCAGCAGAGCGCATTCGGGTGCGATACCACGCCACACAGGACAGAACCTGGCCGGGGTCTTACCTTCGTAAAGTTTTACGGCATCTAGAGTTTTTATCGCGGCGGACGCGCTCTACGAATATATTGTCGAGTAACTTTATCGGCTGTTGGAATAGCTGATTTTGTCGGATCATATGATGACAATATCTTGATTCTCCCGAATGGGAGTACATGACGAGTTATATGTAACTCGAAGATGTACGACTAGTCATTCTCTTCTTCATAATCTATCGGGTGCGCGATCAGCACTCCCGATGCGAGTAGCCCCGAGGCTACAGTCGAGTATTTATACTTGGCTGTAGGCTCAACTTGTATTGTTGCTTCACTTTATCTTTGAATATGACTACTTCTGCTCCACCTTTATTTTATCGGGTGCGCGACCAGCGCTTCCGATGGGAGTAGCCCTCGAGGCTACAGTCGAGTATTTATACTTGGTTGTAGGCTCAACTTTCATCTCCTTTGAACAGCCCTATATTTCTGTTCTCCATACTATCCTCTTATCAGAAGTACGAATAATACTTCTGATAAGAGTAGCCCCCGAGCATTTGAGCAAATACTTGTATTTGATCAAAGGCTCCCGAAGTTATTTTGTTTGCGCAATCGACATTTTCCCTGTCGCTATTTTTCAAAGAAGGTCTATCGAAATTTTTCTTATGGCGACGTCAGCACTGAGATGGCCACGAACATTGTATTGGGAAGGTGCGGGTTCTGTCATGTCCCAAAATTCCGCGCCGTTTGACACGTCGCACAAGTGGGGGACACACGTCCTCCGCTTTTTCCGGCACGCGCGCTATAACGCCTGTCTAGTAACTTCACAGTGAAAAGACTTTTGTACCCCTGTGGACACGTGTAAAGCATTAGATCCATTTCCTTTTCATCCAACGGCGCGACGGATCGATTCCTTGCTATAAATCTTCTCCTTCGTCCTCATTCTCCCCCTTCGCTGCACCGTTCATCTCTCTTCTCTCTCCTCTTCCGCCATTGCCATCCCCAAGCTCTGCGCGCTCGTGCCTCCGTTCATCTTCTTCCTCCACCAAAGCTCAGTTCCATGCCGCCGCGCACGAAACTGACCAAGCACACCGCTCCCGGAACCGACATGCCAATGGAGAAGGTGGAGATCTGTGGATGGGAGAGATCCAAAATCTCCAACCAGGACCAGAGGAGCCTCAAGAAACTGGGCCTGATGAAGAAGAAGGATTCGCTCATCTTTCCTGGCGATGAAAGCGTCCCGAGTCGTCCGAGTGGATACCGGGTAACCTTCATCGATCACCTCATCCGCGGCCTTTCCACCCCGATCCACGAGTTTCTTCGTGGACTTCTTTTTGTTTACGGGATTCAGCTACATCAGCTGACCCCTAACTCCATCCTCCACGTTACGATTTTTATCACCCTTTGCGAGTGCTTCCTCGGGACCCATCCTCATTGGGGCCTATGGAAGCGCATTTTCTATCTCTGGCGCAACAATTCCCGCAACGTCGTCTACAATGTGGGCGGCGTTCATCCGACCCGATGTTGATTACTTCAATGTAAAATTCCCGGACTCCGCCCAAGGGTGGCGCAAGATGTGGTTGTACATCCGAGAAGAGTATGTCGGCAACCAGGAGTACGGCATCGCTCCTTTTGATGGTGTCGCAGAAATCCTCAGGCGCCGATCCTGGGACGATGAAGCTTCTGCCGAAGAAAAAACAGCTACCGACGTTCTGATGAAGCGCATCCATCAGCTCCAGAACACCGGTGAAGAACTCGGGTATCCAAATCACTGCTTATTTCCTTAGGATTAGGGTGCAGTCTCTGCAGACTCGCAAAAACCCCCCATTGGATGTATGCTGGCGAAGAAGACGTTGATCGCATGTCCAAGGATCTTTCTGTAAAGGACTTGGAGAAGCTCATTCGATGCTTTTCTTCCTTAAGCAAGAAACACGAGGTTCCAACCTCTTGTCGCGTGGAGCCATACAGTGGCAGCCAAGCCCTTCCCGAAGTAAGTAGCTTTTTATGCGAGTTGCGCTTATATTCTTCGACTGCCTATTCGTTTATCTTGTGCATTTATCTTCAAATTCGTTTCTGCAGAATCTTCAAGTCCTATCTTCTCTTCCTCCCCTCCCCGAAGGTGGAGAGGTGGATGAACGAGCCGTTGTCCATGATGACCTACAAGAATCTACTAGTCCTGAGAGTGGAATCGCCGGATCTAACAAATCCGCGGCTTCCTCTGAAAAAGGGAGTGATTCAGATCCTTCTGCATTTGGCCGCTCCGTCTCTCCTCCTCCCGCCGTTTCTCGAAGGAACAAGAGGAAGAGGGGCTTCGAAGATTCCGGCACCTCCAAACCCGTTGGGTCACCTGCCGAGAAAGTTCGCCTGAAGACGAGGGTGCCTTCAACCCCTATGATGATGACGTCTCTCAACGTATCTATAATTTCTTATGTTCCATGCTAGTTTTATGACAATACCTACATGTTTTGTTCACACTTTATGATGTTTTGATGCATTTTCCGGCACTAACCTATTAACAAGATGCCGAAGCGCCAGTTCCTTTTTCTGCTGTTTTTGGTTTCAAAATCCTACAAAGGAAATATTCTCGGAATTGGACGAAATCAACGCCCGGGGTGTTATTTTTCTCGAAGCTTCCGAAGACCGAAGAGCATACGAGGTGGGGCGACGAGGCGCCCGGACCACGGCCGCGCGGCTAGGGTAGGGCCCGCGCTGCCCTATGGTGTGGGGCCCTCGTGCCTCCACCGACCGTGCCCTTCCGCCTACTTAAACTCTCCGTCGCGAAAACCCTAGTACCGAGAGCCACGATACGAGAAAAGTTACTGAGACTCCGCCGCCGCCAATCCCATCTCGGGGGATTCGGGAGATCGCCTCCGGCACCCTGAGGTCTCTACATCACCATGCCCGCCTCCGGACCGATGCGTGAGTAGTTCATCCTTGGACTATGGGTCCATAGCAGTAGCTAGATGGTTGTCTTCTCCTCTTGTGCTGTCATGTTTAGATCTTGTGAGCTGCCTAACATGATCAAGATCATCTATTTGTAATGCTACATGTTGTGTTTGGTGTGATCCGATGAATATGGAATACTATGTCAAGTTGATTATTGATCTATCATATATGTGTTGTTTATGTTCATGCATGCTCTCCGTTGCTAGTAGAGGCTCTGGCCAAGTTGATAGTTGTAACTCCAAAAGGGAGTATTTATGCTCGATAGTGGGTTCATGCCTCCATTGAATCTGGGACAGTGACAGAAAGTTCTAAGGTTGTGGATATGCTGTTGCCACTAGGGATAAAACATCAATGCTTTGTCTAAGGATATTTGTGTTGATTACATTACGCACCATACTTAATGCAATTGTCTGTTGTTTGCAACTTAATACTGGAAGGGGTGCGGATGCTAACCCGAAGGTGGACTTTTTAGGCATAGATGCATGCTGGATGGCGGTCTATGTTCTTTGTCGTAATGCCCTGATTAAATCTCATAGTGATCATCATGATATGTATATGAATCTTTATTTTTCAATTGCCCACCTTTAA
The DNA here is from genome assembly GCA_030979885.1 of Lolium multiflorum. Lineage (NCBI taxonomy): Eukaryota > Viridiplantae > Streptophyta > Magnoliopsida > Poales > Poaceae > Lolium > Lolium multiflorum. Next base: position 225,288,826 of record CM061748.1, read on the forward strand.
TTTGTTCACCCAGCATGCTATTTATCTTATTGGAGAGACACCACTAGTGAACTGTGGACCCCGGTCCATTCTTTTACGTCTGAAATACAATCTACTGTAATCTCTGTTCTTTGTTGTTCTTCGCAAACAAACATCATTCTCCACACCATACGTTTAATCCTTTGTTTTCAGCAAGCCGATGAGATTGTCAACCTCACTGTTAAGTTGAGGCAAAGTACTGTGATTGTGTTGTGCGGGTTCCACGTTGGCGCCGGAATCACTGGTGTTGCGCCGCACTACACTCCTCCACCAACAACCTTCACGTGGCCTTCATCTCCTACTGGTTCGATAACCTTGGTTTCTTGCTGAGGGAAAACTTGCTGCTGTACGCATCACACCTTCCTCTTGGGGTTCCCAACGGACGTGTGCTTCACGCGTTATCAAGCTCTTTTTCTGGCGCCGTTGCCGGGGATCAAGACACGCTGCAAGGGAGTCTCCCACATCCAATCTCTTTACTTTGTTTATTGTCTTGCTTTACTTTATTTTATTTTCTGTCTTGTTTGCTTTATATCAAAACACAAAAAAATTAGTTCCTTGTTTTACTTTACTTTATTTTCTATCTTGTTTGCTCTATAACAAAAACACAAAAAATTAGTTTCTTGTTTTTACTTTATTCTGCTTGCTTAGTTTACTTTTACTACTGTTAAAATGAATACTCCTGAAAATACTAAGTTGTGTGATTTCACTAGCACAAATAATAATGATTTTATAAGTACTCCTATTGCTCCACCTGCTACTACAGCAGAATTTTATGAAATTAAACCTGCTTTACTGAATCTTGTTATGAGAGAGCAATTTTCTGGTGTTAGTAATGATGATGCTACCGCCCATCTTAATAATTTTGTTGAACTCTGTGAAATGCAAAAGTATAAGGATATAGATGGTGATATTATAAAACTGAAATTGTTTCCTTTCTCCTTAAGAGGAAGAGCTAAAGATTGGTTGCTTTCTTTGCCTAAAAATAGTATTGATTCATGGACTAAATGTAAAGATGCTTTTATTGGTAAATATTATCCCCTGCTAAGATTATATCTTTGAGAAGTAGCATTATGAATTTTAAGCAATTTGATAATGAACATGTTGCTCAAGCATGGGAGAGAATGAAATCTTTGGTAAAGAATTGCCCTACCCATGGACTAACTACTTGAATGATCATCCAAACCTTTTATGCAGGATTGAATTTTTCCTCGAGGAACCTATTGGATTCAGCTGCTGGAGGTACTTTTATGTCCATCACTTTGGGCGCCGCAACAAAGCTTCTTGATGATATGATGATCAATTACTCTGAATGGCATACTGAAAGAACTCCTCAAGGTAAGAAGGTAAATTCTGTTGAAGAAACCTCTTCTTTGAGTGATAAGATTGATGCTATTATGTCTATGCTTGCAAATGGTAGATCTCATGTTGATCCTAATAATGTTCCTTTAGCTTCATTGGTTGCTCAAGAAGAGCATGTTGATGTGAATTTCATTAAGAATAATAATTTCAACAACAACGCTTATAGGAATAATTATGGTAACAACAACTATAGGCCATATCCTTCTAATAGTGGTTATGGTTCCTATGGTAATTCTTACAACAATAATAAGAGTGTACCCTCTGGTCTTGAAGTCATGCTTAAAGAATTTATTAGTACACAAACTGCTTTTAATAAATCTGTTGAAGAAAAGCTTGGTAAAATTGATGTTCTTGCTTCTAAGGTTGATAGTATTGCTCTTGATGTTGATCTTTTAAAACTGAAAGTTATGCCTGATGAAGTTAAAGATACTAAGTTTGCTAAAACAAATGCCATCCAAGTTCGAATTAATGATAATATTAGAATGTTGGCTGAATTGCATGCTAGGTGGGAAAGAGAAGAAAAAGAAAAACTTGCTAAAGAGAATAATGTAGCTAAAATTTGGACTATTACCACCACTAGTAATGTTGATTCTTCACATGTTGCTAAACCTCCTACTATCAATGGTAAAATAATTGGTGTTGGAAATGTTTCTACTCCTAGTACAAAGCGTGCAAAATTGCCTGAAACTGCTGAAACTGTTTGTGATAAAAGTGCTGAAATTTTTCAGAATGGTGTAGATCATAATGGTTTAGATTTTGATAGTTTTCATATTTCTGAAGTTATTAAGTTCTTACAAAAACTTGCTAGAAGTCCTAATGCTAGTGCTATAAATTTAGCCTTTACAAAACATATTACAAATTCTCTCATTAAAGCTAGGGAAGAGAAATTAAAACTTGAAGCTGCTATTCCTAGGAAGTTGGAAGATGGTTGGGAGCCCATCATTAAGATGAAAGTCAATGATTTTGATTGTAATGCTTTATGTGATCTTGGTGCAAGTATTTCTGTTATGCCTAAGAAAATTTATGATATGCTTGACTTGCCACCATTGAAAAATTGTTATTTGGATGTTAATCTTGCTGATAATTCTATAAAGAAACCTTTGGGGAGGATTGATAATGTTCGCATTACGGTTAACAATAACCTTGTCCCCGTTGATTTTGTTGTCTTGGGTATTGAATGCAATGCATCTTGTCCTATTGTCTTGGGAAGACCCTTTCTTCGAACTGTTTGTGCTATTATTGATATGAAAGAAGGAAATATTAAGTATCAATTCCCTCTTAAGAAAGGTATGGAACACTTCCCTAGAAAGAGAATGAAGTTGCCTTTTGATTCTATTATTAGAACAAATTATGATGTTGATGCTTCTTCTCTTGATGTTACTTGATTCGCACTTTCTGCGCCTAGCTGAAAGGCGTTAAAGAAAAGCACTTCTTGGGAGATAACCCATGGTTTTATTTTTACTACTGTATTGTTGAGTCTTGGAAGTTGTTACTACTGTAGCAACCTCTCCTTATCATGTTTTTGTGCCAAGTAAAGTCTCTATAGTAAAGTTGATACTAGATATGGATTTCTGCGCAGAAACAGATTTGCTGTCTGTCACGAACTTGCGTAGATATCTCTGTAGAAAAATCAAAAACATCTGCCAATTTACGTGCGTGATCCTTAGATATGTACGCAACTTTCATTAGTTTTGAGTTTTCCGTCTGAGCAAGTTAAGTGCCTCAGAAAAATTCGTCTTTACGGACTGTTCTGTTTTGACAGATTCTGCCTTTTATTTCGCATTGCCTCTTTTGCTATGTTGAATGGATTTCTTTGTTCCATTAATTTTCAGTAGCTTTGTGCAATGTCCAGAAGTGTTAAGAATGATTATGTCACCTCTGAATATGTGAATTTTTGATTATGCACTAACCCTCTAATGAGTTTGCTTTAAGTTTGGTGTGGAGGAAGTTTTCAAGGGTCAAGAAGAGGATGATACAATATGATCAAGAAGAGTGAACAGTCTAAGCTTGGGGATGCCCCCGTGGTTCATCCCTACATATTTCAAGAAGACTCAAGCATCTAAGCTTGGGGATGCCCAAGGCATCCCTTTCATCATCGACAACTTATCAGGTCACTTCTAGTGAAACTATATTTTTATTCCATCACATCTTATGTTCTTTACTTGGAGCGTCTGTTTGTTTTTGTTTTTGATTTGAATAAAGTTGGATCCCAGCAATCTTTGTATTGGAGATATACATGCTCCGCTTTTCCATTCGAACACTTGTGTTCTCAGTTATGCTTTAATGTTCATGGCGAAGGCTGAAAACTGCTTCGTTGATTGCTATTTGGTTGGAATCAGAAAATGCTTCATATGGTCTTGAATAATTTGATAGTTGGCAATTGTTTTGAGCTCTCATAGATCATGTTTAAGCTCTTGCATCATGCAGTTTAAATCTATTAGTGGAGAACTACCGTAGAGCTTGTTGAAATTTGGTTTGCATGATTGGTCTCTCGAAAGTCTAGATATTTTCTGGTAAAAGTGTTTGAACAACAAGGAAGACAGTGTAGAGTCTTATAATGCTCACAATATGTTCTTGTGTAAGTTTTGCTGTACCTGTTCATACTTGTGTTTGCTTCAAACAACCTTGCTAGCCAAAGCCTTGTACTGAGAGGAAATGCTTCTCGTGCATCCAAACACCTTGAGCCAAAACCCATGCCATTTGTGTCCACCATATCTACCTACTATGTGGTATTTTTCTGCCATTCCAAAGTAAATTACTTGAGTGCTACCTTTAAAATTTCATTCCTTTGTCTTTGCAATATATAGCTCATGGGAAAATAGCTTAAAAACTATTGTGGTGATGAATATGTAGCTATGTATCTTAGTTCTTATAAGTTGCTTGTTGAGCGGTAACCATGTTTCTGGGGACGCCATCAACTTTTTACCTTTGTTGAATATCATGTGAGTTGCTATGCATGTTCGTCTTGTCTGAAGTAAGGGTGATTTATCATGATCAAATGGTTTGAGTATGCATATGTTAGAGAAGAACATTGGACCGCTAACCAAAGCCATGTATCATGGTGGAAGTTTTCAGTTTGGACATTCATCCTCAATCTCTTATGAGAATATTATCTGTTGTTGAATGCTTATGCATTAAAGAGGAGTCCATTATCTGTTTCTATGTTGTCCCGGTATGGATGTCCTAAGTTGAGATCTATCAAAAACGAGAAATCAAATGCGATTTATCTCCTTGGACCTTTGTACAGGCGGCATAGAGGTACCCCTTTGTGACACTTGGTTGAAACATATGTTATGCAATGATAATCCATGTAAATCCAACCTAACGAGGTTCCAGCCTCTTGTCGCGTGGAGCCATACAGTGGCAGCCACGCCCTTCCCGAAGTAAGTAGCTTTTTATGCGAGTTGCGCTCTTATTCTTCGACTGCCTATTCGTTTATCTTGTGCATTTATCTTCAAATTCATTTCTGCAGAATCTTCAAGTCCTATCTTCTCTTCCTCCCCTCCCCGAAGGTGGAGAGGTGGATGAACGAGCCGTTGTCCATGACGACCTGCAAGAATCTACTCGTCCTGAGAGTGGAGTCGCCGGATCTAACAAATCCGCGGCTTCCTCTGAAAAAGGGAGTGATTCAAATCCTTCTGCATTTGGCCGCTCCGTCTCTCCTCCTCCCGCCGTTTCTCGAAGGAACAAGAGGAAGAGGGGCGACTTCGAAGATTCCGGCACCTCCAAACCCGTTGGGTCACCTGCCGAAGAAACTTCGCCTGAAGACAAGGGTGCCTTCAACCCCTATGATGACTGATACGTCTCCAACGTATCTATAATTTCTTATGTTCCATGCTAGTTTTATGACAATACCTACATGTTTTGTTCACACTTTATGATGTTTTGATGCATTTTCCGGCACTAACCTATTAACAAGATGCCGAAGCGCCAGTTCCTGTTTTCTGCTGTTTTTGGTTTCAGAAATCCTACAAAGGAAATATTCTCGGAATTGAACGAAATCAACCCCCAGGGTCTTATTTTTCCACGGAGCTTCCAGAAGACCGAAGAGCATATATACGAGGTGGGGACGAGGCGCCGGACCACAGGGCCGCGCTGCCGGGTGGGGCCCGCGCCGCCTATGGTGTGGGGCCCTCGTGCCTCCACACCTGCCCTTCCGCCTACTTAAACTCTCCGTCGTGAAAACACTAGTACCGAGAGCCACGATACGAGAAAGTTACGAGACGCCGCCGCGCCAATTCCATCTCGGGGGATTCGGGAGATCGCCTCGCACCCTGCCGGAGAGGGTAATCATCACCAGAGGGCTCTACATCACCATGCCCGCCTCGGACTGATGCGTGAGTAGTTCATCCTTGGACTATGGGTCCATAGCAGTAGCTAGATGGTTGTCTTCTCCTCTTGTGCTATCATGTTTAGATCTTGTGAGCTGCCTAACATGATCAAGATCATCTATTTGTAATGCTACATGTTGTGTTTGGTGGGATCCGATGAATATGGAATACTATGTCAAGTTGATTATTGATCTATCATATATGTGTTGTTTATGTTCTTGCATGCTCTCCGTTGCTAGTAGAGGCTCTGGCCAAGTTGATACTTGTAACTCCAAGAGGGAGTATTTATGCTCGATAGTGGGTTCATGCCTCCATTGAATGGGACAGTGAGAAAGTTCTAAGGTTGTGGATGTGCTATTGCCACTAGGGATAAAACATCAATGCTTTGTGTAAGGATATTTGTGTTGATTACATTACGCACCATACTTAATGCAATTGTCTGTTGTTTGCAACTTAATACTGGAAGGGGTGCGGATGCTAACCCGAAGGTGGACTTTTTAGGCATAGATGCATGCTGGATGGCGGTCTATGTTCTTTGTCGTAATGCCCTGATTAAATCTCATAGTGATCATCATGATATGTATATGAATCTTTATTTGTCAATTGCCCACCTGTAATTTGTTCACCCAGCATGATATTTATCTTATTGGAGAGACACCACTAGTGAACTGTGGACCCCGGTCCATTCTTTTACGTCTGAAATACAATCTACTGCAATCTCTGTTCTCTGTTGTTCTTCGCAAACAAACATCATTCTCCACACCATACGTTTAATCCTTTGTTTTCAGCAAGCCGGTGAGATTGACAACCTCACTATTAAGTTGGGGCAAAGTACTGTGATTGTGTTGTGCAGGTTCCACGTTGGCGCCGGAATCACTGGTGTTGCGCCGCACTACACTCTTCCACCAACAAACTTCACGTGGCCTTCATCTCCTACTGGTTCGATAACCTTGGTTTCTTACTGAGGGAAAACTTGCTGCTGTACGCATCACACCTTCCTCTTGGGGTTCCCAACGGACGTGTGCTTCACGCGTTATCAATGACGCTGGCTTCGTCAGCTCGTAAGCTTCCTTTGCTATTATTTTATGCACAACTCTTTTTCTTCGCCATGCTTACTTTTCTATTTTTGCAGTTCTGAAGAAGGGGAGAAGGAAGAACCCACAATTCTTGGCACGGCTCCTACGAGCACGTCCAACACCGTGGTCCTTTCTGAAGAAAACCGCACTGCTGCGGAATCTTTGCCTCTTCCTTTTTTTGACCATGAAATTGTGGGGCAAAACCCCCACAACATTTTATTAAAACTCAACCAACTGTACAAAGAGGATATTTACAAAAAGAAAAAAATAAAAAGGTTACAAGAGGTTGTCAATCCATGATTTAAACATGTCAGTATGTTTGTCTTTCACTCTATGCACATGCAAAGAGGCTTCATGCACAAACTGTCTCTTCCAGGAGGCAAACGAAGGTCTAATATTTTCAAAAATAGCTCCATTCCTCTGTTTCCAAATATACCAGCAGGCTAAGATAATGACTTCTGTGAAGAAAGGCTTGGAGAACCGCTTCCTGACTGAAATAAACATGTCCTCATTTGTATCTTCCTGTGTCCATTCTACTTGTAAATAATTCCATATCCTCTTGCTGAAGTTGCAATCAAAGAAAAGATGTATCCAATCCTCAGTACTATGTGTAGGACATAACACACAGTTAAAATCAGTTGTGACATTCCAGTTCCTTCTGCGCAACATATCCCTAGTATTCAACCTATCACTGACCAAGAGCCATGCAAAAACCTTGATCCTCAAAACCACTTTGCATTTCCAGATCCAAGAATGCAGTCAGCTATTTGGCAAATGTGAAAAGCAGTGATTGTAGAATAACTGAGATGAGAAAATATCCTGCTTCCAGATTGTTGCCCAACTATCAGCACCAGAGTTGCTCAGATGAATATTGGCAAGAAAAAGTTGCATGCTATTGAATTCCTCATAAGCTTGTTGTGAGAGAGGCAGATAGAATAAAGATGATATGTCCTGACATTGTACTACTTCCTTGACAGAGAGAAAAGTATCCAATGCAAAAGAATGCAATCTTGGATATTTTTCAGAAAAAAAGAGAATTCCATTCCATGTATCATTCCAGAATAAAATAGTATCTTTAGCCACAGCTGTTGCAGTGCAAACTGCCCTGTATTTATCCACTAATTTCATGATATCTCTCCACCAAAAAGATCCACACAGATTTGTGGCCTGTGGAAACCCATTAGAATAATAATTCCAAACCAATTTCACCCAAGGTAAATCCTCTTTATTATAAAACTTGTAAAGATGCTTCATAAGGAGAGCCTCATTTTGCTTCTTAAAGTCCAGAATTCCTAAACCTCCTTTCTGTTTGGGTTTACAGATCATATCCCATGCAGCAAGATATTTACCTGTTGAATCAGATTTTCCATCACTCCATAAGTGTAACATCCCAAACTTTGTTTAATAAATAAATGATGGTTTGTTCATAAGCATGCATGCATTTGCATTTAATTTGAGACAATCTTGCACCAAAATGGTATGAAACCAGGTTGCAAATGTTGTAGTTTTTCCTATTTAAAATTTGATGCAAAAAGCCCCATAAAATTTGGCTCAAAACACCCCAAAAATCCTAATTTGTGCCCTATTTTAATTTTTTTCAAAGAAACCCCAAAGTACCGGGGGGTTTTCTGCAAAAACCCCCATGTCTTCTTCTCCACGCACGCAGGCAGGCAGCTGCCTGGCGCTGCCGCGGCCGTCGATGGCGCCGGCGGCCCGGATGCCTTCCGCCGCCCCCGGCGGCTTATAAAGCGCCGCCGCCGCCAGGGGAGAACCCCCATTTCGCCTCCCCCTCCTCCCCTCCCCTTCTCTGCATGCCGGAGGAAACCCTAGCCCCGGCCAACTAGCCGTCACCGCCGTTCTGCGCCTCCCCGACACCACCAGGAGCTCCGCCTTGACGCCCTCGACCTCCTCCACCAAGCGGCTGCCGCCGGAGAGCCCCCTACCGCGCCAATCGGGCGTCGTCCGCAACTCCGGCCACCGAAGCTCGCCGGCGCTCCGAGCCTCCCCGGCCACCGCCGTCACCTCCAAAGGCATCAGGGTGAGCAAGCGGTTCTTCCCATGCCCTTGGCCCGCTCCCTCTCGCTCTCTAGCACCGCCGCCACGCACCACCTACCTCGCCGCCGTCGGACGTCGTCGCCGGTGATGCTCCGGCGACAATTGGCGGGCGGCGCCGCCACCAAACTGTCCAGCGCGACGCACTGCGTCGATTGCCCCCGCGCACGCGCCCGATTTCATCCCGAGTCGGCCAATTGCTGCGGCATCTGCGAGCTAAAGGTCGTGCTGACGTCAGCATGACGCAATAAACCTTTTTTCTATTTCTATTTAATTTCAGTAATTCATAAGTAATTCATATTAATTCAGAATATGATGTATTTTATATCAAATTGTTCAGAAATTTAAATCCTACATGTTTATGAGCATCTCATACATCATTACAACCTTTGAGCTTGCAAATGTAGTGAAACCCTAAAAGAACCCCTCTCATATGGCGGTGTCCGATGCCGGAACCCCTTTAATCTGATGATGCACCTAGGGTTTAATCAATTCCTTTAATATGACATACATTCATATTATATGCGCATTGCATTATGTCATGTCTTGAATGTTTATTTCCCTTTCCGGTGTTTGGTTCTTCGCGAATAGGATCTGAGCCGTAGTCCGACGTCAACACCACGGAAGAACATTACTCATCAGCTGAGGGACAAGGCAAGCCCTAGCCTGGTTCATATACATTTTACAAATGCTTTCATTCTGGTTACTTCATATTGCATGCGATTCAACTGTCTTTTATCAACAGATAGAGTTATCCTATCTGTTGCATGTTCTACCCTTGTAGCCTCAAATCCCTGATCCACTGCTCCTAGCATAAGTAGGTTTGGCATGTGTGCGCGAGAGCCATGCTTACTTTGTTACGGTACTACTCCGGTCTTCGGACTGGAGCCTTACAATGAAATGATTCTAGTATGACAGGTTGACGTGGTAAGTGTAGAGATGTTGTTAAAATGATTAAAGGCTCAGACGAGAGGCCACATTGGGATGTGGTGGGTTGTTTCGTTTCTGCCGACCCTAGGAACCGAGTTCTCGCCTCTTGAACCAAGACCGAGCGTACAACCACACGAGGCCCTATTATGGTACCCTCTCGACTCACTAACTTGCCTAGTCAATTCCATGAGTCACATAGTTTGCGCTTTACCTGGACATATGCATTGCATTTTGCTTGGGGAAAAGGTACATAACAGGTAGGTAAGCGTGGCCATGGTGGCTAGGGTTTGCGGCCCCTAGGGAAACCCACCTCGCCTCACATCGTTAAGGACCGACTTCGGGACTTGACCCGTTACGGGGAACAATCCTTAGCGCGTGACTCATGGTCTAGGCGACAACAAGGTAAAGGTCGTGGTCGACCATCCTCTGCCGGCTTTCCAAGGAAGAGAGCTAATATATATTGGCATTAAGAGTCGGTTGGCACGTGTGGATAAAATTGTGCACCCCTACAGGGTTAAATCTTTTCGAAAAGCCGTGTCCACGGTTATGGACAACTTGGGAATGGACGTGGAGATCATAGAGAACATGAACCTAATCGTAAAACTTAGAAACCAATGTGTGTTTACGGATACCTTCTCCGGGTGTTGAGGGGGTGATCCGAGGATAGTGGTTCGAGATGATGAAGATTGGTGGATACAATATGCTGATCAATAGAGATAGAGATATCGCTCTCTTATCCCCTTTCAAAGGTTCTGAGTAGTCGAGCTTCTCCTCTCTCTTGTCTTACAAAGGAAAATTGGCTTTACGCAAAAGAAGATCTACAGGAAGCCCGCATACCCGCTTTGCTAAAAGGTTGTACTAAGTTTTGCTGAGTCCCTGTACTCAACTTCGCATGCTTTTGATTCAGATGAAGTTGCTACAGCCGAAGGTGGTTTCTACGTTAACATCGACGAGTAGTTTGGGGTTCCCAGGCAGCAGCCTGAGACTTATGGACTGGGACGTCGCTTTATGTTATGGCTTCTTAAGCCCTTGCTATCTTGTTATTTAGAATAACATACTTTGCTTCCGTTGCTTGTTGAATTTTTGGTCAGTGACCTCTGCGTGTAATAATTTGGATCTTACTCTGTTAAGAGTTGTAATATATTCTTTTGAGTCGTAGAATCACTGTTGTGTTACCGATTTCTCACTGTAGTCTCTCGAGCTCTAGGTTAGGCTTATGTCAGACGAAGATCTGTTATTTGTCTAACCCTGATCCCGGGGGTGCCGCAGGTTTTGGTATCAGAGCAGGACTGCATGTAGGAAACCCTTGTTAATTGGTCGATGTTGAGTCTAGTGGTTGTGAAAACTATTTGAAAGCTAAAGATTATTTGCAAAAATTCTGAATAGGATTCTTTTTACTCCTTATCTGGTGTCACTCTAATGCTGAGTCATCTTACCTGGTTTTGATTAGAAAAAGGTTTCACTTCTTTCCTATCAATTCAAATCTCTAGGATACACGGGTTTGGGTTATTTTTCTCCAGTACTCCGTACCTGGTTGCTTGTCTCAGAGTTTCCAGAATGCCTCAGTTAATCTGAAGCATTGTCCCTTTATTCTTGCTTCGGGTGCTTAGCATCCAATTGTTTGCCTTTATGCAACATGGTGATGGTATGTCATCTTTGCATTCCATCTTCATGGTTTGTGAGTCGGTTGGTAGTGTATACTATTTGTATGCTTGTTTAACTACTATGATCGATACGATGATATATCTTCATATGACATGTATTGTCCTTCAGCATGCTCATTGCATTCGGTACATCCTATCCTCTTGTTGAATCTTTCCGGTGAATCCGTGTCTCATGGTTTTTGTCTTTCCTCAGGATGTCAGGCGGTACTAGAAGTGGTACTGGCCGTGGTCATGGCCGTGGCAATGGCCGTGGAGATGGTCATGAGGAGAATGTTGACCTTCCTCCTCCTCCTTCTATGGTCCAACTCATGGCCATGTACGAAGCCAATCGTGCAGACAACCTGAGGCTCCTTGAAAGGATTGAGCGTAACACAGCTCAGCGTCATGAGGAACAAGTGGGGATCCGAAGCTTCATCCGCCTCACCCCACCAGTGTTCAGTTATTCCACTGAGCCACTTGATGCTGACTACTGGCTCCGCACCATCGAGCGCAAGCTTGAGGTTGCCCACGCTGCTCAAGCAGATTGGGTGAACTTTGCCACCTACCATCTTGAAGGAGCTGCTGGTTCATGGTGGGAAAACTTCCTGTTGATGCAGCCTGCTGGTCATGTCGTGACTTGGCAAGAGTTCAAAGCTGCTTTCCGTGCATATCATATTCCAGAGGGTCTGATGGACGAGAAAAGGGAAGAGTTTCTGAAGCTGAAGCAGGGCAGTGGTTCTATCTGTGACTACCAAGGTAACTTCTATCGCCTTGCCTGCTATGCTCCTGAAGAGACGTCCACTGATGCCAAGAAGCAAGCCTTGTTCCGCAAGGGACTGGATCCTGAACTTCGTCGAGATCTTCATCTCTTGGATTTCCCAATCTGTCAAGATCTTGTCAACAAGGCTATGAAGGCAGAAAGAGGAAATGTGGAGTATGAGGAAACTCGCAAGCGTCCTCGAGATACTTCTCAGCCTTCTGGATCAGGCAATCGGCGCCGTTGATTTTTCATTCCATACAATGATGTGCCCCGTGCTCCTTATGCACCAAAGTCTTCTGGTTATGCTCCTCGTCCACAAACACCAAGTGCTCCTCCAAGCCATGCCGACGGAACAAACTATCGTCCCACTATGGGTACTCCAGGCAGTGGTGTGTGCTTCACTTGTGGTCAACCTGGTCACTACATGAAAGAGTTCCCCCACAATACTTCTGTTCATGGTGCTCCACCACCAAAGAAGTTTACCAAGCCTCCAGTTGCTGGTCGTGGTCGTCTGACCCATGTCACTGCTGAAGAAGCTGAAGCAGATCCAAGCATCATAATGGGTACGCTTCGAATCAACTCCATTATAGCTACAGTTCTGTTTGATTCTGGAGCATCGCATTCATTCATATCCCAAGTGTTTGCTCAACTGCATGGGATAACCTTTGAGCAGTTGCCTACTACTCTAATGGTTCAGTCCCCGGGTTCTACTTGGCGTACTAATATGGTTAGTCGTGGGAATATAATCGAGATTGGATATCTTCTTTTTCCGATTCCCCTCATTGCCCTCAAGTCAACCGACATTGATATCATTTTGGGCATGGATTGGCTAGCTAAATATCAGGCTGTCATTGATTGTGCAGCCAGGTCTCTCACTCTAACCGATCTTTCCGGAAGCTCCATTCTGTATTGGTCTCCGTCAGCAACACCTCCATCAGCAGTACATATTCCTGATGCTGAGTTGTATGCCCTTGACATCTTACCTCCGCTTGAAATTTCTGATGTTCCGGTGGTTTGTGACTTCCCTGATGTCTTTCCGGAAGAACTACCTGGCATGCCACCTGATCGAAGTGTGGAGTTTGTCATCGAGCTGGTTCCTGGAACTGCTCCTGTTTCTCGACGTCCTTATCGTATGCCTCGAGAAGAGTTGGTTGAACTGAAGAAGCAGTTAGAAGAGTTAGAAGGGAAAAGATACATCCAACCTAGTACTTCTTCTTGGGGATGCCCTGCACTCTTTGTCAAGAAGAGGGATACCAATGTTCCGCGTCTGGTTGTTGATTACCGGCCGCTCAACGCAGTAACCATCAAGAACAAGTATCCTCTACCTCGAATCAATGATCTTTTCGATCAACTGAGTGGTGCCACAGTCTTTTCCAAGATGGATTTGAGATCAGGCTACCATCAAATCAAAATCCGAACGGAGGACATTCCAAAAACGGCGTTCATGACTCGTTATGGTCTTTACGAGTACACAGTCATGTCCTTTGGCCTCACAAATGCTCCAGCCACTTTTATGCGGCTCATGAACTCAGTGTTTATGGAGTATCTTGACAAATTCATCATTATCTATATTGATGATATTCTGGTCTACTCCAAAACCGAAGAAGAACACACTGAACACCTACGTTTGGTGCTGACAAAGCTTCGTGAACATCGCCTCTACGCCAAGTTCTCTAAATGTGAGTTCTGGCTACAAGAGCTCATCTTTCTTGGCCATGTGGTCTCTGCAAAAGGTGTTGCAGTCATTCCGGAGAAAGTTCAATCCGTTCTTGACTGGAAGACTCCTAAGTCAGCCAAAGAGATTCGGAGTTTTCTTGGATTGGCGGGTTATTACCGTCGATACATCGAGAATTTCTCCAAGATCGCCAAACCAATGACCGATCTTCTTAAGAAAGATAAGAAATTTGAGTGGTCAGAAAAGGCTGAAGAAAGTTTTCAGACACTGAAAATAAAGCTGACTGCCGCTCATGTACTTGTCCTTCCAGACACAAGCAAAGACTTTGTCATCTTCTGTGATGCATCTCTTCAAGGGCTCGGATGTGTGTTGATGCAAGATGGCCATGTAGTGGCTTATGCCTCTCGACAGTTAAAGCCACATGAGCTCAATTATCCAACTCATGATCTAGAGCTTGCAGCTGTGGTACATGCTCTTAAGCAATGGCGACCTTACCTTTATGGTAACCGTTGCGAGTTGTACTCGGATCATCAAAGCCTGAAGTATTTTTTACCCAACCGGATCTGAATCTCAGGCAGACAAGATGGTTGGAACTCATCAAAGACTACGATTTGGGTCTTAACTATCAGCCCGGCAAGGCCAACGTCGTTGCTGACGCGCTAAGTCGGAAGTCATATTGCAACAATCTGATGATCAAGCAATATCAACCTGCCCTCCATGAGGAATTTGCACGACTCAATCTTGAAGTTGTTCCTCAGGGGTTCCTTGCTAACTTAGAGGTGAAGCCATCTCTTGAAGACCAGATCAAAGCCGCTCAGAAGCGTGATTTGGGTATCACTAAGATCAAAGAGAACATTGCTAGCGGAGATGCTAAATGTTTCTCCGTCAACGATCAAGGTGTTGTCTACTTTGGTAACTGATACGTCTCCAACGTATCTATAATTTCTTATGTTCCATGCTACTTTTATGACAATACTCACATGTTTTATAATACTTTACATCATTATTATGCATTTTCCGGCACTAACCAATTAACAAGATGCCGAAGCGCCAGTTGCTGTTTTCTGCTGTTTTTGGTTTCAGAAATCCTACAAAGGAAATATTCTCGGAATTGGACGAAATCAACGCCTAGGGTCTTATTTTCCACGGAGCTTCCGAGAGACAGAAGAGCATACGAAGTGGGGCCACAAGGGGCCGACACCATAGGGCGGCGCGGCCTGCATGGGGCCCGCGCTGGCCTATGGTGTGGGGCTCCTGTGCCCCCTCCAACGCTGCCCTTCCGCCTACTTAAACTCTCCGTCGCGAAAACCCTATTACCGAGAGTGACGATACGGAAATACTTCCAGATACGCCGCCGCCGCCAATCCCATCTCGGGGGATTCAAGAGATCGCCTCCGGCACCCTGCCGGAGAGGGGAATCATCACCGGAGGGCTCTACATCACCATGCCCGCCTCCGGACTGATGCATGAGTAGTTCATCCTTGGACTATGGGTCCATAGCAGTAGCTAGATGGTTGTCTTCTCCTCTTGTGCTATCATGTTTAGATTTTGTGAGCTGCCTAACATGATCAAGATCATCTATTTGTAATGCTACATGTTGTGTTTGGTGGGATCCGATGAATATAGAATATTATGTCAAGTTGATTATCAATCTATCATATATGTGTTGTTTATGTTCTTGCATGCTCTCCGTTGCTAGTAGAGGCTCTGGCCAAGTTGATACTTGTAACTCCAAGAGGGAGTATTTATGCTCGATAGTGGGTTCATGCCTCCATTGAATCTGGGACAGTGACAGAAAGTTCTAAGGTTGTGGATGTGTTGTTGCTACTAGGGATAAAACATCAATGCTTTGTCTAAGGATATTTGTGTTGATTACATTACGCACCATAATTAATGCAATTGTCTGTTGTTTGCAACTTAATACTGGAAGGGGTGCGGATGCTAACCTGAAGGTGGACTATTTAGGCATAGATGCATGCTGGATGGCGGTCTATGTTCTTTGTCGTAATGCCCTGATTAAATCTCATAGTGATCATCATGATATGTATATGAATCTTTATTTGTCAATTGCCCACCTGTAATTTGTTCACCCAGCATGTTATTTATCTTATTGGAGAGACACCACTAGTGAACTGTGGATCTCGGTCCATTCTTTTACATCTGAAATACAATCTACTGCAATCTTTCTTCTCTGTTGTTATTTGCAAACAAACATCATTCTCCACACCATACGTTTAATCCTTTGTTTTCAGCAAGCCGGTGAGATTGACAACCTCACTGTTACGTTGGGGAAAAGTATTTTGATTGTGTTGTGCAGGTTCCACGTTGGCGCCGGAATCACTGGTGTTGCGCCGCACTACACTCCTCCACCAACAACCTTCACGTGGCCCTTGACTCCTACTGGTTCGATAACCTTGGTTTCTTTCTGAGGGAAAACTTACTGTTGTACGCATCTGATACGTCTCCAACGTATCGATAATTTCTTATGTTCCATGCTACATTATTGATGATATCTACATGTTTTATACACATTATATGTCATTATTATGCATTTTCTGGAACTAACCTATCAACAAGATGCCGAAGTGCCGGTTCCTGTTTTCGCTATTTTTGGTTTCAGAAATCCTAGTAACGAAATATTCTCGGAATCGGACGAAATCAACGCCCAGGTTCCTATTTTTCCCGGAACCATCCAGAACACCCGAGAGCCGCCGGAGGGAAGCCAGGGGCCCCACACCACACCGCGGCCGGAGGGGGCCGCGCCGCACTATGGTGTGGTGGCCCCAGGCCCCCTCCGAGGCTGCCCTTCCGCCTATTTAAAGCCTCCGTCGCGAAAACCCTATTACGTTGGACGAAACCCACGAAACCTTCCAGAGCCGCCGCCATCGCGAAGCCAAGATCGGGGACAGTCTGTTCCGGCACCTGCCGGAGCGGGGAAGTGCCCCGGAAGGCTTCTCCATCGACACCGCTGCCATCTCCACCGCCATCTTCATCACCGCTGCTGCTCCCATGAGGAGGGAGTAGTTCTCCATCGAGGCTCGGGGCTGTACCGGTAGCTATGTGGTTAATCTCTCTCCTATGTACTTCAATACAATGATCTCATGAGCTGCTTTACATGATTGAGATCCATATGATGAGCTTTGTATCGCTACTAGTTATGTGCTACTCATGTGATGTTATTAAAGTAGTCTATTCCTCCTGCATGGTGTAAAGGTGACTAGTGTGTGCACCGTGTGGTTCTTGTCGTAGGCTATGATCATGATCTCTTGTAGATTGTGGAGTTAATTGTCATTATGATAGTATTGATGTGATCTATTCCTCCTTCATAGTGTAATGTGGACAGTGTGTGCGCTATGTTAGTTCTTGGTTTATTTTGCAATGATCTATTATGCTCTAAGGTTACTTAAACATGAATATCGAATGTTGTGGAGCTTGTTAACTCCGGCATTGAGGGTTCGTGTAATCCTACGCAACGAATGGTGTTCATTATCAAACAAGAGTATATGTAGCACATATGAGAAGAAGTATTTATTATGCGATCAATGTTGAGAGTGTCCACTAGTGAAAGTATGATCCCTAGGCCTTGTTTCCAATACTGCAAACACCGTTTATTTACTGTTCTACTGCATGTTTACTTGCTGCCATATTTTATTCAGATTGCTATTACCACTCATATACATCCATACTACTTGTATTTCACTATCTCTTTGCCGAACTAGTGCACCTATACATCTGACAAGTGTATTAGGTGTGTTGGGGACACAAGAGACTTCTTGCTTTGTGATTGCAGGGTTGCTTGAGAGGGATATCTTTGACCTCTTCCTCCCTGAGTTCGATAAACCTTGGGTAATCCACTTAAGGGAAACTTGCTGCTGTTCTACAAACCTCTGCTCTTGGAGGCCCAACACTGTCTACAAGAATAGAAGCACCCGTAGACATCAAGCACTTTTATGGCGCCGTTGCCGGGGATGAAAGGTAAAGGTACTCACACTCCGGACCTCGGCTACTAAGCTATTTTCCGGCGCCGTTGTAAGTACTCGAAGCTATTTCCTTTAGACTCTGCAATTGCGACATTTGGTTTCTTGTTTACACTAGTTAGGCATAATGGACAACAATGACCTTCTTATTCTATTTCCTGATTTAAGAGATGGATGGTTTGATGAAAATTAAAAAACCCATGGAACATATTAATATGAATGCTTTGAACACTATTGTTGCTAATGCTATGGAAAATTCTAAGCTTGGGGAAGCTGGCTTTGATGAGCATGATATTTTTAGTCCCCCAAGCATTGAGGAGGAAATTTACTTTGATGATACTATGCCTCCTATATTTGATGATGAGAATAATAATGATAGCTACTTTTTTGAATTTGCTCCCACTACAACTAATAAAATTGATTATGCCTATGTGGGGAGTAATAATTTTATGCATGAGACTCATGATAAGAATGCTTTATGTGATAGTTATATTGTTGAGTTTGCTCATGATGCTGAAAGTTATTATGAGAGAGGAAAATATGGTTGTAAAAAATTTCATGTTACTAAAACACCTCTCTATGTGCTGAAATTTTTGAAGCTACACTTGTTTTATCTTCCTATGCTTGTTACTTTGCTCTTCATGAACTTGTTTATTTACAAGATTCCTATGCATAGGAAGCATGTTAGACTTAAATGTGTTTTGAATTTGCCTCTTGATGCTCTCTTTTGCTTCAACTTCTATTTCTTGCGAGTGCATCATTAAAACTGCTGAGCCCATCTTAATGGCTATAAAGAAAGAACTTCTTGGGAGATAACCCATGTGTTTTTTTTACTACAGTACTTTGTTTTATATTTGAGTCTTGGAAGTTGTTTACTACTGTAGCAACCTCTCCTTATCATGTTTTTGTGCCAAGTAAAGTTTCTATGTTAAAGTTGATGTTATATTTGGGATCGCTGCGCAGAAACAGCATTGCTGTCTGTCACGAATTCTGGCACAAGTCTCTGTACAAAATTCGAAAAAATCTGCCAATTTACGAGCGTGATCCTCAGATATGTACGCAACTTTAATTAGTTTTGAGTTTTTCCATTTGAGCAAGTCTGGTGCCATTTTAAAATTCGTCTTTACGGATTGTTCTATTTTTGACAGATTCTGCCTTTTATTTCGCATTGCCGCTTTTGTTAAGTTGAATGAGTTTCTTTGTTCCATTAACTTTCAGAAGTTTTGTGCAATGTACAGAAGTGTAAAGAATGATTGTGTCACCTCTGAACATGTAATTTTTTATTGTGCACTAACCCTCTAATGAGTTTGCTTGAAGTTTGGTGTGAAGGAAGTTTTCAAGGGTCAAGAGAGGAGTATGATATACTATGATCAAGAGGAGTGAAAGCTCTAAGCTTGGGGATGCCCCGTGGTTCACCCCTGCATATTCTAAGAAGACTCAAGCGTCTAAGCTTGGGGATGCCCAAGGCATCCCCTTCTTCATCGACAAAGTATCAGGTTCCTTCTCTTGAAACTATATTTTTATTCCACATCTTATGTTCTTTACTTGGAGCGTCGGTTTGTTTTGTTTTTGTTTGAATAAAATGGATCCTAGCATTCACTTTGTGGGAGAGAGACACGCTCCGCTGTTGCATATGGACAAATATGTCCTTAGGCTTTACTCATAATGTTCATGGCGAAGTTTCTTCTTCGTTAAATTGTTATATGGTTGGAATTGGGAAATGCTACATGTAGTAATTCTAAAATGTCTTGGATAATGTGATACTTGGCAATTGTTGTGCTCATGTTTAAGCTCTTGCATCATATACTTTGCACCCATTAATGAAGAAATACATAGAGCTTGCTAAAATTTGGTTTGCATATTTGGTCTCTCTAAGGTCTAGATAATTTCTAGTATTGAGTTTGAACAACAAGGAAGACGGTGTAAAGTTTTATAATGTTTACAATATGTCTTTTATGTGAGTTTTGCTGCACCGGTTCATCCTTGAGTTTGCTTCAAATAACCTTGCTAGCCTAAACCTTGTATCGAGAGGGAATACTTCTCATGCATCCAAAATCCTTGAGCCAACTACTATGCCATTTGTGTCCACCATACCTACCTACTACATGGTATTTCTTCGCCATTCCAAAGTAAATTGCTTGAGTGCTACCTTTAAACAATTCAAAAGTTATTACCTCTGATTTGTGTCAATGTTTTATAGCTCATGAGGAAGTATGTGGTGTTTATCTTTCACTTGTTGGGCAACTTTCACCAATGGACTAGTGGCTTCATCCGCTTATCCAATAATTTTGCAAAAAGAGCTGGCAATGGGATTCCCAGTCCCAAATTAATTAACAAAAATAGACACTCCTCCATGGTATGTGATTGTTGGACGGCACCGAAGGATTCGGTTAGCCATGGCTTGAGAAAGCAAAGGTGGGGAGGAGTGTCATCATAATAAAACTAAAATAAATAGGCACTCCTTCATGGTATGAGATTGTTGGCAGGCACCCGAGGATTCGGTTAGCCATGGTTTGTGAAAGAAAGGTTGGAAGGAGTGCCACCCAAAAATAAAATAAAATGGGAGCCGCTCTTTGAAGGTTTGTCTGGCAAGGGGTTAGAGTACCCGCTACCATTTGTTGACAACAACAAACACCTCTCAAAACTTTACTTTTATACTCTCTTGATGTTTTCAAAATAAAAGCTCTAGCACAAATATAGCAATCAATGCTTTCCTCTTTGAAGGACCTTTCTTTTACTTTTATGTTGAGTCAGTTCACCTATTTCTCTCCACCTTAAGAAGCAAACACTTGTGTGAACTGTGCATTGATTCCTACATACTTGCATATTGCACTTGTTATATTACTTTATATTGACAATATCCATGAGATATACATGTTATAAGTTGAAAGCAACCGCTGAAACTTAATCTTCCTTTGTGTTGCTTCATTACCTTTACTTTGAATTATTGCTTTATGAGTTAACTCTTATGCAAGACTTATTGATGCTTGTCTTGAAGTACTATTCATGAAAAGTCTTTGCTTTATGATTCACTTGTTTACTCATGTCATTACCATTGTTTTGATCGCTGCATTCATTACATATGTTTACAATATGATCAAGTTTATGATGGCATGTCACTTCAGAAATTATCTTTGTTATCGTTTTACCTGCTCGGGACGAGCAGAACTAAGCTTGGGGATGCTAATACGTCTCCAACGTATCGATAATTTCTTATGTTCCATGCTACATTATTGATGATATCTACATGTTTTATACACATTATATGTCATTATTATGCATTTTGGAACTAACCTATTAACAAGATGCCGAAGTGCCGGTTCTGTTTTGCTTTTGGTTTCAAATCCTAGTAACGAAATATTCTCGAATCGACAAAATCAACGCCCAGGTTCCTATTTTTCCCGGAACCATCCAGAACACCCGAGAGCCGCCACAGCGGGGGCCGCGCCGCCCTATGGTGTGGTGGCCCCAGGCCCCCTCCGAGGCTGCCCTTCCGCCTATTTAAAGCCTCCGTCGCGAAAACCCTATTACGTTGGACGAAACCCACGAAACCTTCCAGGCCGCTGCCATCGCGAAGCCAAGATCTGGGGGACAGGAGTCTCTGTTCCGGCACCCTGCCGGAGCGGGGAAGTGCCACCGGAAGGCTTCTCCATCGACACCGCTGCCATCTCCACCGCCATCTTCATCACCGCTGCTGCTCCCATGAGGAGGGAGTAGTTCTCCATCGAGGCTCGGGGCTGTACCGGTAGCTATGTGGTTAATCTCTCTCCTATGTACTTCAATACAATGATCTCATGAGCTGCTTTACATGATTGAGATCCATATGATGAGCTTTGTATCGCTACTAGTTATGTGCTACTCATGTGATGTTATTAAAGTAGTCTATTCCTCCTGCATGGTGTAAAGGTGACTAGTGTGTGCACCGTGTGGTTCTTGTCGTAGGCTATGATCATGATCTCTTGTAGATTGTGGAGTTAATTGTCATTATGATAGTATTGATGTGATCTATTCCTCCTTCATAGTGTAATGTGGACAGTGTGTGCGCTATGTTAGTTCTTGGTTTATTTTGCAATGATCTATTATGCTCTAAGGTTACTTAAACATGAATATCGAATGTTGTGGAGCTTGTTAACTCCGGCATTGAGGGTTCGTGTAATCCTACGCAACGAATGGTGTTCATTATCAAACAAGAGTATATGTAGCACATATGAGAAGAAGTATTTATTATGCGATCAATGTTGAGAGTGTCCACTAGTGAAAGTATGATCCCTAGGCCTTGTTTCCAATACTGCAAACACCGTTTATTTACTGTTCTACTGCATGTTTACTTGCTGCCATATTTTATTCAGATTGCTATTACCACTCATATACATCCATACTACTTGTATTTCACTATCTCTTTGCCGAACTAGTGCACCTATACATCTGACAAGTGTATTAGGTGTGTTGGGGACACAAGAGACTTCTTGCTTTGTGATTGCAGGGTTGCTTGAGAGGGATATCTTTGACCTCTTCCTCCCTGAGTTCGATAAACCTTGGATAATCCACTTAAGGGAAACTTGCTGCTGTTCTACAAACCTCTGCTCTTGGAGGCCCAACACTGTCTACAAGAATAGAAGCACCCGTAGACATCAGCATCACACCTTCCTCTTGGGGTTCCCAACGGACGTGTGCTTCACGCGCCATCAAGACTGTTTTCGGCGCCGTTGCCGGGAGATCAAGACACGCTGCAAGGGGAGTCTCCACATCCAATCTCTTTACTTTGTTTATTGTCTTGCTTTAATTTATTTTATTTTCTGTCTTGTTTGCTTTATATCAAAAATACAAAAAAATTAGTTGCTTTACTTTATTTCAATTGTCTTGTTTACTTGCTCTATATCAAAACACAAAAAAATTAGTTACTTGTCTTTACTTTATTTTGTTGCTTAGTTTACTTTTATTGCTACAATGAATACTCCTGAAAATACTAAGTTGTGTGATTTCACTAGCACAAATAATAATGATTTTATATGTGCTCATATTGCTCCACCAGCTACTACAGCAGAATTCTATGAAATTAAACCTGCTTTACTGAATCTTGTTATGAGAGAGCAATTTTCTGGTGTTAGTACTGATGATGCTGCTGCCCATCTTAATAATTTTGTTGAACTTTGTGAAATGCAAAAGTATAAGGATATAGATGGTGATATTATAAAACTGAAATTGTTTCCTTTCTCACTAAGAGGAAGAGCTAAAGAATGGTTTCTTTCTTTGCCTAAAAATAGTATTGATTCATGGACTAAATGTAAAGATGCTTTTATTGGTAAATATTATCCCCTGCTAAGATTATATCTTTGAGAAGTAGCATTATGAACTTTAAGCAATTTTATAATGAACATGTTGCTCAAGCATGGGAGAGAATGAAATCTTTGGGAAAGAATTGCCCTACCCATGGACTAACTACTTGGATGATCATCCAAACCTTTTATGCAGGATTGAATTTTTCCTCAAGGAACCTATTGGATTCAGCTACTGGAGGTACTTTTATGTCCATCACCTTAGGCGCCGCAACAAAGCTTCTTGATTATATGATGATCAATTACTCTGAATGGCACACTGAAAGAACTCCTCAAGGTAAGAAGGTAAATTCTGTTGAAGAAACCTCTTCTTTTGGTGATAAGATTGATGCTATTATGTCTATGCTTGCAAATGGTAGATCTCATATTGATCCTAATAATGTTCCTTTAGCTTCATTGGTTGCTCAAGAAGAGCATGTTGATGTGAATTTCATTAAGAATAATAATTTCAACAACAATGCTTATAGGAATAATTATGGTAACAACAACTATAGGCCATATCCTTCTAATAATGGTAGTGGTTATGGTAATTCTTACAACAATAATAAGAGTGTACCCTCTGGTCTTGAAGTCATGCTTAAAGAATTTATTAGTACACAAACTGCTTTTAATAAAACTGTTGAAGAAAAGCTTGGTAAAATTGATGTTCTTGCTTCTAAGGTTGATAGTCTTGCTCTTGATGTTGATCTTTTAAAACTAAAAGTTATGCCTGAGGAAGTTAAAGATGCTAAGTTTGCTAAAACAAATGCCATCCAAGTTCGCATTAATGACAATATTAGAATGTTGGCTGAATTGCATGCTAGGTGGGATAGAGAAGAAAAAGAAAAACTTGCTAAAGAGAATAATGTAGCTAAAGTTTGGACTATTACCACCACTACTAATGTTGATTCTTCACATGTTGCTAAACCTCCTACTATCAATGGTAAAATAATTGGTGTTGGCAATGTTTCTACTCCTAGTACAAAGCGTGCAAAATTGCCTGAAACTGCTGAAACTGTTTGTGATAATAGTGCTGAAATTTTTCAGAATGCTGTAGATCATAATTGTTTAGATTTTGATGATTGTCATATTACTGAAGTTATTAAGTTCCTACAAAAACTTGCTAGAAGTCCTAATGCTAGTGCTACAAATTTAGCCTTTACAAAACATATTACAAATGCTCTCACTAAAGCTAGGGAAGAGAAATTAAAACTTGAAGCTTCTATTCCTAGGAAGTTGGAAGATGGTTGGGAGCCCATCATTAAAATGAAATTCAATGATTTTTAATGTAATGCTTTATGTGATCTTGGTGCAAGTATTTCTGTTATGCCTAAGAAAGTTTATGATATGCTTGACTTGCCACCATTGAAAAATTGTTATTTGGATGTTAATCTTGCTGATAATTCTCTAAAGAAACCTTTGGGGAGGATTGATAATGTTCGCATTACGGTTAACAATAACCTTGTCCCCGTTGATTTTGTTGTTTTGGATATTGAATGCAATGCATCTTGTCCTATTGTCTTGGGAAGACCCTTTCTTCGAACTGTTGGTGCTGTTATTGATATGAAAGAAGGAAATATTAAGTATCAATTCCTTTCAAGAAAGGTATGGAACACTTCCCTAGAAAGAGAATGAAGTTGCCTTTTGATTCTATTATTAGAACAAATTATAATGTTGATTCTTCTTCTCTTGATAATACTTGATTTGCACTTTCTGCGCATAGCTGAAAGGCGTTAAAGAAAGCACTTCTTGGGAGATAACCCATGGTTTTATTTTTACTACTGTTTTGTTGTGTCTTGGAAGTTGTTACTACTGTAGCAACCTCTCCTTATCATGTTTTTGTGCCAAGTAAAGTCTCTATAGTAAAGTTGATACTAGATTTGGATTACTGCGCAGAAAGCATTGCTGTCTGTCACTAATTTGCGTAGATCTCTCTGTAGAAAAATCAAAAAAATCTGCCAATTTACGTGCGTGATCCTCAGATATGTACGCAACTTTCATTAGTTTGGAGTTTTTCCATCTGAGCAAGTTAAGTGCCTCGGAAAAATTTGTCTTTACGGACTGTTCTGTGTTGACAGATTCTGCTTTTTATTTCGCATTGCCTCCTTTGCTATGTTGAATGGATTTCTTTGTTCCATATTAACTTTCAGTAGCTTTGTGCAATGTCCAGAAGTGTTAAGAATGATTATGTCACCTCTGAATATATGAATTTTTGATTATTCACTAACCCTCTAATGAGTTTGCTTTAAGTTTGGTGTGGAGGAAGTTTTCAAGGGTCAAGAGAAGAGGATGATACAATATGATCAAGAAGAGTGAAAAGTCTAAGCTTGGGGATGCCCCCATGGTTCATCCCTGCATATTTTAAGAAGACTCAAGCATCTAAGCTTGGGGATGCCCAAGGCATCCCCTTCTTCATCGACAACTTATCAGGTCACTTCTAGTGAAACTATATTTTTATTCCATCACGTCTTATGTTCTTTACTTGGAGCGTCTGTTTGTTTTTGATTTTGTTTTGGTTTGAATAAATTTGGATCCCACCATACTTGTATTGGAGATATCACGCTCCGCCTTTTCATATTGAACACTTGTGTTCTTAATTATGTTTTAATGTTCATGGCGAAGGCTGAAAATTGCTTCGTTGATTGCTATTTGGTTGAAATCAGAAAATGCTTCATATGGTTTTGAATAACTTGATACTTGGCAATTGTTTTGAGCTCTCATAGATCATGTTTAAGCTCTTGCATCATGTAGTTTAATCTATTAGTGGAGAACTACCATAGAGCATGCTGAAATTTGGTTTGCATGATTGGTCTCTCTAAGGTCTAGATATTTTCTGGTAAAATTGTTTGAACAACAAGGAAGACAATGTAGAGTCTTATAATGCTTGCAATATGTTCTTGTGTAAGTTTTGTTGTACCTGTTCATACTTGTGTTTGCTTCAAACAACCTTGCTAGCCAAAGCCTTGTACTGAGAGGAAATGCTTCTCGTGCATCCAAACACCTTGAGCCAAAACCCATGCCATTTGTGTCCACCATATCTACCTACTATGTGATATTTTTCTGCCATTCCAAAGTAAATTACTTGAGTGCTACCTTTAAACTTCTATTCCTTTGTCTTTGCAATATATAGCTCATGGGAAAATATCTTAAAAACTATTGTGGTGATGAATATGTAGCTATGTGTTTTAGTTCTTATAAGTTGCTTGTTGAGCGGTAACCATGTTTCAGGGGACGCCATCAACTTTTTACACCTTTGTTGAATATCATGTGAGTTGCTATGCATGTTTGTCTTGTCTGAAGTAAGGGTGATTTATCATGATCAAATGGTTTGAGTATGCATATGTTACAGAAGAACATTGGGCCGCTAACCGAAGCCATGTATCATGGTGGAAGTTTCGGTTGGACATTCATCCTCAATCTCTTATGAGAATATTATCTGTTGTTGAATGCTTATGCATTAAAGAGGAGTCCATTATCTGTTTTCTATGTTGTCCCGGTATGGATGTCCAAAGTTGAGATCTATTAAAAACAAGAAATCAAATGCGATTTATATCCTTGGACCTTTGTACAGGCGGCATAGAGGTACCCCTTTGTGACACTTGGTTGAAACATATGCTATGCAATGATAATCCATGTAAATCCAAGCTAATTAGGACAAGGTGCGAGCACTATTGGTATTCTATGCATGAGGCTTGCAACTTGTAGGAAGTATTATGCATAACACATATGAATTATTACTACCGTTGACAAATTGTTTCTATGTTTTCAAAACAAAACCTCTAGCACAAAAATAGTAATCCATGCTTCCCTCTGCGAAGGGCCATTATTTTACTTTATGTTGAGTCAGTTTACCTACTTCTTTCTATCTTAGAAGCAAACACTTGTGTCAACTGTGTGCATTGATTCTTACATGTTTACTTATTGCACTTGTTATATTACTTTATGTTGACAATTATCCATGAGATATACATGTTACAAGTTGAAAGCAATTGCTGAAACTTAATCATCCTCTGTGTTGCTTCAATGCCTTCTACTTTGAATCTATTGCTTTATGAGTTAGCTCTTATGCAAGTCTGTTTGATACTTGTCTTGAAAGTACTATTCATGAAAAGTTTTGCTATATGATTCAGTTGTTTAGTCATTATCTTTTGTTAGCAATCTATTGCTTTGAATCACTCCATTCACTTCATATGCTTTGCAATAATGTTGATCAAGATTATGTTGGTAGCATGTCACTTCAGAAATTATTGTTGTTATCGTTTACCTACTCGAGGGCGAGTAGGAACTAAGCTTGGGGATGCTTGATACGTCTCCAACGTATCTATAATTTCTTATGTTCCATGCTACTTTTATGACAATACTCACATGTTTTATACATACTTTACATCATTATTATGCATTTTCCGGCACTAACCTATTAACAAGATGCCGAAGCGCCAGTTCCTGTTTTTGCTGTTTTTGGTTTCAGAAATCCTACAAAGGAAATATTCTCGGAATTGGACGAAATCAACGCCCGGGTCTTATTTTTCCTCGAGCTTCCGGAAGACCGAAGAGCATACGAAGTGGGGCCACGAGGGGCTGACACCATAGGGCGGCGCGGCCTGCATGTGGCCGCGCCGGCCTATGGTGTGGGGCCCCTGTGCCCCCTCCAACGCTTCCCTTCCGCCTACTTAAACTCTCCTTCGCGAAAACCCTATTACCGAGAGCCACGATACGGAAATACTTCCAGAGACGCCGCTGATGCGCGTAGATGTACACGTCCGTTGGGAACCCCAAGAGGAAGGTATGATGCGCACAGTGGCAAGTTTTCCCTCAGAAAGAAACCAAGGTTATCGAACCAGTAGGAGCCAAGAAGTACGTGAAGGTTGTTGGTGGAGGAGTGTAGTGCGGTGCAACACCAGTGAAACCGGCGCCAACGTGGAACCTGCACAAGACAATCAAAGTACTTTGCCCCACCGTAACGCTGAGGTTGTCAATCTCACCGCTTGCTGAAAACAAAGGATTAAGCGTATCGAGTGGAAGATGGTGTTTGTTTGCAAAGAGCAGTAAAGAATAGTAGAATGTATTCAGATGTAAATGAATGGACCGGGGTCCACAGTTCACTAGTGGTGTCTCTCCAATAAGATAACTAACATGCTGGGTGAACAAATTACAGGCGGGCAATTGTCAAATAAAGATTCAATACATATCAATGATGATTACTATGTGATTTAATCAGGGCATTACGACAAAGTACATAGACCGCTATCCAGCATGCATCTATGCCTAAATAATCCACCTTCAGGTTATCATCCGAACCCCTTCCGGTATTAAGTTGTAAACAACAGATAATTGCATTAAGTATGACGCGTAATGTAATCAACACAAATATCCTTAGACAAAGCATTGATGTTTTATCCCTAGTAGCAACAGCACATCCACAACCTTAGAACCTATTGTCATGATCCCAGATTCAATGGAGGCATGAACCCACTATCGAGCATAATTACTCCCTCTTGGAGTTACAAGTATCAACTTGGCCAGAGCCTCTACTAGCAACGGAGAGCATGCAAGAACATAAACAACACATATATGATAGATTGATAATCAACTTAACATAATATTCTATATTCATCGGATCCCGCCAAACACAACATGTAGCATTACAAATAGATGATCTTGATCATGTTAGGCAGCTCGCAAGATCTAAACAATGATAGCACAAGCGGAGAAGACAACCATCTAGCTACTGCTATGGACCCATAGTCCAAGGATGAACTACTCACTGATATGTCGCAAACGTATCTATAATTTCTTATGTTCCATGCTACTTTTATTACAATACTTGAATGTTTTATACATACTTTACAACATTATTATACATTTTCCGGCACTAACCTATTAACAAGATGCCGAAGTACCAGTTGCTGTTTTCTGCTGTTTTTGGTTTCAGAAATCCTAGTAAGGAAATATTCTCGGAATTGGACGAAATCAACGCCCAGGGGCCTATTTTTACACGAAGCTTCCAGAAGACCGAAAGGGAGACGAAGTGGGGCCATGAGGTGGCGACACACCAGGGCGGCGCGGCCTGGCCCCTGGCCGCGCGGCCCTGTTGTGTGGGCCCCTCGTGACGCCACTTGACCTACCCTTCCGCCTACTTAAAGCCTCCGTCGCGAAACCCCCTGTACAGAGAGCCACGATACGGAAACCTTCCAGAGACGCCGCCGTCGCGAATCCCATCTCGGGGATTCAGGAGATCGCCTCCGGCACCCTGCCGGAGAGGGGAATCATCACCGGAGGGGCTCTACATCATCATGCCCACCTCCGGATTGATGCGTGAGTAGTTCATCCTTGGACTATGGGTCCATAGCAGTAGCTAGATGGTTGTCTTCTCCGCTTGTGCTATCATTGTTATAGATCTTGTGAGCTACCTAACATGATCAAGATCATCTATTTGTAATGCTACATGTTGTGTTTGGCGAGATCCGATGAATATAGAATATTATGTTAAGTTGATTATCAATCTATCATATATGTGTTGTTTATGTTCTTGCATGCTCTCCGTTGCTAGTAGAGGCTCTGGCCAAGTTGATACTTGTAACTCCAAGAGGGGGTAATTATGCTCGATAGTGGGTTCATGCCTCCATTTAATCTGGGACAGTGACAGAAAGTTCTAAGGTTGTGGATGTGCTGTTGCTACTAGGGATAAAACATTGATGCTTTGTCTAAGGATATTTGTGTTGATTACATTACGCGCCATACTTAATGAAATTATCTGTTGTTTACAACTTAATACTGGAAGGGGTTCGGATGATAACCTGAAGGTGGATTATTTAGGCATAGATGCATGCTGGATAGCGGTCTATGTACTTTGTCGTAATGCCCTGATTAAATCACATAGTAATCATCGTTGATATGTATTGAATCTTTATTTGTCAATTGCTCGCTGTAATTTGTTCACCCAGCATGTTAGTTATCTTATTTGAGAGACACCACTAGTGAACTGTGGACCCGGTCCATTCTTTTACATCTGAATACATTCTACTGTTTTTACTGTTCTTTGCAAACAAACACCATCTTCCACTCGATACACTTAATCCTTTGTTTTCAGCAAGCCGGTGAGATTGACAACCTCACTGTTACGTTGGGACAAAGTACTTTGATTGTGTTGTGCAGGTTCCACGTTGGCGCCGGTTTCACTGGTGTTGCGCCGCACTACATTCCTCCACCAACAACCTTCACGTGCTTCTTGGCTCCTACTGGTTCGATAACCTTGGTTTCTTTCTGAGGGAAAACTTGTCACTGTGCGCATCATACCTTCCTTTGGGGTTCCGAACGGACGTGTACATTTACGCGCATCAAGGACTGTTTTTCGGCGCCGTTGCCGGGGAGATCAAGACACGCTGCAAGGGGAGTCTCACTTCCAATCTCTTTACTTTGTTTTTGTCTTGCTTTATTTTATTTACTACTTTGTTTGCTGCACTTAAACAAAACCCAAAAAAATTAGTTGCTAGCTTTACTTTATTTACTATCTTGTTCTCTATATCAAAAACATAAAAAAATTAGTTACTTGTCTTTACTTTACTTGTTTAGTTTACTTTTTGTTTACTTCATCATGTTTCCTCCTAAGTACGCTCTAAAAGACATACCGGTAGGCCGAGGGTCTATAATTGGAAGAGATAATATAGAAGATTTTTTCACTCATGTTAGTATAGCTGAAGATTTTGAAGATAGACACTTGGTAGAACTTGCTCCTACTTATGAAATTGCTGTTGCTTCTCTAGTACACATGTTGGAAATTAAATTTGTTAATCTTAATCCTATAATTCAGCATATGTTTCTTACACTCTCTGATATGGAGGAAGGAGAAAAGAAAGATTTTGTCTTAGAAACTCTTCTAAAAGAATTTGGTGGTGTAGCAAGAGAGGCTAGAAAAGTCTTTACTAAATATAAAATGCTTGGATCTTACACCAACTTTGCTAGTATCCTTAAAAAGATGGATATGGATAGAATTAAGTATACTAATAATATTAATGATGGTAGAGAAATTAAGGCGCCAATACCTAGTAAGCTCCTAGGGATGTATGAAGCTTTGGAAAATAACTATGCTTGGCTTGTTCCTGAAAATTTGTTTGATGAGAATAGCAAGCCTAAGAGTAATGAAAAGGGGGCCTCTGAAACTTACATAGATAAGATAACATGCATTGTGGAAGAAACTTCCAACACCCCTGGAGGTAATGTTGATGCTCCATCTTTTGAAAATACTTGATTTGCACTTTCTGCGCCTAGCTGAAAGGCGTTAAAGAAAAGCACTTCTTGGGAGATAACCCATGTTTCATTTTATTTACTGTATTGTTGAGTCTTGGAAGTTGTTTACTACTGTAGCAACCTCTCCTTATCATGTTTTTGTGCCAAGTAAAGTTTTTATGCTAAAGTTGATGCTATATTTGGGATCGCTGCGCAGAAACAGCATTGCTGTCTGTCACGAATTCTCACAGAAGTCTCTGTAAAAAAATCGAAAAAATCTGCAAGTTTACGAGCATGATCCTGAGATATGTATGCAACTTTCATTAGTTTTGAGTTTTTCCATTTGAGCAAGTTAAGTGCCCCTTCCAGATGCATCTTTATGGACTGTTCTGTTTTTGACAGATTCTGTCTTTTATTTCGCATTGCCGCTTTTGCTATGTTGAATGAGTTTCTTTGTTCCATTAAATTTCAGAAGCTTTGTGCAATGTCCAGAAGTGTTAAGAATGATTGTGTCACCTCTGAATATGTGAAATTGTGGTTATGCACTAACCCTCTAATGAGTTTGCTTGAAGTTTGTGTGAAGGAAGTTTTCAAGGGTCAAGAGAAGAGGATGATATACTATGATCAAGAAGAGTGAAAGGTCTAAGCTTGGGGATGCCCCGGTGGTTCATCCCTGCATATTTTAAGAAGACTCAAGCATCTAAGCTTGGGGATGCCCAAGGCATCCCCTTCTTCATCGACAACATTATCAGGTCACTTCTAGTGAAACTATATTTTTATTCCGTCACATTCTTATGTTCTTTACTTGGAGCGTCGGTTTGTTTTTATTTTTATTTTGTTTTGAATAAAGTTGGCTCCCGCCATTCTTATATTGGAGATATTACGCTCCGCTTTTTCATATGGAACAATTGTGTTCTTAATTGTGCTTTAATGTTCATGGCGAAAGCTTATTGCTTCGTTAAATTGCTATTTGGTTGGAATTGGAAAGTGCTGCATATGGTTTGATAATTTGGCAATTGTTTGAGCTCTCATAGATCATGTTTAAGCTCTTGCATCATGTAGTTTAATCTATTAATGAAGAACTACCGTAGAGCTTGTTTAATTTGGTTTGCATGATTGTTCTCTCTAAGTCTAGATATTTTCGGGTAAAGTGTTTGAACAACAACGAAGACAGTGTAGAGCCTTATAATGCTTGCAATATGTTCTTGTGTGAGTTTTGCTGTACCTGTTCATACTTGTGTTTGCTTCAAACAACCTTGCTACCCCAAACCTTGTGCTGAGAGGAAATGCTTCTCGTGCATCCAAACACCTTGAGCCAAAATCCATGCCATTTGTGTCCACCATATCTACCTACTATGTGGTATTTTTCTGCCATTCCAAAGTAAATTACTTGAGTGCTACCTTTAAAATTTCATTCCTCTACCTTTACAATATATAGCTCATGGGACAAATAGCTTAAAAACTATTGTGGTGATGAATATGTAGTTATGTGTCTTAATTCTTATAAGTTGCTTGTTGAGCGGTAACCATGTTTTGGGGACGCCATCAACTTTACCTTTGTTGGATATCATGTGAGATGCTATGCATGTTCGTCTTGTCCGAAGTAAGTGGACTTCATGATCAAATGGTTTGAGTATGCATATGTTAGAGAAGAACATTGGGCCGCTAACTAAAGCCATGTATCATGGTGGAAGTTTCATTTGGACATACAACCTCAATCTCTTATGAGAATATTAACTGTTGTTGAATGCTTAAGCATTAAAAGAGGAGTCCATTATCTGTTGTCTATGTTGTCCCGGTATGGATGTCTAAGTTGAGAATAATCAAAAGCGAGAAATCAAATGCGTGCTTTCTCCTTAGACACTTGTACAGGCGGCATAGAGGTACCCCTTTGTGACACTTGGTTGAAACATATGTTATGCGATGAGAATCCGTGTTTCCGAGCTAAGTAGGACAAGGTGCGAGCACTATTAGTACTCTATGCATGAGACATGCAACTTGTAGGAAGTATTATGCATAGCACATATGAATTATTACTACCGTTGACAAAATTGTTTCTATGTTTTCAAAACAAAAGCTCTAGCACAAAAATAGCAATCCATGCTTCCCTCTGCGAAGGGCCAATCTTTTACTTTATTGTTGAGTCAGTTTACCACCTTCTTTCTATCTTAGAAGCAAACACTTGTGTTAACTGTGTGCATTGATTCTTACATGTTTACTTATTGCACCTGTTATATTACTCTATGTTGACAAATATCCATGAGATATACATGTTACAAGTTGAAAGCATTCGCTGAAACTTAATCATCCTTTGTGTTGCTTCAATGCATTCTACTTAGAATTTATTGCTTATGAGTTAGCTCTTATGCAAGTCTTATTGATAGTTGTTTGAAAGTACTATTCATGAAAAGTTTTGTTATATGATTCATTTGCTTAGTCATTATCGTTGTTAGCAATCTTTTGTTCAGATCACTCCATTCATCTCATATGCTTTACAATAATGTTGATCAAGATTATGTTGGTAGTGGTGCACTTCAGAAATTATTTGTGTTATCGTTTACCTACTCGAGGACGAGTAGGAACTAAGCTTGGGGATGCTTGATACGTCGCAAACGTATCTATAATTTCTTATCTTCCATGCTACTTTTATTACAATACTTGAATGTTTTATACATACTTTACGTTATTATACATTTTCCGGCACTAACCTATTAACAAGATGCCGAAGTGCCGTTGTTGTTTTCTGCTGTTTTTGGTTTCAGAAATCCTAGTAAGGAAATATTCTCGGAATTGGACGAAATCAACGCCCAGGGGCCTATTTTTACACGAAGCTTCCAGAAGACCGAAAGGGAGACGAAGTGGGGCCACGAGTGGCCACACACCAGGGCGGCGCGCCGGCCCTGGCCACGCGGCCCTGTTGTGTGGGCCCCTCGTGACGCCACTTGACCTACCCGCCTACTTAAAGCCTCCGTCGCGAAACCCCCGGAGAGAGCCACGATACGGAAAACCTTCCAGACGCGCCGTCGCGAATCCCATCTTGGGGGATTCAGGAGATCGCCTCCGCACCCTGCCGGAGAGAATCATCACCGGAGGGGCTCTACATCATCATGCCCGCCTCCGGATTGATGCGTGAGTAGTTCATCCTTGGACTATGGGTCCATAGCAGTAGCTAGATGGTTGTCTTCTCCGCTTGTGCTATCATTGTTATAGATCTTGTGAGCTGCCTAACATGATTAAGATCATCTATTTGTAATGCTACATGTTGTGTTTGGCGAGATCCGATGAATATAGAATATTATGTTAAGTTGATTATCAATCTATCATATATGTGTTGTTTATGTTCTTGCATGCTCTCCGTTGCTAGTAGAGGCTCTGGCCAAGTTGATACTTGTAACTCCAAGAGGGGTAATTATGCTCGATAGTGGGTTCATGCCTCCATTTAATCTGGGACAGTGACAGAAAGTTCTAATGTTGTGGATGTGCTGTTGCTACTAGGGATAAAACATTGATGCTTTGTCTAAGGATATTTGTGTTGATTACATTACGCGCCATACTTAATGCAATTATCTGTTGTTTACAACTTAATACCGGAAGGGGTTCGGATGATAACCTGAAGGTGGATTATTTAGGCATAGATGCATGCTGGATAGCGGTCTATGTACTTTGTCGTAATGCCCTGATTAAATCACATAGTAATCATCGTTGATATGTATTGAATCTTTATTTGTCAATTGCTCGCCTGTAATTTGTTCACCCAGCATGTTAGTTATCTTATTGGAGAGACACCACTAGTGAACTGTGGACCTCGGTCCATTCTTTTACATCTGAATACATTCTGTTTTTACTGTTCTTTGCAAACAAACACCATCTTCCACTCGATACGCTTAATGTTTTCAGCAAGCCGGTGAGATTGACAACCTCACTGTTACGTTGGGACAAAGTACTTTGATTGTGTTGTGCAGGTTCCACGTTGGCGCCGGTTTCACTGTTGTTGCGCCGCACTACATTCCTCCACCAACAACCTTCACGTGCTTCTTGGCTCCTACTGGTTCGATAAGCTTGGTTTCTTTCTGAGGGAAAACTTGTCACTGTGCGCATCATACCTTCCTCTTGGGGTTCCCAACGGACGTGTACATTTACGCGCATCACTCACGCATCAATCCGGAGGCGGGCATGATGATGTAGAGCCCCTCCGGTGATGATTCCCCTCTCGGCGGTGCCGGAGGTGATCTCCTGAATCCCCGAGATGGGATTCGCGACGCCGGCGTCTGGAAGGTTTCCGTATCGTGGCTCTCGGTACAGGGGGTTTCGCGACGAAGGCTATATGTAGGCGGAAGGGTAGGTCGGGGGGCGACGCGAGGGCCCACACACTAGGCCGGCGCGGCCAGGGCTTGGGCCGCGCCGCCCTGGTGTGTGGCCACCTCGTGGCCCCACTTCGTTCCCTTTCGGTCTTCTGGAAGCTTCGTGTAAAAATAGGACCCTGGCGTTGATTTCGTCCAATTCCGAGAATATTTCCTTACTAGGATTTCTGAAACCAAAAACAACAGAAAACAGCAACTGGCACTTCGGCATCTTGTTAATAGGTGAGTGCCGGAAAATGTATAATAATGCTGTAAAGTATGTATAAAACATTGAAGTATTGTCATAAAAGTAGCATGGAACATAAGAAATTATAGATACGTTCGAGACGTATCAGCCGCCGCCGCCAATCCCATCTCGGGGGATTCAGGAGATCGCCTCCGGCACCCTGCCGGAGAGGGGAATCATCACCGGAGGGCTCTACATCACCATGCCCGCCGGACTGATGCGTGAGTAGTTCATCCTTGGACTATGGGTCCATAGCATTAGCTAGATGGTTGTCTTCTCCTCTTGTGCTATCATGTTTAGATCTTGTGAGCTGCCTAACATGATCAAGATCATCTATTTGTAATGCTACATGTTGTGTTTGGTGCGATCCGATGAATATAGAATATTATGTCAAGTTGATTATCAATCTATCATATATGTGTTGTTTATGTTCTTGCATGCTCTCCGTTGCTAGTAGAGGCTCTGGCCAAGTTGATACTTGTAACTCCAAGAGGGAGTATTTATGCTCGATAGTGGGTTCATGCCTCCATTGAATCTGGGACAGTGACAGAAAGTTCTAAGGTTGTGGATGTGCTGTTGCTACTAGGGATAAAACATCAATGCTTTGTCTAAGGATATTTGTGTTGATTACATTACGCACCATACTTAATGCAATTTTCTGTTGTTTGCAACTTAATACTGGAAGGGGTGCGGATGCTAACCTGATCGAAGGTGGACTATTTAGGCATAGATGCATGCTGGATGGCGGTCTATGTTCTTTGTCGTAATGCCCTGATTAAATCTCATAGTGATCATCATGATATGTATATGAATCTTTATTTGTCAATTTCCCACCTATAATTTGTTCACCCAACATGTTATTTATCTTATTGGAGAGACACCACTAGTGAACTGTGGACCCCGGTCCATTCTTTTACATCTGAAATACAATCTACTGCAATCTTTGTTCTCTGTTGTTCTTTGCAAACAAACATCATTCTCCACACCATACGTTTAATCCTTTGTTTTCAGCAAGCCGGTGAGATTGACAACCTCACTGTTACGTTGGGGCAAAGTATTTTGATTGTGTTGTGCAGGTTCCACGTTGGCGCCGGAATCACTGGTGTTGTGCCGCACTACACTCCTCCACCAACAGCCTTCACGTGGCCCTTGACTCCTACTGGTTCGATAACCTTGGTTTCTTTCCGAGGGAAAACTTACTGCTGTGCGCATCACACCTTCCTCTTGGGGTTCCCAACGGACGTGTGCTTCACGCGACATCATTAACCGCTTGGTGGTGCTGAAGAAAAAGAATCTGAGAGATCTGATCCTCCGAGAAGCTCATGAGTCTCCTCTATCTATTCATCCTGGAAGCACAAAGATGTATCAGGATCTTCGCCAAAGATTCTGGTGGACCCGGATGAAAAGAGAAATCGCTCGCTTTGTAGCTGAATGCGACGAGGGTGCTCCTCGTGCCCTCCGATAGGGGCTTAGGGTTGATAGAATCCTGCAAGCTGACACGAGACATCGGTACGACAAGCGGGAGAGCGATTTACCCAGGTTCGGGGCCCTCGATGAGGTGAAACCCTTACGTCCTGCCTGGTCTGTTCTTTGATTATGATGAAAACAGGTTACAATGGGGTGCCGAATAGTTCGGCTGTGATCTCGTCGAGATGCTAGCTGCTAGGGTAACCTAGTTCTAAGCTTCTGCTGGCTATTGTTACTAAGATTGATTGTCCTCTTCGGCAGCCCCTCTCCTGGCCTTTATATAGGAGGCCAGGTCTCAAGGGTCCTAACCGAGGACGACTAGGTTTACAATAGTTTAGATCCAATCTTTCCTTGTTTGTTCGCTTCCTCGTCTTGCCCATCAAGGAATCTTCTGATGCACCGACCTAGTGGCCCATCTCGCCTTCTGGTAGCTTCATGGGCCTCCAACTTGTCAATACCAGATAGGGCAATACTGGTTACCCGAAGGGTAATGCCCACGTCAGTAGCCCCCGAGTGTCTAGCCGAAAATAATTCGGGTAGAGACTAATGCATGTTTTCTCCTGACATTCTTCTCCTTCATTGCTCTTGTTCACCGTGATTATGCTTCATCTCCTTCTTATCGGGTGCGCTCCCGATGGGAGTAGCCCCCGAGTCTAGGTACGGATGCTTGCAGTCCGTGCATAGACTCAAGTTGTACTACTCGAATACTTTCCTCTGCCGAGGTCTTCATATCCGATATATTTTCTTTATGCAAAGGATAATGATTAACGTGCCCAACTGTTGTTTGGTTAACTGCCGATGGCAAAACACCGTTACCCTACACAGAATCAAGTCCCCGGGCATGATCCTGGAGTGCGAAAAATTTCTATCAGGTATGCATCACGAGCTCCCGATGGGAGTAACAGCCCCCGAGTATCTGGGTGCGAGCGCTTTGCAACCGAGTGCTGACTCAAACCTTCTTTCTTCGACTGCTCATTCTGTCGAGTCCTCATTTTATCGGGTGCGCGTCAGCGCTCCCGATGGGAGTAGCCCCCGAGTCTAGGTACGGATGCTTGCAATCCGTGCATAGACTCAAGTCTTTCATCCGATGACTTTTTACGCTTCCTTCGAATGCTTTCAAATCATGACGTCATTGATGACGTGTAACTGCTGTAGGTTGATTTGACGGGTCCATCATGACGAGCTAGTCCTAGCCCTGTCCAATCAATGTTTTAGGGCTTGACCGTGTAACGACCGAGGTGGTTCCTCGATTCTCGCGCAATCGTGGGCGTAGTGGGCCGTCAGTTCTTTCCCTTCCTTAAGCGCCACGTGCTTACTCTAACTTTTCCTCAAAGTTCCCAATTTTCTCCACAGTTATCGCAGCATCTCCTCATTCTCCCTCTTCTTCCTTCTTTCGCCATTGTTGCGCCGCCGCCACAGCTTCAATCTTCCTCAGATCTCGCGATGGTGAAGAAGAGGAATACCACCGCCGCTGCTAGCTCCACCAGCGAGGGCGCCGCCGCCAAGTCCTCCTCTTCCCTTCCGAAGGAGAGCGCTCCGAACGCCCCTCCCCCAGCTCCGGCGCCGCCAGCGCCGTCGGGCTCGATAGTCAAACCTGGGGATTGGGTGGCTTCAACCGTCACCAAGCGTGATGAAAAGAGGTCTCGAAGCTTAGGATTGATATCCTCCGACGCGGGAGATGTGATTCTTCCAGGTGCGATCTCTCGGCCTGATCCTCCTGCTGGATTTTCTGTGATATTCTTATCTTTTCTTCATCGAGGCCTTTCGCTCCCCACTCATGGATTCCTCCTCCATCTCTTGCGGACGTATGAAATTCAATTATGGCAACTTACCCCCAATTCAATCCTCCATGTTGATGTGTTCATCACCCTTTGCGAGGCGTTCTTGGGTATTGAACCTCATTTCGGGCTGTGGAAGAAGATCTTCTATGTGAAAAGATACAGCAGTAGTAATGGATACTTTGTCACTGGAGGAGTAGGTTTTGTTGCTCGCTCAGAAGTTAATTACTTTAATTTCCCAATGAGAGAGTCCGTGCAAGGATGGAGGTTGAAATGGTTTTACGTTAGAGATTCTTCGTCACCCGAATGTCGACTCCCCTGCTATGCCGACGTTTCTGAAGCCAAGCCCAAGGACTCTTGGAAGAACATCCTCTCATCCGACGAAAGGGCCTCAACCGAAGAATTATTTGCTAAATTCCTTCGAATCAAAGAAGCTGACGGCCAAACTATGATTGGTACGGAGGTGGCAGCAGTTTTCCTGAAGCGCCGAATCCAACCAGTCATGGCCAGAGTTCACCCGATGTGGTTGTACTCAGGTCCAAAGGATGAGACCAGGATTAATGCTGCCGATCTATCAGAAAAAGAGTTGCTTGATGAAGTTCGTCGTCTTACTTCCTTCAACCAGGAAGATTCGATTCCGCTGATCTCTTCTTATGCTCCCCTTGACGTTGATCACCCACCATCAGGGGTACTTTCCCTTTTTCACATCTCTTATTATAGTTCCTTGCTTAGCCGACATGATTATCTTTGTTCTTACTTGTCATTCTTCTTTGCCAGATCCCTATGGCTTCTGAAAATACACATGATTCACCGGATGATACTTCTGAGGGGAAAGGCTCCTCAATCCCCATAGATTCTCATACCATCGATCAAACAGGTTTAGAGGATAATCATAATGATCCAATGAATCTTGAAGTTGCCCATGCTGATCTTCCCTCCTCAGCCGATAACACTTGTATCGCAGATGGATCAGTGCGCAACATCAACGCTGATCGTGATACTTTTGTTGATGCAGCTGCGGATGGGGTCAAAGCTTCTCCTGCGAAGAGATCAACCGGCGGCTTTGCCGATGAAGATGATCTCTTCGACATGTAAGTAGTTCCCTCCTAAAAGTTATACTGTGCCTTTTTTACCTTTCATACTCCTGTTATAATCACAGTCGACGGTTTACTTTTGCAGTGACGAAGGCTTTGTCGAGCCTCCCCCTAAAAAGGCCAAGTCTGATGCCGTTTCGCCGGTCGTGGTAGCTTCCGAAGCTTCGGCTCCTAAGGCTGCCCCCATGGCTCAAGCATCGACTGCGTCTTCCCTCTCTAAAGGGAAAGATATTTCTCCAACTGCTGCTACTGCGGCTCCTTTTTCTGTAAGTCCTCTTCTGATCTTAATACGAATTTCTTGGAGCGTGCCTTGTTTAAT
Source organism: Lolium multiflorum (assembly GCA_030979885.1). Lineage (NCBI taxonomy): Eukaryota > Viridiplantae > Streptophyta > Magnoliopsida > Poales > Poaceae > Lolium > Lolium multiflorum. The sequence continues at coordinate 225,329,433 of CM061748.1, forward strand.
TATTTTTTTTTCTTAAGGACCTGCGTGGCGTTATCTCTTCTCTGGAGATTTTCGCCTCCCGATTCACCTCTCTAGAAGCTGACAAAGTTCGGCTGCAAAAGGAAGTCGAATCTTCCTCCTCAAAACTGGATGGCGCAGTCAAGATAGCTGCTGCGGCTCGCCAAGAGATTGATTCTCTGAAGGAGGAGCTGGCCAGGCTGAAAGGGAAGCTGAAGGAGGAGGAAGCATCCAGGCTGGTGGCTGAGGCTCGAGCAGCCGAAAAGGACGAAGTCCTTCGCCAATCTTCTTTGGCCTTGCTTGGTAATCTTCAACATACTTTTGTCGGAAGACGTTCTTAAGGATTTAAACTTTATGTCAATGACTGAATTTCTTCATTCCTTTCTTATTGCAGAGGCAGCAAACATCCCTGTCGATGCCCTAGAAAGGGTTCCAAATAACTCCCCAGCGAACGCTGTGTCAACGATTCTCGCTTCTCACCAGCTTACACAAGAGCTTCTCGTGAAGGGGAAGAGTGTTCTGGCGCAGATACACTCGATGATCTTCCCCAAGATCAAGCAAGAAAAAACCCTAGGACAGCTGATCGATACCTTCGCGATTGACACCAAGGAGGCCATTGAGGTATTCAAGCGTACATCGCGCACTTTTGGTGCTGTCCTTGCCTTCCAGCTTATGATGGGTTACGGCTTTAAGGGTGACATTGAGGAAATGACTAAAGGGCTTCCAAAAGGGCAAGACGGGCAGTCTGTTGATTTGAGCACCTTTAAGGCGTCTGCTCTTACTTGTGCCCGTCAGCTCCTTGAACTGGTTTCATCAAGGAAATCATCGACTGGCCCTAGTTCATCGACTCAAACTCAGCTTCCTTGATTCTTGTAACAAACTTGTGTCTTGAGCCGATGCAAGACATTGCTCTGCCGTCAAACTCATGCTTTGTAATAAACTTCGTGCTATCATTGTTGTAGGCACACTTTTGCTTATGATATCACTTTCTTGCACTTCTCCCGATGGGAGTTATTTTGGACGTTGGGTTGTACCATATCCATTACTTTTTTATAACCAGCACTTTCTGCAGGTCTTCCCAGTACCCTCGTTTGCAGACGACTCGTCGGGTGCGCTTCCTGAAAACGATCGAATCCAGCGTATGAAAGATCGAATGACGCAGATGGAGAAGGATTTACGCAGCACTTATGCCTTAGCTGCCATCATCAATAAAAAGAGCGAGACTGCAGCCAGCGTGGAGCGGTACATTCTTGGCGAGCTGCATAAGGCTACCGAAAGTTTAAACTGTAAGTTTCTTGATCCCTTTGCCTGCTTGCTAGCAACTTCTTGTCTGAGTCTTTTACTGATTCTTTTGGCAGTCATAGCGTTGAACCCTGCGGAAGAGAACAAGCAGATACACGAGCGGGTGCGCGCTTTGACTCAGCTGTCCTCATCCGAAGAAATTTTCTGGCGGGACCATTCGAAGACCTCGGCTGTCGTCAAATTCCAGGATCGAGTGCAACAGGTCCACCAGTTCTTCGACAAGTTCTACAAGGCCATGAGGGTAGTTTGGAAAACAATGTTTCCTTTGAATGCAGTTCCCCCTACCCTTTTGACTTTGATGTCTGAATTTGGAAGTGCCAAGAAAGTTCGAGAGCTAGTAAGATCTCAAGTCCTTGCAGGGGCCAAATGCACGCTTGCCCTTGTGCTTGCTTGTTATCCTTCAGTTCACTTGCAGTCTATTGCCAGCGCAACTGGTGATTTCGAGGAGCTGTACCCGAAGGTTTTGGCTCCTGCTCATGTAATTGTCGACAGGCTTGAGGAGATGTCAGAGGTACCTGGGGAAAAAGGAAACTCCGCAAGGGTGATATAAAGGTGTAAGGTTACTTTTGTAAATTGTATCGGCTAATTCATCCGAGTGTTCGGGTTTTTTGGGCCAAAAACTTCTTATCTGGTTGGTACATGAATGTGTACTTTCACCATGCCGTTGGCAAATATTTAAAGGGACGAAGCTTAATTGCCCGTTGGATGTATGAGTATTAGTTGGTTAGCAAATCATTATGAGTGATCAGCTCGTGTTGCAGGTTTTGCTAAACCTGTTGTATGCGCAACTTTGCTTTCAACCGTTTGTAAATTTCGACAGTCATTCCCGAATTTTTCGGGTGTAATGATTCTGCCGATGAGCCCGTTGCTCTTTGATATTTCCATAAGTGAAATATCGAGCGTGGGTTGTGTGTAAGTTTTTCCAAACTCTTGCTTTCTTCGGCACTCGTAGAGGCATCTAAAGCAGAGGGAAAGGTGACGTCGTTTTAGCACTCGTAGAGGCTTTTTTGGAGCACGATCTTCTGCCCTGTACTATGTTTGCATAGTGATGGGGTTTAGAAGTTTGTAGTTACTGCAATGCTTAACAAGAATCGAAGCTTTAAGTTCTTATTAATAAAGTAAGCACGATGCTAGAGGGCGAAAAGAGGAAGGCCCTGTTTATAATGAAAGAAAAAACATAGTAAAGGCTAGTAAACTGCTTAGGCAAGGAAGGGGTTCTTCTCTTCTTCTGGCTTCTTCACCGCGTTAGTAGTTGCAGCAGCGTTGCTGGTTTCATCAAGTGTTTGAGCGGTGATTGCCATCGTCTTGCTATCTACTAGGCCTTCTGTGCCGTCAACTGCCGAGCCCTTTGCTGCCGAAGCTTCTGCTGCAGAAGCCTCAGCTGCCGATGCTTCAGCTGCCGATGCTTTAAGGGCGAGAGCGGCTGGCTTCTTCTTGGTTCCCCTGCCATCTTTTTCTTCCTTGATCTCCCGTAAGGACAGCTTAGGCGGAGGGCCGACAATTTCTCGCTGTGGCCCAAACTTTGCAGCAATCCTCTGGAAGTCGCGATCACAATTGTCCGAGCGTGAAAAACTTCCATAGACTGTGATGTTTGTCCCCTTGTTCCCAGGCATTTTCAGCTTGAGGTATGCATAATGCGGCACAGCCATGAACTTGGCATAAGCTGGTCTCCCGAGTATAGCGTGATACTGTGATTCCCAGTTCACTACTTCAAACTCGATTTTCTCCTTCCTGAAATTATCGGCTCTACCGAAGATAACATTCAGGTAAGCTTTGCCAAGAGAGTGGCCCGGTGCGGTTGGGAGGATCCCGTGGAAGCAGGTGTCTGTTTCTTCCAGCATGCTCATGGTGATCCCCATACTCCTGATTGTGTCGACGAATATCAGGTTTAGCCCGCTTCCGCCATCCATAAATACTTTGCTCATCTTGAACCCCCCAATTTGTGCTTCGACTACCAGGGCAGCATGTCCTGGTTTTGGTATGGTCATCGGATGATCTGCTCGGCTGAACGTAATGCTCTGAGAAGACCAGTCGACGTACTCGGGGATGTTTGCCATGATGCTTTCTGCCAAATTGATCTCTCGGGTGAGCTTCTTCATCTCTCTTCTTGAAACACCTGTCCTGTGGATCATGCTCATCTGCCCACGTGGTGGTGGGAATGCCTCGTTGGGTTGAGCCTGCTGGACTTGATGCTGCGGTGGAGGTGGGGGTGGTGGTGGTAGCTGTTGCTGGCCTGACTGCTGGATGAGTTTGTGCATGTCAAGGAACTGCCGACAGTCCCTGAGCAAGTGACTCGACTTCGTTTTGCCATCTTTGGAGTCGACATACGAATGCAGGTAACAAGGGGCGTTGACCTGCTCGGCGTAGGGTAGTTCGGGAGTCCTCTGCTGTCGTGGTTTATAATTACCACGGTTCCCAGAGTTGTTCCGGTTACCATCGTGCCTGTCGTCTCGATCGTCTTGCCGATCGGCATACCCTGCTGCTACCAGATTGTTATCATCGTAGTTGCGGTTTTTCCTCCTCTTGTGACGATCCCTTCGGCCACCCGAGTCGTGCTTCGGCTGGTCATCGTCTTCATCATCACTGCGCTGCCGTGGCCTTCGTACGTTGTCTTCACCATCAGCCCAGCTGTTGGCAATTTCCATTAACTTGGTTATGGTTTTTGGCTTTTTGCGCCCGAGTTCTTCTATGTAACTTTCCCGCTGAACGCCGTCGCTGAAAGCGTCGATTGCTCTGTCGACAGATACGTCTTCAGCAGCATTCAAAAGCTTTGTGAATCTCCCGATATACGAACGCATCGACTCCTTCTGCTTCTGCCGACAACTTCGTAGCTCTTCGATTCCAACGGGCCTCTTGTATGTTGCTTGGAAGTTGGCGACGAAGGCGTCTACTAGGTCGTCCCATGATTTGACAGAACCTTTCGGCAGCCCCCGTAGCCAGGCCCGTGCTGAATCCTTCAAGTAAAGTTGTAAGCATTGCATTGCCGCTATCTGGTTTCCTTTGTGCAAGATCACTGTCTGCAGGTAGTCATCTATCCAAGATCTTGGTTCTTGCTGCCCATCGTACTTGGCAGCGTCGGTAAGGGTAGGCTTAAACTTTTTAGGCGGCATTGCTTCGCGTATCTTGTAACTTAGACAGTCGGCTCCCCTGAGCTCGCCGTCGTACTCCTGGTCTTCATCCGAAGAATCGCTATCGTCGTCTTTCCTAGTGGCGCGTCGTCGCCTTGCTTTGTCGATCCTGCTCTGGGTGATCTCGTCCCGAGCATCTCTTGCATGATGTTTTGACCCACTGCCTTGGACCATAGTTTTTTCCTTCTGCGGGACCAGGTTGTTTCCTAATATCGCGAGACTTTCGAGAGCACCTCGGTGAGCTTGAGCCATAGATCCTTCGGGGCGCTGATTGATGAGGTAAGCGGCGAGGTTGGCCGTTGCTGCTGCAATGGTTTTTGGCCGTGGCATGCCCGCAGTATCCGTGGTCATAAAGGATTTAGTCAGATTCGATGTTATCTCTCTGGCGTCATCTTCTGAAAGCCTGGACATCCTCGACCGATGCTTGCCCGCTCCCTGAGTGTTTCGGGAGGCGCTCCCTTGCGAACCCCTTCGCCTTTCACTGGATCGATCTGCCGCAGATAGGCGCCTTTCGAGGGTGGCTTGTTCTTTCGACAAGTGCTCTCGGTTTTTCTCCAGTATGGAGCGGTAAGCATTGAGGGTTCCGACCGAAGTCCCTGCGGGGAGCGGTGTGTTGTTGAGTACTGCTGCCCTTGCTGCCGCCCACTCCTCGTCCGCGATGGTATAATCACTATCGCGGTTGCTGGCGCTGTTCTCAAAACTTCCCCTCTGCTGGAGCGGGGGTATGGTCCTCGTCTCCTCTGCGCCTTGTGTTCCCTGTGTTGTTGGCGACATAGACCTGATGGCGTGCCGCCCTTTGGGTGGTTCGCTGGATGGTGCTGTCGATACTATCTTCTCCCGACGAATACTGGGCGTTGCAGATGAACGGCGTGTCGGTGGATCCCAGTCCGTGCCTGGTGTCGCAGTTCAGGCAATAGTACGAGGTCAGTTTCGAAGACGAGGAGTCGTCCGACCCTACTGACATAGAGGATACTGAACGAGGAGCTGATGGCACGGGGGAGCACGTTGATCCCGTCAGGTCAACCGACAGATCGAGTGAAGATGATGCGCTTGAACTCGTCGATCCGGAAGCGGGGGATTCCAGCAGTTGAAGGATTCCTTCTGCGTTGACGTTGTAGTGGACGCTGCCGAAGGTCATCTCCACGTTCCCTTGTAGATCCGAAAAGTTTGAACGGGAGGAATCGCTGTGTGGAGTAAACTCATAGGAGCCGAATCGAATCGGACTTCCCAGGATGGGCGACGATGGTGTCGACGAGGTTGCTGATGAAGTTGCTGGCGAATTTGCTGGCGAAGTTGCCGGCGAGTTTGCCGATGAAGCTGCTGATGTCATGATTGGATCTGCCGATGCCCTGCCTTGCGCCGACAGGCTTCCCACAGACGGCGCCAATTGTCGAGGGTGCTCCTCGGCAATGCCCTCCGATAGGGGCTTAGGGTTGATAGAATCCTGCAAGCTGACACGAGACATCGGTACACGACAAGCGGGGAGCGATTTACCCAGGTTCGGGGCCCTCGATGAGGTGAAACCCTTACGTCCTGCCTGTTTGTTCTTTGATTATGATGAAAACAGGTTACAATGGGGTGCCGAATAGTTCGGCTGTGATCTCGTCGAGATGCTAGCTGCTAGGGTAACCTAGTTCTAAGCTTCTGCTGGCTATTGTTACTAAGATTGATTGTCCTCTTCGGCAGCCCCTCTCCTGGCCTTTATATAGGAGGCCAGGTCTCAAGGGTCCTAACCGAGGACGACTAGGTTTACAATAGTTTAGATCCAATCTTTCCTTGTTTGTTCGCTTCCTCGTCTTGCCCATCAAGGAATCTTCTGATGCACCGACCTAGTGGCCCATCTCGCCTTCTGGTAGCTTCATGGGCCTCCAACTTGTCAATACCAGATAGGGCAATACTGGTTACCCGAAGGGTAATGCCCACGTCAGCGACATTTGTCGTCGTGTAAAAGCTGAGCATCAAAGACCGGCTGGTACTCTTCAACTTCTATCTACTCCTGAATGGAAATGGGATGAAATTGGCATGGATTTCATTACCGGACTTCCCAAAACTCCAAAGGGAAATGATGCCATATGGGTAGTGGTGGATCGTCTATCCAAGGTTGCTCACTTCCTTCCTGTTCGGGAAAGTATTCGTGCTAGTCAACTAGCGGATCTCTACATATCCCGGATAGTCTCTCTTCACGGTGTTCCGAAGAAGATCATTTTTGATCGTGGAAGCTTGTTTACCTCAAAATTCTGGGAAAGCCTGCAACAATCCATGGGAACAAATCTTTCCTTCAGCACAGCTTATCATCCTCAAACCGGTGGTCAAACCGAGAGGGTGAATCAAATCCTTGAAGACATGCTCAGGGCCTGTGTTATATCCTTTGGCAAGAATTGGGAAAAGTGCCTCCCATTTGCTGAATTCTCCTATAACAACAGTTTCCAATCTAGCCTGGGCATGGCACCTTTTGAAGCTCTTTATGGACGGAAATGTCGAACCCCTCTGAATTGGTCAGAAACCGGTGAAAGACAGTTCTTTGGACCGGACATGATCAAAGAAGCAGAAGATCAAGTTGGCATTATCCGAGAACGTTTGAAAGCTGCTCAGTCTCGTCAAAAGAGCAATTATGATCGTCATCATCAAGAAGTTCGCTATGAAGTTGGCGAGCAAGCTTATCTTCGAGTCACTCCTTTAAGAGGTGTCCATCGTTTCGGTATAAAAGGCAAACTAGCTCCTCGCTATGTTGGTCCTTTCCGCATCCTTGCTAAACGAGGTGCACTTGCTTACAAGTTGGAACTCCCTCCAACTTTTCCTGAAGTTCATGACGTCTTCCATGTCTCCCAACTCAAACGTTGCTTCAAAGATCCCATCCGTGGTGTTGACCACGAGACGATCTCCAACGTATCTATAATTTCGATGTTCCATGCTAGTTTTATGACAATACCTACATGTTTTGCTCACACTTTATAATGATTCTATGCATTTTCCGGACTAACCTATTAAAAAGATGCCGAGGTGCCGTTCTGTGCTGTTTTTGGTTCCAGAAAGGCTGTTCGGGCAATATTCTCGGAATTCGACGAAACAAAAGCCAACCATCTTATTTTACTGGGACGGACCCGGAACACCGAAGGAGAGACGGAGAGGAGGCCCAGGGCCTCCAGACCACAGGGCGGCGCGGCCTAGGAGGGGGCGCGCCCAGGTGTGGTGTGGGCCCCCCAGGCACCCCCTTGCGCCGCCTCTTCGCCTATAAAATCCTTCGCGACGTAAAAACCCTACACCAATCGACGAAACTCCAGAAAGACTCCGGACGCCACCGCCATCGCGAAACTCCGTTTCGGGGACAAAGTCTCTGTTCCGCACGCCGCCGGATGGGGAATTGCCCCGAATCCATCTCCATCGACACCACCGCCATCTTCATCGCCGTTGCTGTCTCCCATGATGAGGAGGGAGTAGTTCTCCCCGAGGCTGAGGGCTCTACCGGTAGCTATGTGGTTCATCTCTCTCTCCCATGGTGTGATCTTTATGTGATCATGAGCTTTGTATCACTATGAATCTATGTGCTACTCTAGTGATGTTATTAAAGTAGTCTATTCCTCCTCCATGATGTAATGTTGACAGTGTGTGCATCATGTAGTACTTGGCGTAGGTTATGATTGTAATCTCTTGTAGATTATGAAGTTAACTATTACTATGATAGTATTGATGCGATCTATTCCCCCTTTCATAGCTATTGTTGACAGTGTGTATGCTATGTTAGTACTCGGTCTAAATTGCAACGGTCTATTATGCACTCTAGAGGTTACTTTAATATGAACTCCGAATGTTGTGGAGCTTGTTTACTCCGGCTTGAGGTGTGCTCTTGTAGCCCTACACAATGAATGGTGTTTGGTATCCAACAAGAGAGTGTTTGATAGTAGCACAAGTGAGGAGAAGTTATTTATTTACTATGTGATCAATGTTGAGAGTAGCCACTAGTGAAAGTAGGATCCCTAGGCCTTGTTTCCAAATACTGCAAACACCGCTTATTTACTGTCTTACTGCATGTTTACTTGTTGCCATATTTATTTCAGATTGTTATTACCACTCATATTCATCCATATCACTTGCATTTTACTATCTCTTCGCCAAACTAGTGCACCTATACATCTGACAAGTGTATTAGGTGTGTTGGGACACAAGAGACTTCTTGTATCTTAATTGCAGGGTTGCTTGAGAGGAATATCTTTGACCTCTACCTCCTGAGTTCGATAAACCTTGGGTGATTCACTTAAGGGAAACTTGCTGCTGTTCTACAAACTTCTGCTCTTGGAGGCCCAACACCGTCTACAAGAATAGAAGCACACGTAGACATCAAGCTATTTTCTGGCGTTGCCGGGGAGGTAAGGTAAAAGGTATTCACATCCTCCGACTACTAAGCTATTTCCTAGCACTGTTGCCGGTGTGTGAGTGCTCGAAGCTATCTCCTTTATATTCTGCAATTTTATCTTTTTGTCTCTTGTTTTTATTTCACTAGTTAGGCTTAATGGAAAACAACAAAAAAATTAGAGATCTTTATGAACTTTATCTTGAGTTAGGACATGAGGTGTTTGAAGAGAAAATTAAAAAACCCATGGAACTTTGTTTGCAAAATAGTTGTAGCAATGTTTTTAGCATGAACTCTTTGAACACTATTATTGCTAAGGCTATGGAAGAATTTAAGCTTGGGGAGGTCGGTTTTGATGAAAATGATCTCTTTAGTCCTCCGGGTATGGAAGAGAAAGTTTATGTTGATATGCCTCCTATATATGATGTTTGCAATGATGAATATGATATTTTCAATCCATCTACTATTCAGGATAAAATTCATTATGATTATTCTATGCCTCCAATTTATGATGATTATAATGATGGATGTGATAGTTTTACTCTCACTATTACTAATAAAATTGATTATGCTTATGTGGAGAGTAATGATACTTTTATGCATGTGGATAAAAATGCTTTATGTGATAGTTATATTGTTGAGTTTGTTCATGATGCTACTGGAAATTATTATGAGAGAGGAAAATATGGTTGTAGAAATTTTCATGGTACTAAAACACCTCTCTATTGGCTGAAAATTTTGAAGTTACTCGTGTTTTATCTTCCTATGCTTGTCACTTTGTTCTTCATGAATTTATTTGTGTACAAGATTCCTATGCATAGGAACCGGGTTAGACTTAAAAGTGTTTTGAATTTGTTTTTTGATGCTCTTTTTTGCTTCAACTCTTATTTCTTGCGAGAACATCATTAAAATTACTGAGCCCATCTTAATGGCTATAAAGAAAGCACGTCTTGGGAGATAACCCATGTGTTTATTTTGCTACTGTTTTGTTGTGTCTTGGAAGTTGTTACTACTGTAGCAACCTCTTCTTATCTTTATTTTCTTGCATTGTTGTGCCAAGTAAAGTCTCTAATAGAAGGTTGATACTAGATTTGGATTTCTGCGCAGAAACAGATTTGCTGTTTGTCACGAATTCACGTCCTTATCTTTGTAGAAGAATCAAAATAATCTGCCAATTTTCATGCGTGATCCTCAGATATGTACGCAACTTTCATTAGTTTTGAGTTTTTTCATCTGAGCCTGTTAAGTGCCTCAGAAAAATTCGTCTTTACGGACTGTTCTGTTTTGACAGATTCTGCCTTTTTATTTCACATTGCCTCTTTTACTGTGTTGAGTGGATTTCTTTGTTCCATTAACTTTCAGTAGCCTTGGATAATGTCCAGAAGTGTTAAGAATGATTGTGTCCTCTCTGAACATCTGAATTTTTATTATGCACTAACCCTCTAATGAGTTTGCTTAAAGTTTGGTGTGGAGGAAGTTTTCAAGGGTCAAGAGAAGAGGATGATACAATATGATCAAGAAGAGTGAAAAGTCTAAGCTTGGGGATGCCCCCGTGGTTCATCCCTGCATATTTCAAGAAGACTCAAGCATCTAAGCTTGGGGATGCCCAAGGCATCCCCTTCTTCATCGACAACTTATCAGGTCACTTCTAGTGAAACTATATTTTTATTCCGTCACATCTTATGTACTTTACTTGGAGCGTCTGTGTGCTTTTATTTTCGTTTTGTTATTTTCATTCTCTGAATAAGATCGGATCCTAAACATCCTTGTGTGGGAGAGAGACACGCTCCGCTTTTTCATATGAACACTAGTGTTCTTCGTTTTTACTTTTAATGTTCAATGGCGAAAGTTGATCGCTTCACTTATTATTATTTGGTTGGAAACATAAAATGCTTCATATGGTAATTGGTATATTGTCTTGAATAATTTGATACTTGGCAATTCTTTTAAGCTCTCATGGATCATGTTTAAGCTCTTGCATCATGTAGTTTAAATCTATTAGTGGGGAACTACCGCAGAGCTTGTTGAAATTTGGTTTGCATGATTGGTCTCTCTAAGTTCTAGATATTTTCTGGTAAAAGTGTTTGAACAACAAGGAAGACAGTGTAGAGTCTTATAATGCTTGCAATATGTTCTTGTGTAAGTTTTGCTGTACCTGTTCATACTTGTGTTTGCTTCAAACGACCTTGCTAGCCAAAGCCTTGTACTGAGAGGAAATGCTTCTCGTGCATCCGAACACCTTGAGCCAAAACCCATGCCATTTGTGTCCACCATAACTACCTATATGTGGTATTTTTCCGCCATTCCAAAGTAAATTGCTTGCGTGCTACCTTTAAAATTTCATTCCTTTGTCTTTACAATACATAGCTCATGGGAAAATAGCTTAAAAACTATTGTGGTGATGAATATGTAGCTATGTATCTTAGTTCTTATAAGTTGCTTGTTGAGCGGTAACCATGTTTCTGGGGACGCCATCAACTTTTTACACCTTTGTTGAATATCATGTGAGTTGCTATGCATGTTCGTCTTGTCTGAAGTAAGGGTGATTTATCATGATCAAATGGTTTGAGTATGCATATTGTTAGAGAAGAACATTGGGCCGCTAACCAAAGCCATGTATCATGGTGGAAGTTTTCAGTTTGGACATTAATCCTCAATCTCTTATGAGAATATTATCTGTTGTTGAATGCTTATGCATTAAAGAGGAGTCCATTATCTGTTTTCTATGTTGTCCCGGTATGGATGTCCACAAGTTGAGATCTATCAAAAATGAGAAATCAAATGCGATTTATCTCCTTGGACCTTTGTACAGGCGGCATAGAGGTACCCCTTTGTGACACTTGGTTGAAACATATGTTATGCAATGATAATCCATGTAAATCCAACCTAATTAGGACAAGGTGCGAGCACTAATGGTATTCTATGCATGAGGCTTGCAACTTATAGGAAGTTTTATGCATAACACATATGAAATATTACTACCGTTGACAAAATTGTTTCTATGTTTTCAAAATAAAAGCTCTAGCACAAAAATAGTAATCCATGCTTCCCTCTGCGAAGGGCCTTTCTTTTACTTTATGTTGAGTCAGTTTACCTACTTCTTTCTATCTTAGAATCAAACACTTGTGTCAACTGTGTGCATTGATTCTTACATGTTTACTTATTGCACTTGTTATATTTTTTTATGTTGACAACTATCCATGAGATATACATGTTGAAAGTTGAAAGCAATTGCTGAAACTTAATCATCCTTTGTGTTGCTTCAAAACCTTCTACTAAGAATCTGTTGCTTTATGAGTTAACTCTTATGCAAGTCTTTCGATACTTGTCTTGAAAGTACTATTCATGAAAAGTCTTTGCTATGTGATTCAGTTGTTTAATCATCAACTTTACCATTGCTTTGAATCACTTCATTCATCTCATATGCTTTACAATATTGTTGATCAAGATTATGTTGGTAGCATGTCACTTCACAAATTATTCTTTTTATCGTTTACCTACTCGAGGGCGAGTAGGAACTAAGCTTGGGGATGCTTGATACGTCTCCAACGTATCTATAATTTCTGATGTTCCATGCTAGTTTTATGACAATACCTACATGTTTTGCTCACACTTTATAATGATTCTATGCATTTTCCGGGACTAACCTATTAACAAGATGCCGAGGTGCCAGTTCATGTTTTCTGCTGTTTTTGTTCCAGAAAGGCTGTTCGGGCAATATTCTCGGAATTCGACGAAACAAAAGCCAAACATCTTATTTTACCGGACGGACCCGAACACCGAAGGAGAGAGAGGAGGCCCGGGCCTCCAGACCACGGGCGGCGCGGCCTAGGGAGGGGTGCGCCCGGTGTGGTGTGGGCCCCCAGCACCCCCTTGCGCCGCCTCTTCGCCTATAAGATCCTTCGCGACGTAAAAACCCTACACCAATCGACGAAACTCCAGAAAGACTCCAGGGACGCCACCGCCATCGCGAAACTCCATTTCGGGGGACAGAAGTCTCTGTTCCGGCATGCCGCCGGGACGGGAATTGCCCCCGGAATTCATCTCCATCGACACGACCGCCATCTTCATCGCCGCTGCTGTCTCCGATGATGAGGAGGAGTAGTTCCCCCGAGGCTGAGGGCTCTACCGGTAGCTATGTGGTTCATCTCTCTCTCCCATGATGTGATCTTTATGTGATCATGAGCTTTGTATCACTATTAATCTATGTGCTACGCTAGTGATGTTATTAAAGTAGTCTATTCCTCCTCCATGATATAATGTTGACAGTGTGTGCATCATGTAGTACTCTGCGTAGGTTATGATTGTAATCTCTTGTAGATTATGAAGTTAACTATTACTATGATAGTATTGATGCGATCTATTCCCCCTTTCGTAGCTATTGTTGACAGTGTGTATGCTATGTTAGTACACGGTCTAAATTGCAACGGTCTATTATGCACTCTAGAGGTTACTTTAATATGAACTCCGAATGTTGTGGAGCTTGTTTACTCTGGCTTGAGGTGTGCTCTTGTAGCCCTACACAATGAATGATGTTTGTTATCCAACAAGAGCGTGTTTGATAGTAGCACAAGTGAGGAGAAGTTATTTATTTATTATGTGATGAATGTTGAGAGTAGCCACTAGTGAAAGTAGGATCCCTAGGCCTTCTTTCCAAATACTGCAAACATCGCTTATTTACTGTTCTACTGCATGTTTACTTGCTGCCATATTTATTTCAGATTGTTATTACCACTCATATTCATCCATATCACTTGCATTTTACTATCTCTTCGCCGAACTAGTGCACCTATACATCTGACAAGTGTATTAGGTGTGTTGGGGACACAAGAGACTTCTTGTATCTTAATTGCAGGGTTGGTTGAGAGGAATATCTTTGACCTCTACCTCCCTGAGTTCGATAAACCTTGGGTGATTCACTTAAGGGAAACTTGCTGCTGTTCTACAAACCTCTGCTCTTGGAGGCCCAACACTGTCTACAAGAATAGAAGCACACGTAGACATCAGACACTTGATCTCCAGGAGGATCTAACCTATCGAGAGTATCCTGTCCGTATCCTTGATGAAGCTGAGCGTAAGACTCGGCGTCAAACCATCAAATTCCTGAAAGTTCAGTGGTCTCATCACTCTGAGTCAGAAGCAACCTGGGAACGAGAAGATCGTCTCCGATCTGAGTACCCTGCCTTCTTTTCTAAAACTTAGGAATCTCGGGGACGAGATTCTTGTAAGGGGGGTAGAGTTGTAACATCCCAAACTTTGTTTAATAAATAAATGATGGTTTGTTCATAAGCATGCATGCATTTGCATTTAATTTGAGACAGTCTTGCACCAAAATGGTTTGAAACCAGGTTGCAAATGTTGTAGTTTGTCCTATTTAAAATTTGATGCAAAAAGCCCCATAAAATTTGGCTCAAAACACCCCAAAAATCCTAATTTGTGCCATGTTTTAATTTTTTCCAAAGAAACCCCAGAAGTACAGGGGGGTTTTCGCAAAATTCCCCTGTCTTCTTCTCCACGCAGGCAGCTGCCTGGCGCTGCCGCGGCCGTCGATGGCGCCGGCGGCCCGGATGCCTCCCGCCGCCCCCGGCGGCTTATAAAGCGCCGCCGCGCCAGGGGAGAACCCCCATTTCGCCACCGCCCCTCCTCCCCTCCCCTTCTCTGCAAGCCGGAGGAAACCCTAGCCCCGGCCAACTCGCCGTCGCCGCCGTTCTGCGCCTCCCCGCGCCCAGCCGACGCCACCAGGAGCTCCGCCGCGACGCCGTAGACCTCCTCCACCAAGCGGCTGCCGCCGGAGAGCCCCCTACCGCGCCAATCGGGCGACGTCCGCAACTCCGGCCACCGAATCTCACTGGCGTTCCGAGCCTCCCCGGCCACCGCCGTCACCTCCAGATGCATCAGGGTGAGCAGGCGGTTCTTCCCATGCCCTTGGCCCGCTCCCTCTCGCTCTCTAGCGCCGCCGCCACGCACCACCTGCCCGGCCGCCGTCGGACGTCGTCGCCGGCGACGCTCCGGCGAAAATTGGCGGGCGGCGCCGCCACCAAACTGTCCAGCGCTACGCGCTGCGTCGATTGCCCCCGCGCACGCGCCCGATTTTTGTCCCGAGTCGGCCAATTGCTGCGGCATCTGCGAGCTCAAGATCGTGCTGACGTCAGCATGATGCCAGCATGATGCAATAAACATTTTTCTATTTCTGTTTAATTTCAGTAATTCATAAGTAATTCATATTAATTCAGAATATGATGTATTTTATATCAAATTGTTCAGAAATTTAAATCCTACATGTTTATGAGCATCTCATACATCATTACAACCTTTGAGCTTGCAAATGTAGTGAAACCCTAAAAGAACCCCTCTCATATGGTGGTGTTGGATGCCGGAACCCCTTTAATCTGATGATGCACCTAGGGTTTAATCAATTCCTTTAATATGACATACATCATATTGTATGCGCATTGCATTATGCCATGTCTTGAATGTTTATTTCCCTTTCCGGTGTTTGGTTCTTCGCGAATAGGATCTGAGCCGTAGTCCGACGTCAAGACCACCGAAGAACAGTACTTATCAGCTGAGAGACAAGGCAAGCCCTAGCCTGGTTCATATACGTTTTACAAATGCTTTCATTCTGGTTACTTCATATTGCATGCGATTCAACTGTCTTTTATCGATAGATAGAGTTATCCGATCTGTTGCATGTTCTACCCTTGTAGCCTCAAATCCCTGAACCACTGCTCCTAGCATAACTAGGTTTGGCATGTGTGCGTCGCGAGAGCCTTTATCCCTTTATGCTTAGCCATGCTTAGTTTGTTACGATACTACTCCGGTCTTCGGACTGGACCCTTACAATGAAATGATTCTAGTATGACAGGTTGACGTGGTAAGTGTAGAGATGTGATGTCTACGGGTGCTTCTATTCTTGTAGACAGTGTTGGGCCTCCAAGTGCAGAGGTTTGTAGAACAGCAGCAAGTTTCCCTTAAGTGGATTACCCAAGGTTTATCGAACTCAGGGAGGAAGAGGTCAAAGATATCCCTCTCAAGCAACCCTGTAATCACAAAGCAAGAAGTCTCTTGTGTCCCCAACACACCAAATACACTTGTCGGGTGTATAGGTGCACTAGTTCGACGAAGAGATAGTGAAATACAAGTAATATGGATGTATATGAGTGGTAATGGCAATCTGAATAAAATATGGCAGCGAGTAAACATGCAACAGAACAGTAAGTAAACGGTGTTTTCAGTATTGGAAACAAGGCCTAGGGATCATACTTTCACTAGTGGACACTCTCAACATTGATCGCATAATAAATACTTCTTCTCAAATGTGCTACATACACTCTTGTTTGATAATGAACATCATTGCGTAGGATTACACGAACCCTCAATGCCGGAGTTAACAAGCTCCACAATTCCATGTTCATATTTAAGTAACCTTAGAGCATAATAGATCATTGCAAAATAAACCAAGAACTAACATAGTGCACACTATGAAGGAGGAATAGATCACATCAATACTATCATAATGATAATTAACTCCACAATCTACAAGAGATCGTGATCATAGCCTACGACAAGAACCACAGGGTGCACACACTAATCACCTTTACACCAAGTAGGAGGAATAGAACTACTTTAATAACATCACATGAGTAGCACACAACTAGTAGCGATACAAAGCTCATCATATGGATCTCAATCATGTAAGGCAGCTCATGAGATCATTGTATTGAGTACAGAGAGAGATTAACCACATAGCTACGGTAGAGCCCTCAGCCCCGGGGAGAACTACTCCTCCTCATCATGGGAACAGCGATGGCGGTGAAGATGGCGGTGGAGACGGCTTCCGGGCAATTCCCGTCCGGCGGCGTGCCGAACAGAGACTTGTCCCTGAATCTTGATTTCGCGATGGCGGCGGCTCTGGAAGATTTTCTCCGTATCGTGGGTCTCCTCCGTAAGGGTTTTCGATGCAGGGGCTTTAAATAGGCGAAGAGGCGGCGCAGAGGGTCAAAGGGCGACCACACCATAGGGTGGCGCGGGCCCAGCCCGGCCGCGCCACCATGTCATCCAGGGCCCACCTCCCGCGGCCTCCTGTGTTCTGATGCTTCCGGGCAAAATAGGAACCTGGGCGTTGATTTCGTCCAATTCCGAGAATATTTCGTTACTAGGATTACTGAAACCAAAAACAGCAGAAAACAGGAACTGGCACTTCGGCATCTTGTTAATAGGTTAGTTCCGAAACGCATAAATATGACATATAATGTGTATAAAACATGTAGGTATCATCAATAAAGTAGCATGGAACATAAGAAATTATCGATACGTTGGAGACGTATCAAGATGTTGTTAAAATGATTAAAGGCTCAGACGAGAGGCCACATTGGGATGTGGTGGGTTGTTTCGTTTCTGCCGACCCTAGGAACCGAGTTCTCGCCTCTTGAACCAAGACTGAGCGTACAACCACACGAGGCCCTATTATGGTACCCTCTCGACTCACTAACTTGCCTAGTCAATTCCATGAGTCACATAGTTTGCGCTTTACCTGGACATATGCATTGCATTTTGCTTGGGGGAAAAGGTACATAACAGGTAGGTAAGCGTGGTCGTGGTGGCTGGGGGTTGCGGCCTCTGGGGAAACCCACCTCGCCTCACATCGTTAAGGACCGACTTCGGGACTTGACCCATTACAGCGGAACAATCCTTAGCGCGTGACTCATGGTCTAGGCGACAACAAGGTAAAGGTCGTGGTCAACCACCCTCTGCCGGCTTTCCAAGAAAGAGAGCTAGTATATATTGGCATTAAGAGTCGGTTGGCACGTGTGGATAAAATTGTGCACCCCTGCAGGTTTAAATCTTTTCGAAAAGCCGTGTCCACGGTTATGGACAACTTGGGAACGGACGTGGAGATCATAGAGAACATGAACCTAATCGTAAAACTTAGCAACCAATGTGTGTTTACGGATACCTTCTCCGGGTGTTGAGGGGGTGATCCGAGGATAGTGGTTCGAGATGATGAAGATTGGTGGATACAATATGATGATCAATAGAGATAGAGATATCGCTCTCTTATCCCCTTTCAAAGGTTCTGAGTAGTCGAGCTTCTCCTCTCTCTTGTCTTACAAAGGAAAATTGGCTTTACGCAAAAGAAGATCTACAGAAAGCCCGCATACCCGCTTTGCTAAAAGGTTGTACTAAGTCTTGCTGAGTCCCTGTACTCAGCTTTGCATGCTTTTGTTTCAGATGAAGTTGCTACAGCCGAAGGTGGTTTCTACGTTAACATCGACGAGTAGTTTGGGGTTCCCAGGCAGCAGCCTGAGACTTATGGACTGGGACGTCGCTTTAGAATAACATTCTTTGCTTCCGTTGCTTATTGAATGTTGGGTCAGTGACCTCTGCGTGTAATAATTTGGATCTTACTCTGTTAAGAGTTGTAATATATTCTTTTGAGTCGTAGAATCACTGTTGTGTTACCAATTTCTCACTGTAGTCTCTCGAGCTCTAGGTTAGGCTTATGTCAGACGAAGATCTGATTTGTCTAACACTCCATAACAATGCCTGATAATTCTGTTGAGCTGCTTAATAATGCCAGGAGGAATATCCAGAGAGCACATGAAGAAAATAGGCATAGAGCTCAGACAAGATCTGATCATTTGTAGCCTTCCACCATAAGCTAGGAATGTTGAAGTGGCCACAAGTCTTCTTTCCAACCTATCCACCAAAGGCATTAAATCTTGAATTTTAGGCCTAGTTGTTCCCAGTGGTAGTCCCAAGTATGTAAAAGGCATGCTTTGCACAGAACATCCAAATTCTGTTGCCAAATCATTTGTCTGCTCCTCAGGGATATTTATTGGGAGAAGGCAAGATTTGTGATAATTAACATATAGTCTAGTAGATTTACTGAAATTATTCAAAGCCTCTTTAAGAATCCCCAATTGATTTGTATTAGCTTGCATAATCAGCAGAGTATCATCAGCATACTGCAATATTGGAAAGTCTGGATCCCCAGTTATAATAGGCAGCTGTAATAGCTCATTCTAGAGCAAATCATTTACCATTGACTGTAGCACATCACCTCCAAGTACATATAAAAGAGGGGAAAGTGGATCCCCTTGCCTGACTCCTCTCTTGCATTTGAACTGTTTACCAGGTACTCCATTTAAAAGGACAGAAGATGATCAAGAAGACAGAAATTCCATGACCCATCTTATCCACATTTCAGTAAAAGCTTTACATCTCAAAATTTGTATCAAAGCTTCATGCTCTATAGTATCAAAAGCTTTCTCAAAATCTAGCTTCAAAATAATGCAAGGGGCACCAGAAGATTTACACTGAAAAATATATTCAAAAGCCCATGCCACACAATCATATATAGTTCTACTTTTGATGAAGCCATATTGATTCTTATGAATACACTGAGGAATGACCTCCTGCAATCTACCAGCTGCCATCTTTGTAAGGAATTTTAGACAACAATTTTTCAATGAAATAGGCCTGTAATCATTGATCTTTTCAGGACTGTGACATTTAGGAATCAGTGTAATATATGATGTGTTGATACTTTCCAAATATGTATGATTTGCATAGAAATGCTCAGCCAATTTATAAAAGCTCTCCTTGATGATATGCCAGCATTTTTTAAGGAATAAACCATTGAAGCCATCAGGACCTGGTGCCTTGTCAGGTGGCATTTTTGCAACCACCTTATCCATTTCTTCATGAGTAAAAGGCACTGTAAGCAGTTCCAACCCATCAACCCTGTGTAATAAAGTCCGTAGATCTAAGCACATCTCAATACCTCTCTGAGTTCCCATTCTGTCCTTATAACAATTCCATGCCACAGCTGCCATTTCAGAATGCTCAATCACTGTTCTACCATCTTCAGTTACCAAACTGACAATAGCATTTCTTTTGTATCTGATTGTTGCCATAGAATAAAAATAATTAGTGTTTTCTTCCCCCAGTTTTATCCATCTTGCAGTACACCTTTTTTTCCAATATAAGAATTGAGCATGTAGAAGCTTCTCATAATGTGCTTTAACATTTTTTCTGAAGTTATTTTCTGTGAGAAATAAAGGCCTTTCTTCCTCCAAATTATCCAAAAAAGCAATCACAATATTACATCTGACAATACTATTTTTCAATTGTGATAACTGATGTCTACGTGTTTCTATTCTTGTAGACAGTGTTGGGCCTCCAAGAGCAGAGGTTTGTAGAACAGCAAGTTTCCCTTAAGTGAATCACCCAAGGTTTATCGAACTCAGGGAGGTAGAGGTCAAAGATATTCCTCTCAAGCAACCCTGCAATTAAGATACAAGCAGTCTCTTGTGTCCCCAACACACCTCATACACTTGTCAGATGTATAGGTGCACTAGTTCGCGAAGAGATAGTAAAACACAGGTGGTATAGATGGTAGTAAACAGTAATTCCGATCTGAAATAAATATTGCAGCAAGCGAACATGTAGCAGAACTTGTTGGAAACGGTGTTTCAATGCTTAGAAACAAGGCCTAGGGATCATACTTCCACTAGTGGACACTCTCAACAATGCAATCATAATTGAATATAAATATAAGCACTTCACTATGCTATTCTGAATTACTCTCTGGCTGGATAACGAACACTAATTCACCGTGTAGGGATGCAAAAGCAAACCTTAAAGATGTATTCCCAAGTACTAATAAACACCCCACGCTGTCACTTTGAGCATTCATAGGAGGTACTAACACACCACAATTTCATAGAGACATCCAACTCAAATCATAACCCAGTGAACAAGTATTCTGTGCAATATAGCCTAAGAGACCCACACGGTGCACACACTGTCACCTTTACACACGTGGGACAAGGAGTCTCCGGAGAGCACATAAGTAAAATCCACTTGAATAGCATAACTACATCTAGATTACAAAGCTCATCATATGGATCTCAATCATGTAAGGCAGCTCATGAGATCATTGTATTGAAGTACATGAGAGAGAGATTAACCACATAGCTACCGGTAGAGCCCTTAGCCTCGAGGGACTACTCCCTCCTCATCATGGGAGACAACGGCGATGAAGATGGCGGTGGTGTCGATGGAGATGGATTCTGGGGGCAATTCCCCGTCCCGGACTTGACTTCGCGATGGCGGCGGCTGCGTAACTTTTCTCGTCCCGTGGATTATCTTTTTAGGGTTTTCGAGGCGGAGAGACTTTATAGGCGGAAGGGCAGCCTCGGAGGAGTCCTGGTGGTCCCACACCATAGGGGGCGCCCTTTGGCCGCGCCGCCCGTGGGGTGGGTCCCCCGGGCTCTCCTCTGCCTCTCCGCTCTGGAAGCTTCGTGGAAAAATAAGATTCTGGGCGTTGATTTCTTCCAATTCCGAGAATATTTCCTTTGTAGGATTTCTGAAACCAAAAACAGCAGAAAACAGGAACTGGCGCTTCGGCATCTTGTTAATAGGTTAGTGTCGGAAAATGCATAATAATGATGTAAAGTATGTATAAAACATGTGAGTATTGTCATAAAAGTAGCATGGAACATAAGAAATTATAGATACGTTTGAGACGTATCAATAACCCCACTTTCCAAACCTTCAAAGCTCCCCTTAATAACTTTAGCTTCTTTGAAAGCATAGCAGCTGCATTTTTTCCCCAGCAGTCCAAATTCCAGGTAGCTGACACACAATCCAAAAAAAACCTTTCTGTTCCACCCAATAATTTTCAAACCGAAAAATATTTGCATGAGGTATAACTGTGTCAATACTCACAACACAAGGCACATGTTCTGACGTTGGTTTAGCTAAAGGAAATACCACAGTATTTGGATAAATAGATGTCCAATTGGGAGTAGAAAAGAACCAGTCAAGCTGTACCAATAATGGGTTTTGCTGCATATTTGACCATGTATAAGATCTTCCTTTGAGAGGCAATTCCAGGAGCCCCAAATGGCTAATTAATTCATTAAAGATAAAAATATCATTCATATCCCCTCCACGCAAGTTTCTGTTATCCTGTGATCTTATGAAATTAAAGTCTCCCATGACCAGCCACAATTCATCATCGGGTATGATTAGGTTGAAAAGCCATTATATAAATTCATCTCTTAGATCACCAGTACAAGGGCCATACACACAGACCAAAGTCCATTTTTTAGCACAGTGAGCAGATTCAAATTCAATTACCACAACAAATCTTTTAACTTAAATTAAAGTTCCTTTGAAGACTGAAGAATTCCACACCACCAAAATCCCCCAGAGGCACCCACTGAGGGTGAAAAAGCAAAGTTATCAAATCTTTTTGGGCAAAAGGACCTAATGAATTTACTATCAAAAGACTCTTTTTTTGTTTCTTGAATGCATCTTCGGCCGATGGTGGAGACTTCGACTCCGCCGTCCAGCCCCCGAGCGTCTTCACCAAAAAGGGAAAACACCAGGGCTGGCGATGTTCAGACACTTGTCCTGGGGAGTTCCTCGACTCCTCTGCTAAATGATGTAACTTTCTTTATGTTGCTATTTTCAGCGACAAGATTGCTGAGCAGATCGCGCGCGAGCAAGGCATAATAGACCGACTCGACTGCCAAAATCGGCGATTTGTCAGTAAGTTTTTCCTTTGTCCTTGAGCGTATCTTGCCTTGGTTCTCTGCATGGTAACAAACTCGTATTTTGTTCCAGCAGGAAGAATGGGTGAAGTATTCAAGTTGCAAGAGGCTTAGGAGGATCGTCTTCTCGACACCCTCTCAATCCTCGAATTGCAAGGCGATCTGGCGCGCACCAATATTGTCGATGCAAGGGCTGCCTTCACGCGCCTCTTCCCTCATTTTTCCCCAAGCAGACACAGCCGCAAATCTTCTCTGAGCTTGTCAAGCGCTTCATTCCCGAGGAAGACCTTGCTTTGGCCTATCGACAAGACAATCTGAAGATTGGAGTCGAAGGGATCATTGCTCTGGTCGCTAACAACGGTCAAGAGGTCGACTGGGCAAAGGCTGGAAACCCAGGGAAGATGAACAAGGAGAAGTGGAAGGCGCTGGTGAAGGATGCCAAACCTCATTCGAAGAAGATCCTCGCCTTCCTCAGCCCAAAGCCTTACTCTTCCACTAGTACTGCCAAGACGGAGGTCAAGTAGACCATCCTGTCCCTATGTTTTTTCTTTTTTCTTCTCTTTTGAAGTTGCCGCCTTAATTATGACTTGCGATAGCTTATTACCGGCTCGATAGGAGTCGACTTTTGTAACGAACATGTAAATATCCTAATGATTAATGGAGTACCACTTTGCCGAATGATTGATGTTGAGACTTTTCTTTTTCAGTTGGTTTTTGATAACTATACCACGGCAGCTGGTCCTTCTGATGCTTCGCCTGCTACATCTCATTCAAGGAGAAATTCTATCGACGATTTTGTTGATAATTCTTCATATGCCGACCCTTTGCAAGAGTTAAATGAACTTCGACAGCAACTTCAGTCGATGAAGAGGCAAGCTGTTGTCGTTATGTACCAATCCTGAAAATCCTCGGATCGCGAGCGAGCTGCACTTCAGCAAGCATAGGAAGCTCTCAAATTGAAAGAAGATGCTGCTGCCGAGGCTTCACGTGCTTCCCAACACGAAGATTACATGCTTGACCTTATGACTGGCGCTGGTCAAGATATGTCGGGTGTGTGAAACTGGTTTTGTCCTCCCTTTAATTCCTCATACTACTTCTTACTCCTTTTCGCTTTTCTTGTTGCGTTCCAGGCTCATTTGTAGACATCACGGCTGAAGATCAACGAGTGAATGCTCGAGTCAAAATTCTTCTTCAACTCGCCCGACAAAGCGGCAAAGACTTCTCGGCGGACGTAACCTGAGTACTCGCCGGATTATGCAATTCCAAGACCGCGCGTCCCAAGTTCAAGACTTTTTGGATTCTTGCACCAATATTTTGGCCATGGTATACAAGGCGATGTTTCCTCGAAATCCTCAGCCTGCGGGTCTTCCTCAGTTGATGAACAAGTTCAAGAACGTGGAACAGATTCATTTCTTTGTAAAGGCTCAGCTGATAGCTGGTGCTAAGTTTGCTTTGATCGTGTTATAAATCTCTACCCGAAGTTGAGTGTGGACAACATTGTTGATATCTGCCACGCCAAAGTGAGGAAGAGAAAAAGGAACTTGACAAGATCAGTGACGCGTGACACCCACAGCTGAGAAAATGATCGAGGATCTTTTGCGGATGGACGCTGCTTTCTTCCGAGAGCACCACTATGCTGACGCCTTGGATGTTCCTGCTGGAGGCGAAAGAATGAGCATTGATGACTTGATATAGATGTTCCTTTTCTCTTTCTGCTGTCGCGTTATAGCTGCAAAAAGGTTTGTATGTTGCAAGAGTTGTATATATATTGTATATAAGGCAAAACTTATGTAAAGTTAAGATGATATATGTTTTTCCTTGGGTTTTTGAATGACCCTCCTTGTTGTGATTGTATTTTCTGCAAGGTTTATGATGGAACCAAGGTTTTGTATTTTGCGGGTGTCAAATATATTGATAATTTTGTCGGGTGCAAGCCCCCAAGCCTTTTTTGCGAGAGAATCATATGCAACTAATATTTTTATTTCAATCATACTATATTGCAGCTTCGCAAGCCCGCCTCCTTAAAAACCTTTCAGCCCCACTCGGTGCCCTGAAAGGAAAAGAGTGCGTCTGAAAACTTGCGAGCTATTGATGTACAATGTGTGTTTACAGAGACATTGTTCTTTGGTCTTGTAGGCGTTGAACCGTCGTAGCTATGCCATGTTCCATGGGTTCCCTTCTTCTTGCCCGATTTTTTGTCCTTCAACCAGTAGGCTCCTCATGGGATAACTTCTGTAACAATGTATGGGCCTATCCATGGGGACTCGAACTTTTCATGGCTGTCCTGGGTGAGCCGAAGAACCAGGTCGCCTACTTGAAAGGACCTTGACCGCAAACGTCGACTGTGGTAATTCTTTAGGTTTTGTTGATACGTGGTGACCCTCGACAGCACCTCGTCCCTGGCTTCGTTGAGTGCATCCACATCATCTTCCATTGCCTTCCTTGAAGTCTCTTCGTCGTATTCTGCAACTCTCGGCGAATTATGCTCTATTTCTAGCGGGAGCACCATCTCGGCTCCATGGACCAGAAAGAACGGGGTTTCTTGCGTTACTGTATTGGGAGTTGTTCGTATGCTCCAAATCACACTTGGCAACTCATTGACCCAGGTATGTCGAGCTTTTTCCAATGGTGTTAACATGCGCTTCTTGATGCCGTTGCAGATGATACCGTTTGCTTTTTCGACTTGGCCATTGGTTTGCGGGTGAGCCACTGACGCAAAGTGCAGTTTTATGCCTACCTCTTCACAGTACGCCTTGAATTCTTTGGAGGTGAAGTTGCTACCATTGTCCGTGACGATGCTGTTTGGGACACCAAATCGAAAAACTATGCCTTTGATAAAACTCACCACTGATGTTGCATCTGCCGAAGTTACTGGTACTGCTTCGATCCACTTGGTGAACTTGTCGACAGCTACCAGCAAATATACGTATCCTCCTGGCCAGGCCTTGTGTAACTTTCCCACCATGTTGAGCCCCCATTGTGCAAAGGGCCAAGATAGTGGTATTGGCATCAATTCTGCTGCCAGAGAATGAGGTTTTGCCGCGAATCTCTGACACGCATTGCACGTGCGAACTATGTCTTTTGCATCCTCTATTGCCGTTAGCCAATAAAATCCTGCTCTGAAAACTTTGGTTGCTATTGCTCGGCTGCTTGCGTGGTGGCCACATACTCCTTCGTGCACATCCTTCAGTATGACCCATCCTTCCTCGGGTCTGAGGCATCTTTGCAATACTCCCGAAATACTTTGTTTGTATAATTCCCCTTTAACCATGGTGAAGGCTTCGGATCGTCGGATGACTCGCCTTGCTTCGACCGGATCCTCGGGTGTCTCCTTTCTTGTGATGTATGCTACATAGACCTGCATCCAAGGGATTTGTATCATCATAACTTCGTGTGGATCTTCTTCATCCTCTGACATATTTGCCTCTGACTCTGCTGCAGCCCCCGAGTCTTTCTTGGGTTTCTCCTTCTTCTTCGGCTGCTTCGGTGTTTTCTTCGGCTTGGTGGATCTTTCACTTATCTCTTCCCAAAACACGCCAGGTGGTATCGGCAGGCACTGCGACCCGATATTTGCCAAAACATCGGCTTCATCGTTGCTGAGTCTGCTGATGTGGTTAACTTCACAACCGTCGAAGAGTTTTTCGAGTTCATTGTATAATTCCTTGTATGCTATCATGCTGTCGTTGACTGCGTCGCACTTGTTCATCACCTGTTGGGCCACCAACTGGGAGTCGCCAAAGATCTTTAGGCGAGTAGCACCGCACGCCTTTGCCATCTTCATCCCATGTATAAGTGCTTCATATTCTGCTTCGTTATTGGACACGTTAGAGAACGTCATCCGTGGTATGTACTTCATTTTGTCGCCCTGGGGTGACACAAGTATCACGCCTGCTCCAGCTCCCTCCAATCTCTTGGACCCGTCGAAATTCATAGTCCAGGTACTCGATAAATCCGGAGGTCCCGTATTTTGCAGCTCCATCCACTCTGCGACGAAGTATGGCAGAATCTGCGACTTTATTGCTTTTATTTTTTCATAGGTGATGTCCCGAGGGGAGAGCTCTATTCCCCAAAGGGAGACACGCCCCGTGGCTTCTGGATTGTTCAGGATGTTGGAGAGAGGTGTTTCGTTGACGACTACTATCGGATGTGCCGACAAATAGTGTCGAAGTTTCTTGCTGTTGTAAACACGCCATATGCTAACTTCTGATACTGCGGGTAACGTTGCTTTGATGGCGACAAAACTTCGCTGATGAAGTATACTGGCCGCTGTATTTTTCCTTCTTCTTCCCTTTCCACCACAAGGACCGTGCTGACCACCTGAGGTGTGGCCGTGATATATAACACGAGAGGTTCTTTTTTTCCTTTGGAGCCACCAGTATTGGGGGTGTGAGATTGTGCGCATTAGGTCTTCAAAAGCTCTGTCTGCTTCTCCATTCCACTCGAACTTTCCCCTTGCTTGATCAGCGCATAAAACGACAACGCTTTTTCTCCTAGCCTGGCGACGAATCTGCTCAAGGCTGTGACTCGTCCAGTTAGCTGTTGTATTTCCTTAAGCTTGGTTGGCTTCCCCATCGTTACAATTGCTTGAATTTTCTCCGGGTTGGCCTCGATCCCTCTTGCTGACACCAAGTATCCGAGGAGTTCTCCCGCAGGAACACCAAAGAAACATTTTGTCGGGTTTAGCTTGAGGCAAAATTTGTCGAGGTTGTCAAAGGTCTCCTTGAGATCGTCGATCAGAGACGAACTTTGCTTTGTTGTTATGACGACATCGTTGATATATACTTGGACGTTCTTGCTGATCTGAGTGGCGAGACACTTCTGCATCATCCGCTGGTAAGTGGCTCTCGCATTTTTCAACCCGAAGGGCATTGTTCTGTAACAAAACACACCTTAAGGGGTTATAAAAGCTGTTTTGACTTCATCGTCTTCTTTTAGGCGGATCTGGTTATAACCAGAATACGCATCCAGGAAGGAAAGACATTCGCAGCCTGCCGTGGAGTCGATAATTTGATCGATCCTCTTGACGGGAAAGTGATCCTTTGGACAATTTTTATTGAGACACGTGAAGTCAACGTACATGCGAAGGACATCAGTGTTTTTTCTTCGAGACTAGACCTGGGTTGGCGATCCATGTAGCCTCGGTGTGTAGCTCTCTGATGAAGTTTGCTTCTCTGCATCAATTAATCTCAGATAGCATTGCTTTGCGGTTTGGCTCGGAGAAAGGCTGCAAAGCTTGTCGGATTGGTCATGTTCGTGGATCGAAATTTAGGGGGTGCTCGGCAAGTTCCCTAGGTACTCCTGGCATGTCACCTGGACACCATGCGAAGATTTCCCAGCGCTCATGGAGGAACTCGACAAGCGCGCTTTCCTATGCGCTATCCATGTTTGTTGTGATAGCTATCGTCTTCTTAGGATCTGTCGGGTGGATCTGCACTTCCTTGGAGTTTTTGGCAGTGTCGAAAGTTTGCTCCTTAAGTGGCCTTCCTCCGTCGGGTAACACATCATAATCAATTGTTAATTTTGATGCTGCATACTCTGCTTGCATCCCGAAGGTTTCTGACATTCTGTGGAAGTCCTTGTCGCGCTTATCTGCCAGAGCGAAACTTCCCTTTACCGTGATTGGGCCCTTGGGTCCAGGGATCCTCCACAGTAGGTATGTATAATGCGGCACGCCATGAATTTGGCATAAGCGGGTCATCCCACTAAAGCATGATATTGTGACGGAAAATCTATAACTTTGAACTCCAGCTTCTCTCTTCTGTAATTCTCTCGAGTTCTGAACTGAACATCGAGATCGATCTTTCCTAGTGGATAGTTCGGCTTCTCAGGTGTAATCCCATGGAAGCGTGTGTCTATTGGTTTCAAGTTGGACAGAGATATGTTCATCTTCCTCAATGTGTCTGCGAACATGAGGTTCAAACTACTCCCTCCATCTATGAATACACGCGAAACGTCGAATCCTGCGATCACAGCTGGCAAAATCATGGCTGACTGTCCTGGCCGCAGAACTTGAGGTGGGTGGTTTGCTTGGATGAACCCGATGTCCTGTCCCGACCAATTCAGATACTCGATCGTTGGTGGCGGCATCTTCTCTGCCATGAATACTTGTCGCGAAATTACCTATTGCGCCCTATTCGAGGGCCTACCCTTCTGAATCATCGCCACCGCTCCATTTGTATCAATGTAAGGACCATTGTCCGGGTTTGCCGCCAGTTGCAGCTGATGTCGATTTTCATTGGTAATTGCGGGTGGAGGTGGAAGGTGAATCTCGCTCCTTGGCCCCTGCTGGTGTCCCCTGCTTGCTGCCTGTGCGTTGGCATGTCCCGCGTATCTGTGCAAAGCCTGGAAAGTTCGACAGTCCTTCTGGAGATGACCCGACTGTCTTTTCCCTTCTTTGTCAAGATAAAAATGCATCTGACACGGCCCGTTCAGGAGATCTTCGGGTGATATATCGTATGGCCTTTGGAACCTTGGCCTATTATTTTTCCTGTTGGAGCTTGTTGCATCTCTGTGATCATTGCGCTGCTCGCTACCTCTTTCGTACTCCTCCCGATTATTTCCTCCACTACTTCCTCGGAAACCAGCCGCTACTTGGCCGGGACAGTCGTAGTCTGAGTACTGACGAGAATATTGTCGCTTATTTTGATTGTTACTTCTCTTGCGTTCCTCCTCTGGTGACCTATGTTGTTTATTGTGCACGACATCTTCTCCATTTGCCTAGTGATTTGCTATGTTCATAAGCTCTGCAATTGTTCTCGGGTTGGACCGACCCAAATCCTCAATTAGGTCTTTCCTTTGGATCCCCCCGACAAATGCGTCGATCGCTCTTTCGTCGGATACGTTCTCCGCCGAATTTTTGATGATGTTCCAACGCTGGATGTACGTTCTCATTGGTTCACCATACTTCTGCTTGCAAGCCCTTAGTTGCTCTATAGACGCGGGTTTCTTGCACGTGGAGTGAAAATTCTTCACAAAGAAGTCCTCGAAAGTTTCCCAGTTGTCGATGGATCCCACTGGCAATTTTTTTTATCCATGATCTTGCGGCTCCACTAAGATGGACTTGGACGCTCTGAATGGCTGTTGCTCTGGTTCCACCCAACAGTTTCACTGTTTCTAAGTAGTCGATTAACGAATCTTCGGGATCTTGCAGACCATCAAACTTTTTATAACCGTCTGGCAACTTGAAACCAGAAGGAACTTTCGTCCCGTGAACTCGTCGAGTAAAGCAGGGGAGCCCGCACATATCCTCTTCATCGACTTCTGGCGAATGTTGCCTGGATCTATTTTCTCGTGCTCTATCCACTCGATCTTGAGCCTTTGTATTTCTCGCCACGTCCACTCGTGGATGATCTCGCGCCACCACGGTGGGTCGAGGACTGTATCGCCTTGGAGAACTTTCGGGTTGTGGTGTGCTTGGACTTGCGAATGCTGCTCCCATGACTCCAACTCCTGCCATAGCCATCTGATATAGTGCTTCTCTTGGTTCTCCTGCAGGTGGCCTTGATGCTAGTATATAAGCTTGAGTCGCCATATACCCAGCTTCCGGTGTTTTGGGGATGACATTCCCTCTTGTATCTATCGACATAAATGACATGTCGAGGTTCTGGATCAGTTGCTCTCGCTCGTGCTCAGGTAGGTGCGCCAAGCGAGACCTTCCCCTTGCACGTGATGCTCTGTAGTTATCTCCCGAGTTTCCTGATTGTCGACTTAGCTCCGCTCTTCGCCCGCTCGATGCAGCGGCCGCGGCTCTTCTCCGATCAACTGCAATTCTCTGCTTTTCGAGTTCTCGTCCAGCACGGGAGAGTCTATATTGGTATGCTTGCAACTCTTCAGCCGTGGCTGTGGTAGTCATCGGCTCCGTGCCATCCATGGCTCTTGACGCTCTGTCCCAAGCTTCTTGTGGAAGCTGCAACTTCTGGTGAGGATCGGTCCCGATATATTTGGTTCCCAATCCTCGCGTAAGACCAGCGGGATCGATGTATGGACTTCCCAGATCATCGAAAGCCTCTGAAGTTTCATCCTCTTGATGACTTGACTCTCCAATTGCGCATACTTGATGATATATTGGAATTTCATCTTCCTCTTCAGGGTCGGTGACACCGTCTTATAGATCGGCGAAGACCTCCCGAATAGAAGTAGATCTATCGATGAATTTGAAACTGTCGACACTCTCTGAGTCGCTGCTTATATTTGAGTGTCGGGGGGAAGACCCCGGGTAGGGGAATAGACAAGGAGCAGCTGGCTCAGGGCCAGCTGGCCCGCGGCAAAGGCCGGCTGAGGAGCAAAGGCTGCCTTGAGAGCCGGCTGGCTCAAACTCTTAGTCGGTCCGGTCATGGCCGTCTGCGCTATGGCTGGGCCGGCTTCTACATGCCATATCCGACTGGGTTTGTCTCTCCCCTGACCGGCTCGAGGCTGGCGAGCCTTGCAGGAGAAGGAACCGGAAAGGTGATCCGGGTGCAAAGGTCCATGCTGACCTCATCTCCCGTAAAGCAAGGGGCACTGTAGAGGAACAGTGCCCCGCCTCCAACAAACCGTCATGGCCGGAGCCATGACGTACTTCTACAGCGTAACGGCGCTGGCAGAGACACTTCTCCCACGACGCCGTGCACGTCTTGTCGCCGCTGACCTCGACAGAAGGACAGGCCGGCCTCAACACCTCAACGGTGCTGACGCAGGTGCCTCGGGAAGGAGCGGAAAGCCGGAGCCGGTGGAGCCGGCCAGTCGGTCATAGGGACTTCTCTGTAAAGTGCCAACGTCTATATAAGCTGCACTACCCCCTCTCGTGCGGGGGATGATCGATCACATCTCATTTCTTGTCTTAGAGCTGCTCCGGGAGAGAGACCTTCGTCTACCTTTAGCCTCCAGGAGCAGCCGGATACAACCCAAGAAGCACCATTGTACTGTGACTATCTCATATACACTCTATAGCAGGAGTAGGGGTGTTACCTCCATACGAGGGCCCCGAACCTGGGTACGTCGCTGTGTCACTCGTGCCCATACGCGCATCCGGATACCACCGGAGACCATAGCCGGAACCACCTTCTTTAGCCATCCTATGGCATATGTCGTGACGATACCACGACATTGAGTCCGTAGACGACCCGGAGGACATGCTACCGAAGATATCGGCGAGTTTTCCGCTTGAAGCAGGCCTGGTGAAGCTTGATGGCGAGATCTCTTCGTCGCCTGACTCGAACGATGATGACGATCCCGAGAAATTGGAATCGACCGCGAACGATCCCGAAGAATTCGGTATCACGAGACGGTGCGATCCTTCTTTCTCGACACGGAAGTGGAAGCTCCCGAACGTCATCTCCATGGGCTCCTCCAAATACGCATATGCATCCACACGGGAGGGCGGGTGAGGAACAAAATCAACGAGACCAGTTTCGATTTGTTTACCTCCGTCCATCGCATTGCTTGCCACCGAAGATGTTGATGATGTTGTCAAAGATGTTGATGATGCCATCGAGATCAGCTCCTTGTCGCCTCTAATCCCCACAGACGGCACCAATTGACAAGATATTAACTTGTCAATGCCTACAAGTTGTAGACTTGGGTTTCGCGGAAGTAGAGGGCAAGTAGATTTCGAAGGTTTCCGCCGAAAAGGTGCTCGACTGCTAAAAGCTAGGGTTATGTTGACAATGAGATTGATCCTTTCTTTGTCCCCCTTATATAGGAGGCGGAGCCGAGGGTTTCGTTTTACACAAGTTACAAAACGCCGGGAGACTCTCTGAGTCCGTCCCGTAAAGTTACAGGTCTTTGTATTCCTTATCTATCTCTATTTACCATAGTCGATACTTTAATGGGCTTCAAAAATTCGGGTCGTGGGTGACATAGGCATCCCCAATGGGCCTGCCGAAGAAGGTACCCGGGGTTTACTGAAGGCCCACGACCCGAAGTTTATGATGCCCGGAAGCCTAGTTATGAAGTAGTTTGGAAATATAGAGTTGTATTAGGAATAATGACTTGTAACTATTACGGGACGAACTCAAAGAGTCTCCCGGACTTTGTAACTTGTGTATCACGAAACCCTCGGCTCCGCCTCCTATATAAGGGGAGTCGAGGGACAAAGAGAGTATCGATTCATTGTCAACACAGCCCTAATTTTCATAACAGTCGAGTACTTTTCCAGCTGAAACCTTCGAGATCTACTTGCCCTCTACTTCCAGCAAAACCCTAGTCTACAACTTGTAGGCATTGACAAGTTAATCCCTTGTCAATTGGCGCCGTCTGTGGGAACTAGAGGCGACAAGGAGACGATCTCGATGGCAACACCAACATCTTCGACAACATCAACAGCGTCTTCGGTAGCAAGCAACGCAATGGATCGAGGTAAACAGATCGAAACTGTTCTAGTCGATTTTGTTCTTCACCCGCCCTCCCGTGTGGATGCATATCCGAATCTGGAGGAGCCCATGGAGATGACATTCGGAAGGTTCCACTTCCGCATCGGGAAGTAGGGGTCTCATCGTCTCGCGATACCGGATTCATCGAGATCGGTCGCGGTCGATTCCGATTCTTTGGGATCGGTGTCGTCGTTCGAATCTGGCGATGAAGAGATCTCGTCGACAATCCTCACCAAGCCCGCTTCAAGTGGAAAGCTCGTCAAGATCTTCAGCAACATGTCCATTGGGTCGTCTGCGGACTCAAATATAAGCAGCGACTCAGACAGCGTCGATACTTTCGACTTCATCGACAGATCCACTTCTATTCGGGAGGTCTTCGCCGATCTATACGACGGTGTCACCAACCCCGATGAAAATCAAACTTCAACATATC
Organism: Lolium multiflorum; assembly: GCA_030979885.1. Classification (NCBI taxonomy): domain Eukaryota; kingdom Viridiplantae; phylum Streptophyta; class Magnoliopsida; order Poales; family Poaceae; genus Lolium; species Lolium multiflorum. The sequence continues at coordinate 225,362,555 of CM061748.1, forward strand.
ATCAAGTTTACGTAATTGGGGAGGCAAGCCGAGCAGAGCCGGAGACGTCAGAGGCTTTCGATGATTTGGGAAACCTATACGTCGATCCCGCTGACCTCATGCGAGGTTTGGGCACCAAATACGTCGGGCCCGGAACGCGACAAAGGGTGCAACTCCCGCAAGCAGCCTGGGACAGAGCGGCAAGAGCCATGGATGGCACAGAGCCGATGAATACCACTGCAACAGCCGAAGAGCTGCAGGCATACCAGTATAAACTAGCCCTTGCAGGACGGGAACTTCAAAAAGATAGAATTGAACTCAAGAAGAGGAGAGCCGCTGCTTCCGCGTCAAGCAGGCGAAGAGCTAAGTTGAGTCGGCAGTCAGGAACTTCGGGAGATAATCACAGAGACGCCCATAACAGGGGAAGATCTCGTCTGCAGAATATACCGGAAGGCGAGAGGGAGCATCTGATCCAGAACCTCGACATGTCTTTTATGTCGATCGACACGAGAGGAAACATTATCCCCAAAACACCAGAGGCAGGATATATGGCGACACAGGCATACAAATTGGCAAGTCACCGACTGGAGATCCAAGAGAGGCATTATATAACATGGCCATGGTAGGAGTTGGAGTCATGGGAACGGCGTTTGCAAGTACTAGCACACCTCCTGAAGGAGCTGCAAGACAAAATAGTCCACTACCTACAGCGGCAGTACAAGACCCCCAAGAACGTCGGGAAGAGATACAGCGACGCAGGCGCGGGTCGACAGGGCACGACAAGAAAGGAGGGAACGTCGGCAGTCACCTGAGGTAGATGATGAAGATATGTGCGGGCTCCCTTGTTTCACTCGACGAGTCCGTAAAACGTGAGTCCCGTCTGAATTCAAATTGCCTGACAGTTATAAGAAATTTGACGGGTTGCAAGATCCCGAGGATTGGTTGGTTGATTACCTGGAGACAGTAAAACTGACGGGTGGAACCAAGGCAATAGCTATGCAAAGCATCCAAGTATACTTAAGTGGGGCAGCTCGATCATGGATTAAAAAGTTACCACCTGGATCTATCGACAGTTGGGAGACCTTCGAGGACATGTTCGTGAAAAACTTCTTGTCTACATGCAAGAAACCTGCGTCAATAGAGCAATTGAGAGCCTGTCGACGACAGAAGTATGACGAGTCGATGAGGGCATACATCCAAAGGTGGAACATTATCAAAAACTCGGCAGCAAACATATCTGACGAGAGAGCGATAGATGCTTTTGTCGCTGGGATCCGAAGAAAGGATTTCATCGAGGACTTGGGAAGGACTAATCCAAAAACAATAGCAGCACTCATGGAAATAGCGAATCGCTGGGTAGACGAAGAACATGCTGTCAACAACAAGCGACATAGGTCGCCTGAGGACGATCGTAATAGAAATATTCAAAATAGACGGTGTTTTTCTCGCCAGTTTTCGGATTATGACGGTCCCGGCCAAGTATCGGCAAACTTCCGAGGAAATAATGGAGGAAAAAATCGAGATGATTCTCAAAAGAGCGGTGAATAGCGTAGCGATTACAGGGATGGTCCCCGTCCTAATAGGCAAAATAATGGTCCAAGGTTCCAGAGGCCGTATATATCTCCCGAAGATATGATGAACGAATCATGCCAAATGCACTTTTACCTCGACAACAACGGGAAGAGACAGTCGGAACATTTGCAGAAGGACTGTCGAACTTTCCAAGTACTGAATATGTATGCAGGGCATGTCAACGCACATGTAGCAAATAGAAACCCCCAGGGGCCAAGGAGTGAGATCCACCTGCCACCTCCTCCCGCAATCACGGACGAAAATCGACACCAGCTACGAATAGCGGCAACTCCAATGAATGGTCCTTATATCAACACCAATGGAGAGGTCTCGATGATTCAGAAAGGCAGGCCGTCCAATAGATCTCAAAAAGATATTTCTCGACAAGTTTTTATGGCAGAAAAAATGCCTCCTCCAACAGTTGAGTACCTGCATTGGTCGGGACAGGACATTGGCTTCACCATAGCGGACCACCCGCAGCAAGTTCCTCGACCAGGGCAGTCAGCTTTGATTTTGCCAGCGGTAATTGCAGGATTTGACGTTTCACGGGTGTTTATAGATGGAGGCAGCAGCTTAAACCTCATGTATGCAGATACATTGAGGAAGATGAACATATCATTGGCAAACCTAACACCAACCGACACGCGGTTCCATTGTATCACACCTGATAAGCCAAGTTACCCACTGGGAAAGATCAATCTCGACGTTCAGTTCGGAACCCAAGAAAATTACAGAAGAGAGAAGCTAGAGTTTGAAGTTGTGGATTTTTCGTCACAGTTTCATGCTCTGCTAGGACGACCCGCATATGCCAGATTCATGGCAGTACCACACTATACATACTTGTTGTGGAGGCTCCCTGGACCTAAGGGCCCGATTACAGTAAAAGGAAGCTTCGCACTAGCGGATAAGTGCGACAAGGATTTTCATCGGCTGTCAGAAACTTTCGGGATGCAAGCAGAATATCTGGCGTCAAAGCTAACAACTGACTACGACGTGTTGCCAGATGGAGGGAGGCCGCTAAAGGAACCAACCTTTGATACCACCAAGAACTCGAAGGAAGTACAGATACACCCGACAGATCCCAAGAAAACGACAGCTATCGCAACAAACATGGATCTCGCATAGGAAAGCGCGCTCGTCGAGTTCCTCCGTGAGCGCTGGGAAATCTTCGCATGGTGTCCAGCTGACATGCCAGGAGTACCCAGGGAACTTGCCGAGCACCCCTTAATTTGGATCCATTGGCTAGGCCAATCGGACAACCTTTGCGGCGGAACCAAACCACAAAGCTATGCTGTCAGAAATTAATCGACTCGAGAAGCTGGATTTATCAAAGAGATACATACGGAGGCCACGTGGGTAGCTAATCCAGTTGGTCCCGAAGAAAAACACAGAGGTCCTTCGCATGTGCGTCGACTTCACGTGTCTCAATAAACATTGTCCAAAGGATCACTTCCCCCTCCCAAGGATCGATCAAATTATCGATTCCACGGCAGGTTGCGAACATCTTTCCTTCCTGGATGCATATTCTGGTTACAACCAGATTCTACTGAAAGAAGAGGATGAGGTCAAAACAGCTTTCATAACACCCTATGGCGTGTTCTACTATAGAACAATGCCCTTCGGGTTGAAAAACGCGGGAGCAACATATCAGCGGATGATGCAAAAGTGCCTTGCCACACAGATTGGCAAGAACGTTCAAGTGTACATTGACGATGTCGTTATAACAACAAAGAAAGGGTCAACTTTGATCGATGATCTCAAGGAAACTTTTGACAACCTCGACAAGTTCTGCCTCAAGCTGAATCCGACGAAGTTCTCTTTTGGCGTTCCTGCGGGAGAACTTCTCGGGTTTCTGGTGTCAGCAAGAGGAATCGAGGCTAACCCGGAGAAAATTCAGGCCATCGTGACGATGCGGAAGCCAACAAAGTTAAAGGAGATACAACAGTTAACTGGCGAGTCGCAGCTTTAAGCAGATTCGTCGCCAGGCTAGGAGAAAAGGCGTTGCCGTTTTACGCCTTGATCAAGCAGGGAGAAAAGTTCGAGTGGAACGAAGAAGCGGACAAAGCTTTTGAGGATCTCAAGCGCACAATCTCGACACCACCAGTATTGGTGGCACCCAAGGAAAAAGAGCCTATTTTGTTATATATCGCGGCCACACCTCAGGTGGTCAGCACAATACTTGTGGTCGAGCGAGAAGAAGAAGGAAAACTCCATGGAGTCCAGCGTCCAGTATACTTCATTAGTGAAGTTTTATCGCCTTCAAAACAGCGGTACCCGCACTACCAGAAGTTGGCATATGGAGTATTCACAACCGCAAGAAAACTGCGACACTATTTTTCGGCACACCCGATAATAGTAGTCAATGAGGCACCCTTGTCCAATATATTGAACAACCCAGAAGCTACGGGTCGTGTCTCCCTTTGGGGAATAGAGCTTTCCCCTCGGGACATCACGTACGAAAAAAGAAAAGCAATAAAGTCGCAGATCTTACCAGACTTCGTCGCAGAGTGGATGGAGCTGCAAAACATGGGACCTCCAGATTTGTCGAGAACTTGGATTATGAACTTTGACGGGTCCAAGCGGCTAGAAGGAGCTGGGGCCGGCGTGATATTAGTATCACCTCAAGGAGACAAGCTGAAATATGTACTGCGGATGACGTTCCCTAACGCATCTAATAACGAGGCAGAATATGAAGCGCTGATACACGGGATGAAGATGGCGAAAGCTTGTGGTGCAACCCGATTAAAAATATTCGGAGATTCCCAATTGGTGGCTCAACAGGTGATGAATCAATGCGATGTATGATATCATACAAGGAGATATACAATGAACTCAAGAAGCTCTTTGATGGATGTGAAGTGAATCATATCAGTAGACTCAGTAATGATGAAGCCGACGTTCTGGCAAACATCGGGTCGCAATATTTAGCGATATCACCCGACGTATTTTGGGAGGAGATAAGTGAAAGGTCGACTAAGGCAAAGAAACAGTCAAAGAAAAAAGGAGAAGGCCAAGAAAGGCTCGGTGGCTCCAGCAGCAACAGAGGCAAGCAAATCGGGAGATAAAGAAGAAGCACATGAGGTGATGGTGGTGCAAGTTCCTTGGATGCAGGTCTATGTCGCATATATCTCAAGGAAAGAAATACCCGAAGATCCAGTAGAAGCAAGGCGAGTTATTCGACGGTCCAAAGCTTTCACTGTGGTTAAGGGTGAGCTGTATAAACGAAGTATATCAGGAGTATTGCAGCGATGCGTTACACCCGAAGAAGGTCGAGTACTCTTAAAAGATGTGCATGAAGGAGTGTGTGGACACCATGCAAGCAGTCGAGCTATAGCAGCCAAGGTTTTTAGAGCAGGGTTCTACTGGCTAACAGCAATCGAAGATGCAAAGGACATAGTGCGTACTTGTGATGCGTGCCAAAGGTTTGCCGCAAAACCTCATTCTCCGGTAGCAAAACTGATGCCAATACCATTGTCATGGCCCTTTGCCCAATGGGATCTTGATATGGTTGGGAAATTGCATATGGCGTGGCCAGGAGGATACGAGTATGTGCTCGTAGCTGTCGACAAGTTTACTAAGTGGATTGAGGCAAAACCGATAAACTCGCCAGACGCAGCGTCAGCGGTCAAGTTCATAAAAAGTATCGTTTTCAGGTTTGGAGTTCCTCATAGAATCGTCACAGATAATGGCAGCAATTTTACTTCCAAGGAATTCAAAGCATATTGCGCAGAGGTAGGCATCAAACTACATTTTGCGTCAGTTGCGCACCCACAAACCAATGGTCAAGTCGAGAAAGCGAACGGCATCATCTGCAACGGCATCAAGAAGCGCCTGTTAACACCATTGGAAAAAGCTCGACACACATGGCCAGAGGAGTTGCCTAGCGTGCTATGGAGTATACGGACAACACCCAATACAGCGACACAAGAAACTCCGTTTTTTCTGGTTCATGGAGCTGAGGCAGTGCTCCCGATAGAAATAGAACACAATTCCCCGAGAGTGGCGGAATTTGATGAAGAAACTTCGAGAAAGGCATTGGAAGATGACGTTGATGCACTTGACGAAGCTAGGGACGAGGTATTGTCCAGGGTCACTAAGTACCAGCAAGATATGAAAAATTATCACAGTCGACGCTTGCGACCAAGATCTTTCCAAGTTGGCGACTTAGTTCTTCGGCTCACGCAAGACAGCCATGAAAAACTCGAGTCACCAAGGCTAGGCCCATACATCGTCACCAAAGTAATTGAAGGAGGAGCTTACAAGATAAAGGACAAGAAGACAGGGATTGCAGAGCCAAATCCCTGGAACGTGCCGCAGCTTAGGCGTTTCTACGCTTAAGCCGAAATATATATGTAAACATACAATGTAGTGAAACACCCGCGAGTTTTCAGACGCACTCTTTTCCTTTCAGGGCACCGAGTGGGGCTGGAAGGTTTTTAATGAGGCGGACTCGCGGTGCTGCAATATAGTAAAAATATTGGTGATATATATCTTTTTCTTCGATAGGCTCGGGGGTTCACTACCCGACAAAGTTCGTTACATACAGAAATTCAAGCAATATACAAACTCACAGGTTATTTGCCTTGGTTTAAAACACCTCACAAACCAACGAAAATAAAGACACTAGCCACCGAAACACTCGGGGGTAAGGAAAAGAAAGAACATAAAAATTGTTTTACGGTACTTGCAATTTACAGGGTCCTTTCATCAAGAAAAATATCTATCAAACAAAAAAGACTTTCAGTCATGACCTATCAGGTCATCTATGTTCACTCTGTCCTCATCGGCAGATGCACCCATGAAATCAGCATAATGGCCATCCATGAAGAAGTCAGCATCCATCCGAAGGAGATCATCGATCATCTCCTCGGCTACTGGCGTAACTCTTTCATTGATTTTGTCGACAAACCTTCGTCGTTTCTTCAACTTAGCGTGAACAGTTTCAACAACCTTGGTCATTTCCAACTTTGAGTGACAAATCTGCAGCATAATCAAATCTGGCGCCAGCTATCAATTGGGCCTTCACAAAACCATGGATTTGCTGAGGGTTTTTGAATTTGTTCATCAGCTCAGGAAGTGTTTTGGGTTGAATATTTCGAGGGAACATGGCATTATAAACCATGGCCAATGTTTTGGTGCAAAATTAAAGATACTGCCGAACCTGGCCTGCGCGATCTTGAAATCTGGCAATTCGTCGGGTTCGATCCGGGGAAGACCAAAAACTAGAATTATTTTCCAGCGCAAGTTTAATAAGCAGAGTTGACCTCGCATCAACCCGTTGATCTTCAGCAGCAGCATCCAGAAAGGAACCTGTTAAGGGAAAAATAACAAAATGAGGAGTAGAAATTGAGGGAACGTACGTACAACAGGATTTAAACTCGAGAACCAGCAGCCTTTGGGTTGAAGAAGTTGATAATCTTCTTCGAATGGGCCTTGGCGTCCTTCACCAGCGCTTTCCATTTCCCCTTGCCTACTTGGAGGGAGTCTCCAACTTTGGCCCAGTCGACTTTTTGGCCGCTGTTGGCAACCAGAGCGATAGTCCCCTCAATGCCGATCTTCAAGTTTTCACGTCGATAAGCCAGTGCAAGGTCTTCATTCAGGATGAAGCGCTTAACAAGGGCAGAGAACATCTCTGGCTGAGTCTCTTTGGGGAACACTAGTAGGTAAAGCCTCATAAGTGGCGCACGATTTTGTGGCGCATGGGCGGTGCGCCACAGAATTCTCGCCACAAAAATAACTTGGGCGCACCGGCCAATGCGCCACCGAAAGTCTTATTTCGTGGCGCACCGGCGGTGGTGCGCCACAAACTTATTTCTGTGCGCACCGACGATGGTGCGCCATAGATTTTTTTTTTTTTGAAATTCATGGCAGCCAGATCTAGATCTAGATCTAGATCTGGGGCCGCCGAATTTTTTAATTTTTTTTGATATTTCGATGGAAGGTAGCCGGAGGTGAGTGGTTGGGTGGGTGGGTGAAGGAGGAGGACGGCCGGAGGAGGAGGAGGAGGAGGAGGTGGTAGTGGTGGTGGTGGTGGTGGTGGTGGTGGAGGTGGTGGTGGAGGTGGTGGTGGTGGAGGAGGTGGTGGTGGAGGTGGTGGTGGTGGAAGTGGTGGTGGAGGAAGGGGAGGTGGTGGTGGTGGTGGAAGTGGTGGTGGAGGAAGAGGAGGTGGTGGTGGAGGAGGAGGTGATCGCCGGAGGAGGAGGAGGAGAAGGTGGTCGTCGCCGGAGTAGGTTGCCGGAGTAGGAGGAGGAGCCCGGCCAGACGAGGTGGTCGCCGGAGTAGGAGGCCGGCCCCGGAGGAGGAGGTGGTGGTGGTGGTGGAGGAGGAGGAGGAGGCCGGCCGGCCGGAGGAGGTGGTGGTGGTGGAGGAGGAGGAGGAGGAGGAGGAGGAGGAGGAGGAGTGGAGGAGAAGTTTGCGTTCAAGGAGGAGAAGTGAGGAGAAGTGGGGAGAAGTGGAGGAGTAGTTGTAACATCCCAAATTTCAATAAAAAGAAGAAGAAGAATTCCAGAGAGCCAAATTTCAGAACCAACAAAAACTTTTTGTTGCATATAGTGCCATGCATAGGACTTGTGCATTTTGAGTGATATGCCATGATAATTGTTTTGTTGCTTATGTGATAAACACTAAAACCCTAAAGTGATCAACTGAAGATCACAAACCCAATAAACCCAAAAAGAGAAAGAAATCAAATAAAGACAAAACCCTAAAACCCTAACATAGGGCTTATGCCATTTTTGAAAATCTTTACCCTAGATCAATTTGGTCTTCACCATTAGTTGAATTATGTTATTAAACACTTATTACAACTTTTGGAATCAAAGAAATACAAATCAAATTAATTTCAAACTCAAATTGTGATCACATATGATGATGGTCAAATCTGCCATTTACAATCTGGTTACTACTTTGAGCCCCTGGATTTCAAGATTTTTAAACCAAACAAACCCAATTCTTTGCACCTCATCCAAGAGCACATCAAGGTTAACAACTTTTGTAAAGACCACCATACCAAAATCATCTTGGATAAAAAACTATGCTCATGCAAAGTTGAGACTTTTTAACTTTATCAACAATCTCACTTTTTGCAAATTTGCATCTCTTTGATTTTTAAAATTTCACCACCACACATATTTGTCTCTGGTCATTTGCAACTTATCCAAATGCACCATTTTCAAATTCTGGAACCCCAAGACCCAAACCAAATTTGGCAAAGTTTGCAAATTTCAAATATGGACCAAATCCAAAACACTATTTGGAATAGTGTTGGCCAACCCTACCTGCCCCACTCAACCCTACCCTGTCCCCTGGTCCCCTCTCTCTCTCTCTTAACCGGAATAGCAAGCCTAGGAGAGGAGCTAGCAAGCCATGGGCATGGCCATGCCGGCCATGCGCCACACGTCGAGCCACCCCTCTCCCTCTTCTTCCCTGGACACGGCCACCCTGTCCAAATGCTCCACCTCACCTCCCTACTGCAGCCTATGCAAGCCCTGGTCGGAGAAGACGCCGAGGCTCGCCGGAAAACGCGCGCCCAGAACGTCCCAGGCATGCCGAGGACGTCGCACGTGTGCGCCACGGACGCGCACTGGCCACCTGCTGCCTCGCCACCTCGAGCACGCCCTGGACCACTTCGCTGCGGGTTGAGCATCGCCGTGCCACCGCGAACACGCAGGACACGCTCACGACCCAGACCCGTGCCCGCCACCGCCGGAGACGACGACCACATCCCGCGTCTGCCGCGCCACACTCCGCGACCGCCCGACCGCGTTAGGCACCATCCGACCACGCTGTCGCCGCCTGGAGGACCGCCACGATGCTCTGAACAGGATGCCGCCCTCGCCTAGCTCTCTAGACCACCGGAGACGCCGTGCCCATGTCGCCATCGCCGCAGCACCCACGGCCACTCGCTCGCCTATAAAAGGAGACGCCCGTTTGACGATCCGAGCACACCAGCACCTTCCCCTCTTCTCCCTCGACCGCTTGAGCCACTCCACCGTCGACATTAGCCACGGTAGCTCGCCAATCGCCACCTCACTGCCGAGCGCCGCCGCGGAAGCTCGCCGCCGATTGGAGCCCTCCCCGGAGACGCCGCTGCTACCAGGAGGACCGCCGTCGTCTACACCTTCGTCGAGCATATTGGCAACCCTTGCTGGAGCCACGGTGAGCTCTCCAACCCCCTACCTGCACCGCCGGTGAGCTCCTCTCTCGCCATCGACGACGACGAGCGTGAGCCATGTGATCGTCGCCTAATCCAACGACCCAGAGCAGCCCGTACCCCTTCGCCGTTTAATAGCCACTGACTGGTGGAGCCCATCGTCAGACAGCCCACGCGTGCGTGGACGCGTGGTGGACTGGGTTGCGCCGTTTGAATTGTTTCGGCCCAACTAGTTTTCCTGCCAGGCCCAGTTATTCAAATTTGATTTTACAGATTCTATTAAAATTCAATACTGGCCCTGTGTTTGAAATTGAATAGTTTCAAATTGGCTTGGCCAAATTTAGCAAACTTTATATATCTGGAAAGCCCATGAAATTATCTAAGCAATGCCACTGGTCTCAACCCTATATTTGGTGCAGAAATAAAATGACAAAATAAACAAGGCAGGGCCTTGTGTGACTTCAAACAATTATTAAAAATCAACCAAAAATGATATTGGGCTGATTTCAACTCTCATATCTCACATTTCACTTGCACTAATTGTTTCTGCAAAAATATAGTGTGGTCACTTTGGATGATCATGGCCTAGTTTAAATAAAGGACTATATGGCTAGTTTAGTTAAGGGATATTGTCCAAAACTATTATGCAAATTTGATGAAGTGATCTACTTCATTTAAATCTTGTCCCAAGTACTTTCATATGAGGTTTAGACCCTGGTCAAATTACTCTCACATGAGATACTTGGTGATATTAAATCATAAATTGCATTGTTAAATAGTATGAGGTATTTTACCTCATTTAAATCATTTTCTCAAACGATGATGAATGGTTGACTTAGGTCAACGGGAATTCATGTATGATTATTTGAGAAATTAAATCTTAAGAAGATTCAATGAGAGGAAATTATTCCTCAAGAACAAAAAGGAAACTATCATTTACAAATGTAATGAGAGGAAATTATTTCTTCATGAATTAAATAGAAACATTAATCAATATTTGTAATGAGAGGAAATTATTTTTCTTAAGAATAAAACAATTTCAACCAACATGATGGCAATATGATAATGCTAGAATAGTTTGTGTGATTCATGTGTGCGCTTAGTATACCTCTTGAACTTGTTGAGTGATTATACCTCGTATTCGAATTTAGACGCTAGCACCGGAGAATACCAGGAAGAGGAAGGGTGCTGACATAGGCATCCCCAATGGGCCTGCCGAAGATGGTACCCGGGGTTTATTGAAGGCCCAGAACTCGAAGAATAAGAAGATTCGGAAGCCCATTTAATGATTAGGAAAGATAGTTTGTATTAGGAAAGATAGAGATTTGTAATCTTACGGGTTGGATACAAAACCCTCCCGAACTCTGTAACTTGTGTATCACGAAACCCTCGGCTCCGCCTCCTATATAAGGGGGAGTCGAGGGACAAAGAAAGGATCGAATCTACTTCAACATAACCCTAGTTTTCATAATCGTCGAGTACTTTTCGGCTGAACCTTCGAGATCTACTTGCCCTCTACTTCTAGCAAAACCCTAGTCTACAATCTGTAGGCATTGACAAGTTAATCCTTTGTCAATTGGCGCCGTCTGTGGGAATTAGAGGTTGCAAGGAGCTGATCTCGATGGCACGTTCAAGATCTTCGACTTCGTCACAGCAAGCAACGCGATGGATCGAGGTAACAAGGAAAAAACTGATCTATTCAATTTTATTCCTCACCCGCCCTCCCGTATGGATGCATGTGCCTATCTGGAGGAGCCCATCATCATGACGTTCGGAGAATTCCGATTTGGCGTCAACAAGGAAGGATCCTACCGTCTCGAAGTTCCAATCTCGTCGGAATTTTCAGCGGTCGATTCTAACTTTTCATCGAGTGACGAGGAGTTTTCGTCGCCACGCTTCGTCGACAGCAAGGCAAGCGGAAAGCTCGCCAAGATTTTCAGCAACACATCCTTCGAGTCGTCTGCGGACTCCTTTATAAGCAGCGACTCCGGCGTCGACAGCTTCAACTTCATCGACAAATCTGTCGCCATCGGAAAGGTCTTCACCACTCTATATGATGGTGTCACCAACCTTGACAAAAATCAATACACAAAATACCACCAAATCTGTGCAATAGAAGAAGCGGGTACATCAGAACCACAAACGTCAGAGGCTTTCGACGATTTGGGAAATCCATACGTCGATCCCGCTGATCTCAGAACAGGCCTAGGCACTAAATATGCCGGATCTTCAACTCGCGCAAAAGTCCAACTCCCGCAAGCAGCATGGGATAGGGCTGCGAGAGCCATGGATGGATCAGAACCAATGAATACTACTGCTACCGTACAAGAGTTACAAGCATATCAATATAGACTTGCTCGGGTAAGCAGAGAGTTAGAAAAAAGACAGCATCCCTGAATAGGAGGAAAGAAGCAGCTTCGCATCAAGCGGACGCGAGCGAGTTAAGTCGCCTTTCGGGAACTTCGGAGATAGTCACGAGAAGCTCGAGGAGAGCAATGTCTCGGTTGCAAAACATACCCGAAGCAGAAAGAGGAAACATAATCCAAAATCTCGACATGTCCTTTATGTCGATCGATGAAAGAGGAAATATCATCCCAAAAACGCCAGAAGCAGGTTACATGGCAACACAAGCTTACATCCTGGCATCCAGACCACCTCCTGGGGACCCGAGAGAACCATTGTTCAACATGGCAATGGCCGGAGTAGGAGTAATGGGAACAGCGTTTGCAACAACGCCTCCCGAAGAAAATCCTAGGCAAAATAGTCCACGACCCACCGCAGCAGTTCAAGATCCCCAAGAACAAGTGGAGCAAGAGACACAGCAGTCCAAGTAAGGGTGGACGGAGCGACAAGAAAGAAGGAGCGTCGCACTCACCAGAAGTTGCCGACGAAGATATGTGTGGCTCCCGTGTTTACGAGAAGAGTTCGAAAGACTCGAGTCCCAAAGGGTTCAAGCTACGCGAAAATTTCAAGAAATTCGACGGCTGCAAGATCTCGAGGATTGGCTCGTAGATTATCTCGAGATGGTGAAGCTGGTAGGAGGAACCAGAGCAACAGCTATGCAAAGTATCCAAGTTCATTTGAGCGGTGCCGCGAGATCTTGGATAAAGAAACTCCCCAAGTTCCATCGACAGCTGGGATAACTTCGAGGACGTCTTCGTGAAAAACTTCCGATCCACCTGCAAAAAACCTGCGTCATTGGAAGAGTTGAGAGCGTGTCGACAAAAACACGACGAGTCGATGAGGAAATACATACAGCGGTGGAACATCATAAAGAACTCGGCAGAAGATATATCCGACGAGAGGGCAATAGATGCGTTCGTGGGAATCCGGCGAGGAGATTTTGTCGAGGACTTAGGGAGAACTAACCCTAAGACCATATCAGCACTCATGGAGATAGCCAATAAATGGGCAGATGGAGAAGACGCAATATACAACAAGCGACACGTCGCCAGAAGAGGATCGTGGTCGAAATTATCAAAATAGAAGGCGATTTTCTCGCCAGTTCTACAACAACGATGCTCCCGGCCATATATCGGCTGGTTTTCGAGGAAATCCTGGAGGAAACAGTCGAGACGACTACCAAAGGAGTAACGAACATCAAGGCGACAATAGAGGTGATTCTCGCGGCAACAGACAAAACAATGGACCAAGGTTTCAACGACCTTATGTGTCCCCCGAAGAGATGATGAACGGTCCGTGTCGATGCATTTTTATCTTGACAACAATGGAAAGAGGCGGGGCATCTCAGAAAGATTGCCGAAACTTTCAGGCAATGTTGCGAGCCGCAGGAATCGCAAATGCCCAGGCCACGAACAAACCCCAGGGGCCAAGGAGCGAAATCCATCTCCCACCTCCTCCCGCAATTACGGACGAAAATCGGCACCAGCTTAGAATTGCGGCAGCACCACATCCACCTCCATATGTTGACCCCAACTCTAACGGTGCGGTCTCGATGATTCGAAAGCTAGGCCATCAAACAGGCGCAGAAGGTAATCTCGCGACAAGTGTTCATGGCAGAGAAGATGCCTCCACCAACAGTCGAGTACTTAAATTGGTCGGGGCAAGACATCGGCTTCACAATCGCAGACCATCCGCAGCAAGTTCCTCGACCAGGACAATCAGCACTCATCTTACCCGCAGTAATCGCTGGTTTTGACGTGTCGAGAGTTTTCATAGATGGCGGCAAACCTCATGTATGCAGATACATTGAGGAAGATGAACATATCCCTAGCAAATTTGAAACCAACCGACACACGTTTCCATGGGATTACACCAGAGAAGCCAAGTTACCCATTGGGCAAAATCAACCTCGACGTTCAGTTTGGAACCCGAGAAAACTACAGGATAGAGAATTTGGAGTTCGAAGTTGTGGATTTCCGTCGCAATATCACGCTTTGTTGGGACGACCAGCGTATGCTAGGTTCATGGCAGTGCCGCATTATACATATCTGTTGTGGAGGTTGCCTGGGCCCAAGGGACCTATCACAATCAAAGGAAGTTTCGCGCTATCCGATAAATGCGACAAGGATTTTCATCGACGTCGGAAACTTTCGGGATGCAAGCAGAATATGCGGCGCCAAGGTTCACTGATTATGATGTGCTGCCAGAGGTAGGGAGATCTTCTAAGGAGCCAACTTTCAACACAACCAAGGATTCAAAAGAGCAGATCCACCCGACAGATCCAAAGAAAACGACGTCCATTGCCGCAAACATGGATGTCGCATAGGAAAGCGCGCTCGTCGAGTTCCTCCGTGAGCACTGGAAAATCTTCGCATGGTGTCCAGCTGACATGCCAGGAGTACCCAGGGAACTCGCCGAGCACCACCTCAATTTGGATCCTCTCGCAAGACCAATAAAGCAACCTTTGCGGCGTTTTTCGCCTAGCCGCAAAGCCATGTTATCTGAAATAGATCGACTCAAAGATGCTGGTTTCATCAGGGAAATATCTACCGAAGCCACATGGGTAGCTAACCCAGTGATGGTGCCGAAAAAACACACAATAGTCCTTCGCATGTGCGTCGACTTTACGTGTCTCAATAAACATTGCCCCAAGGATCACTTTCCCCTCCCGAGGATCGATCAAATCATCGACTCCACGGCAGGATGCGAACGTCTTTCCTTCCTGACGCATATTCTGGTTATAACCAGATAAGATTAAAAGAAGAAGATGAAGCCAAGACAGCGTTCATCACACCTTATGGCGTGTTTTGCTACAAAACAATGCCCTTTGGTCTGAAAAACGCGGGAGCAACATATCAGCGGATGATGCGAAGTGCCTAGCAACACAGATTGGAAAAAATGTACAAGTCTACATTGACGATGTCGTAATAACATCAAAGAAAGGGTCGACTCTGATCGACGACTTGAAGGAAACCTTCGACAACCTCGACAAGTTCTGCCTCAAGCTGAACCCGACAAAGTGCTCTTTTGGAGTTCCTGCAGGAGAACTTCTCGGGTTCTTAGTATCAGCAAGGGGGATTGAAGCTAATCCCGAAAAAATACAGGCCATCGTCACTATGAGAAAGCCAACAAAGCTGAAAGAGATACAACGTTAACGGGCGAGTCGCAGCTTTAAGCGATCGTCGCCAGGCTAGGAGAAAAGGCGCTGCTTCTATACATTGATCAAACAGGGGGAAAATTTCAATGGAACGAGGAAGCGGATAGAGCCTTCGAGAATCTCAAGCGAGCAATTTCGACACCACCGATATTGGTGGCGCCCAAAGAGAAAGAACCTCTCCTATTATACATTGCAGCCACACCACAGTGGTCGCACGGCCCTAGTAGTCGAGAGAAGAAGAAGGCAAGCTTCATGGAGTTCGAGGCCAGTATATTTCATCGAAGTACTATCGCCTTCAAAACAGCGGTACCCGCAATATCGAAACTCGCATATGGAGTATTCACGACAGCAAGAAAATTGCGACACTATTTTTCGGCGCACCCGATAATAGTGGTCAACGAGGCTCCCTTATCAAATATACTAAACAACCCGAAGCTACGGGTCGTGTCTCCCTTTGGGGAATAGAACTTTCTCCTCGGGACATCACGTATGAAAAAGAAAAGCAATAAAATCACAGGTTTTACCAGATTTCATTGCAGAGTGGATGGAGCTATAAAACACGGGACCCCCAGACTTATCGAGAACTTGGACCATGAACTTTGACGGGTCCAAAAGACTGGAAGGTGCTGGAGCAGGCGTGATATTGGTATCACCTGAAGGCGACAAGTTGAAGTACGTTTTGCGGATGACGTTCCCAAACGCGTCTAATAATGAAGCAGAATATGAAGCTCTCATACACGGGATGAAGATGGCGAAAGCTTGCGGTGCAACCCGACTGAAAATTTTCGGCGACTCACAATTGGTGGCACGGCAAGTCATGAACCAATGCGATGCAGTCAACGAAAGTATGATAGCATACAAAGAGGTGTACAATGAGCTGGAGAAGTTATTCGATGGTTGTGAGGTAAACCACATCAGCAGGATGAGCAACGATGAAGCCGACGTTCTCGCAAACATTGGGTCACAGTGTCTCGCGATACCTCCAGGCGTGTTTTGGGAAGAGATAAGCGAGAGATCAACAAAGCCAAAAAACAAAGAAGGAGAAGAAAGTGAAAACCTCGAGTATCACCAAAGACACAGCAGAAGAAGAAGAAGAGCAAGAGCTAGTCATGATGGTGCAAATTCCATGGATGCAGGCTTACATATCATATATCCTAAGGAAAACGATACCCGACGACCCAGTTGAAGCAAGGCGAATAATTAGGAGATCAAAAGCTTTCACTGTGGTAAAAGGGGAGCTGTACAAACGAAGTATCTCGGGCGTGCTACAGAGATGCGTTACACCCGAAGAAGGAAGAATTATCCTGAAAGACGTGCACGAAGGAATATGCGGGCACCACGCGAGCAGTCGGGCTATCGCGGCTAAGGCTTTCGGAGCAGGATTCTATTGGTTAACGGCAATCGAGGACGCGAAGCAAATAGTGAGAACTTGCGACGCGTGTCAAAGATTTGCCGCCAAACCTCACTCTCCGGCAGCAGAACTCATGCCAATCCCACTATCTTGGCCCTTTGCTCAATGGGGTCTTGATATGGTGGGAAAACTACACAAAGCTTCGCCAGGAGGTTATGAGTATATGCTTGTTGTTGTCGACAAATTTACAAAATGGATCGAAGCAAAGCCGATAAATTCACCGGACGGTGCGTCGGTGATTAAGTTCGTGAAAAGCATCGTCTTCAGATTTGGAGTCCCTCATAGCATCGTCACAGACAACGGCAGCAACTTTACGTCCAAGGAGTTCAAAGCATATTGCGCAGAAGTGGGCATTAAGTTGAGTTTTGCGTCTGTCGCACATCCACAGACCAATGGACAAGTCGAGAAAGCCAATGGCATTATCTGCAATGGCATCAAGAAACGCCTGCTAGGACCACTGGAAAAAGCTCGGCATACTTGGCCGGAGGAGCTGCCAAGTGTATTGTGGAGTATCCGAACAACACCAAATACGGCGACACAGGAAACGCCGTTTTTCTGGTCCATGGAGCCGAAGCAGTCCTGCCGATAGAAATCGAGCATGATTCCCCAAGAGTTACAGAATATAATGAAGAAACCTCGAGAAAAGCCTTGGAGGACGACGTCGATGCACTTGACGAAGCTCGAGACGAAGTCCTGACACGAGTCGCTAAATATCAACAGGATCTGAAGAATTACCACAGTCGACGATTGCGTCCAAGATCTTTTCAAGTTGGTGATTTAGTCTTGCGACTCAACCAAAAAAGCCATGAAAAACTCGAGTCACCCTGGCTTGGACCCTACATCGTCACGAGGTAATCGAAGGAGGAGCGTACTGAATCAAGGACAAGAAGACGGGGAACGTGGAGCCAAACCCTTGGAACGTGGCGCAGCTCAGGCGTTTTTACGCCTAGATGCCGAAATATAGTCTCCTCTGTAAACATACATTGTACTGAAACGCCCGCGAGTTTTCGACGCACTCTTTTCCTTTTTCGGGGCACCGAGTGGGGCCGGGAAAGGTTTTTAATGAGGCGGGCTCGCGGTGCTGCAATATAATAAAGATAGTGGAATTATATATCTTTTTCTCGACAGGATCAGGGGCTTCCCCCTAAATGATACAATATATATATATATATATACACAGTGTCGATAAACGCAAAAGAAGCATCCTGCCTTGGTAAAAAAAATACCTCGCCAAAATAAAAAGAGATATCGACAAAATAGCGATCAACAAAAAGCTCGGGGGCTTGCACCCGCAAAGTACACAGTATATATTATCTTGCCTTGGGACAACCTCGCATTATAATAAACAAAAATATCGCAATCAAAACGCCCGGGGGCTTGGCGACAAAAATAAAAATATAATGACTTTACAATATAGATCGTATACACAGGATACAAACTTTGGAACAAGTTCGTCTTCAAGGATTTCCCAATATATTGTCTATGGTTAAGCGCTCATTATTTACAGCGCGAGTACTATGCTCAGCGTAGCTACCCTTCACGAAGAATTCGGAATCCATCCGAAGAAGTTCATCCATCATATCTTCGGCAACAGGAGTAACAATGTCATCATATTTGCCGAAGTTTCTCTTCCGCTTCGACATCTTCTCCAAGCACTTTGGGACAATTTGCCCCACGTCTAACTTCGGGTAGCAGATTTTTATCATAATCATCGCAAACCTTGCGCCAGCAGCTAGTTGGGCTCGTACAAAGCCGTGGATGCGAGGAGCATCTCGAAATTTGTCCATCAACGCAGGAAGGGTCTCTGGCATTTTATTGCGAGGAAACATGGTACCATAGACCAGAGACAAAGTCCTTGTACAGAAGTCAAGATACTCGCGAACCTGAAGCGCGCGATCTTGAAATCTCACGATTTGGCGAGTCCGTTCAGGCGTGCCCCAAAAAGTCGACCCATGTTCATGTGCGAGCCGAAGAAGAACGTTGGAACGAGCCTCGACACGTTCATCTTCAGTAGCAGTATCCAAAAAAGCACCTATTGTTTCTTAAAACAAGTCAGTGGGTAATAAGAAGGCAAGCAGCAAAGAAAAAGAAGAAGCACGACAAAGATAATGAAAACATACCTGCCATATCCAAGCTAGCATCTATTAGTAGCTGGAGCATAGAATTTTCCCGAGACGTAGCTGCAGCAGCTTCAGCAACAGCAGAATCCTTTTCAGCAATGGCAGTTTGAGCTTGTTGGAGTGCAATTTTTTCTCTTTCAGAAGACTCTCGAGATTGTTCCATGAGCATAAGTGATTGCTTCTTCACGGATTGAAGTTGTCCTCGAAGTTCTTTCAATTCTTCTGTCAGTTCCTTACTCGCAGAATCATCAACAAAATTAACAGGGACAGAGAACTTCTTTGGAAGGGATGAAGGAAAAACTTCGGAAGAACCAGGGATGGACGTATAGTTGTCAAAGATCAACTGAAAAAATAGAAAAACGTCGACATCAATCATTGAAACAGATAGATTTCCATTGATTCTCATAATATATACATGTCTGTTACAAAAGAAGGATCCCTAGAAGACCTAATCACCGCCAGGAGGACTAAGGCGCTAGCATCAAAAGATAGAAATAAAAAAGACAAGGTGGTCTACTTGACCTCCGGCTTGGATGCGCTTGGAGCAGGCGCTGGTTTAACACCAAGGAAGGAGAGGATGGGTCTTGTAGAAGGTTTGGCAGCTCTAATTAGAGATTGCCATTTCTTTGTCTCCATCTCCCCTATGTTGCCAACCTTGGACCAGTCGACGTCTTGTTGACTATTAGCAGTCAGCGCAATGGTGCCTTCAACGCCAATTTTCAAGCCTTCTTGGCGAAGTTTCAGCCCAAGATCTTCGGGTCCATTGAAGGTTTTTGCGAGCTCTACAAAGGTAGGGGGAGTCTCTTTCTTCGGAAAGAAATAGGGGAAAAGCTTCAGCAAGCCAGCTTCAGCATTTTCAAGCCCGTCGCGTGCTTCATCCCCATGAATTTCGGCAAGGGTCAGCGCGTCGAGAAGCTCGTCACCCACAGGACCGTCAACCTCATATTCTTGATGCGTCCGCCCTACAAACAATCAGACAGCCGTATAAAAAATAAAGACTACAGGTGAAACGCAAGATAATCCAAGGCAAATCAAAGATTCGAGAACTTACTAACAAAACGCCGACACTGCGATTCCAAGCGGGAAAGAATCTCTGCCTCTCGAGCTGATTGCTGAGTTATGTTATCACTCAATGAAGTTTCAGCTTTGTGAAGCCTCTCTCGAAGATCTTGAACGGTGGCAGCATCCTTTTCAGCTTTTTGGCGATTTTCTTCGCTCTGCTTCAACTTAACAGCAAGAGCGTCCGCACGTTTGTTGCTTTCCGCAAGATCTCCTGGAAAAATTGCGGCAGATAAATACTATGATGAAATCATGGTATACATGCAGCAAAAGAACAAGACAACAATACCTTCGAGCTTCTTGGTGTAGTCACGATACCCGACAAATTGGGTACCAAGGCGAATAAATTCTTTCATCAAAGGCTGAAAAAACGATCAAGGAGGAAAATGAAGTCAATATAACCAATACATATACGGCAAACATTCAGTATGATTGAAGTATTGAAAGATTTAAGGTTTACATCATCCAATGAAGGTGTCGAAGATCCACCAGGGAATTGGATATAATCTCTCGATGGATCAATTCTCGCTCCTTTTAATGGAGAGGCTCGGGGGCTCTCCACTGGCGATGGTTGCACGATGTCTTGTTGGGGAGGAGAAGATTCATCCCCATCATGTTGAGCTTCCGACACAATCAAAGTACGCGACGTACTCGTTCGTGCAGTAGCATCAACAGCTTGTTCTTCCTCCTCATCACTACAATAAAATGGCGGCAGTATAAGAAGCAAGAGACAAGAAACATCAAAACAGAAATAGTAAAGAGCAAGGAGTAACTCACGAGCTGACGAGGGCATCAGTGTATGGGTTAAAAGCTGCCTTTTTATGTGAAGGCTCAGCTTCTTCGGCTTTGGAAGTGCCGGAATCTTTTACGTCGTCTCTCTTCCTCTTTGAAGCATGAGGAAGAGAGTGTGTCGAGGCAGTGGCCTCTGACTCAGCAGAAGCCGCGGATTTGTGAGAACCCGCGATTTCAGTGGCAGGGCGAGTGGTGCTTTGGTTGTCATCGTCGACAACGGCACGCTCCTCCACGTCTCCACCTTCAGGAAGAGGAGGAAGAGAAGAAAGAACAAGGTGGCCCTGAGAAAAGAAAAAATGTCGAGAAAAAGGCGTTGACAAAATAATAATCGACAAAATAACAAAGCCCGAGGAAACAAATACAGCTACACAAAAGAAATTACCTCGGGGAGGGGGTTGGCGCTACTAAATGGCGCGACACGGCAAGAAGTAGGAATTAAATCCTTCTTGTTCAGCGATGAGATTTTGTGGATAAGTTTCTCAAAGTCCTTCAAGGGAAGATCCTTCGAGAGCCTGTCAGCATCTTCTTCACCAGCGTATTTCCAGAAGGGGTTTTTGCGAGCCTGTAGAGGCTGCACTCTAGTCCTAAGGAAATAGGCGGTAATCTCAATACCCGAAAGTTCTTTCCCGCGGGTGTTCTGTAGCTCGTGAATGCGAGTCATCAGCGCCTCTGTCGCCAATTTCTCCGCTTCAGTAGCTTCAGCATCCCAAGAACGGCGACGAAAGATTTTAGCTTCTCCGTCAAAAGGAGCGATATTCTCTTCCGCCGGGTTGGAGCTTTCTTCATGGACGTACAGCCACTTTTTCCGCCAGCCTTGGACGGAGTCGGGAAATTTGACATCAAAATAGTCGACTTCCGACCGAACATATAACAACGCCGCCAATATTGTAGGCGACGTTGTGGTGGCTATTGCGGCGAATGCAAAAGATGCGTTTCCACAGGGCCCAATTGGGTTGGACCCCGAGAAAGCACTCACAGAGTGTGATAAAAATCGAAATGTGGAGAAGAGAGTTGGGCGTCAGATGATGCAACTGAAGACCATAGACAAACAGGAGACCACGCAGAAATTCGTGGATTGGGGGAGAAAGTCCTCGGATGAGGTGGTCAACAAAACTGACCCGATAGTTGATTGGAGGCTTTGGGTAGCTCTCCTCCTTGGGGAACTTGTTATCACCAGAATTTGACCAAGTCAGAGGTGGGCCGCGATCAAGACGGATTTGAAGATATACATATAGGAGAAATATGTGAATCGGCCTTTTATACCAAGTTGGGCTAAACCGCCCATGTATCTGTAACATATTAGATCGCATCTTAGTTTAGAAGTTAGAGTTTATCTCGTGCACGGTTTGGTGCACGCCCACATTAGAAAGTCCCCTGGACTATAAATATGTATCTAGGGTTTATGGAATAAACAACAACCAACGTTCAACACAAACCAATCTCGGCGCATCGCCAACTCCTTCGTCTCGAGGGTTCCTCCGGTAAGCACCATGCTGCCTAGATCGCATCTCGCGATCTAGGCAGCACGAGCCTGCCTAGTTGTTCATGCGTTGCTCGTGCTGAAGCCTTTTTGATGGCGAGCAACGTAGTTATCATAGATGCGTTAGGGTTAGCATTGTTCTTAGTATCATATGCTTTCATAGTGCAACCCTTGCGCATCTAGCCGTCCTTGTACCTCATCATGGGTGCAGGGGCGGCACCCCGCTTGATCATCGTTTAGTAGATCTGATCTGTTACGATTGCTCCTTGATTCATCAAGGATTAGTTTAATATCTGCAATAGTTAGGCCTTACAAAGGGTTGGAGGATCCAGCGGCATGCAGGGTGTAGTTTGCTGCCCCTAGACAGGATGTTCCGAGGATCAACCTAGTGTTGGTTTTTAGGCCTTGTCTAGGGCTGGCTTACGATTACCGTGCGTGAGCGCGAGGCCCAATCGTGAGTAGGATGATCCGATTATGCGGTGAAAACCCCGATCGTCGTGGATCTCATACGCTTTATCTTGATCAAGCAGGACCACCATATATTCGGCCACCTTGACGAATCATGGTTGGATCGGCTCCATGAGCCGATTCACAGGACAACCTGAGAGCCGATCGAGGCTCGTATTTAACGTGTACGTGTGTGCCCTGCAGGAAACTAAGCGAGGCATCATCCACACCTTCCGACCGGTATAGGTCGGTGGCACGCCTGCAATTTGCATCGGCGCGCGACAGGAGGCTTTGCGCCGTCGCTCGAGGGACTGGGCCAGCCGCAGCCCTAGTTGTTCCCGGCTCTACGGTGTTGACCACCACTGCCCGCCAGTGGGTTTCTGACGTCAACACATTCTGGCACGCCCGGTGGGACACATCTTCAACGACAACCACCTCGCCATCTACATCAGAGATGGCGGAAGAAACTCCTGTTACCTATGAGGAGCTCAATGGCGAGCTCAAGAAGAAGTATGACGAGGTCAAAGCCTTCCTCGAAGCCGACCTCATCGGCTCTTTCCACAGGACCCGTTCCCATGGCATCAGATGGAAGGGGTTCTCACCTAGGCGCGCTTGATGGAGTGGACCTATCCACCCCATCAGAAGAACGCACCAGGTCGCTGCGGCAGGAGATCAACTTCATGGTGGCTCATTCGCTGCACCGCCATTCTGAGAGCCTGGTGAATACGTTGGAGCGCGTCGCGCTGCGCGTGATTCAGGAGGTCATGATGCCATCAGTACTCTCCGTCAGGACCAGCTCTGGGACGCACCAAGGAGCGGTACCACTCCAGTCCCGTCCACTGCCGTTCGCGTTGACAGCACCCGAAGCGCCGAGCTCATCGGCCTACGTCGTCTACAAGATTGGTGGTGACCCCAGTGACTACCAATTCCTACATGACGCGCCCAAGGAGATCCCGCACGGATACGCATGCGCGTATGTGCCAGACTGCAACACCTGGACGCCCTCGAACCAGGTCGCAACAGCGGGGACTTCTGGAACAACTGGAGGAACGTCGGAGGCAGACCCCGAGAAACAGACGTGGCTAGCCAAATACGCTACCCCGACAAAACTCCAAAGCCCAGCTCCTGCAGTTGGCTCAGAACCGGAAAAGCAAGCATGGCTGGTTAAGTACACCACCCCGGCGAACCTTCAAGGTTCAGCCATCACCGCGGATCAGATTTGTACGATTCTGAAAGATCAGTTCGGCATGATGCCGAAGAGGAAGGCGATCGGCTATACCAAGCCGTACCCCAACGAGTACGAATTGATCCCGCTACCACCCAAATATCGGCTCCCGGACTTCACAAAGTTTAGCGGATCAGATGGTTCCAGCTCCATCGAACATGTGAGCCGATATTTGGCGCAGCTGGGCATGATCTCAGCGTCGCGCTGCGCGTGAGGTACTTCTCACAGTCCCTCACGGATCGGCTTTCGGTTGGTACACGTCGCTGCCACCGAACTCAGTCCAGACTTGGAAGCAGCTGGAAGAACGGTTCCATGAGCAATATCACTCAGAGGCTTCCGAGGCTGGCATTGCCGATCTAGCACAGTACGACAGAAGCGCGGGGAAACAGTCTGAATACATCCAGCGCTTCAGGACCGTTAGGAACCGATGCTATTCGGTTCACGTAAGCGAAAAAGAAGCAGTCGAGTTGGCGGTGGTGGGTCTATCATCATCGATCAAGGACGTGGCCTCCCAAGCGGACTACCCTTCATTAGCACACATGGTGCAGAAACTGTCAGCGTATGAACAGCGTCACCCAGATGTCTACCAGGACAAATTCAAGCGCGTGGTGACCATGGTTGACGCAGGCGAAGATGAAGGTGCTACGGGAGAACAAGAGGTCGCGGTGGCTGAGTGGACTCGAGCTGCAGGCCCAGTAACCTGCAAATGGGTAAAGCCACCAGGGCCTCCAAGAGGGTTCGACTTCGACGTGACGAAAACCGAGCAGATTTTCGATCTCTTACTCGCGGAGAAGCACATAAAGATTCCCGAAGGCCACAAAGTTCCCACGGTGCAAGAGCTGAACGGAAAGCCATACGCAAGTGGCATAACACGTTCACCCACACCACTAATGACTGCAGGGTGTGGCGTCAGCAGATCCAGATGGCAAGAGAAAATGGGCGACTAATTTTTAACCAGTATGCCATGAAGGTCGACACACACCCCTTCCCCGCCGTCAACATGGTGGAGTTTGCCCACCTTGGAGGGTGCCAGCCTGATTTCTCAGCCAATATCAGCATGGTAGAGCTTGGACACCGCTCTGAGAAGGACGGGGATGAGGACTGCTACTCTCATAGCAAAGACACAGAGGAGGCCGCTCCATGCGATCGGCTCCGTCAAGATGGCAAGCGCTACGTCACGGAGGGAGAAGTGAAGAACATAAGATATCAACGACCCCTCTCTGACCACCTCCTCAACAAGTATGTGAGTCGGTATGACCAACACCGGCAACACGGCGACGATGATCGTCTGGCCGGACACGACAGAAGGCATCGTCGGCATGATCACGATGAGGAGCGACAGGAGCGCCACGCAAGGGAGCAAGACGACACGGGCAGACATTGGGACTGCCCCTTCTTCAGACACTGCTGGGATTCAGGAATGAGCCGATTGCCAACAATCGGCAACCCCAATGCAACCAGAAAAGAAGGAGGCAGCCAACGTGTCTGTGTTCGAGCGCTTAGGGCCTCTCCCACCACAAAACAGACGTGCTGAGACCCCTCTGTTGGAAGATCTTGAGGATTCGGAAGACGAGGGGGAAGATGAAGAAGACAGGTGTCACCGTCCAAGATGGTGCCCTGATGGTCTCAGCCATTCACAAAAGCGTAGGGTGCAGTGATTGCGCGGTCTGGAGGAAGCTGAAAGGTTATACTTGCATACGCTGAGAAAGGCACGACCTGATTTGGCTGCAAAAGTCCAAAGGACCCTGGATGAAGAGGGGCTGCCGCAAAGAAAGGAATGGCGCCCCAAGCAAAGGAAAGCCAATGATGAAACATCGGCTGGCACAAACATGGTGCTCGTTCGTCCGGCGAAGGGTAGAGCTCCACGATTACACGATGCACCTGAGGTGGACAACAGCAAGCGCACCAACGTAATAAAATCGGAGATTGGGCTGGTTTTATCCACCGGCCTGGGCGAGTAGCAAGACTACGTTAATAAGCAACGTGGCGAGGCTGATCCTTGCGATCGGCCCTCCAAAAATTTATGAAGGGACATTACAAGACCTTCACCGAGCAAGCAATGTGGAGGCCGATTCCAGTAATCGGCCGAAATCATCCTCACCATCTAATCTACCTGGGATCAGCGTTTGACCCACAGGGACTACCTGAAGAGCCGATACCATCAACTCTCTTGACAGAATCGGCTCGGGGGGGCACCCAGATGGATAAAACACGAGGGTATACTATCAAGTATGGGGGCCGATACACAAATCGGCCTAAAAAATTTTTGAACAAAAAATTTTTAACAGCCGATGCAAGGGCATCGACTTTAGAATTGAGAAGTAGCCGATGCGCAGCCATCGACTCAAGAGGAATAGCTATACGATCAGAGGGTCAATCTGCATGATTAAGTCAAGGATGGATCGCATTAGATCCGCCGAAGGGAAGGAGCCGATCTGACCAGCAGGGCGCTAAGAGCGGACTGGAGAAACTCGGGGGGCAGCTCGCCTTGAAGGCTCTCTGCTCTGGGAAGCCGATTTATGTGCAAATCGGCTGGCTCTGCATGATCAAACCTAAGCTTATTCTGCTAATTTGCGCGTCCTCGTTGCTGTTTTTGCCTTGACTAAAGACTCGGGGGGCGTCAGGCCTGGTAGATGTTCTATGGAGAAGCCGATTGGGGCACCATCGGCTGATCTTTCGTCACAACTTTCTTCGCAATATGATGAGCGCTCGCTGGAAAGGATCGCTGAAAACGATAGTGGGAATTTTAAGGGCTCTTCTGGAGATCCCACAATATCCACCGGAAAGAAGATCATCAGTTGAAGAAGGGAGGGTGAATTTTGAAGGACCGATGCGGTGCTATCGGTTCATCACGCATTGGCAAAGGAAACAAAGTGGCAAGGTCAGTAGAAGAGGAAATCGACAAATCAAATTGGGGAAAAGTTCTTCATTAATAAGAGAGATTTCTTACATAGTAGGGCTGATTGCCCTCAAAAGGGGACACATTGCCCAGCCTACTTCTACGGATCCTATGCTAAGGGCCCTATCTACGGGCCATTGCTGCCCTCGTCGTCGCCGTCATCGCCGCTGTCGGCGCTGCTCCCGGCCGGTTCGTCGTCGCTGCTCCAGCGGCCGCCAGCAGGGCCTTCATTGTCCTCATCCTCCTCGTCGTCGTCGTCGTCGCTATCGAAGTCGCTCAGATTCCCCGGCCAGGGGCAATGGCGCTTGGCCGGCGGCTCGTCGAGGAGGCTGTCGCGTCGTCCTCCTCCTCTTCCTCCTCCTTCGCCTCCTCGGAGGTGGCCCCATCCCAGGGGAAGTGATCGCCTCGCTTTCACCGCTTCCTTGTCGGCAAGGAAGCGGAGATCGCTCTCCCCGTCGTCGGGACTTGTCGTCCCCGACCAGATGGAGAAATCATGGCTGGGCTCATTCCCGGCCTCGATGGCGCGGCGAGTGTTGGCCGCATGGACCTCCGCTGGGTTCCACTCTGGCGTCGGCTCGCGGGAAGAGGAGGACTCGGTGGAAAAGCCCGATGAGGCGGAGGAAGAAGAGGACATGGTGGCGCAGGAGGGTTTTTTGGGTGCTAATGCGAAGGAGATGAAGGAATAAAACTGCGCGGAGTGGTTAAATAAAAGGGGATACAGTAGAAGTTTAATGCCCGAGCAGTTTCCGAGGACGTGGTGCTAGAACCGTCAAATCGTGCAGAGAAGGCGAGGGGGTAGGGCATCGTGGTGAAGGTTACTACAACGGTTTTGCTGCCACGACATGACCCGACGGGAAAAGCGTGATGATTTTGGAAATATCATTTCCAAAACCAGGGGGGCATGTGTTATCACCAGAATTTGACCAAGTCAGAGGTGGGCCGCGATCAAGACGGATTTGAAGATATACATATAGGAGAAATATGTGAATCGGCCTTTTATACCAAGTTGGGCTAAACCGCCCATGTATCTGTAACATATTAGATCGCATCTTAGTTTAGAAGTTAGAGTTTATCTCGTGCACGGTTTGGTGCACGCCCACATTAGAAAGTCCCCTGGACTATAAATATGTATCTAGGGTTTATGGAATAAACAACAACCAACGTTCAACACAAACCAATCTCGGCGCATCGCCAACTCCTTCGTCTCGAGGGTTCCTCCGTAAGCACCATGCTGCCTAGATCGCATCTCGCGATCTAGGCAGCACGAGCCTGCCTAGTTGTTCATGCGTTGCTCGTGCTGAAGCCTTTTTGATGGCGAGCAACGTAGTTATCATAGATGTGTTAGGGTTAGCATTGTTCTTAGTATCATATGCTTTCGTAGTGCAACCCTTGCGCATCTAGCCGTCCTTGTACCTCATCATGGGTGCAGGGACGGCACCCCGCTTGATCATCGTTTAGTAGATCTGATCCGTTACGATTGCTCCTTGATTCATCAAGGATTAGTTTAATATCTGCAATAGTTAGGCCTTACAAAGGGTTGGAGGATCCAGGGCATGCGGGGTGTAGTTTGCTGCCCCTAGACAGGATGTTCCGAGGATCAACCTAGTGTTGGTTTTTAGGCCTTGTCTAGGGCTGGCTTACGATTACCGTGCGTGAGCGCGAGGCCCAATCGTGAGTAGGATGATCCGATTATGCGGTGAAAACCCCGATCGTCGTGGATCTCATACGCTTTATCTTGATCAAGCAGGACCACCATATATTCGGCCACCTTGGACGAATCATGGGTGGATCGGCTCCATGAGCCGATTCACAGGATAACCCGAGAGCCGATCGAGGCTCGTATTTAACGTGTACGTGTGTGCCTGCAGGAAACTAAGCGAGGCATCATCCACACCTTCCGACCAGGTATAGGTCAGGGGCACGCCTGCAATTTGCATCGGCGCGCGACCAGGAGGCTTTGCGGGCCGTCGCTCCGAGGGACGGGCCAGCCGCAGCCCTAGTTGTTCCCGGCTCTACGGTGTTGACCAGTCACTGCCCGCCGGTGGTTTCCTCCTTGGGGAACTGGAGCGCGTTCTCTTTCTTGCTGAATCCCATCTTCTTCAGCATGTTGATGTCTTGCCTGAGATCTTGGATCTCTCCCACTCGGCACTTCCCAGATCTGTTGATGTCATCTTCGATTCGGGTGTGCTGTGTCTAATCAAACGAGCGCGCGGCGGCATCAACGGAGCTAGCAGAGAAAGGAGGAAAGTGCTCGAGCGCTAGAGCTAATGGGAGCAAGGGGCAGTTGCAGCGGAGAAGCAGAGGTGCGGCGTGAGCGAAAGTGCTCAAGGAGGAAGACGATGGCTTTATATAGTAGTGTGCCAGATCGTCGCAACCGTTGGATTGGCAAAAGAAAGGATGCAGATGACAACCACGTGTACAAGGGGTAAAAGGGTATTTTTACCGAGAAGTGAACAGGCAGGAGAAATAGTAATAATGCCAGAAAAAGCGGAGGACGTGTGTCCCCCACTTGCACGACGTGTCAACTGGATAGGAAAAAGGGACCCACATGACAGTGACACATAGCGGTTTTCGCGTATTTCCAACACAGAAATCGTGGCTATCATCAGCAACTACGTCATCAAGGTAAAAGAAAAGCTCGACTATGGAGCTCGAAAAAAATTATCGACAACGCAAGATTATTTCGGGAGCCTTGGATCAAACACAAGTTCTTGCCCAAATGCTCGGGGCTACTTTGGAAAAATAGAAAATTCCGAGTATGACAAGATAGAAATGGCGAGAGCCTATGATCAAATACAAGCATTTGTTCATAGCCTCGGGGCTACTCCCATCGGGAGCGCTGGTCGCGCACCCGATAGATATAAAAATATCCAGAAGGATTATAAATATAGCGGCGAAGGATACTAATCTATGGAGCCTACATCCAAGCACAAGTTCTTGGTTGTAGCCTCGGGGGCTACTCCCATCGGGAACGCTGTTCGCGTGCCCGATGAAATTCTTGAAGTGAGTATATTTCGAGTTACACAGATAACTCTACATATACTCCCATCGGGAAGACAAAATAAGTCATCAAATATGACTCGATAAAATGTGCTATTCCAACAGCCGAAAAGCACTCGACAATATATTCTCAGAGCGCTACAAGTCGCGAATAAATCTCTGAATGCCGCAAAACTTTGCGAAGGTAAGACCCCAGATCCGTTCGAGCGGCGTGGCACCGTCTCCGACGGCGGATTGCTACTATTTTCCGTATCAACAGATACGAAGAAAAATCCTAACGGACGCGTTAGGTACCCGATAAAATATGACCGGGACTCGACAGAATGGTAAGACCTTAAGTGGCACCTGTCGAAGTTTACACCAGTATCCCGAGATCATGTCCAGGGACGTGATCTTGAAGTAGGTTTTTGCGGATTGCCACTAGAGCAGTTAACTAGTACCTGATCCGTCAGATGAACTAGCCCCAACTACCGTTATCCCTGTACAAAATAGTGTTTGCATATCGAAAGATTATGTGATGAGTAAAGTTGGAGATTTTCCCTGATTCTTCGATTCAAGAAAAATCTCGGGGGCTACATGAATCCCCAATGGGCCTGCCGAAGATGGTACCCGGGTTTATTGAAGGCCCAGAACTCGAAGAATAAGAAGATTCGGAAGCCCATTTAATGATTAGGAAAGATAGTTTGTATTAGGAAAGATAGAGATTTGTAATCTTACGGGTTGGATACAAAACCCTCCCGAACTCGTAACTTGTGTATCACGAAACCCTCGGCTCCGCCTCCTATATAAGGGGGAGTCGAGGGACAAAGAAAGGATCAAATCTACTGTCAACATAACCTAGTTTTCATAATCGTCGAGTACTTTTCGCGAACCTTCGAGATCTACTTGCCCTCTACTTCTAGCAAAACCCTAGTCTACAATGTAGGCATTGACAAGTTAATCCTTTGTCGCTACCAAGAGGAGGAAGAGGAGAACTTTGACCACTACCAAGGCAAGCTAATATTTTTGCGAAGTGCAAGGCTCTACCAAGAGCAAGGCACACTCATCTTTTCTTATGCTTCATGAACCCATCCCAAGTTTTACTCTTTCAAGTTTTCATTTTGAATATTTAAGTTTCCTTTTATAGTTAACTTTGGTCTAAGTCTAGAGTACTACAAGAGTATCAAACTTAGCCTAAAAAGCATTACAAGTTGTTAGCACCCCTCATGACTAGTTGCTAGTGCTAATACTAAAACTTGACTACTCTAGATGGGAACATGTGACTTGAAATAAATTTGAAACCTTAGATGGATGTTTCACTCCATTGAATGACTTTTGAAGGTGAATATGATTTGGAGAAAATAGTGATTTTTTGATTAAAAACTGATATTGGTTTGGATGCGATACCTTTCTAATTTTTGAGTACCCCCACAATACCTGATTATGGGTAGGGCTTAACTAGAAATTTATGCATCTTAGTATGGGTTCCCTCTGAACACACATCATAGGGGTTATGCTGAGGCTGCCTCCGTTGTTGATAAATGATGTGAATTGAGGTGAATTATACGGCCAAGCCCTGTGCAGTTCCTGTGTTGACAGTTGGTCACTGGGAGGCCAAGCTCATGGGGAGAGGTGCCTATACTACGGTTTATAAGTGAAAGGTTATGGTTGATGATCCGCGTACTGTGTTACGATGATTCGGGTTATCCCGACAGATGAAATCAAATGTTGTGGAACAAGTGTGCAACCTCTGCAGAGTGTAAACCTATTCGAATAGCAGTGTCCACGGTTACGGACGGTTGGAAAGGCCATACAGTTTCCGGTGTCAGATTCTTGATAATATTGATGAAGTGAATGGTGATGGTGACTTGTTTTCGAATTACAACTGAGTTGTGGGAATGGCACTAATGCTCCCACTTGAGTTAGTTTAGCACATGAATAAATCCTTTCTCAAATACTTGTGAGCTAAAATTGGCTTTATGCAAATAAACTAGAGCTTAGCACCCCTTTACTAAAAATTGTGAGTACTTACACTAGTATTAGTTTGTGAGTACTTAAAGTACTCACGGCTTTGTCCCTGGCTATTCAAATGGCCAGAGTATGAAGACGAACAGAACTACCAAGGAGATGACCAGCAGGACGCCTACGACAACTAGGAGTCTTCCGACGTCAAGCGTTGGCCTGTGGACTAGAGAGTCCATTTTTATTTTATGCTTCCGCTATGAACTTGTGTTTGTTTGTTGATCAATAGATCAACTATTTGTGTAATATGGATCATGTGATCTAAAGTTGTAAGACAATATAGTTTGTAATGAATGATGACTATGATACTTAACTATTATGCCTCGCAACAACAATATTCCCGGGATTGCGATGAATGACATAATAGGCATCCGAGTGAAAAATCCGGGTGTTGAAAGTAGTGAGGAGAAGTGGAGGAGTAGTGAGGAGAAGTGGAGGAGGGCGGCAGAAAATTCAAATTTTGAACGTTAATTCTGTGGCGCATTGGCACTTGGTGCGCCACAGAATTTTATTTTCTTTTTTTGTATTTTGCAGCAAAAAAACTTTAACTAGCCATAACTTTTTAATCTTTTTGAATTTTGTGATTCTAAAAATTTTCCAACCAGGCAAGCCGTGGTGAAATCCATGTAGAATTTTCGTGGGATCATTTTGATATATTGTGCGTATTTTTTTGAGTTCGTATGCAACCAGAAATCCAGTTTGATGATTTTCCCACACAATTTTGCAAAAAAAGTCAAAATTTATGTTTGTTAATTCTCAGTGGTAAAAGATGACATAATACATGGGCATCTTGATGGAATTTATTTTTTGAAATTTCTATCTTTTTGTTTCATTTTTTAGAGAGGTAAAAAAGGCGATCGGGGGGATGGAGTTGCGTGGGGAGCCAAAAAAACATCTGTGGCGCATGAAACTCGTGTGCGCCACAGAAATGTGTAGAAATTGTGGCGCACCATCCCACGTGCGCCACAGAAAGTCTTAATCCAGTGGTGCAACAGGATCAGTGCGCCACATAATGTCTTATTTCTGTGGCGCACGTGGTCTTGTGCGCCACAGAAATAGTGAAACCAATGATTGGGGCTGGCCCCACCAAGTTTCTGTGGCGCATGGATCCCTGGTGCGCCACAAAATTAAGCTATTTGGCGCACCGTGCCTGGTGCGCCACAAAAACTTTCTGTGGCGCATTTTTGGTGGTGCGCCACAGAACTAAGCTCCACCTATAAGCGTTTTCCTACTAGTGGAAGAAGTGAGGAAACAGTCGTGAAAAGGCGGCCCTCGATTCGTCGAGGTTGGTGCGTGCAAGGTCCTCCCTGCTGTAGCAAAATACATGGTTATGGTCAGCTAAGAAGACAAGATGTAGAGAGCAGCCAAGCAAATGAAGAAACTTACGAAAGAAGCGCCGGCTTTGGGCTTCAATCCGATCCACGAGGCCTTTCCCCGTGCAATTTGTTCTGTAAGATTATCTCTCAATGAAGTCTCTGCCTTATGGAGGCGTTGGCGAAGTTCTTCAATAGAAGCAGCATCAGTTTGGGCTTTCTCGAGAGCTTCTTCAGTAAGCTTTAGCTTGGCTACGAGAGCCTTAGTACGTTCTGTGGCTCGTTGAAGAGAGGCTGCAGAAAAGTATGTGTGAAGCTTTACTCGACAAGGGTCAAAAGGAAAAAACATCTTGCGACAAACAAGTTATTCGGGAAATACCTTTCAAGGCGTTGGCCTCGTCACGGAACCCAATATATTGGGAACCAAGACGGATGAACTGATCCATTATAGGTTGTTGAAAAACAAGTGGAGCAAGAAAATTTAGGAAAAGCCTAGGCAAAGAAAAGGAGTACAAAAAGATCGGGACAAGTAAGGAAAAACACGGCAAGGATGCAGGAAAAAATAGAGTACAAGAGATACTTACATCATTCACCAAGGAGGTTGAGGAGATCCCCAATATAAGCATATGCTCATCGCCAGCCCTGACTTTTTTTCTTTTCGGAGAAGGTGCTCGGGGGCTGGGCGGTGGAGTCGACGCATTAATAATTTGCTGGGGAGGAGGCGAAGAATCTGCGGCAGCAAGGTGTTCTTCGGAAAGGATCACGGTGTTGGACGTGCTCGTTGGAGCTGTGCCAGTAACCGCGAGTTCCTCTTCTTCTGCCTTTTCGCCACTGACAAGATAGAAAAGTACATATAACAAGTACACAAGGGTCAAATCAAAGACAGTAATATAGAAACTTACGAGCTAACTGAGCCTGCGTCGCCGTACGGGTCGAAGGCACCCTCATCTTCGGGAGATGCTTCTTTGGCAACAGGTTCAGTAGGCTTAGAGGCGCCTGAATCTTCAGTTTCAATCCTTTTCCTTTCGTTCTTGGGAGAAACAGCAGGAGGAGGAGAGTGCACGGAATCAGAAGCATCTGATTCCGTGACTTTGTCAGAAGAAGCCGCGGATTTATGAGATCCCGCGACTCCAGTTTCAGGGGGAACGGATTCTTGCGACTCATCATTAGTGATGGTTCGCTCATCCACTTCTCCACCTTCAGGAAGGGGAGGAAGAGAAGAAAGGATTTGGTGGTTCTGTCAAGAAATCAGCAAGTAAATACAAAAAGTAATAAGGAAACAAGATAGCAGCCGACAAAAGTGATAAGGAAACAAGATAGCAGTCGACAAATTCAAATATAACACGATGAAATGACACTTACTTCGGGAAGGGCGTGGCTGACACTATATGGCTCCACGCGACACGAGGTTGGGACCTCATCCTTCTTGCTTAGCGAGGAGAAACGTCGAATCAGCTTCTCCAGATCTTTCGTGGAAAGATCCTCGGATTGGCGTTCAACATCTTCTGCGCCAGCGTACGCCCAAAGGGGGTTATTGCGAGCCTGAAGATGTTGCACCCGGATTTTCAGGAAATAGGCGGTGATCTGGATACCCGAAAGTTCTTTGCCTTGGGTGTTTTGGAGTTGGTGGATGCGCTTCATCAGAGCATCGGTGGTGGCATTTTCTTCGGCAGTGGCTTCATCATCCCAAGACTTGCGTCTCAGAATTTCGGCAGCACCGTTAGAGGTAGCAATGCCGTACTCTTGGCCAACGATGGTTTTGTCTTGGATATATAGCCATTTTTTGCGCCATCCTTGGACGGAGTCGGGAAACTTGACATCAAAGTAATCTACATCGGATCTGACGCAGATGCAAACGCCGCC
Source organism: Lolium multiflorum (assembly GCA_030979885.1). Taxonomy (NCBI): domain Eukaryota; kingdom Viridiplantae; phylum Streptophyta; class Magnoliopsida; order Poales; family Poaceae; genus Lolium; species Lolium multiflorum. The sequence continues at coordinate 225,397,428 of CM061748.1, forward strand.
TACATTGTAGACGACGCTGCGGGAGTTGTTCCGACGAAGATAAAAGATACGTTTCCACAGGCCCCAATGAGGATGGGACCCGAGGAAACATTCGCAAAGGGTGATGAAGATAGAGATGTGAAGAATTGAATTTGGGGTCAGCTGATGCAGCTGGATCCCATAAACAAAAAGCAATCCACGAAGGAACTCGTGGATGGGAACGGAAAGACCACGGATGAGATGGTCAATGAAAGTTACCCGGTAGCCCATTGGCGGTTTTGGGATGCTTTCGTCGCTAGGAAAGACGAGGGAGGCCTTCTGCACAAGTCCGAGCTTCTTCAAGCCCTTCTTATCTTGATTCGTCAGCTTGGATATCTCCCATCCATGGATCTGGGCGCCCTCCATTGCACTGGATGTACCGGTAGCAGTGTGCTTCGATAGCTTTATGCGCGGCGAAATAGAACGAGCTCTTGGGCTAAGTGAGGAGGTTTGGAGACGTGGTTATGCGAGGGCGCTCGGTGGCAATGGAAATGGAGGAAAGAGAGATGTAGGTTTGAGCGGCGCAGCGAAGGGGGTAACTGGAGGAGGAAGAAGATCCTTTATAGTAGGTTAAACGTATCACCGCGCCGTCAGATGGTTGGAGAATGGATTTGATACCCTACACTTGTCTCTTGGGGTAAAAAGGTCTTTTTACTGTGATGGAACCGAACAGGCGCTACAACGCGCGTGACAGGAAAAGTGGAGGACGTGTGTCCCCCACTTGCGTAACGTGTCAAGTTTTGCAGGCTTTTGAGCCAATAAGTCAGTGACAGGACAGAACTTGCGTCTTCCCGATACAGTGGTCGTGGTTGTCGTCAGCACTGACGTCGTTATGAAGAAAACTGCGGATGCAAGCATTTTTGAAGATCGTCGACAGCAAAAGTAAAAATGATAAGCTCGAGAGCCTTTGATCAAATACAAGTTTTTGTTCAAATGCTCGGGGGCTACTTTTTTTAAAAAAAAACAAGAAGTTTGATGAAGGAGTTGATTCAGAAGGGGATATTTCAAGTATTGCGACAAAGAAAAAGTTGAGCCTGCAGCCAAATATAAATACTCGACTGTAGCCTTGGGGGCTACTCCCATCGGGAGCGCTGGTCGAGCACCCGATAAAGATGGGAGAATTATAGAAGATGACAATATAGCGACAAATGTGCTAAGAATGTGAGCCTACAACCAAGTACAAGCACTTGGCTGTAGCCTCGGGGGCTACTCCCATCGGGAACGCTGTTCGCGTGCCCGATGAAATTCAAGAAGTCATGGTGAGCATATTCCGAGTTATAAATTAACTCTTCATATACTACCATCGGGAGGGCAAGATAACAATATACAAGTCATCCGTTGACTCGAATAAATGTGCTATTCCACCAGCCGAAAAAGGCACTCGACAATATATTCTCAGAGCGCCTTAGTCGCAAATTAATCTCTGAATGCCGCAATACTTTGCGAAGGTAAGTCCCAGGATCTGTCCTGCGCGGCGTACCGCCTCTCGAGGGCGTTTGCTACTTTTTCCGTATCAACATACGAAGAAAATCCTAACGGACGCGTTAGGTACCCGATAAAACATAACTGGAATTCGGCATCTAAGACCTTAAGCGGCACATGTCGAATTACGCCAGTATCCCGAGATCATGTCCATGGACATGATCTTGAAGTAGGTTTTTGCGGATTGCCACAAGAGCAGTTAACTGGTACCTGATCCGTCAGATGAACCAGCCCCAATTACCTATCCCTGTACAACATACAATTGCTTTATAAAGGTTATTTATTGAGTCGAAGAAATCATATGATAATTGTAAAGATGGAGATTTTCCCTGATTCTTGGATTCAAGCAAAATCTCGGGGGCTACTGACATAGGCATCCCCAATGGGCCTGCCGAAGAAGGTACCCAGGGTTTATTGAAGGCCCACGCCACGAAGTTTATGAAGCCCGGAAGCCTAGTTATGAAGTAGTTTGGAAATATAGAGTTGTATTACGAATAATGACTTGTAACTATTACGAACTCAAAGAGTCTCCCGGACTTTGTAACTTGTGTATCACAAAACCCTCGGCTCCGCCTCCTATATAAGGGGGAGTCGAGGACAAAGAGTATCGATTCATTGTCAACACAACCCTAATTTTCATAACAGTCAAGTACTTTTCCGGCTGAAACCTTCGAAATCTACTTGCCCTCTACTTTCAGCAAAACCCTAGTCTACAAATTGTAGGCATTGACAAGTTAATCCCTTGTCAGTGGGCCTTCAGTAAACTCCGGGTACCTTATTCGGCAGGCCCATCCGGGATGCCTATGTCACCGGGGCCAGGTAAAAGTCCACAGTTCTTGGCGGTGCATGGTGAACAATATCAAGATTTCTGGGGAATGGAGAGATAAAACTAAGAATCATCCTCTACTAGCCAAGATGTTATTCTTTGACCGACACGATATTGGGAATACAATGCGTAAATATGCCGAAAAGGCGGCGTCTCTCTTTAGGTTCATGAGAAAATGCTATGAACATGGGGGTGACTATGATTTCGTGAGCTCCTATTCACATGTTTATATCTTTGATGAATTGTTTTATACCCTTTACTGTTATGATGAAATAAACTTTTATGTTTCTTTAACAGTTTACAAAGCAACAGTATTTGAGGAACACGGAGGATCTAGATCACATTTCTGTTGACATATTCTCTTCCTTTGTTGTCCATATTTCATATGGGATTCATGTATAAGGATGACAATTTTACCCGTGGGTACGGTACCCACGGGTATCATACCCGCATGGAAAGGGTATGAGCACACTTCTATATCCATGGAAAGTATTAATACGTTAAGTAGGTAGGGACGTGTATAGCATTGTATCCGTGGGTATACACATACCCTACCCGTATACTGACATATGGAACTATGTAGCCAAGCAGCCTAGAAACGCAAGGCTCAATAGTTGTCAAAAGATGTTTGTTACTGTATTTGTTACTTGTTGGATCTAATATTTTGAAGCGTGTGGTGAGATTGTAAACCTATGTTAAGTTGTCATCAACTGTTAATTTTTCATGTCACTTGTCTACTCTTATTGACTTATGTGTATGAGATTGAGATTTATATTTTTTTGATAATTATTATGCATTTAACTACACGTTATTGAGTTGAAATAATTGATTTTTTTGTCATAAGTAGAGATGAATGTAAAGTTATGAATAACTTGTGTACTATTTGATATACACGATCGGTATCCAGTGTGTACAAGCCTATTCGGGTACGTATGGATGTGTGTAAATTTTCATACCCACGTTCTGATGTAGTTCTCGATTTAGTGAAACAGTGAGAAAGCCTTTTTCGGCACGTTTGGTTTGTTTGTGTTTTGTACACACAGTCACAACTCTTTCTTGTTTGTAGTGGTGTAGATTGGTTCTCAATTTATGTATATATCTTGTCATGGCTCATGTGTAATTGACGGATATTTCGAAGGAGGAACCAAGTTGCATTTGTTTCGGTAACCGACGTGTCGTGGGTATTTGTGACGTTTTGAAGCAAAGTCACCGAGACAAAGTCTCCATACTAGGCCATTCATTTAGATCTGATCTACAAAATTGACCCAAATTTGTAGCTAAAAATTCAAAGTCCTCAGAAAACATTGGAAAAAAACAGCAAATCGTAAATCTTTCCTTGTATATTATGAGAAAGTTTCAATATATTTGAATAAGTAGTTTGTGATTAAATAGCTTTTTGGGCTGTGAAGCCCATGGGCAGGTATGTTTGGAGTAAAAAATTTCTATTTTTTTTGAATCTGAATTTCCCAAATAAATATCTTGAGAAACATTTGTTGAAATTACAAACCGTTTCACCTTTAAGCTTCTTGTGTCGAGATCTTCAAAACTAGATCCATGGTTATAGGTTTTGAGATTTTTTTTCTTTTACAAAACTACTACTATTGTACTTGCGTTTTAGTGTAACATGTATTCGGGTTTCATTGAGTTTTACTACTTCGCGTGTTGGTGCTTTGTGCTCTGTTTTTCATAATACTAGTACTCTTGTTATCGTTTAAGTGTACTTTATTTTTCGTTGAGGTGTACTTTGGTTAGTGTACTAGTTTGGTTAGTGTACTTTTGTTGTTTGGTTTGTAGTGTATGGTAGTGTACTTTTGTATTTTATTTTGCATGCTAATTAGCCGGTTTGTGTAAGTGCTGGTGGAATATAGAGTAGTCAGTTTTGCATGCATGCGTACGAGACCACTCGAAAATCACGCTTGTGCATTTATGTGGGGCAAACCGACCTTCCCGAAGGACGACCTTTCTATAGTCGTTCCCCGCTCCTCCCTTCGTGGGAAGGGGGTTTGACATGGAGCACTACTGATGCGGAGCGCGACATGTCCTCCGGCCAGGGCAGGCCCAAAGGCAGGGCAAACGGGGACTGCACCGGCCTGAGTTGCAGAGGCCCCTGCAATGTATATTAACTATGTGTATCAACCACTATTTTTTATTAGTAAATATTTATTATGCCAAAGTGTATGGTGATTACATAGAAAATTAAACATCCATATTTTAGGACTAACTTCACAACAACCACTTTTAGTTGGAGCCACATGTAAAAAATGATCAGCTCGACAGCGGCAGTAGTTGGTATATTTAGACGACGAATCTCTCCCCAATAAATGCCCTACAAATTGTACTAAATACTATCAGAAGGAACTATTGAACCCATTGGTGGACCTGAAAATGGCATTAACATGCAGATGATTTGGTGACAATTTCCTTTTGAACACCATATGTACTCTAGATATTTCTATTAGTTTGTTTCTAAGCATAAACAAGAAACCTCTTTCAAGATATTATTGAAGCATACAATTTAGAGATCTCTACCAAGATAGATATAGATACACACATATAAACTAAATTCATACAAGTGACATATATTAATTTGAGGAGACGTATAATTTCATCTTCTCTTTTTTTTCTCACATTTGACGTAATTTTATATAGCTATTTGTAAGGTACAATGTACTAAAAAGTGATTTAACTCTTATTACATATAAAATTTACCATGAAACGAGAAACGAATAAGTTATAAACAAGTATGTAAATTTCGTATAAATTATTATATTTATTTTCGCTTTTCCTGGGGCCAATAATTTAAGCCACGTCATTATTGAAACTTGAGTCATAGTTTGCTGCTACCATTCTACTTGAGTTAATGGTGTAACTGGAATCTATGTGCATAAGCTTTATGATTCAATGACAAATCATTACTGAAAAGTCATCAAAGTCCTATAAAGAATTTTTTATCAATTACTTGATTCGACATCTTGCGCTTTACTATTCAGGCCAAAGCAAGATACTGCTTGCTTACATTTGTAAGTTCTTTAATGCAATGGGGCCAAGTTGAGAAAACATAGTAAATGAAAGCAGAGATAAATATCAATATTAAAGTGAATTAACCAAAACAATCAAAGAATCATCCTTCAGCTGGATGAAGTGTCTAGCCGATATAATTTTGGAAATACAAAGTCTAAATATGGCAACCGGCTGAAACAACTCTTCAGGTTCATGGGAAATATTTTTTAGCACGGTGGCGACAACGACCTTGTGAGCTCTTATTCCAATGTTTATATCTTGGATGAATTGTAATTTATTATATTTTTTCTGCCATAAACTTGTGTATTTTTTTAACAGTTTACTGGGCAGTAGCATGTGAGGAACATGGAAGACCTCGATCATGTTGGTGTTGAACTACTCTCTTCATTTGTCGTGCAGCTTTCCTTTGAAATTCATATGCAGCCCGACATAGTTGACGAGTGTTAAGATTTCTAAATTTTGAAGATTCCATTATTTGTTGTTCTTTTCTGGTGTTGTTGCAATTTTTGGTATATGCATATTTGTATAGAAAAAATATCTTGTTGGGTCATGTCAATGTAATGTATAGCAATTATGTTGTACACAATGCGTAATCGAGCGTACAACATAATTGATTGATGTAGGATTCATGCTCCATAGATCTTAGAAAAACTCTCGTGTTTTCTTCCATCATGATTGATGTAGGCTCGATTTTGCATGGAAGAGCTACAGAGTCTAAAGGGGGGGCCCAATTCAAATCAACTCTTGGATAATTAAGATGAAAGAAAACACGAGAGTTCTCTTAGAAAATCTTAACCGACTATTTTGAAAGATGCTTCAAAGCTGGAAATCCAAAGGTAGTACTCACAGTTGTAGTGTTGGTAACAGCTGTAGGCCAAAATGGAAATTTTGCTCCGCGGGCCTTGTGACCACGTTTTGATGTAGAGGTTGATTTTGTGAAACTCTGAGAAATCATACTGAGACATTTGTCGCGCAAATTATTCTTGTTTGTAGTGCTGTAGACTCTTTATAGGTGACAGACAGTTTATCCATACAACTTTCCATGACCTCGGTGTAACTGACGACTATTCCGAAAGGAAGAAGCAAGCTGCATTTGATAGTTCCTGGAGATAATGTACTGATGCACTTGAATGTTTTCCATTGTAAAATCTGCTCGCCGCTGTTCATTCTCGCAGTCCCTGGAGCAAAACAAAGTTGGTGTTAAGCTCGGTAGCAGCTTGAACACATCTCATCCAGTCTTGTTTATTACAGGAACTTGGTCTTACCAAGATGAGTCGTTCTGTCCATAACCCTCAGCAAAGGATCGGCGCCGAGACAGTCTGGCATCAATTCACATCCTGTCCAAGCTGCAAAGCCTTAACATAGCCAAGCACTTCAATCCTAGTGGAGGCGTTTTTTTTTTTCTCTCTCCAAGGGTAGAGGCGATCCCAATGGCGATCATCTGGACCTAGGGTTTGAGACATTGTCTGTGTTACGCCTGCGAGCGTGATCTCCTTCTCGGTTCCCTCCCTCCTGATCTCTGCGCCCTCGGTCTTCCTTGCGATCTTCCCCGGATTCGGAGCGATCAAGGGACTCTCGTAGATTGTCGCCCGCTCTTGGTTCGTGGTTTGGTCTGCGGGAACGATCGATGACGGGATCGCAGGTGATGGGTGCTGGAGGAAAGGCGGCGGCGGATGCCTCCCGAGCGGAGGCCTCTGCTTCAACTGGGGCACCCCGGTGACCCCCCAACCAACGGCGGCGACGGCTTCTGGATATGAGGAGGGTGTCTCAGAGATGATGGGCCGGCTTCGTCTCACGGCGGCGGAGGCTGCAGCGGTCGTGCTGGATGATGGCGCTGATGAGATCTTGGTTCACTCCCGGTGGAGACGCTGGTCGGCAAGGTGCTCTCACCCACCATCTTGCATATCAGTACGATCTCCTCCGCTCTGCGTCCGGCGTGGGGTAACCCACGAGGGCTTCTGCTGAACCCTGGTGGCGACAACATCTTTGTCGCGGAATTTGCTACGAAGGGCGACATGGATCGTGTGCTGGATGGCCCGCCTTGGGTAGTAGGCAAGCATGTGGTTCTTCTGCAATCGTTCAACGTCGATCTGAGGCCGAGGGATATGATTTTCTACAAGCTAAAAGTGTGGGTGAGGATCTTGAACCTTCCCTTTGGCTACATGCAAAAGCGATCAGGCCTGGCTATTGCAAGATCAATTGGCGTTGATGGGAGTACTCTGGTGGTTGAGTGTGATGCATCGGGACGTTGCTGGAGGAGCTATATGCGTGTGCGTGTGGAGATTAATGTTGACAAACCGCTTCAGCGGGGAGTCACGGTGTTTTCGCAAAGGCGCAACGCGACTGACTGGTTTGAGCTCCAGTATGAGAATTTGCCTCGCTACATTTTCTCTTGTGGTATGATTGGTCACTCCTCTACAGAATGCTTAAACCCAGGGGAGCGAGATGCGGGTGGGAGGCTTCCGTACTCGGCGGATTTTCTGTGTGCACCAGATGAAAGGAAGAAGAAGATGCAGGGTGCTCAGTCGTCGAGTGCTTCGGTCTCGACTGGTAAGGGAAGAGCGTCCTCGCCAGGCAAGGCCGGACAGACCTAATCAGTCGGGCAGTAGGAGTGCGACAGTGGAGAACTCTGAACCGGAGGTGGCGTCTCCGGGGAAGAAGAAACCGCGACCCCGCACAAAAGCTAACAAGGCCGATATAGGGCCAGAGCAGGACATTGTTGCTGGTCAGGGTGGGAAGGGCACCTCTGGACAAAAAAGGAAGAAAATGCAAGCATACAAGGAGAAATCCACCCCTTTACTGACGGCAGATAATGTGCACCCACTGGCTTTGGTGGTGCGCAATGGTGTGCTGGCTCCGGTGGCTGAGGAAATGCAATCCACCGATGCTGAGAGCATTGATTCCAACAAGAAGCGGAAAGGTGATAACCATGGATCGGCGGATCAGGCGGGAGCTGTTGAGCAGCCCCGCCAAACGCAGTGAGGATTCTATGTTGGAACTGTCGCGGCTTGGGGTCGGACGCGACAGTTGGCGAGCTCCGCTGGCTTGTGAGAGCTCACCGCCCCTCCCTCCTCTTCTTTTCTGAAACAAAGATGAGGGATACCAGAGTTCAAAGTTTTATGTGGTCGTTAGGATACTCTCGTTGTTATGCTATTAGTAGTTCTGGCCTGAGCGGTGGCTTGGCCTTATTTTGGTTGGCCTCTGTTTCTGTTTCTATTATGCCTTGTAATTCACGGTGCATCGATGTTCATATCACACCGGAGAACGGAATAAAATGGAGAGCGACCTTTGTCTATGGAGAACCTCGAAAAGAACATCGTCATGAGTTTTGGGAGTTTCTCCGTTTTATGCGAGCTCAGTGGAATGGTCCGTGGCTATGTTGTGGGGATTTTAATGAGGTGTTAAGCCAGGACGAGCATATTGGACCGCGAGACCGTTCCGAGTCACAGATTAGTGTTTTCCGTGATTGCCTGCAAGATTGTGAGCTTAAAGATTTGGGTTTTGAGGGCCCGAAATTTACCTAGAGTAATCGGCAAGACCATATCAGTCATGTTAAAGTTCGTCTGGATAGAGCTGTCGCGAATGGTGGTTTTTCGAGTATGTTTGAGGACTGCTCGGTGGAAAACATCATCACTACGGCCTCAGATCATTACGCGATCCTCATCTCCTTGATGAGGGGATCGGAGACTGAGGGGCGTCTTCCTGTACAACACGGCTTCAGGTTTGAGGCGATGTGGCTGCGTGCCCCGGATTACAGAGAAGTTCTCGAGAAGGCATGGGTGGAGGGGCGGAGTCCTGTGACCTCCCTGCAGTCTACTTGGTCCAATCTGAACTGTGTCGCAACCTCTCTGAAGGACTGGAGTAGAGCAACATTTGGTTCCGTAAGGAAGAAAATAAAACAGCTGGAGGGTAAATTGCGGGATTTACGCGAGCTTCAAATTACCGACCAGGCCTTGATTGATGAAAAGGAAGTGGAGAGGGAACTGTGTGAACTCTTCGAGCGGGAGGAGATCATGGCGAGGCAGCGTTCTCGGGTTGATTGGCTCAAGGAGGGTGACCGTAATACGTCCTTTTTCCATGCGAGGGCTACAGCAAGACGCAAAACAAACAAGATTGACATGTTGTTGCGAGCTGATGGCTCAAGATGTGACGTGCAGGGGGAGATAAAAGGTATGGTTCAAAGTTTTTATGAGAATCTCTTTACCTCTGGAACGTGTATCTCGGTTGATGCAGTGCTTGAGGCTATCCCATCTAAAGTGACTGATGATATGAATGCGGACATATGTAAACCGTATGCAGATGAGGAAATTGGTGCTGCTCTTTTCCAAATGGGTCCTACCAAAGCACCCGGACCTGATGGTTTTTCGGCTCTGTTTTATTAGACTCATTGGGAATTCTTCAAGGAAGAGATATGTAATGCGGTGAGAGCCTTCCTTGTGGGAGGTGAGGTTCCAGAGGGTTTCTTCGATTCTATTATTGTTATGATTCCCAAAGTGACCAAACCGGAAAACCTGAAGAACTTTCGCCCCATCAGTTTATGCAATGTGATTTACAAGATCGCTTCTAAGGTGTTGGCAAACCAGTTGAAGGTGATCTTACCATCCATTATTTCTGAGCAACAAAGTGCCTTTGTTCCTGGTAGATTTATTACGGACAATGCACTGATTGCGTATGAGTGTCTGCATACTATTCGACAACAAAATTGCAAGCGTCCTTATTTTGCCCTCAAGATAGACATGATGAAGGCTTATGATCGAGTGAAGTGGGATTATCTGCATGGTTGTCTTAGTAAGCTGGGCTTTTCACCCTCATGGATTCAGTCGGTTATGAGGTGTGTAACTTGTGTTCGGTATGCTGTTCGAGTGAACGGAGAACTAACTGAACCTGTGGTGCCATCCAGGGGCATCCGTCAGGAGGATCCCACTAGCCCCTATCTGTTTCTCTTATGCACTGAAGGACTGTCATGTTTACTGCAACAACGGGAGGACCGTGGTGAGCTCTATGGTATCAGAAATGGTAGACTCAGCCCCCCATCTCACACAGATGACAGCATTTTCTTTGCTAGGAGTGATGATAGGAGTGTTGAGGCCCTCAATGAAACTCTGAAGACTTACTGGGATGGATCCGGCCAAAAAATAAATTTGGATAAATCTTCAGTTTTCTTCGGTGACCACTGTGCTGATTTGATCAAGAACAGAGTGAAGAGTAGCCTGGGTGTGCAAAGTGAGATACTCAATGACAGATATTTGGGTATGCCTACTTCGGTAGGGCGCTCTCCCACGGCAACGTTTAGCTTCCTCCATGATATGATCTGGAAGCGAGTGAATGGTGTGACGGATAGGCCGCTATCAAGAGCTGGAAAGGAGACTTTTCTCAAGGCAGTTATCTAGGCTATTCCAACACATGTCATGAGTTGTTTCCAAATCCCTGTCTCAACATGTGAACAGACGAGATCTACTGTGGCGACCCAATGGTGGGGTGTTGAGGAAGGGAGAAGGAAATTACACTGGAGATCATGGGAGTGGCTCTCGTCTCCCAAACCTCTCGGAGGCATGGGTTTTCGGGACATGGTCTTATTTAACCAAGCTATGCTTGGTAAGCAAGGATGGAGACTGTTGACCGAACCCTCCTCTTTGTGTGCCAGGGTACTGAAAGGACGGTACTTCCCCTTCACCGATTTCTGGCACGCTACAAAACCCCAATCAGCCTCTTACACTTGGCGCAGCATCTTATTCGGACGAGAGTTGTTGATCCGGGGCGCTCAATGGGGCATTGGCGATGGAAGATCGGTGAAGATTACTTCCGATAATTGGATCCCTGATCGACCAGCATATATGTTGTGCCCAGTTAAAGATATCCCCGTTGTTGCATCTGTACACTGCTTGATTGATGATCAAACAAGGACTTGGATTCCTAAGACTGTCAATGTGTTTTTTGACGAGGAGACAGCGGAGCAAATCATGCAAATTCAGATTTGCAAGGATGGGGGAGATTTTATTCGTTGGCCTCATACCAAGAATGGTGTTTACTCGGTCAGGTCGGCGTATAACCTCGCAAGAACAGACAGTTTCTTTATCTCTCGTAGTAAGAAGGGTGGGGGCTCCTCATCCTCGGCTGCTAATGAGGAGGAGCAATGGAAAATGGTCTGGAAGATCAACGCACCCGGGAAGATGAAAATACATATGTGGCGCTTTGCGCATGAATGTCTGCCGACTGGCGTCCAGCTTGTTCGACGGCACATTCCCGCGAGTGTTGAGTGTGTTTTCTATGGCGGGAAGGAAGACGTCGAGCACACCTTTCTGTCTTGTCAGTTCGTGAATGAAGTCTGGCGTTTTGTGAAGGAAAGGTTCAGGCTACAGCTTGCGCGTCGTGATTTTATGTCGCCAAAACTCTGGCTGTTTCAGTTTCTGCGGTGAGCAACGAAGCTGGAGGCCACGGTTTTGGTTGTCGGCTGTTGGTACATCTGGGAGGCGAGGAACGAAGCAAGAAATAACCAGAACTTTTCTGCTCCGAAGCAGACCAGCATGAAGATCATGGCGTATGTGGACATGATAGTGCAGCACTACAACAAGATCAAACCGGGGAACAGGTGTGAGTCCAGCAAAATTCAGAAGTGGACACCGCCGCCGCCTGGGGAGATCATGGTGAATGTTGACGCAGCTTTATTTCCTGAGCAGCGTCGATCTGCAGTCGGAGCAGTCTTTCGAGACCATCTGGGGCAGTGCATTGTGGCTGTCAGTGAGCCTATCCCAGGTTTTCATGATCCTGAGATGGCGGAGGCGATGGCGTTGAGGCGGGCAATGCAAATTGCATCTGATCGGGCCTTCGACAAAATGATCTTCGTGTCGGATTGCCTTTCCCTTGTCCAGCGTTCTCTTTCGGTTGAACGAGACCGATCGATGGTGGGAGTGGTTGTCTCTGACATCAAGCAGTTGCTGGGTGGCTTTGTATCGGCTTCTATCAGACATACTAAGCGTTCTTGTAACGAGGCGGAACATATCTTGGCTAGGTCGTGTGATTTATCAAGCCAAGGTTTTATTTCCTTTTCTGCTCCGGTGTCAATCCGGAAGACTCTTTGTATTGATATTATGTGATCAATAAAGTGTCGTTCTCTGTCAAAAAAAAAACATAGCCAAGCAAAAGCAGGGTTCGTCACCAAATCTGAATGGGTAAACCGTTGCCTAACTCTCGAGACTGAGGGTGTGTTTGGTAGCCCGGGCGAACCCAGATATTCTCATCTCAACCGAGACTAACCCACTATTTGTTATTTGTTAGCCTGAGTCGGTTCACCTCAGCATTGCTGAACCCATACGAAAATGGCCTCTCAGCCAGGCCGGGTTGGGAAGCTCAAATGGAGCTTCCCAACTCACCCAGGCCAAGCACAACCTGCAAAACACTGTAAGAGCATCTCTAACAGAGCCCCTATTTCTCGGAACCGAATAAAGCGAGTTCAGTCTCCCGAAAAACAATTTGGTAGCGGATTTAGCGATGGTGCAGAACAGAAACCGAAAACGTGAACGGAACTCGCTGAAATCAAACATCGTGGGAAATCGAAATTTGCGATTGCACTCGATTTCATCGGATCAAGCTGAATTTGTTCATAATTTTTACAATACTAGGGCAAATACATGCATATTTCACCTACATTACGAACTGGGACCTAATTAAACTAGATTTAGTCCCCGAAGTGACTATACTGTCACCGGGGCGCTAATGTCGCCGGCGGAGGGTTTTTGCTCGCTGGGTCTTCCTCGGCGACGACGACCGCCACCACATCGACGACCGCCGCCTCGGAGGTGCTCCCGCAGGCTAGAGGCGGCCCGGCGGCATCGTCGTCGTCGTGCGGGGGCAGCGCCGGCAGCGGAGGGCTGCACGCGCCGACAGCGGTGGGGCGCCTCCGCTTCTCCTTCCGGTGCCTCCTCCGCGCGCGCTTGCAGGTACGCCATCATCTCCGGCCACTTCCGGCCGGCCCGCTTCCACGCGCCGTCGGAGCGCCTACGCCTGGCGAGCTCCGGCGACGCCCGTGCACCCGGCGGATGCCAAGTTGACCTTCCGGCACCGGATCGGCCACCTCCCCTACCCACGCGTCTTGCACGCGCCATTCCGGACGGAGGGGAGCTGGCCGAAGCGGCGGAGCGGCGTCGGAGCGTCCGGAATCGCTCGTCGGAGCGGACGCAGGCGACGGCGGGAGAGGAGCGGCGGAGGGGAGTAGGGTTTACGAACCGAACTCCCCTCCGTGAACCCTTTTAATAGGGGCCGTGCGGGGAGTTTCTCGGGCCCCTGAACTCCGTATTCGGGCCGGCCCACGTTTTCGGTCACTGATCGGTGTGTGTTTCGGCCCGAACCCGTAAATCCGCCGGAAAAGTTCGATTTCGGCGGGATTTACGGGCTCTGTTAGAGATGCTCTAACACCCTCCCGGCAGACCCCCAGACCTCCACCCCCACCTCTCAATCTCCCTCATTTTCCCCCATTATCCTCTCCCGCCGGCCTCTTCCTCTCGCGCCCCACCCGCGCCCCAACCTCCTCCTCTCCCGTCGGCCGAGCAGGAGCATGGATCCATGCCGCACCGCCAGGACGCCACCTCCAGGACGCGCCACACTGCAGGACGCCACCAGAACGCGCCTACAAGAAGTCGCCTCTATGCGCCGCACCACCAGGACGCGCCGCCGGGAAGCTGCTTCGACGCGCCGCCAGTACTCTGCCAGGACGCGCCGCCAGGTCGGCCCGCATCGGCCAGGACGCCGCCACCAGTACGCCCAGTACGGTGGTCTCCAAGAAGAAAGGACCCGATTGCTTTTTGATTTTCTTGCTAAGGACCTTTGTGTAATTTTTTTCACCCAGCACGTCTCAACCTTACAACCTTTGCCAAACACCATCTGAACTCGCCGTCTCTCAACTGATACAGCTACCAAACAAGCAACAAATCTGAGTTGGACATGTATGAAGGGAGATAGTTATTCTGAAGTGGCACAGGCTACCAAACACACCCTGACTATCTGGAACCATTTTAGTAGCAACAGCAGAGAGCACTTCTCCACCAAAACGATCACACTACAACACGGTAGTCATTTAGGGGCACATACTTAGGGGCACATTTTTTATATGCCCTCAAATGCTCCAAATCACGGCACATCTAAAATATGCCCCTAAAAATATACCTTTAAAGGCACATTTTAAATATGCCCTATTCCTAGGAGAGCACAAATCCATGTGCCCTAATAGCTACCCGGGCACATATCTAATGTGCCCTAATAGGTATACCTATGAGGGCATAAATCCATGTGCCCTAATAGGTATAGCTATGAGGGAACAAATCCATGTGCCTTAATAGCTATGAGGGCATATATCTAACATGCCATAATATGTATACCTATGAGGGCACAATTCATGTGCCCTAATAAGTATATAGCGTACAAAATCCATGTGCCCTAATAGCTATGGTGGGCACATATCTAATGTTTGAGAAATTACATTGTATACAATAATCTGCGTCTGTCACAATTTCGCGATCGATAGCGAGCCAAACAGCTTGCCGCAAGCGGACCCTGCAAGAGAAAACCCGACCTAAATTTAAACCAGGTTTATTACAAACCACACACTAGCTTACTGCAAACCATCTCCTTGGAATCGTCGTAGTTGCAGCTGTCCGAGATACCAGACGACATTGCGGGCTAGCTAGGAGGGTGCCGACTTCGAGTATGATAAGTGCATGCTTGGTCGGGGCCATCACAGAGTATACCCGAATGGCAGTGTGATGAACCATCGAACACAACTCCTAGAGGGTTGGCTAGAAAATGTGCATGCGATGCGAACGAGCGAATGAGCCGAAAACGGCCCACGAAGGAATGGCGCCCGATCAGAAATGTTTCACGTGAGAAATATGGAAAGGAAACCAACCCGTTTCCCCACCCCGACCTCATTCATCCCCCACTCGAGCGATGGAGGGATCAGATTGAGCATCGCCTCCCAGTCTCGAACCCTAGCGCCACCGCAGTTTGTCTCCTCTAGCGCTGGTGACCAGGAACCAGGCCGGCGCCGTCCATCTTCTCCCCAGGAACTCCTACTCCGGCCTCCCACCACATCCCCGTGAACGAGGACGAGCCGAGCTCTCTCCGACGACCGACGGCGCTTGATACGTCGCAAACGTATCTATAATTTCTTATGTTCCATGCTACTTTTATTACAATACTTGAGTGTTTTACACATACTTTACAGCGTTATTTTACATTTTCCGGCACTAACCTATTAACAAGATGCCGAAGTGCTTGCTGTTTTTGCTGTTTTTATTTCAGAAATCCTAGTAAGGAAATATTCTCGAATTAGACGAAATCAATGCCCAGGGTCCTATTTTTGCACGAAGCTTCCCGAAGACCGAGGGAGAAACGAAGTGGGGCCACGAGGCGGCGGACACCGGGGGCGCGGCCCGGGCCACGGCCGCGCGGCCTGTGTGCGGGCTGTCGGCGCCTCGCGTCGCCCCGACCTACCCTTCCGCCTACTTAAAGCCTCCGTCGCGAAACCCCCAGTACGAGAGCCACGATACGGAAAACATTTGAGAGGCCGCCGCCGCCGTCCCATCTCGGGGATTCAGGAGATCGCCTCCGGCACCTGCCGGAGAGGGAATCATCACCGGAGGGCTCTACATCATCATGCCCGCCTCCGGATTGATGCGTGAGTAGTTCATCCTTGGACTATGGGTCCATAGCAGAGCTAGATGGTTGTCTTCTCCGCTTGTGCTTTCATTGTATTAGATCTTGTGAGCTGCCTAACATGATCAAGATCATCTATTTGTAATGCTACATGTTGTGTTTGGCGAGATCCGATGAATATAGAATATTATGTTAAGTTGATTATCAATCTATCATATATGTGTTGTTTATGTTCTTGCATGCTCTCCGTTGCTAGTAGAGGCTCTGGCCAAGTTGATACTTGTAACTCCAAGAGGGAGTAATTATGCTCGATAGTGGGTTCATGCCTCCATTAAATCTGGGATAGTGACAGAAAGTTCTAAGGTTGTGGATGTCTGTTGCTACTAGGGATAAAATATTGATGCTTTGTCTAAGGATATTTGTGTTGATTACATTACGCACCATACTTAATGCAATTATCTGTTGTTTACAACTTAATACGGAAGGGGTCGGATGATAACCTGAAGGTGGATTATTTAGGCATAGATGCATCGGATAGCGGTCTATGTACTTTGTCGTAATGCCCTGATTAAATCACATAGTAATCATCGTTGATATGTATTGAATCTTTATTTTTCAATTTCTCACCTGTAATTTGTTCACCCGGCATGTTAGTTATCTTATTGGAGAGACACCACTAGTGAACTGTGGACCTCGGTCCATTCTTTTACATCTGAATACATTCTCGTTTTTGTTCTTTGCAAACAAACACCATCTTCCACTCGATACGCTTAATCATTTGTTTTCAGCAAGCCGGTGAGATTGACAACCTCATGTTACGTTGGTACAAAGTACTTTGATTGTGTTGTGTAGGTTCCACGTTGGCGCGGTTTCACTGGTGTTGCACCGCACTACATTCCTCCACCAACAACCTTCACGTGCTTCTTGGCTCCTACGGTTCGATAACCTCGGTTTCTTTCTGAGGGAAAACTTGCCGCTGTGCGCATCATACCTTCCTCTTGGGGTTCCCAACGCACGTGTACATCTACGCGCATCAAGCACTTTTTCTTGCGCCGTTGCCGGGAGATCAAGACACGCTGCAAGGGAGTCTCCACTTCAATCTCTTTACTTTGTTTTTGTCTTGCTTTATTTTATTTACTACTTTGTTTGCTGCACTTAAACAAAACACACACAAAATTAGTTGCTAGCTTTACTTTATTTACTGTCTTGTTCTTTATATCAAAAACAAAAAAAAATTAGTTACTTGTCATTTCTTTATTTGCCTAGTTTACTTTATTACTGTTATAATGGGTACTCCTGAAAATACTAAGTTGTGTGATTTCACTAGCACAAATAATAATGATTTTATATGTACTCCTATTGCTCCACCCGCTACTACAGCAGAATTTTATGAAATTAAACCTGCTTTACTGAATCTTGTTATGAGAGAGCAATTTGGTGTTAGTACTGATGATGCTGCTGCCCACCTTAATAATTTTGTTGAACTTTGTGAAATGCAAAAGTATAAGGATATACATGGTGATATTATAAAACTGAAATTGTTTCCTTTCTCATTAAGAGGAAGAGCTAAAGATTGGTTGCTATCTTTGCCTAAGAATAGTATTGATTCATGGACTAAGTGTAAAGATGCTTTTATTAGTAAATATTATCCTCCTGCTAAGATTATATCTTTGAGAAGTAGCATAATAAATTTTAAACAATTTGATAATGAACATGTTGCTCAAGCATGGGAGAGAATGAAATCTTTGGTAAAGAATTGCCCAACCCATGGATGACTACTTGGATGATCATCCAAACCTTTTATGCAGATTGAATTTTTCCTCAAGGAACCTATTGGATTCAGCTGCTGGAGGTACTTTTATGTCCATCACTCCGGGCGCCGCAACTAAATTACTTGATGATATGATGATCAATTACTCTGAATGGCAATTGAAAGAACTCCTCAAGGTAAGAAGGTAAATTCTGTTGAAGAAACCTCTTCTTTGGGTGATAAGATTGATGCTATTATGTCTATGTTTGCAAATGGTAGATCTCATATTGATCCTAATAATGTTCCTTTAGCTTCATTAGTTGCTCAAGAAGAAAATGTTGATGTGAATTTCATTAAGAACAATAATTTCAACAACAATGCTTATAGGAATAATTATGGTAACAACAACTATAGGCCATATCCTCTAATAATGGTAGTGGTTATGGTAATTCTTACAACAATAATAAGAGTATACCCTCTGGTCCTGAAGTCATGCTTAAAGAATTTATTAGTACACAAACTGCTTTCAATAAAACTGTTGAAGAAAAACTTGATAAAATTGATATTCTTGCTTCTAAGGTTGATAGTCTTGCTCTTGATGTTGATCTTTTAAAATTGAAAGTTATGCCTGAGAAAGTTGAAGATGCTAGGTTTGCTAAAACAAATGCCATCCAAGTTAGAATTAATGATAATATTAGAATGTTGGCTGAATTGCATGCTAGGTGGGATAGAGAAGAAAAGAAAAACTTGCTAAAGAAAATAATGTAGCTAAAGTATGGACTATTACCACCACTAGTAATGTTGATTCTTCACATGTTGCTGCACCTCCTACTATCAATGGTAAAATAATTGGTGTTGGCAATGTTTCTACTCCTAGTACAAAGCGCACAAAATTGCCTGAAATTGCTGAAACTGCTGTTTGTGATAAAACTGCTGAAATTTTTCAAAATATTGGTGACAATGATTCCATTGCTGTAGAACATAATGGTTTAGATTTTGATGATTGTCATATTACTGAAGTTATAAAGTTCTTACAAAAACTTGCTAGAAGTCCCAATGCTAGTGCTATAAATTTAGCCTTTACAAAACATATTACAAATGCTCTCATTAAAGCTAGGGAAGAGAAATAAAACTTGAAGCTTCTATTCCTAGGAAGTTAGAAGATGGTTGGGAGCCCATCATTAAAATGAAATTCAATGACTTTGAATGTAATGCTTTATGTGATCTTGGTGCAAGTATTTCTGTTATGCCTAAAAAGATTTATGATATGCTTGACTTGCCACCATTGAAGAATTGTTATTTAGATGTTAATCTTGCCGATAATGTTAAAAAGAAACCTTTGGGGAGGATTGATAATGTGCATTACGGTTAACAATAACCTTGTCCCCGTTGATTTTGTTGTCTTGGATATCGAATGCAATGCATCTTGTCCTATTGTGTTGGGAAGACCTTTTCTTCGAACCGTTGGTGCTGTTATTGATATGAGGGAAGGTAATATTAAATATCAATTTCCTCTCAAGAAAGGTATGGAACACTTCCCTAGAAAGAGAATGAAGTTGCCTTTTGATTCTATTATTAGAACAAGCTATGATGTTGATGCTTCGTCTCTTGATGTTACTTGATTTGCACTTTTTGCGCCTGAAACGCGTTAAAGAAAAGCACTTCTTGGGAGATAACCCATGTGTTTATTTTACTACAGCAATTTTTGTTTTGTTGAGTCTTGGAAGTTGTTTACTACTGTAGAAACCTCTCCTTATCATGTTTTTGTGCCAAGTAAAGTTTCTATGCTAAAGTTGATGTTATATTTGGGATCGATGTGCAGAAACAGCATTGCTGTCTGTCACGAATTTCTGGCATAAGTCTCGTAAAAAATTCGAAAAAATCTGCAAAATTACGAGCGTGATCCTCAGATATGTACGCAACTTTCATTACTTTTGAGTTTTTCCATTTGAGCAAGTTAAGTTCCAGTCCAGATGCATTTTTACGGACTGTTCTGTTTTGACAGATTCTGTCTTTTATTTCGCATTGCCGCTTTTGCTATGTTGAATGGGTTTCTTTGTTCCATTAACTTTCAGAAGCTTTGTGCAATGTCCAGAAGTGTTAAGAATGATTGTGTCACCTCTGAATATGTGAATTTGTGGTTATGCACTAACCCTCTAATGAGTTTTCTTGAAGTTTGTGTGAAGGAAGTTTTCAAGGGTCAAGAGAAGAGGATGATATACTATAATCAAGAAGAGTGAAAGGTCTAAGCTTGGGGATGCCCCCGTGGTTCATCCCTGCATATTTTAAGAAGACTCAAGCATCTAAGCTTGGGGATGCCCAAGGCATCCCCTTCTTCATCGACAACATTATCAGGTCACTTCTAGTGAAACTATATTTTTATTCCATCACATTCTTATGTTCTTTACTTGGAGCGTCGGTTTGTTTTTGTTTTTGTTTTGTTTTGAATAAAGTTGGATCCCGCCATTCTTATTGGAGATATTACGCTCCGCTTTTTCTTATGGAACACTTGTGTTCTTAATTGTGCTTTAATGTTCATGCGAAAGCTTATTGCTTCATTAGATTGCTATTTGGTTGGAATTGGAAAATGCGCATATGGTTTGTAAATTTGGCAATTGTTTGAGCTCTCATAGATCATGTTTAAGCTCTTGCATCATGTAGTTTAATCTATTAATGAAGAACTACTGTAGAGCTTGTTTAATTTGGTTTGCATGATTGATCTCTCTAAGTCTAGATATTTTCGGGTAAAGTGTTTGAACAACAAGAAAGACAGTATAGAGCCTTATAATGCTTGCAATATGTTCTTGTGTGAGTTTTGCTGTACCTGTTCATACTTGTGTTTGCTTCAAACAACCTTGCTAGCCCAAACCTTGTGCTGAGAGGAAATGCTTCTCGTGCATCCAAACACCTTGAGCCAAACTCCATGCCATTTTGTTCACCATATCTACCTATTATGTGGTATTTCTTGCCATTCAAAGTAAATTACTTGAGTGCTACCTTTAAATTTCATTCCTCTACCTTTAAAAATATATAGCTCATGGGACAAATAGCTTAAAAACTATTGTGGTAATGAATATATAGTTATGTGTCTTAATTCTTATAAGTTGCTTGTTGAGCGGTAACCATGTTTTCTGGGGACGCCATCAACTTTATCTTTGTTGGATATCATGTGAGATGCTATGCATGTTCGTCTTGTCTGAAGTAGTGGACTTCGCGATCAAATGGTTTGAGTATGCATATGTTAGAGAAGAACATTGGGCCGCTAACTAAAGCCATGTATCATGGTGGAAGTTTAAGTTTGGACATACAACCTCAATCTCTTATGAGAATATTAACTATCGTTGAATGCTTAAGCATGAAAAGAGGAGTCCATTATCTGTTGTCTATGTTGTCCCGGTATGGATGTCTAAGTTGAGAATAATCAAAAGCGAGAAATCCAATGCGAGCTTTCTCCTTAGACCTTGTACAGGCGGCATAGAGGTACCCCTTTGTGACACTTGGTTGAAGCATATGTTATGCGATGAGAATCCGTGTTTCGAGATAGTAGCACAAGGTGCGAGCAATATTGGTACTCTATGCATGAGGCATGCAACTTGTAGGAAGTATTATGCATAGCACATATGAATTATTACTACCGTTGACAAAATTGTTTCTATGTTTTCAAAACAAAAGCTCTAGCACAAAAATAGTAATCAATGCTTCCCTCTGCGAAGGGCCAATCTTTTACTTTATTGTTGAGTCAGTTTACCCATTCCCTGCTATCTTAGAAGCAAAGACCTGTGTTAACTGTGTGCATTGATTCTTACATGTTTACTTATTGCACCTGTTATATTACTCTATGTTGACAAATATCCATGAGATATACATGTTACAAGTTGAAAACAATTGCTGAAACATTCTTTGTGTTGCTTCAATGCATTCTACTTAGAATTTATTGCTTATGAGTTAGCTCTTATGCAAGTCTTATTGATTCTTGTCTTGAAAGTACTATTCATGAAAAGTTTTGCTATATGATTCATTTGCTTAGTCATTATCTTTGTTAGCAATCTTTTGTTTAGAATCACTCCATTCATCTCATATGCTTTACAATAATGTTGATCAGATTATGTTGGTAGCATGTCACTTCAGAAATTATTTGTGTTATCGTTTACCTACTCGCGGACGAGTAGGAACTAAGCTTGGGGATGCTTGATACGTCGCAAACGTATCTATAATTTCTTATGTTCCATGCTACTTTTATTACAATACTTGAGTGTTTTACACATACTTTACAGCGTTATTTTACATTTCCCGGCACTAACCTATTAACAAGATGCCGAAGTGCCAGTTGCTGTTTTTCTACTGTTTTGGTTTCAGAAATCCTAGTAAGGAAATATTCTCGGAATTGGACGAAATCCGCGCCCGGGGTCCTATTTTGCAGAAGCTTCCGAGAAGACCGAGGGAGAAACGAAGTGGGGCACGAGGCGGCCAGACACCGGGGCGGCGCGGCCCAAGCCTGGGCGCGCGGCCCTGTTGTGTCGGCGCCTCGCGTCGCCCCGACCTAACCTTCCGCCTACTTAAAGCCTCGGTCGCGAAACCCAGTACCGAGAGTCACGATACGGAAAACATTACTGAGAGGCCGCCGCTAATCCCATCTCGGGGGATTCAGGAGATCGCCTCCGGCACCCTGCGGAGAGGATCACCGGAGGGGGCTCTACATCATCATGCCCGCCTCCCGATTGATGCGTGAGTAGTTCATCCTTGAGCTATGGGTCCATATGATAGCTAGATTGTTGTCTTCTCCGCTTGTGCTTTCATTGTATTAGATCTTGTGAGCTGCCTAACATGATCAAGATCATCTATTTGTAATGCTACATGTTGTGTTTGGCGAGGTCCGGTGAATATAGAATATTATGTTAGTTGATTATCAATCTATCATATATGTGTTGTTTGTGTATTTCTTGCATGCTCTCCGTTGCTAGTAGAGGCTCACTCCCAAGTTGATACTTGTAACTCAAGAGGGAGTAATTATGCTCGATAGTGGGTTCATGCCTCCATTAAATGTGGGATAGTGACGAGAAAGTTCTAAGGTTGTGGATGTCTTTGTTGCTACTAGGGATAAAACATTGATGCTTTGTCTAAGGATATTTGTGTTTGTGCATTACGCACCATACATAATGCAATTATCTGTTGTTTACAACTTATTAGGAAAAGGGGTTGGATGATAACCTGAAGGTGGATTATTTAGGCATAGATGCATCTTTGGATAGCGGTCTATGTACTTTGTCGTAATGCCACAGTTAAATCACATAGTAATCATCGTTGATATGTATTGAATCTTTATTTGTCAATTGCTACCCTGTAATTTATTCACCCGGCATGTTAGTTATCTTATTGGAGAGACACCACTAGTGAGCTGTGGATCCGGTCCATTCTTTTACATCTGAATACATTCTCTTTGCTTTTCTTGTTCTTTGCAAACAAACACCATCTTCACTCGATACGCTTAATCCTTTGTTTTGAAGGCGGTGAGATTGACAACCTCAGTATTACGTTGGGACAAAGTACTTTGATTGTGCTCAGGTTCCACGTTGGCGCGGTTTCACTGGTGTTGCCGCACTTCATTCCTCCACCAACAACCTTCACGTGCTTCTTGGCTCCCTACTGGTTCGATAACCTCGATTTCTTTCTGAGGGAAAACTTGCCATTGTGCGCATCAATGCCTTCCTCTTGGGGTTCCCAGCGGACTGCATCCAGCGCATGTGACATCTCCCACCAAGCCAGTGAGAGTGGCCCGAGCTCCG